>JBAMHX010000016.1:17035362-17073538 GCA_037177515.1 Pseudomugil tenellus | reverse complement strand
TATATATATGTGTGTGCTAATGAGTCAATCATTGGATTATTTATTGACATTTTAAACAGCATCGAATATTATTTTAGCTCATTTACCTCAAGTTATAGGCCTAACGTTAAAATGATGACATGACCAAATATTAATAGTTAATGAGTACAAACTAAATTTTAAAAAAAATGCTTAAATATATAAATGACACATCATCCGCAGATAGAATTCTAGTACAAAACCTAAATTTAAAACTTGTTTAATAAAATTGTCTAATTCTTCTTCATGACGGGTTAAACTTGTAAAGACTTTTTGAGACGCAAGCCGACAAGCATCTGCAGAGTTTTACTTTTTCTAACAGATAGTTTGCGTTTTACCCGCAACCAGCATATTTTTACAGAGACCAAAGTAGAAACAACAAACACGAAAACAAGAAACGTAATCTTAATGTGCAGGAAATATGCTGCATTTATTTTTCCTGGTACTATATCAATATGCCCACTGAAACATAAACGAACATAATTATTAGGTTTTACCTTCTGGAATGTCATGTAACTTTAGGAATCGCAGTGCATGTATCAAATCCATCTTGTTTGTTTCAAACCAGCCCGCCTGAAACTGTATTTAATGCGCATGCGTACAAAGCACCCACGTAGCCGTCTTCCGCTTCCTATTTCCGGCTAATTCTCTCGGGCGCCATCTTCTGGTCTTGTTTTTTTTGTTTGTTTTTTTCTTTTTTTAAATGTTACATAAAACTATGTACAATATAACAAACATGGCTGTGCTTTTACAGTTATAATATTTGAAATGAGGAAACAAATAAATCACGCAATACATAAAGAATAAAATGAATCAAAAGTGCAAATCTGGTCCTGTTACTGTAGTAAGATACAGTTTTTATCCTCGTCTTTGTCATTTTGTTTAGGTAAATCTGTGTAAAACAAATATTTAAGGTTTAATTTATCATTCTTACTAAATCTACAATTAAATCTATAATTAGGGTAGCCAAATACTGTGCTTTGTTGATAGTACATTATTTTGATTTGAAAGAAGGAACTTAATCTGTTTTAGAAACTAAAAAGAGATTTATAGAGAATGAATTAATTTCTTGGGCTCATCAAGGACATTGAAAAGTTTGTATATACTAAGAACCATTTATTTACCACATATGAGCTTTTGTTTGCTTTCAAAGTACCAAGAAACATCCTCCCTTTAACCGATTGGAAAGTTTTGAGCATAGTAATGCCTTCCATTTTTTTATTTAAAAATGACACTATGCACTATTATTTTTCTGCGGGAGCCTGGAGAGGCAATGGCCGTGTGCTTCAGCATCTACTTCTCTGAAGGCCAGAACTAACAAAATATGGTTGAGAATGTTTTTGTGGATAAGAGAGTACTTGTAAGTCAATCTCTTCTTAATTAGAGCTGTTTTCACTGCCTCCTGTCAAATTAAATGACCAAAACAAAATAAATAAAGTATATTCTCACAACTACAAGGGTCATATGTATAATGGTAGTCTCCATAGAAAGCGGAGACATGTGAGATTACTACTGTGTCAGAGTAAATCCCCTGGAACACAGAAAGAAAAACTAATGTTGAAATGGTGTTTACAGGTGAGTGTAAGAGGCATATTTTGTTGTATGGGACAAAGTGTTTATGTTGAGGAAGCTGAGGAAGAAACGAAGGCGTACACAAGGTTTAACAGAGTAATAAAGCTGCTGAAAGTTATAGTGGTGTCTGACAAGTTTCTACAAAAATGTGAATGTTTTCTTCCCTAAAACTACATTACTTTCAGAGTAAATCAGATGACTGCAGTCTAGTGATTCTAGAAATAAGCAAAGTAATCTCCGGTGAGGAACTTCACTACAATAAAAGTTAAAAGTTAAACTTGAGTTTTTCTGGTGTTTTTGTTAGAAGGTGTTACTCAGGTAAGTATCTTTGTTAGCCACTAGCGGATTTTTATGAAGGAAACATCTATCAATGGTCATAGTCAGGAAAATCCAGGAAAAAACACCTACTTTTACTCATTTTAATTAGGATTTTGGGTTTTGTGTGATTTTTTTATATTGGTTGCTGCATTTATTACTTTTTAATGCTCTTTTTACACCATCACCATGTAAAGTACGTTGAGTTGTCTTGCACAAGTGATTTAATGAGTAACGGCCGCATACACTTTGACTTGCATGGTTTAATCTTTGAGACAAACTGGCAGCATAAACTTGCCGTACATGTTAGGATGGCTGCTTCCTAGATTGTGCAAACATCTTGTGGACTGCATCATTATAATACAGAAACAGTGTATTAGTGAAGGTGCTGTGAGAAGGTTCTGCTGTTTGGCTATGCTTCCTGGGTCAGAAACAGAACTCAGTCATTACTAATGCAGTCAAGATGGCATATTTGCTGTGAAAACACAGAGCACATTAACTCAGAAAGCTTCTAATAAACTTGATTTTATGAGATGCTGTCCAAAGATGTGTCAGGTACAGAAAGTTATAGATGGTGGTTTGGGTGGGGGGAAGCTCTGCTTTTGGATGATCCAACCATCATCTCCACCACTTAAGAAATACAAACACATTATGGCCACAGTCCTGAATATGGAAGAGTACTGTCAGCTGAGCACATCCATCTCTTTCTCCAGAGCCTCGGTGTCATTCTCCAAACTGTACGTCGCCCATTTGTTGAGGCGGCTGTACAGAGGAAGTCCGTTCTTTTCTCTGTAGAGGTAGACGCCCGTTACTCTGTTCCAGCTGGTGCTGCAGATTGGACTCACATTCTTGTCCTCCATCAGTTCTTCCTTTTCCTCCTTAGTTAACGCCACAAAGCCAAAGAAACGCTTCACGTTCTCTGCAGCCAGGAGGCGAGCGTGTACGTGGGCCGTTCGCTCAAACAAGGTGTTCTCGTTAGAGCGGTACTGGGACCAGTAGCTCTCCTGCTGGTAGGCTAGTGGTGAACAGCAGCGTTTCACACACAGCATGAGGAACACCGTTACAGACAGTCCGGCCACCAGCAGCCAGCCAATCAACTGCAGATAAAACAAAAATAGGTCATGTGGTGTCATTTTTCCCTTAATAAGTCAAGGAATCACCTCTAATCTTCTCCAGACTCCAGATATTATGGTTCCAATTTTGCACAAGTATTTTTTTTTATTTGACTAAACAAAAAAAAAGAGAGATAAATTGACAAAAGTCCTTTCAAACCAAACCAGACGTTCAAACATATTGGAGTTATAAGTTAAATCACAGAAAACAAAATGTGAACTTGATTATTTCACCTGTGATTCATATTTTAGTCGTCGCTCAATCTCTGCCTGAAATCCATGAAGCTCTGTTGGAACGCTTCCTTCACATGGGAATTTTGCCATGACCTCTGACCCCCGGGCTAAAGGGAAGCCCTCCAGTGTTGTTGGATCAAATAACTCACTTAGTGCACATGTGTAGGCCTGACCCTGCAGCAGTGATATGATGACCCATGTTAGCGGCGCCACCACAGCTCGGCTGATTATGGATCCCAACAGGGTGAAGGCAGCATCTGCTGACAGCTTCCGACACTTTCTAAGCCGACACTCAGACACCAGGTCCCAGCTGCTCTGGTTCATTATTATTCCTACCAGGAATAAAACCAGAGCCGGAACACCGATGGCAGCCAGGCCGTAATAGTAGTTTCTCCCTGACGAACAGGGGCAGTGAAAGGCGAAAACATTGTAGGCGGTCTGGCCAGCCACGGTGCCGAGAGCAATCAGACCATTGAAGATCATCACATCTTTGCTTTTAAAGAACAGAGACATGAATTTAAAGTTCTCTGTGACAAGAGCAGCAGCAGCCATGTTGGGATGAGGGGACTGAAGAGCAGAGAGTTTTGTTTACAGCAGCAGACTGAACAGAGACGGAAAGAAACCAGTTAGACATGAACACATGAGTTCAATAGTTACTGCACCTCTGAAATCATAAGAAGCCGAACATGGAGATGATGTTTGGTTTGAAACTGATTCTGCTGCACAACAAAGATCACTTTCAAATGCAAACTTACCCTTGGACAGCTTTCTCAGAAAGGATTTGGAGATCAGCCTTTAAAATCCATACTAAACAAGCGCAGAAGGAACCTCTGTTCGTACTGAATCCAAAAACATCTAACTAACTCAGAATGGAAAGATCCGATCCTGTTCTGGTGCGGCTTCGAGTCTGGGCACCAACTCTGACTCATGGTCAGGCTGAACCATCCAGTTTCCTCTGCAATGAAAAGAAAAAAAGCATACACACACAGAGAAATAGAAAACATGTGTTGCAGATCACAGAGGAATGTTGCGATGAAACAATGAAAGCCTGAAAAGACATGCATACTATAGCAACTGAAGCTGAGAGAAGATTCAGATGCAGCTTTAGGAACGTTGACATAAATCCTAATAACTTTACAGGATCATGTTCTGTGCTTGCAGGAAGTGATGTCATTGAGATTTGAAAAATGCACGTTTTTTCTTGAAAGAAATGTTATAGTAGTGATTGTTTCATTCATATTAGAGATAATTACTGATTCATTTCAAGTCTTGAGCTTGATGTTGGAACGACTGAGTAACTAAATGTATGAAATGGGTCATCTTGTATCTTCTGAATGTAAGGCTGGAAAAGAAGAGAAACTGTGTTTACTTACGTGTTTAATTCAGTTCACCATGGTGACAAAGATGCAAAAAAATCGACTTCTCTCACTAAGATAACAGCATATCTGCATGTGTGCTAACTTCATTGTTTCTGCATTAATTTGGTGTTAATTTTACAGATTTGTGGTTTTATTTTGACAACTCTGATAAAAAAATAGTTTGCTATTGTTTTTTTTTTTTTTACAATTAGTTGAGGATGTTTTTCTTACCACATATCATCAAATCTTTTAACAAGTCATTTCCTGGGAACAGAATAGAAACAGAGAATAGAAAAGAACTTTTCACCTGCTGTTTCTAACGTTTTTAAACTGCTGTTTTATTGCCCACGAGCTCCTGCACCTGGAACCAAACCACAACTTTTGCTTTTATTTTAGTCTCTTGGTGTGGATCTGTGGCTCTGATGTCGCAAAGCTAATTGCAGTTTCCACAACAGACTGACAGAAGATATAAAACATGTGGGTGCAGTGGAGGCTCTCAGCTTCCTCCAGAATTACAGTCTGCTCTGTTCTTTCTTCCAAACCAAGGATGTGATAATTACAAAAACACATACAGTCACAAAAAACTTATTAGATCTTCTACGTCTTACAAACAAAGGTACCTGTTGTTGCATCAGGTATTAAAAATTAACATTAATTCTTGGTAAACGAAGGTGATCTAATAATTTATTGTCAGCATCTTAGCTGTTCATTGGACTGATTTCTTATGGATTAAGATGTCTGATGTTTCTCCATGTATCTGCATTCTGGAACGCGCAGCTCGGTGGTTGCAAACTGTAGTAGCTCTGTCTTAACTGTTATGTTTTCTGCAATATAGGCCTCTTTGCTGACACGAGCTGTCTTTGGGTTGTCCAAGAAGACTTTTCACGCTGGTAAGAAGCTGTGCTATATGGGAGTTTTTCTCCATATTTTTTCTGCTCTTTTAAGACTTGTTGTGGTGAGTCTCCATGGAAACGAGACGTATCTACAACCAAGATCAACTGATAATGCTCTACAAATTCAAGATTATCAGTGAAATAACACTTCTAATCTCAATGGGCTTGAAAAGAAAGAAGAGGACGCAATGCAGGAGTGAGGCTGAGAGAAAACTGTGGAGATTTAAACAGTTTTATCCAACTGTTGTGATGGGTAACGTTAGCTCACTACCTAACAAAACTGTCGAGCTCCAGGTGCTAACGGAACATATCCCAGACGTGGCTTCAAGACGGTCTGTGCAGACCGCAATAAACAACTCAGTGGAAAACTAAAGGGAGGAGGAGTTGCAGTACTGGTTATCCAGTGTTGGTGTCATCGTGGACATGTTACTGTTAAAGAGAAGATCTGCAAAAGAGACATGGAACTGCTAGCTGAAATTAGCTTCATGCTAGTCCCATGAACCTACAGCTATCCTGTCACACCTCCACTCTGTCACCCTGCAGCTCAATCAAGGACCTGAACACAACCTCATTTCCTCCACATCTCCTGGTGTCAAGTCCACACAGTGTCAGTCCCAGAGTTCCCTGCTCAAGACAACTATGTCCGATTCTCCAGCACCAGTTCAATACTAGTCTGAGTCAGAAAAGAATACCTGTGATGTTGAAGACATCCTGCCTTGTTCCAGTGAAAAACTCCAACCAGCTGAACCAAATAACTACAGAAGCGGAATGTCCCTCTGGGACTAATAAAGTATTCTCTAAAGTATACTCATTTAATTTAATTTTCATACTCCACCATGAGGGACAATGCTCCCAGTGCTCTGATGACTACAGGTACCAGTTGCCCTTAATTTTCTCTAGTTCTTCCTTGAGTGGTACTTGAGTTCTTCCTTCCATGGTACTGATATGCCATACTTAAGCTATGACTACATTGATCACTACAGTTAATTGCAGTTAATTGCTGCTTATCCGTGATCCTCATATCCAGTTGGTTGGCCAACACTATTCAGTCTGTATCAGGAAGTTCTGCAGGATCTTTCATTCTCCACCTCCTTGTGAGGTGTTTCCCATTATGACCTAAGGGTCTCTTGTTCATATTTTCTACAGATGTTTCCATACACTATGCAGGTTTATTACAACCAGGCTCACTAGTGACAGAGGACCCAAGATATGAAAATATAGAGCAGAAAATATATTGTTTCAGGTGGTCAAGGAATTCAAATGAAGGATCACGAGTAGCTGGAGTGTATCCCAGAATTTAGCAGGCAAGAGGCAGGTACACCCTGGACATGTCACCACTCCATTGCAGGTCCTGATTTAGGGCATGATGGCAAGAATACATAAGTGTAAATGCAGTCAACAAACTTACTGTCTGTAAAATCTCATCTATAAACGTGCATAGAGGAGGACAAGGCTTCAGATATGTGGAAGGGATGAATCTAAAAGTTGCAGGATAGCACATTGCTAGGACTGAACTTGGGAATCCCTGCCCTAACTAGTACAAAAAAGGTTTACACCAGCATCAAGACAAACCGAGTAAGACTGATAGAAAGTTTAGTCTTTGTTCGGAGCTGTAAGGTTAATTCAGACCCTGAGATATTTGCATGTGTTTATCACATTGTGTGTGTGAGTCAGTATAAACCCTGCATGCAAAACAAACTCATCCACACCCTAACATATTCAAATGAACTTTGTGGTTTGTTCAGTCTGAAAGGAAATCCCATTTTGCTTTTCTCCTCTATCTTCGTGTCTCAGAAGTTCAGACATCTGAACTGCTTTTTTATTGTTATTCCTACCACTTATCATTGGACTGGCTCCTCCAGAACTCTGAGTCTACAATGAGGACTCCATTTCCACCTATTTAGGTTAGAAAAACCTCTGACGCACTCATCCGTCATTTGCATGTTTGTGTTATGTAGTTTCTTTTATCAACAGGGTAAAAATAACAATGTTGCCGTGGTGACAAAAACTGAAAAAAATCATCACAAATATAAGCTAACAGAAAACTGATTTAACAGCTAAACTGTTATTGTAAAAAAACACATTTCATTTTTATTATATTAAAAAAAGATTTATTGAGTCGCATTATGGTTTCAGGAATAAATACATATACAGGTTTACATTAGTTTGCAGTTAAAAGACAGTGCTTGCAGAACCTAGAAAGGTGTTTTATCTGACTGACCAAATAGAAGCATGAATTTGTATGTATCATAAATCTGAAGCGACATGTCATTTGTTGCAGCTCTAAAGAAACATCTCAGCACATTTCTAGACTCACAGATGATTTTGGTCTGATTTCTAGTTAATGACCAGTAGTGATGGCAGAGTTGGCAATAACCATAAAGCTGGGAATACTCTGCTTTATGGTTATGCGTGTGTGTACTTGTGTTTGTTTGAGGCATCATTTGTGCACATGACATCCTCAGAAACAAATCAACATGACACAAGCTGCAATATGAGAGTAACCAGTAGGGGCAGAAACGGTACCAGTATGACCAGATGTGTGCTGTCACAGCGTGAACAGAAGTAATAATGATGGAAAGTTTCAAATGGACCAACTGGATGACCAAAATTTGACACTACCAGCATCTTTAAGATGTTTTTGTGCCACTGTGACAAATATGATGGTCACATCAGTTGGAGAGACATCACAGCTTTTTTAGAAGATGACGTGAAAACAAGTCAGTCTGTTTTTTTTTCTCTTGGGTTTCTCTTATCAATCAGTCATGGGGACTTAGAGATTTTAACGAAGCCCACATCTGTCATTACCACGGGAAGTTGTGGAAATGCTTTTCTCAGCAGGGAAACTGCTCAAACTGAGAGAATGATAGATGCTGATACATCCAGGAAAACTCTGGAGCAAAACCTGTTTGTGTCTAACAGAGACTGGGAAGGAGGTCCAACTGCCAGCCTGATAAGTAAACACTGTGACTGGGCTAAAGGTTTTAGAATGACCGAGACGAAGTCCAGACTTCAGTCCATCTGAGGATATGTGTCATAACTGATGACGAGCTGCTGCTCCAATCCAAAACAGAACATGAGTGCTGCTCATCATACTGACAGCTGTTATTTCCTTTATGTGAGATCATATTCAGTCTTTATCTTCTTATTCTTTTTTAATCATAAATTTATTATACTGCTGTTCAAAAATAAGCTGTACTAATATCTCGCTGGAACTCCTTTATTTGTGATTGCAGGAATGTTTTCTGTGGTATCGTCTGCAATGTCACAACCTTCATTTCCATCCACAATTGAATCATGTTTATCCAAAGTCTTGTTGTGATTGGAGAGTAAGACCATGCTCCTATTACTCTGCGACATGTCGATCTGGACCACAAGAACTTCTTCCATCTTTATGCTCATTAATCTTTTTCTCCTGTTGGCCTCACTGATTAGTGCTTTTATCATTATTACACAGCTATTCTGTCTAAATTTCTCTTCTCTCCTTCACCTTGTTCATGTGGAAATGTTTTTATTTACACCATCAAGCACAGTCCTGAGTTCTACTGTTGTTTTTCTTTCCTTTTTTTCAACAATCTGATTTCACCAAACGTGTAAGAAGTAATCCCCAATATGTTTTTGTGACCACATTTATTCCTGGATGATGGTTCTCCGCTATCATTCAAGTTTTTTAACGATGCGTTGGGTAGTTGATAGTTTTGGCATGTCATTAGATGTTTTTGCCACTAATATGACAACACAAAGGAACATCTTTTACAGATTCTATTTCTCTACAATCCTGTTTGAGAAATAAGAAGCATGTAAGGAGATGGTTATTGCATCAGTTTGGATAAAATAACTAGGTGATGATGAGGTGAAACATGATCATCCATGCAGTATTTATCAAAAAGGAAGCTCTTACCTGCTTACCTATTTATCCAGGTGCTGAGTTCGACTGTAGATGACATTAAAGGAAACAATAAGAGTCTGAATAAGTGTCAAATGTCCAATGTTAAGGAAATAAAGGGTCATTTAACAGTTGGGAAGTAAAGAGTGACCTCTTGATTGATTAAACAGTCCAACCATCTACAATCAAGACTATGTGAAGTCCTGTCATATGTCTGATCCAACTCTATGGAGCTGAAAGCTTTTCATCAGTTTAAGATCCATCCTAAACATCTGAGTATAATGTTTTCCCTTCCCGGTCCTCCCAGGTAATACAAGGTCTTGGTCTATGTGCAATCCTGGTCACATCTAGTTCAGGTTTACTGAAGTACCACTTATTGAGCAGCTGGTCCACCTGATCCTGCTTTGTTATCCCATGAAGTTTTTCCTCTCCCTCCTCTTCTTCCTCTCGAAACTTGGCAATGGAGGACGGATGTGGAAGACGGAGCACAGTGTCCTCTTTTATATCCTCAAAGAATTGCACCACACATTTCCGGGCAAAGTCACGAGCATGTAGGACGCATGTTTCGTCAAAAAGCTTCTGCTCCACGTCCAGGTAGTTGCTCCAGTATCGTGTCTGCAGGAAGGTGGCGTGATCATCAAAACACGGCTTAATGAGGCGTCCCAAAGCTCCCAGAACAATCAGAAACAGAAGGATGGACCAGCCGACCGCCTAGACCACAGGGATGACAAGAGCCAACAAAGACCGTCACTCATGTTATTGTACATTTCCAAAGAGCCATCAGTCAGCAGCTGGGATTGTTCTTCAGTGTGTGGAGGGTGTGTGCATGCGTCTAACAAAGGCTCAATCATCAGCATGTCTAGTATTATCAACAACTCTGTTTAACCTCCTGTGAAGCTTACTTCCAGACCTTACTCCAGAAATAAAAATCGGTTTAGATTCATTAAATCTTAACTTGATTGAACGTTATTGAATTTATAATTAACAGAAAGTTCTGCATCTGATGGTTAAATCATTGATGTCATATTTTTAATATATACCTTATGAAAAACTAGAGTTCTGATTGAACTCATGTTTTTAAGTTTTACATGAATGCTGGAAAGGTTTACCTGTGAATAGCAGCGAACGTAACGGGACACTGCTTTACGAAAAGAACTGTTCCTGAAGATAATATCCTCTTTACACGGTACTTTGGCCATTATCTTCATCACATCCAGACCCGTGTTGTTGGGAACACCTGAGCAAACACATCACACTGAACATCCCACTGAAATAATAGCATCCATCCATTCAGGGGGGCTTTAATCTGCTTTACGTACCTGAGAACAGTCCAGGGTCTACACTCAAACTGAAGGCACAGATGAAGATTTTTCCATCCAACAACGTGACCAGAATCCACACCATCGGGGCGAGAAGGGCCCTCTGCAGCATGGCAGAAAACAGGTATCTGCAGGAAGATCACAGACTATGTTTAGCCTGCACACCTCTCTCTTTCAGCCAGTTCCAGCTTCCTTCTGCATAAAATCAGAATAACATTGTAGGTTCCAGTATAGATAGATAGACAGACAGACAGACAGATAGACGGACGGATAGATAAAAGTGCAAAATAGAAGAAAATATAATGAAATAATGAACAAAAACAACTGTTTAAAGGTTTTAGAAACAGCAGGTAAAATATTTTGTTTTTTTAATTCCCTGTTTCTATTCTGTTTACTTTAAATAAATTGTTAAAAGATGTGTTGATATGTGGTCAGAAAAACTTCCCGTATCTGGCCATCAGGGTCTTCCATGATGGATAGAGTTTCATAACATGGTTAGCTAGCTTAGCATAAAAACTAAAAAAGCACTCGGAGAGCACCGACCTCCGTCAAGCCACACAGTTCCCCCAACTGGAGGATGACCGGCTAATTTTAATCATGTGTTACTGGTACGAGAACCGATATATCCTGAAAATTTCATGAGAATCTCTCCATAACTTTTTGAGTTATGTTGCAAACAAACAAACCAACGCCAGCAAATACATTATCTCCCTTAAGGATGCAATTATAGCATGTGGAAATGTCTTATTGGAATCTACACCTGTACCTATAGATGATTTATTAACACTGTGTTAGAATCTTCCTCCAGCCAAGTTCTGTTTTGAGGAGTTTCTTGTTTGTGTAGCATGCAGCCTTTTGTATTGACAGAGTAAGTCTGAAAACAGGTTTTGGTGTTTGGCAGCGTCGTCATGGAGATAAACCTTTGCTGTAACTGCTTTGGTTTGATCACAAAAAGACCTTGGTGGTATGAAACGAATTTACTCAGCATCAGCAGTGATTCAACGAGGCAGTGAACCATCTATCTGACTGTTTTAGTAGTTTTAGTTACTCACTTTACAACTGCAGGATTCTTGGATCTGTTTCCAACAGGTCTCATCCACTCATCCATCATGACCCCTGTGTGTCTGTTGATTAGGACCCCCAAGAAGAACAATATGATGGGTGGTACGATCATCACTCCCAGGGAGTACAGTTTGTTGTACTGGGGAAGGCATGGGCAGTTAAAGTCGAAGCTAGTGTAGAGCTTGACGCTGACCAGAGCCAGGATGATACAGATGCCATTAGAGATGGACTCAGAGTTGGACTGGAAGTACTGGAGGACCAACTTCAAACGCTCCATAACTCAGCTGGATGTTGTTGAGTTCAGGGTGGAGGGTAAAACAGTTAAAAAATGCAGTTATAGCTGAGTCTGTGTCCTTAAAAGGACAAAAAAAAATTCAAAAAGTAACTAATAGGTAGAACATTTGTTTGTTGTTGTAGGAATATGGAAAATAGTTGACCTACCGGACAGTATGAGGTAACTCTTGTCTCTTTAAAACTCCAAAGTGCTCCTATGGAGATTATAGCTACAGAGTGTGTTCACTAATGATAGAAAGGGAGAATGAGAAAACTTGAATACACTGCGCAGGTAACATAGTTGGTGTGTGGACACACCCTGCACTGTTAAAGTGATACAGACAGTTGGAAGACAAAGGAAACAGGACAGTCTCATGTTTATTATGGGACATAAAACAAGGTGCAAACATGTATTCTATAAATAATATTACAGCCCCAAAATTAAATAAAGCTCAACATAAAAGAGCCATAACTTATAACAAACAAAAAGGTGGCAGAAACATTTAAATATAAGTTCAATATAACCAAAAATAATAGGACACGAAAGTTAGCGACAGACCAGCTATGCAACGGGCTGGAGCTGAGCTGCTCCCCCCAGATCGAAAGTCCAAAACTAACCTACGAGAAACCTGGAAAACAGGAAGACCAGCGTCTCCCAACTCATAAGCAAAAGAAACGGAACCAAGTTGCAGTAGTGCTGGTAAAATGAAAGCAGACAGGATATGACCCCTTTCTGATTTTACACCCCAATCACTGAAGAGGAGAACAAGTCCAGTAATCACACACAGACAAAACCTCCTCACACACACACACACACACACACACACACATATATATACATATATATATATATATATATATATATATAGGTTTATAGACATTCTCTGTGTCTCATACTCTCCTTGTGTTTTGGTGCAGTTATGTGACATACTGTGAGTTTTTTCAGTAGTTTCAGATTCCATCTGTACACAATACATTGTATAAACTGAACTGATTTAGTCTACATGTAGATGCAACTTCAGCTGATCAGCTTTTGAGCCACATTTCTGCTTCACAGAGGACTGAAAATCTTTCCTTTTGATTTGATCAAATACCCAGATACCCACATAAAGAAAAATGTGAAATATTTACAAAATGAAACGTAAACCCTTCTCTTCCTTCATTTTACTTTCTATTTTTAAAGAAAACATACTTTACTGCATCCTGTAATGTTGGAAGTTGGATTTCTGTCCAGTAAGTAGAAAATATTACTGAGTTTGAGTCGTATTATTATAGTAATGTTCAACTTGCCTTTACAATCATTTAACTAACTAAACCAGGCATTATTATAACATCTGAAAGTTTCATAGCAGTCACATCAGTCATAGCGATCAGCTTTAACCCTACACACACACACACACACACACACACACACACACACACACACACACACACACACACACACACACACACACACACACACTTCTTCAGGCTCCGCCTCTCTCTGACCTCATTGTCCCAATCACCTCCGTGCTTCTGCTCAGTCTCGCGCTCGCAGCTCTGCTCGCCACACACCATTTCTTCTCCTCGATCCCGGGACCAAACCTACAGCGCACATTCCTGAGGACAACTGTCTGCACTGCCCATGAGCCTTTCATACCTACACAGCAGAAGAGACCTGTGGAGATCACCTGGACACTCATAGTTTTATTACTTTTTTTACTTGGGCGACATTTTCATTGCATAAACTTTGGCTTCGGACGTACATCGATTTTTTTTAAAGCTAAACTAACAAAGTAATTTTGGTCTTTATAATACATTTGACCAACTAAACAGGAAGCGGCAGGGTACTTTTTTTTTTTTAAACCAGAAGTAGTCTTAAGTGTTTTCCCCCCTCACGTGTAGTCTTAAGTAAGAATAAAACAGAACAATGGCAGGTATGAACTCTCTGGATGCTGTGAAAAGGAAGATTCAGTGTTTGCAGCAGCAGGCCGACGACGCAGAAGATCGAGCTCAGATCCTACAGAGAGAATTGGACAGTGAACGGGAGCTCCGAGAGAGCGTGAGACCATCTTCTTCTTTATTAAAACACTTTTTCTCCTTTTGAAATCTTCTTTCCTGTTCTGCTTTGACAAGTGTGTGGATGAATAACCCGGTGCTAACGTGCCCGCATTCACCACTTAGCCTGTAAAGCTTCTAATTAGATTTTGTCATTGATTCATTCGCGGGTGTGATTGTGCCACAATGCAAGGCGTTGGTCTGTAATGAAAAAAAGTTCAGATTCCTGCGTATGTTCTGGGCATGCGCAGTGGCGTCTGGCTTACGGGCCTCTGTAGTGAATAATGCGCACCACGTAGACAGCCTTGAACTTGCTGAAAAGTTTATTATATCACTTTGACTAAGCGGGTTACTTCTGGTTTGACCGAAATTGTGCTGATTTTCACATTGTAACTCAACCACCAGGCTTTAAGAGCTGAAAATAACCTTCTTTTTAGATAATTTGAGGAAACTTCAATGTACCAGCAGCAGCTGTTTGAAGGAAGGTCTAACCATTATGCATCACTTGACAGATGACTGGAAAATACAGGACGGAGTTTAAAATGACCCTCTTTTTTTAAAGGAGTCATACATTTTGATCTTGACTTTACATGTTTTCTGCTCCACTGGTTGATCAGTCATCCACAGCTAGTTCCCCACTTGGTATTGGAAAAATGTTCCTGTTAGTGTTGGCATTTTAGTTAGTCTCGCTGAAACAATGATGGATGCTTTTATGCTACCTGCTAACCTGAAACTGCAAGCTGGTTGCGATAAAGACATTATTTGCTTCCACATCTTTCATAAGGTGCTCGTGTTTACATTTCAACACACAGAATCAGCTGGAGTTGCATAACTGGATGAAAGGAATACAAGTCATTGCAGAAGTTTCACAAATGTTCAGCTTCTTGGAGTTTATCAGATGTGATAAATATAACTCTTCCATTTCTTTTTTCCATGTTCTTAACATATTCCCCTCCTCATACCTTCTTGTCTCTTGCCTTATCTAGGTTTTATGACTTCACACAGAAAAGGTTTACCAAGAGGTGTAAAAAAAGAAAAAAATGCTTAGTAGCACAGTTAGGTAAGATGTTTCACATGCTGCTTTATGGTGCCATATTCTTTGCATCAGATCTGGTTTAATTACAGGACAAGCAGGAAGACTGAAGGTGTGGCTGTAATGATTTGGCTGCTGAATTGATGAAAGGAGGAAGCCTGCTGTAGGACTTGCCTCTTGTTGGACTGCTTATTACTTGATAATTGTGTGTTTAGCTAGTTTTTTTTCTTATTAAGTGTTCAGATAACTTCTCATATTAACATAATTAGGGATAACATTTAGTCTGACTTGATACTTCTGCTAAATGGTTTAGACTTGGAAATACTTTAATCCTAAAATACCAGAATGCTGTTTAGTCACTTGTTGCCTGATGCTTTTCTCTTACGCAATCTTCTTGAAGTGTTAATGACTCATCTGCAGCAGACATGAAATCAGGAATATTGATATTGGTATTGTAAAATAATGATTTAACAAGGTCAGTACATTACAAATAGTGTTGCATTGGGAAATTTGCCACCATTTTCAATTAATCTAGCACATCTAACCATGGCCTACTTGCAGTCTGTGTGTGTTAAATCTCAGTTAAAGGATAAATTACTCATTTACAATATTGAAATGCACATCCTTACCTTTTTTTTAAAGTATAAAGCAATAAAATTAATCAGGGTCACTCTGCAACATTTAAATAAACTGTGACCTCTGTATGAAGACTTATTTAGTATCATTACATTTAGTTTTTATTGCATTTTCATCCATAATCTACTGAGATACTATCATCAGATACATCTTTAAAGGCTTATGAATACTTCATATGTGCAGCTGTATTTTACTGTATTGGACATTTTTTTCCTGTCTGTGCATTCAGTCAGAGCAGTGCACTCTTGCAAGGTTGGTGTAGTCCCATATGTGAATAATTAGGACAACCTAGAGTCATTCTTTAGCACAAAAACGCTTTCATCGCCACACACAGAGAGATCAAAACAGGAACCTTGCTGAGTGCAATGAACTTTAAAACATGGAGCCATTACGAGAAGGCTGTCCACATCTGTCACCAAAAAATTAAAGTAATTGCTTCATTGTATTTCTTGTGTGGTTTTGACACTGATAAAGGTGTTACTGAGCCACGCTGATGTTTTAAGGCTTCAGCGGGTCACAGAGACGTGATATAGTCTTGATTCGCTCATTAGACGTGTTTATGCGCAGTCATTATTCTCAATGAGCTGTTCAGGTTCACTAAGTCAGGTCTGAAATAATTATTTGTCTTCTATTGAGGAGCCTGGGAGCTGCGTGCGGAGCCCGGCTAAACCAGATGAGCTTCTTTTTGTCATGACATGGAGCTTTGACTGGATGCTTTTAAGTGATGGAATAAATAATCAGGACAACAAAACAAAGACTTATTAAAAGGCAATTCCTCTTTTGAGGTTTTTGTATGTTTGGTCAAACGTCATCATGTTTTCAGTTGCCATGGGGACAGTTTGTGTTGAACCACACAGCTAACAGAAGCAACACTTTGTGGTACCAGCATCCATGTCTAAAATTGTATCAAAAGCGGAAGTGGGGATTTGAACATCCACTTATGGTATTCCCCACCGACTGCCCCTCCCAGGATGTCGCCTGGCGACTTTGGTCCAGCACTTCCCGTGCTTCTACTCCTGACACTTCCTGTCCCTAAGCTCCAGCCCTGATCAACAGGAAGATCAGTCTGTTTAGGCGGGGGGACTAATTTTGATCCCAGTTCCTGGTTTAGAGCTTTAGTTAATGCTCAGGACTTAATACAGCCAAAAAAAACCTACATGGGGGGGCGTGGTAACTTCAGATGTCTCAGTCTAGAGTAAGGAACCTCTTCTGCCTCTTCTAATGTCTGTAGCAACTTAAAGAAGGAGACAGTGAAAGTTTCCGGCATGCAGGAAAGCTCTTACTCCTGATGATGTGCGAGAGGCCATGCTCACCATGCTTTGTGAAAAACATCCACCTCCAGCAGAGAAACACTGGAGTTCTACATGTCTCCCAGTTTTAAGCACTGTAATCGTCCCAGAAAATGAGGCACTGAGCTCTTGTTAAGTGTCCCCGCTGCAGCTTGGCACTTGGCCGATTTGCTTCTGGTGTTTGGATCAACTGCAGCAAGAAGAGGATCTTGTATCGTTCTGCTTACGTTTCTTGTACTCAGCAGGGCTTCACAGTATTACCAGATATTAAAAAGTTATTGTACATCTGCAGAGGATAATCACATTTCGTGATCTTTTTATTTGGATATTAAACAATCCAGATTACCAGATTATTTGGGGCTAGTTTCCAAGAATAACATTCAGAGACAGTCATGCTATAACTGTGGACTAAAGAACTGATTCATTCAACAGTGATAAATTACAGTTATCATAAATACAACTTACCTCAACGCATTGTCAGAATACTTCCAAACTACCATCTGTTTGCTGCTTTCTTTGTGTGGTATCTTCACAGTCTCTTAACAGCCTCCTGCACAATCTGTGGAAAGAATTACTTCCTGGTTTCAGTGTTTTCCTTGGACTTCCACCCTGGGAATAGCTCAACTCTCCAAATATAACTGCCAAATGTTGATACTTTCAAGCAGTCACTGGTATTCTGGGGAACACCCCCATGTTAGTGGCCTAGTTAATTATACAGGCCAAGGTTATTGCTTGTCATTCAAGTGAGGACTAGAATATATCTGTACAGTTGTACAAGCAAACTGTAAATTAGCCATAATGCCATTTAATTAAGTAATTATTTTTTGCAGTATGTAGCACTTGGAACGTACAGATGTGATGATGTGTAGACTTTTATTGGACACATTTTGGCTAAGTTCAATCACATTTCGGCTCTTTTTTTTGTTGTTGTTTTTAATAAGCACCTGTCACAGCAGCGTGGAAATATCTTTTATGTAGCCTGAAAGAATGATGTAAAAAAATCATGCTGCTGCCTCTTGATGGAAAAGTGTGCTTCTTGGTGATATTTTAGATTCTGAAGTAGCTGTAATATGAATATGTTACAGTGAGTATCTGGTGCCAAAGCGAAAACTGGAGAACATTTAACTAGCTAACATTTAGCTCAGAGAGAGCTCATTGTCAATCTTGGCTTGATGCTTTTATGACCTTCCTTTACATATCGTTCATCATGATAGACTGGTTTGCTCACCATGTAGCAGCCTTTGCATGCCTGATCTTTATGGGTGTAGATTGGACATTTTCTAGCTCTAACACACACGCATTGACTCTGAAGGTTGTAAATATCGTGTGTCAAGAATAACCCCAACAGCATCGTGCAGCTTATTAACCCACTGGCCTGGAATCAGCCAGTAATTAGATTCCTCTTTCACTTGTCCTTGATCGTGTCTCTGATACATGATACATATACATAAGTGTTTCTAGTTAGTCACAGCATAACAGGGCTGTTGATGTTTACTAAATACATATGAATAAATCAAATAGAGGCCAAGAGGCAAACGAAGGAGAAAAAACTCTCCTTGTTTCCAGTTCATTATTTGGATATAAGTGCAATTTGACCTTAGAGGAAAATCACTTGTTTTTTTCCTTCACATCTGTGTTAAATATAGAAAATATTGTCCAGTTATGTCGTTAAGCTTGATCTGCAACCATCAGCAGCATCTTAAATCACAGTTAACTTGTTATATATTGACTGAGCTCCATGACAGTAAAGTTCCTTTTAAAAGGGTGCTTACACTTCAGTTTTGATGCAGATCAAAGCAACTTTACCCATAAGCCAGTTCGGGGTGACATTGCTATTTTAATGTCATATTTTTGTCCTTTTCTCATTCAGCATTTAATGTTGCACTTCAGCATTTAGACTCTGTTACACATCGGTGCTTTGCTGTTTGAACATAGTGTTCAAAGTGCTCCCCGGCCTTTATAAATGATAAAGCAAGTTGGGTTTGCAGGTAATTGTTGGTATGAATGTGCCAGTGTTCATGAAACTAGTTGCAAATGAAGCTTATGAATGATTTGTGATGCACTGAACATGAAAACATTCACAATACATGAGTTATAGAGGTTTTACAACACATCTGTGTTGTTACAATACAATAATCATTTGAAATGCATGATTACAATAACAGAAGCTTTTACATTTTCTTCTAACAAACGAGTCTTTCATGTGATGAAGGGTATATTGAAGATGTAAGTATGATCAAGCCGGACTTCACTATTTTAATAATATATTTAAGATTATAAAAGCAGTGAGTTTTAAACCATATTCTGCTTTAAAAACCAATATAAAATGTTTTCAGTTTAATTTTACAACATAGAGACTGTGGTACATTATTTTTTTTAGTACAAAGAACAGATTGTTTCATTTAAATTTCCAACTAACCTCACGAATAAAATTATATGTTGATATTTTAGCTGCGTGTTGTGATTGGGTATGAATGACAGCGATCTGTATGTTGTATATCATTCCATATGATGCGCTGGGGACAGAATCGAGTTGAAGCAAATTCTTATTGTGGTCAAAATAGAGAGAGACAGCAGAGATCAAATTCACTGTATCGTTTTATTGTATCAAGGTCAAACTTGTGCTTCAGGCTCTAAACGAATTCTGTGAATATTGTGTTAAGATAAAACATCTAAAACACCAGCAAAATAATAGGCCAACATTTATCATTTTTCAAAGAAATCAGACCAATTTATTTGGCTCTTTAGCAAAAAGTAAATGAATAAATAAAATATATAAAAACGTTTTAATTCTAATAGTTGTGTGATGGCAGAATTGTTGTAGTACAACACGTGTCCACCAGGGGGACGATAAGTCAGATTTCATGAAGCAGGGTTTTGGGTAGTTTTTAACCATAAAGTTGTATAAAAGGTTTCATAAACAGTATCAAATATACGAGAGGCGTTGAGTTTAACTTTGTTCAATTCATAGAACAATAAATTAAAGCAATCTACATAATACGCCAAGAGGGAGTTTAACTGGTACCACTCTGGAGGCGGTTCTATGGCCACAAACTAGATCTTTGGTTTTCCAAACACAAAGCACTGGTTTTCATGGCCTCTGAACCAGTTGTAGTAATGACTCAGAACAACTGTAATGGTGAAACTCAACATGCTCCAGAGAAGCGGTTTGGCACACAAAAAGTCCTAAAACGCATTTCACCTTCCAGAGCGCTGATGTAATACATGAAGCTGTGATGACACCAGAGTAGCATCATGCCATCCCGTGTCTTTTAAATGAATGTGTGTTTCTACACGTCTGTGCTGGTTGTCGTTCTTTTTCCACTGAACACATTCTTCATAGTTTATTTACCATATAAGGCGGTGTGTGTCCCTGGCAGAGCCGGGGAATGCAAAGTGGGTGCTAAAGGAAGAGGCATGGCCAGCGAGGCATACCAGCTCCTGGAGCGAGAGAAATCAAAGGGAGGAAATGAAAGGATGTTGGACAGCTAACTTCCTGTCACCTCTTTTAACATCTTCATTTAAAAAAAAATAACATTAGCAGAAGTTTGTCATCCAGCTAAGTTGATATTTTTTATGATATGTTTTCTTTTTAATTTCGTTGCTCTTCATGCTCTGGCTAAGATACTTTCCAAAAACTCCAGAAGAGATTGTACTTTGTGCACCACCCTCATGGCTCGTGGGGCTCCTCCTTTCTTTGGCAGTGCTCAGGAAGTCGGAGGCATGACGGCATGCACTACACACACATAAGCTCTTCAATGTAGAACAACGGAGTCTCTGTGTTGGAGGGGATCCCCTTATCTGAGATTGTGAAAATGTAATGACAGATAAGGCACCGGGTCACACACATTAACCTGCTAGCAGAGGCATCACACCACCAGTGGTTGTAACTGGTTTTTGTGTTTTGCTTAAACAGTTTACTGGGTGGGAAGCTCTCCAGTTGCTGGCTGGTAATTGTGTGTTTAAGGGAGGCAGAATGAGAGTGTCTGTCTTGAATGTTTGCAGAGCATTTATGCGTCTGGTGTGGCAAGTAGCTGACCTGAAATGCATGAATGGCATGTTTGTTTGTGCGCAGACCGTATTCTTCACAGTATGTTGCTTCATTCAGGACTCAGGAAGTTGCCATATCTGTTGTTTCAGGCACCGGTTTAATCCTGTGTGAGCTTTCTCTCCGGCCAGATGTAGTGTTGGCAGATGTCGAGCTGCGTGAGGGACACACTGACGGGAATTCAAGATGTTCCAAGCGATGATGATTATTTGAATCCGTTGTGTGCAGGGTGCGGCGTAGGGAGAGTTTTTCTCTGTAATGTGCTGAGTGTTGTAAGACACGCCGATGATGGCTTGACAGTTATGTCCTGTTTCATGTCAGCGGCTTCTGCAGCTATTGTAGGGAAAACCTGAGGAGAGACGGGGAGGGACTGTTGTTGGAAAGAGTGACTGACTTGTCAGTAACATTGATGACATGGTGACAAGATGAAGAAAAAGGCTAAAAAAAGGGGAAAAAGAAACTGTGTTTTCATTTCCTGAAATATTAAGTCAGTGACAGAATGGAAGTCTGGAGAAGAGCGAAGGCCTATTTATCCACCAGCACCAGAAGATTTAATAGCTGTTTTCCAGAGATTCCTGAGCGCTCTCCCTGTGTGGTGTCATCTTTCATCCTGATTGCTAATCCTTTCCCTGCTGTCCCTCAGGTGCCTCCCAGATTCACTAAACCACCTGCAAACTATAAAATACTCCTCTGATCGTTGATCTGACCTCACCACTCTGTTAATGAGTCACTGACCTACAAGCTGCCGCTCAGCATTTCTGCACAGAGTAACGGCTAAAAATCTCCCAGCGTGGGCTGTATTCTGGGTTTTAATGAATGGTTCTGTGTTGTAAGTGTTATACTGGACTTCTGTTTTGGCTTCCTGGTGGTGAATTTCACCACTAACATTTTGTATTGTGTTCGTACTGGTTTCCAGTCTAAATGCGGCTCCTTGGGAGAGGACGATAAACTCTATGCAGTAGAGGAAATTCTTGTATGGATGTTTACTTTATTTTTCCTCTTTCAGCTTTTGTTTACTGAAGGCAGATGAGGAAAAAAAAGTTTGTCCTCCTTGTTTTCATCTAACCGGAAATTGAGGTTTTGTAAGTGTTTCATTGAAATTTAAAGTCCTGCAATCTTTAGATATTAGAAATGGATTACACTCGTCAGTTCTGCTATTTATTACGGTTAGGCTCCGCAACTCAAGGAGATTCTCCACAGACCTCCAGCTGGCTTGGCTTGGTTCGCTAAAGACTGTACGAGTAACAGAAGAGGCTCCCTTGCTTATGGTTCAAGGATTTGCACTCAGTAAAAAAAAAAAAAGGCGACTCAGTGATAAGGCAAAATATTTCCCTGTAGTCATAGCAACCCAGTTATAGTCCACTGGTTATATTTAAATATTTTTTATCAAATGTAATTCAGAACTGGATTCCACTGACTTTGTGCAGCATATTTGTGCAGGAAGTTGATATTACACCAGAAAATGCAAAGGTCATTGAGTATATATCATCTAGAAAATGCAATAAAAGGACATGAGTTTATGTATCTAGTTTCTACAGGCACACAAAGAACTGAGAAAGAAGGTGAAAACCATCTGTTATGCATGAAGTTTTGTAGCTCATTTTAAGTCTAATAGGAGATCTTATCATTTTTTTAAGATGTGTTCACAAATGGAAGTGGTAAAACCACCGCTCTTTTTGGTGGAACTTTGTCACCACTGCTGTATTCTCGTGAGACACTGTTGCTTTAAAAAGGTTAATATCCACCCTTATTCATGTCTTTTCTGTTCAACACATCTTAAAATGCTGCAAAGCACCCAAAATGGACACTGTTCTAATTCCTGTTCATGGTCAGCTTTTACCCATAAGCTCTTTGTGTCATCCTTCCTGTTTTATGGTGTAGAACATGCTGAAGAATAATGACCTATGTAATGACCTGGTTTTCTTCTTCCTCTCCCCTTTTGCTTCTCAGGCAGAGGGTGATGTAGCAGCTCTGAACCGTAGGATCCAGCTGGTGGAGGAGGAGTTGGACCGAGCTCAGGAGAGACTGGCCACAGCATTGCAGAAACTGGAGGAGGCGGAGAAGGCCGCAGATGAGAGCGAGAGGTCTCTTTTTTTAAGTTTAGCTTGGTAGTTTACATGACTTTAACATCTGGCATCCTCAAAATGAACGGGAAACAAGCATTTTTTAGGAGGAGGGATTCTAAAAAAAAATATATTCCTTCTCATTGCATCCTGACCAATCAGAGGGATGAAGGTGATTGAGAACAGAGCAATGAAGGATGAGGAGAAAATGGAGATTCAGGAGATGCAGCTGAAGGAGGCCAAACACATTGCAGAGGAAGCAGACCGTAAATACGAGGAGGTGAGGCTTTGGCAAGTGGGAGCCACATCCTTTACATGGAAATCCAAATAAATTCCTACATGAATGTATCTGTTTCTGTCCCAGGTGGCTCGTAAGCTGGTGATCTTGGAGGGAGAGCTAGAGAGAGCTGAGGAAAGGGCTGAGCTCTCTGAATGGTACACCAATAAACGCATGATTTGCTTGAATACACACACCGAAAGTCATCGTTTCACTTGCTGCTCTTGCATTGAAACCAAGTGTGTCTTGTTTTTCTTGCGCAGTAAAGCAAGTGACCTGGAGGAGGAGCTGAAAAATGTGACCAATAACCTCAAGTCCTTAGAAGCCCAGTCTGAGAAGGTGAGGGGGGAAGATGGGTAATAAACAAAGTAAAAACCTTAAATATCTAAGTAAACTTGTTACTAAGATGGCAGACAGGTGTAGTTTCCCACATGGAAAGCAGCAGACTATGTCAAACTGGTTTTTATCAGGATGAGAACACAGTGTGATGCTGTTAAAATGTTGTTTTACCATCATAATATCCAATCTTACCGTTATGCGTATGCTAAACACGCCTGGAACACAGCATGTGCTCATCTTCACCTCCCTGTATTGTGTCATTAAACCGGTCTAGTGGACAACAGCTCTCCCCTAAAAGTATTACGCTTTCATTGTAGCTGTGCATCACTAAACTCTGCTCACTGCACAACCATATAGACAAGATATAAAGCTGAACAATTTATGAACTCCTCTTTTGTAGCGGTTTATACGCATGTCCAGCTGTCCTCGGAGGTTTCATTTTCACATCAGTGCTAATGTTCACATAAGGTGTGTCAGCATGTGTGAACTGCAGAAACCAGCAGTACCTTCATCCTCTTTGCTTCCTTATTTTCTGAGCAAAAGCATGCAGCACAACAGCGCGCCAGGTTGCCCACATGACTACTTTCTTTTAGCGATATTCCGTCATGCTTTTAATATGCTCAGTCACACATGAACAGCATCGCAGCTGAGCTTGTTCCCAGAACTGAGCGATATTTCACTGCTGGTTTAACTGATGCTCAGATCTGCAGATAAAAGCAAGTTCTAGCATGTTTATATTTCTGCCACTGATTAAGTTGTTTTTATTCTGTGTGTTGCTATCAACAGTACTCTGAAAAGGAGGACAAGTATGAGGAGGAGATCAAAGTTCTGACTGACAAACTGAAGGAGGTGAGGTCCATATTGTTGGGAAATCACTACAGAAGATCTTGCATGATTGAAAGAAGAGATGTTTTCTGATGTCCTGTCAGTTATCTTTTGCAATTTTTTCAGTGATGAAAATCAGCATTGTGTTTTAAGTTTCTGTGTAAAATTTTTTTTAAAAAAAACCAATCGCAAAGTTTTAACTAGTGCTTATAGCTTGTTTAATGGTATCCGCATGGTGCCTACATTAAAAGCTGAATGTGAAGCAGAGGATGCAACAAGTTTAGAAAAGTCACTCGGTCATGTTGGATTCATTTGCTGGAGCTTACTTACAGTCTGTTTCTGAACCCCTGCCAGGCTGAAACCCGTGCCGAGTTTGCAGAGAGGACAGTGGCCAAACTGGAAAAGTCCATTGATGACTTGGAAGGTATGAAACTTGTTCATGTACTTTGGTTTCAGTCCCTTATTTTTTTAAATGTCTTTTTCAGGGATGCACACAAGTGTTGAATCTGTACTAAATGATGTATCTGCACTCCCGGATCCATTCATTTCTATTTAGATGTTTCTTTTTCACATCATGATGCATCCATGTAGACTCTGTCCAGTTTGTCATCAAGTCCTTCAGGACTGGAAACGCATTCTCTGGGAAAGAGAAATTGCATATATGTGTGGAAACCAGCCAGAAGCTTCTATAAATGCTCTTGTTGTTGAAGAACTAGTATTCCATGTCAGCTATACTGAAAGGACAGAATGTGCTCCCATGTTTTGTAGGTCAGCATTATTTAGCTGATGAACCACAGGGAGCTGACTTTATAGAGTTATTGGAGCAGCTTTATGAGACACTCCGAACAGCCTTAAATGCTCAAAGTTCACCCAGCCCAATTAGAAATGCATCATTCTTCTCTTCCAAGCATTTTTGCATCTTTTAAAAGCCTGACCTAATTTTTTGTGTCCTCTCCTCTTTTTTTCCCCCCTATGCTCTTTTCTGCCTCCATCTGTCTCTCATCCTGCTTTTGGCTTCTTTGTGTCGTCGCTGCCTTGACACCCGCCTGTACTTGCTGTCGACCTCTGACCTTCAGATGAGCTGTATGCTCAGAAGCTGAAGTACAAGGCCATTAGTGAAGAACTGGACCATGCCCTCAATGACATGACATCTCTGTAGATGCGTTTTGCTGTCTGCCTCTCGCCTCCCTCTGCCGTGCTCCTGTCTTGCTCTGAATCTTGTCTCTGCAGATCATGCGTGCCTTCTGCCCGTCTTGCTATGCAAAAACAACTTCATTAAAATCTCATCGTTTCCTACGTTGCAGAGTTTCTTTGTTTTAAATTGTTGGTGTTAAATAGAGAAAGGAAACCCTAGAAAATCACATTTAGTGTGAATATTCTCTTCCAAATATGGCGAGCCAGTATGTCCTGTATACCGTTTGAAGGGTCGCAGAAGGTGAGGATGTTCGATAAGATTTACTCAGATTTTCTTTGAAATCGGGCAGTTTGCACTCCTTCCTGTCTCCAAGTTAATATTAGATGTTATTTTTTTAAATACACATGTAAGCTACAAAGTGCATCCTAATTTAGCTGTTTTCACAAATCAGAAAGTAATTGCTTTTGTAGTGCAGCACATCAGACCTTTTAATGAGGCCACACCATTCTAACAGTCTTCACAGTCGGCAGTTTCTGCATGAAAGGCACTGTGTTGTGGTTGAAATATGTTTGCATGTGGTGCAACTTAACCAAAGTACTTATGCAAAACTTCTGTCCAGCAAGACGGAGCTGTGGCTTCTTTTTGAGAGATGCCGGAAGGAGATTAACCTGGCAGTGACTTGAGCAGTATTATTGGCTGGGAGTTGGGAGTTCACCATGTCTTCTTGTTCTTCTCTCCAGAGAAATTATCGCATGCCAAAGAGGAGAATCTGAA
Source organism: Pseudomugil tenellus (assembly GCA_037177515.1). NCBI lineage: Eukaryota > Metazoa > Chordata > Actinopteri > Atheriniformes > Pseudomugilidae > Pseudomugil > Pseudomugil tenellus. The sequence continues at coordinate 17,047,040 of JBAMHX010000016.1, read as the reverse complement.
CATCCACAAAGTCCTGGACCAGACCCTGCAGGAACTGAACAGCTTATAAACAAACCGAGAGGAAGCTGGAGAGGATGAGATCGTCATTAACATTCCATTAAACTTTCGACTCCATTCCACATTTTGAGCTGTAAAATCTTAACTTCCCACATTAAGGGGGATTAACTTAATGCTTGTCCCTTGATGTTTTTTTTTAGGTTTTTGTTTTCTTAAGGCACAACTATTTTTTTCTATAGATGGGCAATCATTTTGAGCCCATTGCTTCTTTATTTTTTATTTTTTTTTTATCTCCAGCTGTGATTGCATAAATTCTTCCCAGGAATCATTTTTGACCACTTATTTAGGAAAAAATAATTATAAATTTGCCTAAAAGAGCCTTGAATGTGGTTGATGCACCACTTAAAAGTCTTAATTTTTACATTTGAATTATTTTATATGCACATATATTAAGGCTGCAGGTGGCATTGGTATGTACTTTGTCTGCATCCGCCTGGCTCTGAACTTCCACCCAGTGGTAAAATGAACTGTTGTTTTTATGTTGCCCCACTATTGGAGGCCATAGCTTAAAACACAGCGTGATGGTCATATAGGCAGTTAGTCTAATGGGAAGGTTCCACTCATACACTATTAAAGCACATGCTGCTCCTTTTTAGTTCTTTGCCTTTAGAGCCAAACTGTTGAATAGCCTACTTGCAGTGCATTAAATGTCTTGTGTAAGTTTGTGTATTGGCAGCAGAGTCTGCTCAGCCTTCCCTTGAGCTTGTCTTGACCATTGACACCTGCGTTGTTACCAACAATGTGCCAAAATGTAGCCGATATTTACCAGATTTGCAATATATTGCAGTACATGAGCGAGCTAATCTCCAAACCACTGGAAGCTCAGTCAAGTTTTATCTACCATGGATACTTTATTGTATATAGTAGAAGAATGATAGGTATGTGAGAAGTTGTGTGGCTCAAGGATTGCTTTTTTTTCTCTTTTTCTTTCCCATTTATACCACTTTTTGCCAGGGGAACTCTAAAGACCAAAGAAGACACACAATTCTTCAAATCTTTTATTTTTGTTTGTGATATCCATCATGGTTTTAGCTCATGTTAGCACTTCAGAAAAGTGCTTCGCATTTGATTGAGACCATTTTGGCAATATTCCATTCACAACCCCCATGTCAACCTAATAAATGTTTTACAGAAGTTGTTTTGTTTGACTTTTTCTTGTTAAAGGCTGATTAATTAATGACAGATAAGAGAAAATATCTTTCAATCAGCTGGTTATGATCTTGGTCTGATCGTCATGCAACTCCAGCTCAACATGCGTGATTTCAGATTGGTCTTTTTTTTTGTCATCACATTCCATTTAACCCCCCCACAAAAGTGGGTTTATATTTCACTCCATTTGATTCAAGAAACAGATTTCATGATGCGATTTCTTTTAGGAGTTGCAACGCAGAGTTTTGCTTGGACCCATTTATCCATGGTCTCTTCTGCTGCCTGTTGTGGATCCTCTAGGAAGTTCCAGCTCATGTATTTTTCTTCCTGAAGGCACAACCTATATGGACAAATATTTTCACCAACTTATAGCAAACAGGACATAAACCAACCATTTTTTAAAAAGTACTGGGTTATGAAGCTGCCTTTACCTGCAGTTAATCTGCATTTACCCCCTCGTGGTCTACAGAGGATAATGGAGCATCCTGGACAAACCACCACAGTATGGGCATGACTGAAGATGGTGGTAATCCTGTAGCAGCCTGGAAAACTCATGAAAGCATAAATCAATGGGTAGAAAAAGATGTCGGGCACTGGGCTGAGAAGTACCTACCTGTGCATTTCACATCCATGAAGTAAGAGTTGGGGCTTTGTACCAGCCTCTTCTTCTTGTGTTGCCTCATCTCCTCTGTGAGACTGGGGTGCATCAGATCTTTAGCAAACTGCAGTGAAGAATAAAACATCCTTAAAAACTGAATCAGCAGTGCTGATTGACTGGTTAGATTTTACTTAAAAGTTTTCTGAACAAAGAAAATCAGGTTTCTTTGAAACCATTTATTGTGGCGTGCTGCCCCCTACAGTATAAATAAGGACTTGCAAGTTAGAGTAAAGACAGACATGTCCAGACAAGTTCAGACATCCTTCCTATGGGACGTATACAGCATAACAGTATAATAACATATTCCAATAGACTCGCAATAAACATCTCTGTGCAATGAAAGCTGTTTTATACTTATTTAGACATTTTTATCTTTCTAACAAAATCAGCTTCTGGTAGTTAGAGCTGAAGTAGAAATATTTACATTAAAACAGCATCAAATTGTTATATTATTTTTACTTACAGGCATGTTTACACAGATCGCCTCTTATTTTTCCCGTCTAGTAGAAAAACGATGCGTCCAGAGATTCACCTGTCCTGTCCTCTAAAAGACAATGTTAAGTTCTACAAGCTGATGAACCTTTGCAATGATGCAGAGGAGACTGTAGGAGGGCTTTTCTTTGTGTAGGAGGGGCAACACATATATGTGGGATGATAACAAGACTACTTGTTATAGTCTAATAAATCTATTTTAGATTAGGCTAATATTAAATCAATAAACAAATAAAAATATAGAATATTAACAAAAAAAAAAGGTCCTTCTAGGAAAAATAAATAAACAGAGGCATTTAAAGTATTTGATAGTTTTCAGTTTGGTCATAATACATTTCTGGATCAAATAGCTCAATGTTTTCTTGTCTTTTCTCTTTACTTTTTACTTTATAATATGTTGGTGACAGTTTTGTTAAAAATATTTTACATTAAATCAGTTTCTTTTACAGAGCTGGAACCATTTGCAGGCTACAAAAATAACATACATTTAAGTTCACATGGTAATATGCATTTAAAGTATTAAACAGAACTAAAATAGCCGTGATGGATAAAACATATGTGCAGTTACGGCTGTATGATATGTTCAAGGTGGTTATTGAAGAGGCGATGAAGGAATTTTTAAAAAGATGTCCTCAGAGGGGAGTTTTACAGTTTCCACCTGATGGCAACAGCTAGATAGGAGATGGAGGGGTCTTCTGTGATTTGGGTGGCCTTTCTGATCACATAATAGTCAGAAAGTAGTGTTTGTATTGATCCAGTAATTTAGCTGTTCTGACTGACACCATGAGTGATGTATGTTTTGTGTATGATGGATAGGATGTAATAGGAGGATACAGTATTTAAGGTAAAATAGAATATATGAGTGAATTGCAGGTCAAAGTTAAATTGTGTCTGGTGACATCAGAAGTTCTCCATTTCCTCAATAGGTGGATGCATTATGGGGAAGCATGACTCAATCTCTGTTCCTAGAATTATAAAAATAAATAGTTTAACCCATAAGAACCCAGAATGACATATATGATAAATTTACTTTCTCAGACTTTTTTTTACAGCTTACAGCAACTATAGCTCAGTTCTTTGTCTTAGATTTATTTAGCTCTAAGTGTTTAGATAAAATCTCAAAGTGAGTCAGTGCAAAACTTATGTGGTTACTTTTAGTTTCATATTCAGTCCTACTTTAGTTTTAACTGTCAGCAGTTCCAGATAAATGACATGTGGCGTAAAAGCACTGTGATTAATCATTTATTGGATAAATACTTGAGGCAAAATTTATATGTAGTATCTTTTTAAACTTCTGTTGTGTTTTTCTTCTATGAAATGTATGCTTTCATTTCTGTAGATTTTTAAACCGGTGATAGTTTAAGTTTAGCATTTTACTGTAATTTTCGGTTTGGTTACTTTTACTTCAACAAGGGCATTAATCATTTCCCTTTTCTTGTCTTTCATTTTCTGGAGCAAAATACAGATTCTTTTTCTTTTTTGGCAGCTTTTTATCGGCAATCTCTGACTTGCTGTACAACTTATGCTAACACAACATGACATCATTAAACCGTTTTTAAAATTATTATTTTTAATCTGGTCAGACAGTTAATTACCGCGGCTTTTATCCGGTCAGCAACAAACGTTAAAACGAACACACCCATGGGAAACACCAACATACTTCCGGAGCCACGACGACACAGATGAGTGACAGTTGATTCTACCAATGGGCTGCTAAGGGGGAGTGACGTCTTCGACTATACGCTACGGGCGGGATATCCGCAATAGTAAGCTAGCTAATGACATGGCGAAGACTTACGATTACTTGTTTAAACTACTTTTAATCGGCGATTCAGGCGTCGGGAAAACCTGTGTGCTTTTCAGATTTTCAGAAGATGCCTTCAATTCAACATTTATCTCTACTATAGGTGAGTAAAACTTTAATGATCCGTTTTGGATAACTGAAAACGTCAGAGGAGCTGCCCATCCCGTCTTGCTAATTTGTTGCTAACTTTTCTGGCTAGAATTCATCTTGAGCTACTGGCTGGTCAGGAAATGCATAACCGGCATGTTATATGGGGTGTTTGAGGACAGCCATTGGCATTTTATCCACTTGCAATACTTTGAAAGACCAATCAGGAGCCGTCTGGATAGGAAGAATGTTCACCTGCTATTTTTCTTTTACATTAAAACAACAAAAACCTTGGCAAGAGAAGCTAACATGCTACAAAGCTAGTGTAGTTTGTTGGCAGTGTCATTTCCTATATGAGTAGCTGCTCTATACGCCCCATCTATTATACAACATTAAAGATCATCTGAAATAATACCCATCGCAATCTATACCCACCACAGATGTTACTGTCGGTGAGATTTTGAGTCGGTTTGGCAACACATAGATTTATTTGCATTGAAATAAAATTTGAACTGTGTGAATGTATTTTCCAGGTATTGACTTCAAAATCAGAACAATAGAATTAGATGGAAAGAAGATCAAACTACAGATATGGTAAGACGGCATGCTAAAGCTCAAGTCTATCTTCATAAATAATACATTTTGCATGGAGAAATTGTCACTAATCTTTAAACTGTCCTCTTTTTTTGGTGAGTGGACAAAACATAAAATATGTATTAACAATGATTGCCTACAGCTAAATCAGACTAGTTACAGATTACTTTGGTAACTGTAATATATTTTCTGTATAGGGATACAGCAGGACAGGAGAGGTTCAGGACTATCACAACAGCCTACTACAGAGGAGCCATGGTAAGCAAACTCGCCAATCTTACCAAACACTATCGGTGGAAAGTGAACAGATAAAGTGCTATTTATTTCAGCTATAAGCACTGCACCCTAAACCTTTACCAGAGCCACACCCCATATCACCATAGATGTTAATACAATACACACCTCACAAATCCGAGGTTGACTAAATGCATTGTTGTTGGACTTATGTTCGATTTTCCATTAGTACAGGTTAGGCTACATGCCATTATCAGTTTGTTTTATTTTGTTTCACCTTTGGAATTTAAGTGTCAAGCTGTAGCTCCAAAATGATAAGATTTATCATAACTAACAGCTGACACAGACATCAGAATAGTGTAGCAGACTTTTAATTTCACATCTATTTGTGCATCGTTGGAAATCTGATTAGTAGAAATTGATAAACAGATAAGTGAATAAGCTAAATAAAGAAAGTTGCTCCTTTTTCTGAATTCTCCAGGGCATCATGTTAGTGTATGACATTACCAATGAGAAGTCCTTTGACAACATCAAGAACTGGATAAGAAATATTGAGGAGGTAAATTGTTGTTTTATTTTTAATTATTCATGTTTTCACAAATGTTTCGTTAATATCTGTTCAACATGTTACGCTTTTATTTCTGCAGCATGCTTCGGCAGACGTGGAGAGGATGGTTCTTGGGAATAAATGTGATGTTAATGACAAACGACAAGTGTCCAAAGAAAAAGGAGAAAAGGTGGGATGTTTCAGCTATACGGATAATTTGGTTTCTAAAAACCTTTCTAATAAAACGAGTATTTCATGATTACAGGATAAATGTTTTATTATTTTTACCAAATTGCTTCTCTGACTTTCTCTTTTATCCGACGTCAGCTGGCACTGGAGTATGGTATCAAATTCATGGAGACGAGTGCAAAGGCAAACATCAACGTGGAAAACGTGAGTTCACCACGTTTCGCAATTAAATCATTTGTAGTTATGTTTAAAGCGATGTTTAAAGACCTGCTAAGTGTTTGTTTTTTTTAACTGGAATATGATGATATTTTACACTTTGGTGCAATCCTCATTCATGAAGCACATTTTCCAAATTCCAGTATGGAAATTATTATATAACAATCTAGTTTTCCCCAAAGCTTCCTGAAAATAATCTCCATTCTGGAAGAGTGAACAGAAATTGTAGGTAGCTTTTGGCTAAACTATAGTTTAGTATTGGCTCGCACCCCCAGATGCATACAGCTACACGCCTCCAGACTGCTTAGAGACATTAGATTGATTTATTAGCTGAAATGGTGGAGAGGAGCTCTCAGAAGTGTCTACTTCCTGGAGTAAAAGGCCAGTTAAATTATTTCTGGTAATAAATGTTTAAATATTCACTTAGGAGTTGCCTTATTGGGATTCTATCATTTCAATTTAATGATTTATGTCTCTTCTTAATCTGCAGCCCACATTATTTTTAATTTTTAGAAAATTTGTTTGAGAGAAAGTTTCTGCTTGTCTTTACATTTTCAGTGGAGTTGTTTGTACAACTTGTCATTTTAGTTATAAGCTTTCTATGACAGGTCTTTGAAAAGATTTAATACATATGGTTTCTTAAAAGAAGAGACCAGTGCAGTCTGTTCTTTTTTTCCATTTAAGAATAAACTCTGGAATGTTTTACTGACTGGAAAAACGTCACACCTCATAGTTTTTATGGTAATTAGACAAATGGGATCTGAACTGAAAAATCTGCTCTTAAGAAAAAATGTGAAACAATGAATTATTTTACATCCTTTTTGTCACATTCTGCAGAAATACCTGATAATGCGTGTCTGTACTACTTGCATATGTTTGTCTGCAGGCCTTCTTAACCCTCGCCAGAGACATTAAAGCAAAAATGGACAAGAAACTGGTAAGAACGATCAAAACCAACCGTATTATTCCAGTACACATGGTTCAGACAGTTGTGACATAGTTTAGGTTGTGCTTTTTTTCTTCTCATGTGAATGCATGTGTGCATTGTAGGAGGGCAACAACCCGCAGGGCAGCAACCAGGGAGTAAAGATAACAGAGCAGCCCAAGAAGAGCAGCTTCTTCCGCTGCACGCTTGTGTGAGAAGACGGGCGTGCTGGCATCCACAATCGCCTTAACTGTGTCCCCCCCACTGGACAGAACTGGACAGAGTACACTCTGATATCTGCTTTAGCCTTCTACCCTTGTCTTCCTCCACTTGATTTGTCCTGTGATTTAATTAGCGGCGGGGGGGGGGGGAGTCTGATCACTCCATCAGTTTATACGTCTTCCATTGACACCTGTGGATTTAACTTCTGTGGCTTTTACATACTGACAGTTTCAGCTTGAATCCAGAAACCTTTTTTTTCTTTTTGCTTTTTAAGGCTTTCTCCTGGCGAGACGCTGACAATGATCAAACCTTTGCTGCCCATAAGTTGTTGTTTTTTTTTTAAGCTTTCATTTAATTTGTGGAAGTCTCATTTTTTGTTCACACATCACCAACAGCATCCTAAAATCAGCTGCATGTCTGCACTGACAGGGTGGTCTTGCACATGTTTAGTGTTTCGTTTTACATTCACTTCCAGTAAGTGCAGTATGTAAATATATATCACTGATGATGATTCACCATATGAAAAGTGATGATTCACCATATGAAAAGTGATGATTCACCATATGAAAAGTGATGCCAGTATCTGCAGTGGGGTTTACATTTCCTCCCCATCTTTTCCTCGACTGTTGATTGAAACATTCCATATTTCTTGCAAACACCTAAATGTGCAATGTAGTGTTTATAGAAACCTTGGTTTGTCTTAAAGTATGCATGCAGTTGCGTTAAGGCTGAGATTTAAGGGCATGCAGATCCTTTCTGTTATTGCTTTTCTTATTTTTTAGGGTTGATCATTTAAAAAAATCAATTCATGATTGTTAACGAGAGAAAAGTATTGGATTGACCTCTGCAGGTGCCCTAGCAGTACGTATATATCTGGAAACAGTTTGGTTTGACAGAATGAGTGAAAGTAATAATTTACCTGCCGTCTTATGCATTTATACTTGATCTTTCCAATGGGGGAACGTATAAAAAACTTTCCTGGGCCTTGGATTGGGGCTGTGCTGTAGCAGTATTTATGGGGTGAAACAGAACATAGCACCAAAATGACAAAGTGCCCTTTTATGTTCTTTATTGATTATGCACTTTTTTCTCATTTTGTTATGTTTATATAAAGGAAAAAAAAAAGTTCTTAACATTTATTGACTGTTTATTGCAAGTCTTACCTGAAAGCAAATAATATTCATGCTTCTCTGCGTCCCCTGACTGGGCCCCCCTTTAACACATCTGAGCACTGAGGTCCCTGTTTCTGGTTGGCATATTTCACATTCCCAGAAAACCTTTTCCTATCGTACTTTTATTCACATTTATCATTAGAAACATTTTTTTCTGACGCTTTTTCCTTTGAGAATCTGTGTTTTCATTCACGTTTCTCTAGATTTTCTGGGGGATTTCCTTGTTTTTTGGCCCACTCATGACTGTCTGAACTATGCATTCTGGTTGCATATAAAACCTTACAAAGATTTGCACATGGGAATTAATGAGCTTTATTTGAGATTAGAAATGTGCAGATTGTTCCTGTCTCTCTCTGCTCTCGCTGTTCAGATGCTAATAGGAAATCTGGTTAAATCATAGCAGAGGTTTTGCAGCGAGAGCAGAGAAATTCTCACAGGGATGAAAAACCATTGAATCAAACTTTCAATCTAAACTTTTCCTGCAGATTTAAAATTAAATCAGCTCGCTTTAACTCAAATTCTTCTCTGTTTTTAGTTAAACGGATGCACAGGTTTCACCTCTTTCCAACGCAACTATATTTTTCCTTTTGTATCGATTTGATTGTAGCTGAATTCTCCTTATAAATGCAGTTGCTCAGTGTTAACTCATCTTCATATCTTCTGGAGCAAATTTGGGATTTCCTCCAAGATTATTGTTGAACTTGGAATAAATTAAATACTTCAGCAATTGTAAATAAGATCTACAATGATTGTACTGTAGTTTCATAAATCCTATTAATCTACAGTTTTTGTAGATATTTGTACTTTTGATGATATATTAAAAAAAATCTAAATGTTTTCATGGTTTTGTAATTTCCTTTTTAATGTGCTCCATAAAGGTAGAATGAAGAAGTTTACGTTAAATATTGATCTATGTGTTTTGGATATTTGAATTATAAAGACATGATTTTATGAACAAAGTAATTGATAAGATTTTGCATCCAAAAGCCACTGAGCCTTAAAAAGAGTATGTTACAGGAAAATACCTGATATGCTATGTAGGTAGTAAAGGTGAGCTCTATAGTACTTATTGCACCCAATGCAGCATGCTTTCACATACTGAAAGTAATTCTTATGATGAGACTCCAGGCCTGTGGGGATATAAACACTGCTGATCTGTTGTTCCCTGGGTTTATTAATGGGAATTAATTAGTGTGACGTGGAAATGATATAACATCCAGAAACTAAAATGCATTGGGTCGTTTTTATATTTCATGGCTTCATGTGTGATGACAAACAGGCCAGGTTGTTATTATCTGGGTTTTTTCGCCTCAACAGAAAAAAGATTGTTTGCAATATAAAACTAACAATAAAGTCATATTTATATAAAAATAACTTTTAAGTGTGTAGCGTTTTGAATACTTTGACTCGCTGTCTCCCTGCTAAAGCAGGTTAGTAGTTTACTGGACCTGCTAAACGTTTATCTATTTGAACTTCTCTTCTTCCTGCTTTCCTTTGTTTCTGCTTGACTTTTGTTGGTTTAGCTTGTCTTTTCTTTACCTGAAATTCCTTCGCTTCATTTTTTTCTGATTCATCCTACCTTTGCAAGCATGTTTTTTTTGTTGTTATTATTGTTAAATAGATCTTTTTACACCAGCCTCCTGCTCCTCGCCTCCATTTTACCATTGACAGTGACAGAAACCTTTCACTGTGAGCCTGATTTGTGTGATTACACAAGCAGGCTTCATTTTTAGCCCTCTTGACCAACAATTTTTGTGTTGCAAATGTCATCTGCCATCCCCCTGTTTCATTTTCATTCCTGTTTTTGGAGTATGCAAATGCTCCCGGTTTGTCTCACAGGTTGTGAAAGAACTGTCAAGCAGCCCAAATAGACAAAATGGTGCCGTCTTTTGTCCAACCATAGAGAACAGAAATGATCAAACACGTTATTTAGCTTTGTGAATGCCTGTCTGCAAACCTGAAGAGTGTCTTTCCTAAAAAAAAAAGTTCCCATGTTGTGTATAAATGTAAGATTATATGCCCTAAATAAAAAATGGTTTCCATAGTGATAACAGCTGTAGGGTAAGAAAAGTAAACTGCAGTGAAAACAATACCACATGATTGCTTTCTATACCAAGCCAAGTGTTGCTACAGGTTGGATCCAAACAGGAAATGTTTTATTGTAAAAGCCTCCATCAAGGTGACGTATGCAATGTGAGAATAATGTATTTTTGCTCAAACAGTGGTTGTTTTATTAATGAAGTAATGGGATGCTGATGATGGAAGCAGGTCTTGAGCACACATTTCAGCCGGGCCAAAGGCTGCTAGTACTACAGATATGACCATTAGAAATTTAGTTTAGTTTGACTTTTTACCTTTTATTTATTCAGAAAAGTAAAAAAAAAAAAAAACCAAAAAAAAAAAAAACCCAATCTGTTTAATGGCAGAGGTTTTTGGGTAATAGGCGTCATTATACGTCTTTATCTGCTTGTGAAAAGCATTTTAAGACCATACGTTACAGACTATTACACGAAGGGTGGCAGGTATCTGGAGTTTATCCCTAGGGGGCGCGAGGTGGGGTACATCTTGGAGAAGTCACCAGTCCTTCAACATTACAGACATGTAAATAAATATATTTATTTATTTTATACAGTGGAGGGAGGTGAGTCTTGTGTTGGTGTGCAAATGAACAAGAGGCTTACAACAACATTTCCCTTAAGTTTATCACTTCTGTTTAACAAACAGCTGTAAAGGGGAATCATGCTTGAGATACTTTAACCTTTAGTTCATTTTTGTTTATTTCACGGGAGTCGGGGCAGGGGAGGGGGGGGGGGAGACTTTTTGTTAAGTGTATCTAAGACAAAAAATGGAACTACATTGTCTAGCAGGTAATATGTCACCACCAATACACGGACACCTCATTGTCATTTTGTTCCAGTTTTTCAAGAGGAACTCTGCTGACTACAGACTTGTGCTAAATAGTCAAATATTCCCCTGCTTTATTTCCTCTTAAACCTATATTTTTAATAAAACTTTAAAGGATATAAAACACATTATATAGTGTATAGTGCAACTGAATCACTGTTGCAATGTCTCACAACATCAGCTGGTCTATGGTCTTTAAAAACATCTAAGTGTGATTAATCTCCAGGTGTGGATTCTCTCATGAACCATTGTTTTCCACTTTCTGGCTCTGGGATGAAACATGACAGCTGGCAGATGTTTTAAAGAAAAAAAAAAATGATTAAAATCCTCCCACCCTGGTGGACTTGGACTTCAGCAGATGTTAGTTATGTAACGGATAATTATCTCCAACTTTAGATACCGTCTTGTATTGCATTGCTTCAGAAATT
>JBAMHX010000016.1:16990080-17009761 GCA_037177515.1 Pseudomugil tenellus | reverse complement strand
GGATTGTGCCAGCCTAAATGTCATTGTAAAGCTTCAGAGAAACCAGAGGTTGCACATCTACAAAGGTTATTGATGCACAATGCAGAGTGCCAGATTAGAAAGCCTGCAAGTTTTTTTCTTAGCTGTTAGGCATCAGGGGTTTTGTTTTAGATTTCTCAAGTGCCCCCCCCCCCCCCCCCAACCTTTTTTGATAATATTTTTTTTCACTACAGGGACCGTTTGCGTACCACTACCAACGTTCTGGGTGACTCGCTCGGGGCTGGCATTGTGGAGCATCTTTCCCGCAGGGAGCTGCAGAACATAGAGAATGAGGTGCACAACTCTGTAATCGAGGAAAACGAGAAGCCCTACCAGCTTATTTGCCAGGAGAATGACTCACTGAACCACATCAACAATGAAACCACAATGTGAAACATTTCACGGGAAAGAACTTCACATACCAAAAGCATTTTAACCAGAGGGTTGGCGCTACGAGGTCATGGTCCCCTCATCTTTTCCTGTAAACACAGAGATCTGTATGGAAAACAACACAACACCTGTACTGAGACATCCTCATCCTTCATTTAACTACAGAAACTCATCCAACTAAAGATTTATTTTCCCGGTTCGTCAGGTTCATTAAAACACTATAAAACTGTTGAGAAGCGGTGCTAGATAAACAGTGTTAAACCAGCTTGTTTGTCATCCATCGTAGGAAAAAGTGCACATTTAGGCTCTTTTTTGGGTTGTAGACGTTATTCCTGTCAAGGACACAGGTTCCTTTAGATTGAGAAGAATATAAATTTAATAATGAAGATAAAAAAAATGAACATACATTAAACATTAACACAAGAAGGGACAAAACATTAAGACATACAGACATGGTACGAGGTCGTAACCCGAGGAGAATATTCCCAAAGATCTGTGCACCCACAGAAGTCTGAAGCTATTCTGGCCCCAGTCAGATTGGTCACGTGCGTCAATCTGTTCCCTGATAGAAGGACGCCGGCCTTGCTTCGGCTACAACAACAAGACCAAGGTCTTAGCAGATGGTTTACTAAAGGTCAGAATGACATCAGTTTAGGAGCCTTATAGTCAGACCTTTCAGCTAGAAATTAATTAAGAGCAAGGTAATTAAGCTAATACATGAAATTCCTCTACAGGGTCTACATTTACTATAACCATTATTTTCTCTGCAAACACCCATTTTATCATTTTCATCCTGACTACCTCTTACCTTGTTATAGAGTTCCCAAATCACAAAGCAACAGCACACAAGCTAACTGGGATGTAAATAAATCCTTAATAAAATTATTGTTTCTTGTTTTTAACTTGATGTTATTCAAGCTTTCCAACTTAAAGTGTAACTCACCCCCCTGAACGAGGCTGATCCTGCCCTCAGACTAGTTTGAAAAACTCCCCAGAAATGGGTGGGGTAGCCAGAAACAGACGGGAACGGCTAAGTGTGGGGAAATGAGCAGGAGGGGGCGTGTTTCTGTGAGTGGGCATGTAACGCTTTTGGCCAATAGGAAAATTCAACTGCAGTAGCAACTGTTCAACCCAAAGAGGGCAGCACTGACACGGTTTTTGACCAAAGTTTGCCAAAATAAACAAAGCCAAAAAATGCCCTGAAATAAGAAGACAGCACTTAGAGCCTAATTCAGACAGTTTATTAGTAGTTTGGGGGTTAGTTACACTTTAATCTTAAGTCTTTGAATCTTTTGACTGTTAAACACTTGGTAATGGTGGAGAGAAAAGCTACTTTTAAAACTGATATAATTTTAGTGACTTGGTAAGATGGTTTTCACTCAGTGCTTTATTATAGATATTGGTGATTTAATGTGTTTATTTGGTGCTTTTGCATTTAAACGTCAGGCACAGAACTGTATGCCACACAGTAATATCTCATAAGGCTGCAATAATATTAAAATTGTTCATTTTTTCATCCCTTTTACAGCTTTTGTATGCATTTACTCCTATTTCTTTTTTCTCCCAGGTCAGATTTACGAGTTTAACATTTTGCTATAAGCTTAAATCACTGATTCACAGAATCGCAGCTCTAAAACTTTGATGACTTTCAGAAAACATTTGTGACAGCAGTAAAGCTGTTCCACCCACTTGGCTGTACTTTTAGCTTTATATATATCTTATTTTCCACTAAAATCTAACTTTTGTTTGTTCGAAAGGAAAATATAACTTGAGAGCAACGTAATATGTTTATGGTTTTGTTTAAAAGTACTGTGAAAAAGTTTTTTGAGTCCTTTAAAATTTGGAATATACTGTAGTTTTATTAAGTGCTGTGCATGATATTCTAATTATAAATATATTTGCAATGTAATTTAGAGATTATTGGAGTTTGTGCAACTTTTATGCTCATTGAGAACTTCCAATTAGGTTTGATGCTTGATGTTATTTAATGTTATTCTATGGAGGAGCAGCTCAACATTTTGGATAGATGTGACAAATAAATGGTCTCAGGAACTGACCTTTGATCTCATTTTTGTGTCTGGAGTTGCCCCACTGTGGAGGACATTCTGTCCAGAAGCTGTTAGCCACATAAGATGACAGAAGGACATGAACACACCAGACTGAAGGAGATGAAGATGAAGGCAAAACATCTTGAACATCACCTCTTGAATGTTATGATGATGGCTTATAAAAGTCATATCTCATTATCTTTAATTCAGCCAAACTCCCTGCTGGGTGCAAATGAATGTAATTTTCTTTATTATTTTTTAAATAATCTAATTGATTATTAGATACATCTACTCAGGTTCACACCACTAATCTAAGACCAAATAATATAAAAGCTGTATCATGAATTAAAACAGCTGTAAAAAGTCTACAATAGCGTTCGCATCTCGTTGCATCGAAGTGCTAAATAAACTTACTTTGCTCTTCTACATGAATTATATACTTTTTCATATATTGATCTTTTCTGAACTTACTGTTCTTTCTTGGCTGCAAGTTGCTGGTAAATGACTGAAAGTGATTTAGATGCTAACAGCTTCTTATAATCCTCACAAGAAGCAACAGCCAGTGATGGTCAGCCAATTTATAACTAGACACTCAGTAATAGTCTTGTGCTTACATTTTAATTAGCAAATATTCATTTAAGCTATAACTAAAGTAGGTATTTCTCAAAGACAAAGAAGGATCCTTACAGCTACTGATGTGAAATTATGTCATATCATCAAACATCCTTATAGGAGTACACTGTTTCAACATCCATATTTTGGTGAAATTGTACAGATCCCACAATCCTTTGCATTGCCTGATATACTGTAGACAGAAAATAGATCAACACTAATGCAAAATGCAATTTTAAGAAATGTTTTTCCTAGTGAAATTGTTGGCATGGCAACATATTTCAATGAGGAACTGCAAAGTGTGAATGGCCAACAAATGCACCTAATTTGTTCTCTATGTATGGGTGTAGTTAACGGTAATGTCTTGATGTTTGCCAACATTTTTTTCTTTAAAGTACTGCACATATATTAAAGATCCAACTCTTGAAAGGCAACATGATCCGGGATCATATCCCTGATGCTTGGATATTCTCTTTATGTTTTTGAAATAGAAAATGTGAAATCACGTCACAGTGACTGAAACTGGAGCGCCATCTTGAGAAGGATATTTTCTGCTTATCTGCACCTGTTACTGTTGTTGCCTTGTTAAATGTTGTTTGTTTTGGCTGAAAAGTAATCTAAATAGTCTAATCAAATTAAAGAGGGAAGAGATGTAGACTGGAAGAGGGAGATAAAATGGGGCTTGCTGGGAGAAATTTAATTTGTTGCCAATGAATAAGATATCATACATTAAAAAAAATCCACTGAGAAGTTTCTGAAAAATATGAGTAAATGCACTCAGTAGTATTTCTTTCAAGATTTTCAAAAACTTCTGATAAAAAAACATTCTTCATCATTTAAACTCATCACTGAAATAACTTAATTCTTTCTTCAGAGCTTCGGTGCAGCAAAATGTTCTTCTGCAAAATGTTAGCTGATATTTTAAGGAGTCACACTGTAGGTTTTAGCTGTTTGTATATAAATTAACTGATATACGTTTTATTTCAGATCTTGTCAAAATAAGCCTTTAGAATTAATCTGAGATATAATATCAGAATCTAAAATTGGGATCATATAAACTGAGGCTTGCTGAAGTATGGCAATTTTACAATGTGATCTGTGAACAAAACAATTATTAGCATTGCTAGGTGTCAACTTCACATTCTCTGTAGATTTAAGTAATTTTATAACAAATTAACATGCTTGTAGTTATATTTCAAATTAATTTTGCACAAAGACACAATGTGAATATTGAATAAAGCAACTTGTTTGTGAATCTCCAAGCTGGAATGCAAAGTTGTGCTGAGCGATTTCTCATTGTTCTGCTGTTGTGCACGGTGGTATAGTGGTTAGTGCTGCAGTCTCACAGCAAGCCGGTCCCTGGTTTGAAGCTTTACTAGTGAGATGTTCAAGCAATGGAGCAAATTAACATGTATGTTCATTTGCCTTCTAAATTCTCATAAAGAGTCTGTCTTTGTTGGCCCTGCAATGGACTGGGGACCTGTCCAGGACAGGATAGCAACATTTATTTCAAACGTTGTCAACGTCCTCACTGTCTCATGCAACTTTTACATTGTATATTGGTAGGTCAGTTATTTCACAAGTGTGTTTCATAATGGACAACAATCCCCACTTTGACTCTTCCTCACCCAGCTTTCACAAAGCCTCATGCTCTTTTCTTCTGCTTCATTAAATCATTTAAGCATACACTACTGTGGCGTGGTTATGCTCATTAGCTAATCATTGAGATATTTCAGCTACAACCTTTGTAAGTGACAAAGTAACACAGTTCTCCTTGCATTGGAGCGTACCACTTGTATCTCACAGCAAAAAGACAACATGCACACAGAAGACCAACAAAAGACACAAACTGTTGTAATAATTTTAGATTAATTTATAAAATATTTTACTTGTGATACAGTGCATTCTTCTACAACACAATTCGTGTGCATTGTACACACGGTTGAGCCCTCTAAGTTATAACAGCCTGGTCATGTTATAGTTGACGTATGGATACTTTGGCATAGTTTTGTGACAGAAAAAGACAAATGTAGACTGCAAAGAGATATTTAAATCTGTCACCATTGTCTTAGGGTGTGATTTTAAAATATTTACTCCGAGTTTACAAACATTCAATATATAAAGTGGGCAGAATATCATGAGAATATGCTTGTGTTACAAAGAAGTTTGAATCTAAGTGAAATATTCATTCTGGTTCCACAATTTTTTTTTCTTAACAACAGTCAAATACAGCCTGAAGGAAGATTTTTAAACCTTATTACAAATACCTAAAAAATAAAAAAAGTGCAAGCTCATAATACAGACATGTTTCCCAATATTCTCCATGCCCAGTTGAATGTGGAAAAAACACAAAAAAACAAAGTGTGTGAAATATTACTACATATTTAAGGTATACAAGTAAAAAATAAACACAGAGTATCTTGCTGATATACTATATAAATGTCAATACTCATTTCACTGATTCCTCATCAGCTACGAGTGGTTATGCTGTTGTACAAGGAAACATATTCAGGCAGACTCTGGCAAATAACAGTATGAGCCATTTCAAATAAACATCATTGCAACTTATCTTACAGATACACTCTTGTGGGTTGTCCAGCCAAACGTAGCGCCGTTCATGTTTAAATACCTAAAGTTATTGAAAAATGTATTGCTGCCCAGGTCTGATCCCAGTGAGATGGAGAGTGTAGAAAGAGAGACAGAAGATAACTGGAGTCAGCGAGTGTTGTTGAGACAACGGGCTGCTGAGAGTTTACTTGGCCTGTTGGAATGAACGAACAAACAAAAAACAATGTGAACATGCAGAAATATTACCCGAACATTAAATTTTACTGAGGGGCTAAAGTGTGTCCCAGAGAGACAAGCACACCTGGTCAGGACACCAGTCCATCACAGTTTACTGAACCCATCTAGGTGAACATTATCCTGTTCGACAGACTTACGTATGACTACAAGTTCTCCACATTTGACGTGGCTTCTTCACTCCATTTTATGAACTGCCCAGATGTCCTTTTTGTCCTTGTGATCACAAGAGAAGGAAACATTGTATTAGAGGACAAGGATTAAAAATCTGATTTAATTTACTTTTTCCAGTTTTATTGAATCATTTATTAATTTTATTTTCTTACAACACATTGGCTGCTTAGTCCACAGATATGCTCTGAAGCTAATCTTTTATTGTGAGAGTGGAATTCCAAGATGAAACCAGGAGAAAATTCAGACTACATGGATGTTCACAGACACTTCACACTGTTTCTGGCACCAGCTTGCTCCGATCTGCAACTAGATTTCATCACGTCTTCTCTGTAGTTTGAATTCTGGCAGCTTTGCAGAGCAATTAACGACTATGAGAGGCTATCATTCTTGCTTTTGTGGTGTCCTTCAGGTGTTTCATTACTCGTCAGTCCTGTGTGATGTGGTTGGAGATCATCAGTGAAAGTGGAGCAAAAATTAGTGATGTAGGCTTTTATAAAATGAAAATATGTTTCAGGAATATTGACACTGAAATATCTTCTCAAACCTGACAAGAAAATAATTTGATCTGCTTTCAGTGCTTTTTAATGTGACCTATTAAAGTTTAATGTTAACAGAGATAAACAAGAGTGTGTTTAACGCAATGCTTTAAAGCTGCTGCTATGACATGCATGTTATTGGTAGGTGTATGCAAAGGCTTGTGCAGACATCCATGTATTTACTGTTTTTTGTAGCTCAGAGTTATGCAGATATGATGGATGTAGGGGTGAAGAATTTGGAAAATAGGTTGGAGTACATATCGAAGCGATTAAGAGACTCTAACCTCTGACATGACAGGCAGGTTGTCACGAGGAAGGAACCACGTGGTTCGGTGATCCTTGATTCCCTGTCTCAAACGGAGCTTCCTCAGCAACCTTTTCACCTTCCGATCTCTTGGATCTGCACATTTCACTGCTTTCTTCGTGTAAAGACTATGAAAAAAAGAATCAATACCTTTCAGACAACACAGGGTGGCAACAATAAGACCAAGTGAACTCTGAAGGAACGTGACATTTGTGCCAAATTTATCTGTGAAGGAAGCGCTGTAAGAGAAAAGAGGGTAAATACGAGAAGAAATGATCATTACAGCAGAATAAAATTGAAAGAAATCTGTTGGAATCACTGCAAAACACAGAGAAGACCAAAAGCAACTTTTGTATTAAGTGAGTAAGAACTCCATGTTTGTGTGAACTGGACCACAGGAAAAGCAAGCCCCTCGCTCCCCAGCTACATCA
Organism: Pseudomugil tenellus; assembly: GCA_037177515.1. Lineage (NCBI taxonomy): Eukaryota > Metazoa > Chordata > Actinopteri > Atheriniformes > Pseudomugilidae > Pseudomugil > Pseudomugil tenellus. Next base: position 17,002,446 of record JBAMHX010000016.1, on the reverse strand, counting down.
GATATCTCTGCCCTGCTGGAAACAATAGGTATCACAATGCGGTTTACTTAACTAAACCCTGCTGTTCTGACTGACTGCAGCGGGGCTCAGCTGGCTCGCAAGGTATTTTTCAGATGGCTTGTTATTCCCACATATTTCCTTTCTTACTTCCTTGGCAATTACAGCTACAAGCCCTGCCATAACAACTTGACCTGGAAAGATGACAATGCCTCTCAGCCTGGCTCAGCCTTCCCATAATGAGAGACATATTTTCCATGCCTGCAAATTGCTCTGTGCTCTTAAGCTCCAGGAGTAGATGGCTGAAATACTTGCATGATGGCTTGTATACTGCAGTCGGGCCCCTCCTTCTGCACCTCAAATCGCAACACATCTTTGGTACGCACCTTGCCCTGGGAGTACAACATGCAGCACTGGACATCCCTCTGCATCTGCACGCCATTAGCTGGAAAACAAGAGACCAGAAAAGAGTTAGTTGTACAAAAACAAACCAATAATAAGGAAGTTTTAACTAATGCTATGTTGGTCCCCACTGTTTCACACTGTTGGAACTCAGTCAAAAGTTTTAAAGAGTATGATTGCGTATGATCAAAATGAAGCATGAAATCAGAAACATTTTGTGTGTGTAATGACTGCAAGACATGATCATTTCAGCATTTTAGCACAGGAGAGATTATCTGCCCTGTACATCTGCATTTCCTCCTGTAATATATACACTTTACTTGCATGTTTACACAAGAATGACAGAAGAAATGCATCCCACTGTATTGAAAACATACCACCATGCCTGTGAAATGAGAGGAAGTGATAAAAGGAGAGGAGTGTGTCTGTTTGTGTGTATGTAAGCATGTCGCTTCTTTCAAAACAGGTCTGTCAACAAATTAAAGTGAGATGTGAAGCAGCAGGAGCAGTAAGAGCTGCAAAATAGGACAGAGCTGCTTTGTTATGCTACGGACGATCCAGAACCAGTGCACTTCCAGAGCTTTCACTACATCTCAGGAAGCAGACATCACAGTGACTGACACAGTTGCTGTCTCTCTACATGAGTATGGGCTGATTTTTAGATGCTCATCCTCTATTTACATCCACGTCCCCATCAACGCCGCTGCAACCCTTCTTTCCCTCTTCTTTCCTTTTTTTGTCTTCGCCATTGCTCTCTTTGCTACACTGTCCAACTGCAGAGTGCATGCAATCCATGCAACACACACTCACACACGCACACACACGTTTAGGAAGTATAGCTGTATCCTACCTTCTACAGATGCCAGGAAGATAACAGTGAGAGAGATTATAGTCAACATCTGCAGAATGAACATGATGAGACTGGAAGAGAGGCGAGGATAATCTACTCTGTCACCTCTCCTTCTATGGCTGCCTCTCTTATATTACTCCCTCCCTCTCTTTATACCTCCCTGCCCATCTCTCACTCACCCACTTCCACCTTTTTTTCTGTCTTACCGTCTTTCATTCCCACCCTCTGTTTATCCACTTTCAGTCATTCTCACGCTCAACTGAACTCCCTCCCTCAGTCTCTTTTTCTTACACATTGATCTCACCTCTCTCTCTCTCTCTCTCTTGTTTCTTCCCGTTTGCTTCCTCGCTCAGGATGCCAAACCCCATTTTTCTCATTTGAGGCTTTAAATTCCTCCCTCCTCCTCCTCCAGTGCATTTTTCTCTTCAGGACAGAATGGAGATCAAAGGGTGATATCGAGCAGGCGCATCAACATTAATTCAGATGTGTAGTTATGTAGCTTGCAAATAGCACAAATATGTTCTCTATTTCAACATAAAAGAATAATGTCTTAATATTTTCAAGTTAAACATGTTCAGCCTTACTGTTTATCAAATTAGCATGTGATGGAATGAAGCCACTTTTTAACACAAGACATGTAGTGATTGCTTCATCAGTCTGTTTGATGTTGCACACGTTTTCATAAGGACACATGACGCTAACATGTAGAACACAATTTTAACCTTTTACACAAGACAGATAGATCAAGTCTGATGAAATCCATTAAGATGGGGTTCTTATAATTACAATGACAAGTCTGCTTAGGAAGGATCACATGTCGGTCATAAGCATTCTGTGTTTGCTTGTAAATACATATTTAAAAAAAATGAATAAATAAAATGAATATGTATTAAATTCTTCGCTGGTCGGTAATCTACTACTGTATTCTGGGACAGAAGCTGCTCCACTATCACTTACAACAAGTATAACAACACATTTCTAGGACAACACAACACCTAAGTTGTGTTAGTGGACTCAAAAAGAGGAGTTTTTATTTATTTATTTATTCTTTTATTTAACCAGGAAGGTATCGTTGAGGTTAAAAACCTCTTTTTCAATTGGGTGTCCTGGCCTAAAGGCTGAAACGAATTAAAAACACAATCACAATAAAATAAAGTACAAATTATTATGTAAAACAATTGCAGGCTAAGGAGGCTATCTCAAGTGCTGTAATTCTGACTTTAAAATCATTCAATGGAATCATGTCTTTTAGCTTCCCGTCTTTCAGCAATATGTTACATGTAGACGGCAGAGAAGGCAAAAGCCTTTTTCCCCAGTTCAGTGCGGATAAATGGAACAGAAAGCAACAAGTGATCCTTTGAGCGCAAACCATAAAAATGAACAGTAATTAAATTACAAATATTCAAAGGTAGTAACCCAAGCAAGGTGTTGTAAATTTAAATGCACCAGTGAGACAACATTCTAGTGGACAAAGAAGGCCATCACACTCCAGAACACAGTTCACAGTGATGGTCTATTCACAGGTCTATGACCCAACATGTTAACAGACCATTAAACAATATTATTACTGGTATTTAAGCACATAATTTAAGTATTTTTTTCTCAGAATGAGTAATTTAGCTCAATTTGTCATGAGTCTATGTACACAGCAGCTGCCATATTTATAATTATGGTGCATCAGAATGACTAATAACTGAGTGTGAAGCGACAACCATCTGAACTTTAAAACTACAGTACAACCTTAACCAGTTTGGGGACATTATAAAAAGTTGTAATGATGGAAGGAGTAATTAGAAGTTACATTGCATGCTTGTTTATGGAGGCTATTGATGGCCACCATCCATTAACCACTGAGCTTGGCATATGAAGTCATGTCTATGCCCACCTCCACCACTAGATGTCAGTTTTTCTTACACACTATACCTTTAAAGCAGCTGATTTTTGCACTTTGGCAAATTTTCTATTATATTTCTTTTGAGAAGTCTTCAGCCAGTAAAAGTCGGTCCAATGCTGACTTTTGTCTTATTTCTTGCTCTGTCCCTATTTGCATTTCTCTTGTTTCCTCTGATAATGGCCTGCATTTATTTGCTGCTGAAACAGTCACAGTGTGTGTTCAAAACAGCCAGTGTGCTGGAACCCAGCTACTGCTGTGTGATGCAGTGATACCTTGAGGTGGAAAACAAAGGTTTCTCAGCTCCAGGATGCTGCAGGGCAACGATAGCCAAGAAAGTGCACTATAAATGTTGGTGTACGATCAAAACAAGCCACAGTCTGAAACATGGTGTTTACTCTGAAAACAGTATTCATAACATATATTTGAGTAAAACAAAACAAACAAAAAAACAAAGCAAATAATTTTCTCCAACACACCTTAATGAAATGGTTGAATTGTCTCCTCTGCATGTCATCCTGCTCTGCAGAGGCCGTTTATTTCACCCAGCTGGGTTGGACAAGGGCTGCATCTAAAAGATGGAGGATGGCAGATCTTCAGGACCAAACTAGGGCAACCCTGCATTAATGTTACAAGAATTAGCTTTACTTTGTTTGTTTTCTGTTATATGGGTAATTATTCGTTTTTTGCAAATAAATCACTGTTAACTTTTATTTATCGCCATCTTCATTTTGTGTTGTGACCCCCTTTTAACCCCTAGACCTTATGGGGGTCGTAACATGAAGGCTGTTGAACAGGTGATTTTATACTGAGCTCTTTCTTTCTCACCTTCATAGGGTTTTATTACACTTATAGTCATTTATAGAAGTTGTGAATTGGGCATTTGAAACGTTTGTTTGGTTTTGCTGTTATCACCTACAACATTCTCTCCCGAGTGTGTGTTAGACAAAAAGGAGAGATTTTTTTCTTTTACTGTTCATGTTCTAGGCTTAAATTCTCCAAATGAAACAATCAAACAGGTCATTTAAATATGACCCATCTCAGTGTTCTGTCATATCGCTTCTGCAAGATGCAGGAGAAAAATAAAACTCATCTAATTATAGCTAATTTCATTCTCATGTGTTTGCTTTAACAACTAATGAAATCCTTGTAACTATAATAAGGTCGAAGAGTTTTTGGGTTGATGACGTTACATGCAGAACTTTGCATCATTGGCTGGAAATGATCACTGTTCCTTTAATTCCCACGTCTTGATAAATCAAACTGATTTGCTTACAGACTTTTATCGCTTCCAATACTTCCTTGGGATCAGAAATCAAAGCTGCTTGATTTGAGATATAGAACAATCATGTTTGGACTGGCAACCTGTCAAAAGTGTATTTGGCTTGCTGATTTCTGAGATAGACTCTGGTTTCATTTCGACCCTGCCCTGAATTGGATGAAGCAGAATAGAAATTGAATATCTATGTGTCAAACTAACCTCCATCCTTGCACGTAGTCTGTATGCAGGTTGGGCTTGTGCTGGGAAGAAAAATATATAACCATTGACTAAATGTGTTACGGCATATTTTTGACAACAGTAGAACTATAGTACATGCAATTTGACCCCCCCATACACACACACACACACACTTGCTGACATGCATGGTTGTTTAAAAACATGGCATGCTGAGTTTTAGTCCATATTGAAGCTTGTTGTAACACATATGCTACATATACACAATGATAGATACAAACAAACTTCTATTAAATAATGATATATCATATGTGTTGCATTCTTATGCCTCTAATCATCTCTCATTTACAGAATAATCTTTGAAGTTTAGCAGCAATATGAAACCAATCTGAGGACGTAGGATGATGCTAACCAACACTGTAAGCTTGGCTCACGTTCCGGCAGTAATGTTGCTAAATAAGTCTAATAAATTTTTCCAATAAAGTTATACGGATGTTTGAGAGACCTACAGATAATAAGACTTTGCAGCCTCTCCCTGTCTGTACATTAATCATAATAAAATTGTTCCTTTGTTTCCAAAGGGATGATGTGGAGGCAAAATGTGCGAGTCAAACATATTCATCTTTTACACAGACACTTTAAAGCCAAACAGGACATGATTACACCGCAGGAACCATAGAAATTTATGTAGCCCTTCATCTTTTTCAGACAGACTTTCTTTAATCTGACCCTGTGGTTGAGAATTATGGCAGACACAGATGCCAAAGTAGGATCATGTGGTCAGAAACAGCTGTGTGTGAAATGATCAATGAAAAGCCTGATTATTTTGACAGGAATACATATTTTGTCACAACACAAAGTTGACTTATTATCTAGTTTATCCCTTACTTAGCCATTTATAAATGGTTTGTAGAATTAAATATATGTTTAGAGTATAAATAGTATTGTTTTTTGGTTATTTTCTTGTTTTACAAAGTAGAAATGTATATTTTTTTATTAATTCATTCTGTATTCGCAGCGTTGGGACATTATAAAAAGGCTAAATATGATCATTATAATCAATTAAACTGCAGGAGAGACTTGATTCTTTACATTTTAGTGAAAAAAGTACAAATATTTATATTTTCATATGGGGTTAATTGACAAGAAAACCTAATATCATGATTTTCTTCATAATGTGTTTGAGGTTTCCTGCTACAACTTCACCAGTCTGTATAAAAGCTTCTGATTCTGAACTGGCAGAAATTGAGGAACATTTTTGTCTGGATTCTTTAATGCGAGTAAAGATGTAACGTGTCTTTTGGCTGAACTTTTTTTGGATCTACTAAGAGAGCTGATGAATGGGAGGAAACTTTATCTTCTCCAGATTTTTCCTATTAGACATATACACCCAAATCTGACATTAAAAGTTAATGAATTGTCTAAATGAATTGACTTCTACTGCCACACATCTTTGTAATTCATGTTCAGCCATTTATCTGTATTAGCAGCAAACTGACTGGAATGTAACAAACATGGTACATTTCTGTCTTGTTCTAACTTTTAAGAAAACTCTCTAAGTTAAAGTTTTTTAAAGGATTTTCTTTTTTTTTGGGGGGGGGGGGTACTTTCTTTTTCTACACAAATTAAACTTGCAAATTTCAAACAACACACCATACTTCATTAAACTTAATGCATTTGGCATGCAGTATTTTGGAAAAACATGGATAAGTTCATTGTATTGCAGCAGTGGAACCATTTGCTTCCCATGAAGGGAAATATATCTAGAAACTGATATGAGGCCTGTAATGGACACATTTTGAAAAATTAGCCAAATACAACCTCATCTAAGTTTCTATTGTCCAACAAATCTTAGGGCTGCATAAATGATCATTTGGCTGCGTAAACATTTGGTTGGAGTAACCAAATAAAAAAACATCCAGACTACAATCCATGTTTCTAAAGGAATCCTGGATATGAAAGTGTGCCTGTGCACTGGAGGGTGAAGCTGGAGTAAAGATGTGTATTGCATATCTGCGTGTGTGTGTGTGTGTGTGTACTGATGGGTGTGGGGTACACTGTTCAAGAATTTGACCTAAGAAATCAGGTTGGAATCTCAGCTGCAAAAACATACCTTTCACATGACAATAAGTGTGTTTGTGAGCCAGTTACATTTTTTGCATATTTTTGCTGTGACTGAAATATCTCCTGACAAGGTGTGCTGACCCACATATAAAGGAAATCACAAATAACAGCAGCGACAGGAATGCTTGGATTGCCAAGTAATGTCTTCCTCTCTGAGGGGGTGAGGAGCCTGAGAGGCATGGATGTCATGGCCTCCTGGAGATGATGAAGAGTCCGGTTCACTGTGCTGGACATGCAGCCTTATAGACTTAATGGATCTATGGGATTTTTGAGGGATAAAATACAGGGGGCAAATACTTCATATAATCGTTTAATGAAGGCAAACAGGGGGGCAAATAAGGCAAACTACAATAGTGTGGAATGTAATTCTGCAGAAGCTAACACAGCACACTTATTCACTGATTTTGTGCTAAAGACATAATAAAGGATAAATCAATTCAAGCAAATATCTTCATTGTAAAATGCAGGTATGTGAAAAAAAGAACACTGGGCCTTTGCTCTATTACAAGAAGTATCATATGAGCAACAGAGTCCTAGATGAAGATAGGAGATAGGTACAGGACCCCTTTGGTGTCTAGACGCTGGTTGTGGGGTGATTAGAAGTTGCATGAGATGGTTGAGATGCCCTGGAGTATGGCATCTGAATTTATATAGAGTAAGTGCAACAGGCTGATTCATGCAAATTAGGGACTATATTTACAGCATCAGGAAGCAGAGGTTTCAAAGAGAATATAGTACTGAATACTAGCAGGGTTCCCAGTTCCCAGTCCAAAGAAAAGGGTAAACAAGTTTTCCAAAAAGGATTCAGGTAACAAAACAGCTTTGTGCCACATATGACTTTTTCTTTGCATCATAGAGCTTTAACCTGCATTTGTGGATGATTTCTGGTTCCTGAGCCAATGCAATGGTTTCCAGTATAGAGCTGTTGTTGCCTAAAGACCACTGTGTTCACATTCCTGGAATCACTTTAAGGACACAATATTCAAGTCTTTGTAATTTGACATTGAGAAACTTTCATCTAAAATTGCTCCATGATTCAGTTTTTTGCAGCTCTGTCCATTCTCTTGTCATGCCGTTTTCCACCATTTGAAAGGTGAACATCCAGCCAAGCAGCAGCAGATTTACAGCTGTGCTTTGCTCTGGACAAGGGAAAAGCCCTGCATTGTCTTTTCACATGAGATTTCCTAAAAGGAATGTCTTCATGGACTGTGTGCACATAAAACAATGTCCAATCCTTCAACATCCGATTATGTTTTATTAGAAAATAGTACGGCATGTTCCCCTGTGCCAGTCAAACATTCCTCTGCAGGGAGTTGACTGGTGCTCGTCTGGAAAGAGACATCTATGCTTCTCACAGATCTGTTTCATTACGCCCCGAAACACTAAACCCAGAAAATCAGCTTAAACACACTCAGGCACTTATTTACAAAATCCCCACTACAAAAACCAAAAGGGTCTTGGTTGAGCCTAGAGTCTGAAACTCAACACTGTAGAGGTGTTTAACAAATGCTGCCAGAAAGAACAACACACCTCCCAGGTCTCGATTCACAGTGCAATGTGATTTCTCAGTGTAATCATGTTGAAAAAAGAAACCTGAACTTCAACATTTTCCTCTGACTCTGCAAAATATTCAGCTTCTGCAACAAAAGGAACAATTTTCAATACATTTAATTATAACTGACTCTCCTAATTTGTTGCTTCAAAGATACAGCTTGTTTTCACTGATATTAAATTATCATATCTATTAGTTTACATTAAGGAGAAATGAGTAAATAATTACAATATGTTGTCATTTTTTGACATCACCACTTTCCATGATGATCCACTTATGTTTTCAATGAGCTAAATCCAAGGCTTCTAGTAAAATGCTGGTATTGTGTTTGTGTTAAGCACAAAAACAATCAAAATTTTCAGATAATTTGCAATTTATCTAATATCAGCTGGGTGTTTTTTAAATGGCCTGTAAACCAACTCAGTGGTTCATAATTAAAGCTGTAGCTTGAAATTGCATTAAGCCACAAATAAATTAATACATAAAAATAAGGAGTCATTTACCAACAGCTCCTTGGTTAAATGCAAGTTTTCCATTTGCAACTAAATCACATTATAAAACACAGTCTGATCATGTCACATCAGACAAGAAATGTAGAATTAGATATTAACTAAGATTTCTTGAAGAAAATACTATAAATCAAAAACCACAAAAAGCTCATCAGTCCAGATCCCATCTTGTTAAGTTAAAGGAGGAAATCCTTCAGCATGTTGATAAGATGTGACTGCGCAGCTGTGACATTCCAGAATATTCCAGGTAGTCGTCTGCATGAACAGCGTGTTGTTCTAGATGTCACAGACTGATCCGTCTGAAGGAGTTTATTTCATTTACAATGTGCTAACGAGTCTGTGCCACAAGACTGAGAGCATGTTAAATTTATTTTCATTTTATTCCAACAGAAACTTGTTCTTTAAAAACATACATTTATTTCATTATATGGTAGTATTTCACAAATATTTACATACGAATGTACATATTACCATTAATGTCTTAGGAAGAAAAAAAGTCGGGGGCTATTGTAAAAAAGAAAAAAAAAAAAAATTTAAAGACCCCATTTGCAAGTTTGACTTAGAAAAGTTCCACAGTGATTTGGACAATAACAACTTCGCCGCAGAAATTCGATGTTCTGATTGATCCTGTAAAGCAGCATTTAATCTAATGTGCCTGTAAAGATAAAAAATAAATAAATAAATAAATTACTCCAACATTGTGTAAAATGCACTCAAAAGTCTTTTTAATGCTTACATAAAAAATATTCAGTTTGGAAATAAGTAATATTATGCAAAAGACATAAAAAAGATGTGAAGACTCCCATAATCTAAGCACTGAATTAACTGAACATTTGCATGTAGAAACTCTCAGATTCATCATGACACAAGTTACTGAGCCGAATTTCTTTAGCCGTTATGAGGCTTACCTTCGAGAAATGCAAACTCATCTATGGCCTCTATTGCATTGTCTGTGGGAGCAAAAAGAAACATTTTCACCAGCGCACTGAATCAACCACACATCATCATGCTTAACCTTTTTTTTTTCTTTTTTAGGTGTTTAAGCTATTTATTTTCACCATGTTGCAACTAATGTTTTTATACAACCCATACAATAAACACACTATTCAAACTTATTTTTAGTAATACACATTTCTCATGTTAACCAAAGTAACCAATAACATGATGAAAGCAAGCTTTATTATTGTGATTCTCGAGTTATATATGTGATGTAAAAATGTCTTAATAAAACTCACCCAAGTCTTTTCTCTGCAAAGTTTTCCTCTTGCCTTGCTGGGCATACACCAGAGCATCTTTGGCAATCATCTCAACAAATAACTCCTGGAGGGGAAATTTAAATAAATACAAATTAAAACGATGCTTAAAGTTGCTAATCGCCTCTTTATCATTTTATAAGAGCAATAAGTTAATTAATATAAAGCATGCTTGTGGTAGCTAGAGGAACATGACTGATAAGGTGATATTTATTGTGCTGTTACAGTTCATATGGAATGGGACTTGAGATGTCCCATGTCTTTTTCAAAAGAAATATAGACAAATATCTGTAAATACAGACTAAAAACATTAGTTGAAATAACACATCATGTTGTGGTAAAAGTCAGTTACCAGCATCACTGGTTTTCTGATTAGTGTTTACTTCCTGCTACACATGCTGGAGTGATCATTATTTTACCGTGGCTTTAGCGATTATGAACACAGACTCCTGACTGGCGAGGGACACGTCTGGATCAGTCTTCATCAAAGCCTTGATGCGAGCCAGAGGGAGTTTGGACAGCCGGCTGTGGCTCGCGGCGGAAGGGAGGCCTGTCTGCTGCGGGCTGCCGTCCTCCGCCTCTGTCCCACGGATCTCCTCTTCACTCCCACACCGGTCAGACTCGTGCTCTGTTGGGGTAACAGGCGTTGCCACTGTTGCTGCCATTCTTTATGTCAGACACTACTTTTTTAATGAAAAAATAAAAATAAAATAATATATACAAATCGTAAATGCCTCAAGCTACATGACACACACGATAACAACACAAGTAGCAGCGCGCCAGCATGTGCTTCCGGTCTGTTGGAAAAAGGACTCAGTTTATTGGTCAGTGAGCTCAGGCCCCGCCAACTTATGCTTGTTGGTGATTGGACAATAGAGAATGAGAGGCTGCCTATTGGCTAGATGAAATCGCCAATCAACGTTTAGCGCCTATAATTGTTACGTCCAACATGTTTTAAATATGTCCAGTTATTGTTGGCGAAATATTGCTACTATGCTTGATTTTTTTAAAGAAATTGGTGCTTTAATTTAATGGTTTTGATTTAGTTATGTAAATGCAGTCCAATAATACACAAAGAAGAACAAAATGAAGTTCATAGTGTGTCCACTGGAGGGTGATAGAAGCAAACTGTAAGCATGCTAATTTCTGTGCGCCTGGTCTTAAAACGTGGTTTAACATTTATATTTTAATACTGCTGGGATTTATGGTTCAGAATCACTGGATAAGCATGAAACAAAGTAAGTGACTATATACAGGTGGCTTTCAATCAAACCATGCTCTTAAACTATTTCTGTAAACTATTTCTATGAACACATACATATTATGTTGTGTTTCACTCACTAATTAGAAGGTATGAAATAATGCCACATAAGTTTTCTCAATAGTTGTTCCACAGCACAAAGCAAGACACAAAAGCAAAAGTAGGTGTCAGAAAAAAGATCAATATATTTTATGGATTATTTTGTAAAGCAAGTAACTAATGCAGAACACTTGTAGTATAAGGTGAAATTTTGTTTGTTATTGCTGCAAAGGGCTGTGCTGTTATTGATTCTGGTCTAATTTTTTCCATGCATTGCCACAAAGTATGTTTTTGTCCTGTACGGCGTTCCCATGGTGGATCTAGTCATGCATATGAACTATTTCCTCAGTAATGGTTTCTTATTGGCAGTTATTGTGCAAAGCATTTTTTAGTACTTATTATTTCGTTAAATGTTTTCCCCTGCAATTTAATTTTGCTGTTGTGTTTATTGTTGACATTTTGGTGCCAAAGCTGGTTGTTATAATGTGGTTGTGAAATGTTGAGTGGTAGCTTATGTTGGAGACAAATGGAAACCAGGCTACTGCAAGCTCACTATTATCATGCTTTCTAATCAATAAACCCACTTTGACCATCTTGCAGGGGCCAGGTGGTAACCAGTAGATTGCTACCAGTATATGTGCTGACTCTGCATTAAATTAAATGAAAAATGCTTTCTTAATCTTCTGTATAACCGCTCACAATATTCAGAATTAATTTGGCAAACATAGCCGCTTCTATGGTCGGAAAGACTCATATAGAGTGAAGTGACTGAATCAAAATAGATACATTTCCCATAAATGTCTTATTTTTGTAGTCAGAAATCAAATTTGCAAAACACTGAATTTTTCCAGTACTAGTACTTTTTAAATGAAAACATAGTATATATATAATCATACAGTAAATCATTACATAATAACCAGGTGTTTATATATATGATATGATATTATATGATATTATATGATATTATATTATATTATATTATATTATATTATATTATATTATATTATATTATATTATATTATATTATATTAT
>JBAMHX010000016.1:16951156-16967719 GCA_037177515.1 Pseudomugil tenellus | reverse complement strand
TCTAAATACCCTCTACCTGGTAAACATCCAAAGTCCTAGAAAAAAAGGACTTGACCTAATTTCTTATGGTCTCACACAGCTACATCCATCATTCTGTAAATGTGCAGAAAAACTTGCCAAAGCTTTAAGTCCTCATTGTTCCCTTAAAGCAATGCTGTGTGCAACATAAAATACCTAAAATGAGCGAACATTAATCTTTAGAAGCATGTGTAAACGTTCTGCTAGTTTATGTGAAAGGTAAATGTTTTATAACTTCATATGTCATGTATTGCCAAATGTGTACAAATATCTCAAGACACATGTTGGATTGTGAAATATTTCTCTTCAGGACCACAGTTCAGTCTGTGAAGCTGTAAAACAAACCGTTTTGCAGAGATTTGTAACCCTAACTCCCGGGAATTTCCTGTTGTTGAGCAAGAAAATGAGTGAAGTCAAAGTTTTGGTGCTGTCAAGATTAGAAAGGGTCAGGCTTTTGTGCTCAGCAGTCAAATTCTTCTTCCTAAGCTGGAAAGGAATTTCTTCTGTGACCTGCTTTGTGCTTGGAAGTGTTATCATTTAAAAAAAAAGAAAAGTAACTTTACTTTCACTCAGCTTTCTGTTTGGGTTGCTTCCATTTAGAAACAGGAACATTACTTCTCCATTAAAAACCATGTTGCTTCAGAGTTTTTAGTAAAAACAGTGAATAGAAATATGTTTAAATCTTGGTTTAATACAAACTCTAAAGCATCATTTCACAGTGAATTGTTCGGATGTGCTGATTTTGCACAGCAGTCCGACTTTTCCATCAGCTCCTGCATCTCAGTCAAACAAACACAGAGATGAATATGTCATCTGCCACACAATTGTAAAGCTCTGCAAGTTAAAGGTTCAGGATCAGTAAGAAATGCACACAAAGTTAGAGCACAGTGGACGATTTGCTTTGTAGTCTATTTCAGAGACTATTGACTGAATATGACTCTTCTGTTTTGATTCTTTGTGAAAAGACATTGTAACATGTCCCAACACAGCAAAAAAGCACTGAAAAGCAGTAACACTTAGTTCAGATTGAGGGTGTTGGATTTATGCAGACTGCCCTGAAGGTTAAAGCAAAACAGATCCAGGTTTATCGGTGGATAAAGGAGTGAAAATCCTTTTCCCCACATTATTGAATGTTGTAGGCTGCTGTATGAATCAATCAATAAAACAAGTTTAACATTTAGTAATTTTACTAATTTCAGACTTCAAAAACAGCTAAATGAGTTCTATTTGTATTTACATTGATGACATCCTCCATTTTGGTGACACAGCAGAAATAAATAAATTGGACAGATAACAGATGACATTAGATATTAAATGTGGGATAAAACATTTGTGAAACATGACAATTAAGTAAGTGACTGGAGCCTATTTCATGCAACGACCGCTTGAATTCATTGGTCCCCATTTCGGACTGGTAAAATAATACACTGGTGCCCTGTAGTGGGGGTAAGTGGAAGTACAGGTAAGCTTCCAGTATGTCCCACTGACCCGGTTCATCCTACCTACACACAGAATGAATGAATGAATGAATGAATGAATGAATGAATGAATGAATGAATGAATGAATGAATGAATGAATGAATGAATGAACAGGTTTGTAAAATAAATACATAAATTAATAAAATTACAAAGTATTGTTTTTTTTTTTAAGCATTTTGTTTAAATTATACATTTTGTCCTCAGGAGTGAACATCAGGAGTGAGACCTCTTTCTCAAGAAACATATACAATTAATAAATTATTTAAAAATCTGATTAAATGTGTAGTAAAATACAAAAAAATCACTAGTAACATGAATATTTAGCATTTAACATTTTATCAGTATACTGTGAGTTGTATAAAAACAATCAGGCATTTTGAAGATGCAAAGGAAAATGTTTAATAAAGTTTTAAAAAACAGCGCATTGATTTTATTTCTAATGAACATATCTGAATCCTATACTTCAATGTCTTTCCTTTCTCATTCCTTTCTAGATTTTTATCATTTGAAAACTCTTTATGCGGGCCTCCTTCAGAATCTTTTCTACTTCCGGATTGGAAGAGTCCACTGGGGGAAAAGTCCTGACGTCCAATACAGACAACATTATAAAAACAGCATACTTTATTAAAGTAAATTAATTTCCTCAGCTCTGAAAACTCACTCAAATATTTCAAATAAAGGTATCACACTTGTAACAACTAAAATCTAACATTTTAAATTAAGCTAATTTTTAATGACATAATTATTTTTCCCCAACTTCCAAAAATGGAGGCCATTTTGAAAAGACAGAGACGGGCAAGTTTTTTAAAACTCTTTATTCAACAGTTAACACATTACATATAAAAGACATTTGCACACGTTATTATGACATTTCATTTTAACATATCATTTGTGAGGGATATGATATCACACGTATCATATATATAATAGGTTATCTTAAACATTACAACATGACATCATCTTGTAGCTACAGTCGTCCTCTGTAAGGATTAGCATGACTTAATAAAGTAACATGTGAACTGTGAAAGAAAGGAGGTAAATTATCATGTCAACGGAGTATTTCTGTGTGAAACCACATTATCAATCTATCCACAGCCGCTTTTACGGAACTTTTACCAAACTACACCTCCATGTGGGCGTGACCGACCGGCTTTACTACTTCCATACCAGTCACTGAGGAGGGACCAAACCAGCAAGTTAGTCCACACACTGCCCGAATGCAAGTCATCCTGACCACAACATTTTTTTTAATAGCGTGGGTTGCTTGCTTGTCCTATAAGTACAGTCGCGGTCGGTTAGACAGTTCTTACTGACAGCCATAACACCACGAAGCCGCACGCGTTGTTTAGATTAGCAGCTCGTTAGCTTAGCCACAGAAAACCACATGGACCTTCAAAACACCAACATGAATGATGAGGCGAAGGTGCAGCTGAATCACGCCAAGACTCTCAGACTCCACACCGGGAACTTAGTCAACCGAAGCCGGATGAAAAAGAAATGTCCGTGCTCTCCCAGTGAGGAGGTGAGAAACTGTCAGTTCATTAGCTGTTCCTGTTAGCTTAGCTTGTTAGCCTCCCACACAGCGGTGTGTCAGCAGTGAGACATGTGCAGCGTTACGTAAACAAAACAATACATGTATTGTTTTCAGCAGGTTGTGAGATGATATCAGTCTGTCTTTAAAACATTTAGTGTAACTTCATGGTTTAACCTGAGGTAATCTGTGGTGCTGGATTGTTGCTGCTGAAATGATAACATAATACATCAAATACAATATTATGATCTAAAAAGAAGGTGGTTTATGTTATGAATCATGTATATACTCGTTAAATGTTTTTTTAAAGCTTGAAAGTAATAGAAATACTTACCAACTAAATGTCTAAATCTGCTGGCATTTAGTGATTCAAGAGGCATTTAGTGATCACTTAAACTTGACTTTACTTACTAATGTTACTAATATAATTAAACTATTTTGAAATAAAAAGGAGAATAACCACAGCACAACCTAAGACCTAGTGTAACATCAAAGTAAGATTGGTTTAATACAGAAAATCCTATGTTAGTAGATGCAACTGTGTTTAATTATTTGTTTAGTTATTTAATAAATAACCTCAACAGCTAAACCTTTAACTATGTGGGTTACAGTAAGTTTTCTCATGGCTGGCTTAAATCAGTAGCACATCTGTTCTGGCCGTGTGGATGTTAAGTACCGTACAGCTATAAAGAGGTGTGGTTGCTATTTATTAAAGAGGATTGGTTCTAGTGGGTGTTAGATTTTAAGCTCACCATTCTCCCTACTATAAGAAGGAAGTGTCGTTGTAAACGGTTATAATCAAGGGTAAAGGTTAAGACGAGTACACTCCTATAAACATGCGCTGTATTCTCTGAAATGCAACTAGATGTTGTCTATTATTTAACAGCCTAATTTAAAAACAAGTCATGTATGGTGAGTCTTGACTACATAACACTAATTCTGTTTCTGCTAACGTAAGATTACCATTCTGTGTTAGCACATTAAATAGTTTTTTTTATTTATTAAATAACAGAAGCACTTGTTGTCACAACTGTTTCCAGATGACCCAAACATCTGGTGCATTTATTGTTAAAATGTGGGAAAAATAAGAAGTAAAAATTGTATCATAAGTACTTTAAAGTAGACTTATTTCCCCTTTTTCCTTTTAAGAAGAATGATGTTGCTCCACTTTATTTATACCAGACAATAACTTGTGCTGTCCTGTTGTTTGTCTGAAATTTTGCATCAGAGATCCTTCATGCTGTTTTAACATTACGTCTGTTTGATTCTTCAGCTACGAGACTGCGTTCAAGCCACACTGAGCGACTGGTTTTCCACTACGAGACCATCATCCACGGTGGGTAACCAGCTTTGTTGTAAATCTCTTGAACACAGTTATTCACCTTGATGTAAGCTTTTCTCTTTTTGTGTGTTTTATCGCTCAGACAAACGTGCAGCTGTTCTATTGGTCAGTTTGATGTAATGTTTGTGAAAGTAAAATAACTATAGTGATGACCATCAAAGGGAGTCTGCAGGCTTTCTGAAAGGAAGCTGTCAGGATGGATGTTCATGCTGCGCTGCCTGCCAAAAGGCACCGGCCCAAATGGGAATCTGCCTGTTGGTTTGGGAGGCGGGTGAGGGGGCGGATACCTGTTTTGGTTAGGAGGTTTTGTCGGTTTAACCTTGATAGAATTCCTAGCAAGTAATAGTCTTCGGTTAGTTAGTATTTTTAACAAATGTGCACCTGAAAACAAAAGAGCGGTCCTGCTGATTCTCTCCCGCCCTGGATGTTTTGCTTGGCTCAGCTAATCTGCTGCAGCGTTCATCACCACACCCACCAGACACAGACATGAGGGAGGTTTGACTAGCTGAGGTGAGGGGGTCTCATACGACACATTCCCTGTTCTGTTATTCATCTGGAAGAACTATGACCGAACATCTAACATCATTGGTCTAATCAGAGTTTTGTTTGTTTTTTGTGCTGCAGGACCTGCAGGACATACTGCTCTGCTCCATTCCTGAAGCAACAGATGCTATCACGCCTGAAGAGAGGGAAGAAGTGAGGGTTTCAGGTCAGTGCTTGTGTTGTTGTTTACATTACATCTGATTGGTAAAGGGTACAATATTAAATTAATAAATTAAAGGGTACAATTCTGCTATTATGTCTCCAAGAAATAGTTGTTGTCAGAGTCTGTTTAAAAACATTTTCTTCTGCTGAGATTCTTCCATTTGAGTGAGTTCTCATTCATGTGCAGTGATTTCTTTTTTTTTATCAAGTTTTTATGAATGCTTTTACAAAATGTTGATCTGTTATCTTGAACATAAGTCGCCCCAGAGATGATTAGCTTTCTAGCACAAGTTGCCATGGTGATCCAATGAAAATGTCCCACAGTTAGCAGTGAATATAAGAACCTCAGACTGAATCATTTGTAACAATGCGAATCATCGATGATGGGTTGAATTGTTAATAAAAGTTTAAGAAACATATTGCAACATACCAAACTGAACTACTACAATTTTATTCTTTTTTCTTTGGCAGTGAAGCTCTTCCTCTGCGAGTCGGGTCATGCTGCTATCAGAGACGCAGTCGAGATGGGTGAGCTTTACGTCTATTCTACAAAATAATGAATTAAATCCTTTTTAAATACGTTTTGTATTTAAACTCTTTTCTGTGACACTCCCCTGTTTGTGCCCCCCCTTCAGCCTGTCAGATGCTGGCAGTGTCTCAGCTTGACTCAGTCATCATAGCTCCACCTGGACCTCTGGAGGGCGACAGCCAGAGTCTGGCTCACCTGCAGCCAGTATGGGAGGAGCTGGAGGCTCTGGTCAGGAGTCAGCAGATTGCAGCCATCGGCACCTCTGACCTTGACAAAGATCTGCTGGAGCAGCTCTACAACTGGGCTCAGGTAGGACGAACGAGGGTATTTCACTTGCTCCACTTGTTTAGATGTTAATGAAAATGAGATGCTGGCGGCTTTACCTGCCATTTTGTTGTGTTGCAATGAAGTAAATGCAGTCACTGTCCTGAACTAGGTGAAGCCCAGCAGTAACCAGGTCAACCTGGCCTCCTGTTGTGTGATGCCGCCTGACCTGACCGCCTTCGCTAAAGAGTTTGACATCCAGCTGCTCACACACAACGATCCCAAAGGTGAATTGCCCTTCACACATATATATTTTCTATTCCAAATCTAGATCTTTATTTCGCTGTGTGCTTATACAAGTGATAAAATTTGTGGTTACTAAGCTGTTGCAAGTGAGATGTTGCATGTGCTCAATGCCACTGTTTATAGTGTAATGTTTGCTTTGCAACACATAGTTTTGTATCTGTGCACAAATGCTAAATTGCTACAACACGTTTTGTTGCTGCAAGGTAAAGATGGACAACTGAAGTAAAAAATTCAGTCTTCACATTTGGCTCTAGTCATTAAAAGCATCTGCTCACCTTCATCTTCCTCATTCAGGATTACTTCCACTGACCAAAGCCCCTTTCCTCTGGCTTCTTCCTGTTCCATCTTCTTACCTAACATTTGCTTACCTCATATTCTCACGTGTGATCAAACTATTTTTCTTTTTATGCCTATATAAAAGTGGAGTAGAAACTGCTAAAAGACCAGTGGTTAACATGAGTAAGGAGTGCTAACATGGGTATCGCATGTATTGCTGAAGTTGTCAGCATTAAAACGCTTGCTGTGCAGTTAAACTTAGCATTTCATCATTCTTCTGCCCACATGTACAAGAAGACTTGCTTAATAGTATTTTTAGTATTAGGAAAATCATGGTGCAAGCGTTTATATCTGAGCAGAGTTTAAAATAAAAATATACCTATGGTCTCTGCTTAATTTCTGCTGTATGTCGCTGAAATTGAGTTTTAAACATCTTTTAACTATTTTTTTCCCACAGAGTTGATGTCTGCAGCCACGTTCCAGGAGGCGGTGCGGGAGGGAGCACCGGACCTGAGCGTCACAGACTGGAGGCTGGAGTGGGTCCTGCGTTACTCCGTGATTGTAAAGAGCAGGGGCATCATCAAGTCTAAGGGCTACCTCGTCAGTGCAAGAAGGGCGAGCCCCTAGCGCCCCGACAGAGGGGAAAAAAAAGACACGGATGAAGCCATTTTCTTCTGTTTTCATTCACACACACAACATGCAAGATTATAGCTTTGAATTATGGATGCTGGTAATCACCATGAGTCTTGAAGTAATTTAATCTTTCCAATAAGGTTGACTTCCTCAGCTTGTTTTGTACTGAGTAGCAGATGCGGGTAGTCTTTACTGTTGCCTCAAAGAGATCAACTCGTGTTTATGAATCCTGAGATGTTTACTTTTCTTGTCAGAGGAGCTGTTCATACACACAGTACAGGCTACTGAGATAGCTCTTCATCATGTTCAGGTGCAAAGTGCCTCACCTGTTTTCTGCTTTGTCTCCACTATTACTGAAACCAAACTGGTTGATATAAAAACACTGAGCAGGAGAAAATGAATCTAATGATGGACATCTACAGAAAGTCCATTTTATTCAATCAATTTGGATTATTTCTTCCTTATAAGATCATTTATATTTGAGAAATATAATGCACTTATTCAAACCCAATTAGTCTGGTTGAAAACTGCTGTGTTGGCCTTTGGCAAATATATATATTTGTGTTGATGGATTGATACATTTATTGCACCATGATCACAAGTAAAGCAATATTCTTTTTATTGGCATAAGTAGAAGAATGATGACACAATATCTTATGCCTACAATAGAACAGAAATCCCACGGCAAGAAGACGTGGACGAGTTTTATTTATGACATTGTTTTTTTTTTTTTTTCCAAACAGGGTCCAGTAAGAGTCTCACTTCTATCTTGTACTGTAAATCTATTTAAAATGTCGTGTCTGTATATCATGGATTGGCCTTATTAAAATGATGGGAAATATATTTTGGGTTTTCTTTTATAAGATTTTTTTTTTAGCAAATTTTGCTATTTTAAAAGTGGTTATTACAAATGAAATGGTAGATGCGACTCTTGTAAAGTAGAGATTTCTTTCTCATAGCTGAATTCAGTTCATGCACAATACCAGATATAGTATGGACGCTACCTGGCCAAATGAATATTTATCACATTCACATTTTGCTTAATTAGGAAAAAAATGACAGTGACGTAAACTGATTTTCATTCAAAGTTGCATTTTTTTTCTACCAAGATCTATAATAAGAGGAGAGGCATGGTGAAAGCACACCTGTGCCATCTGAAATGGAAAAAAACCTATGTAAATATGTAAATCCCATTAGTGATCTTTTTAAATTGTGTCCTGTCAATTTATCAGAAATAACTTTAAACAAGTAAATATGTCAAATCTGAACTTCAACTCCACATCATGACTGATCCATATCCAGGAGCAAACACTGAAATCACTAAAAATATCTCTGATGTGGCTGCCATCATCATCTCGGTCTCCGCTTTCCGACCATCGATTAGTCTGGTCTCGACGTCACTTCCGGAAGTGAAAGGAGTAGAAGCTCTCATGCAAGATGGTGGCCACGAGGAGAGGAACACGCGTGAATCCCTCTTCAAAAACCACCCCGGAGGAGCCTTCTGATGTCCAGGTGCAGGTGAATGAGACTTTTTGAAGATGATTAAACGACAAGATGTAGCTGTGTAAAAATAAAACCGCTAGTAGATTAAAGCTGCCGCGTGCCAAACAGTGTGGAGCTCACGTGGACCTTTAAGAGTTGCAGATGTTTTGCTATGTCACAAGTTTATAGCAACTTAACATAAATAAATAAATAATAGCTTGTTAAATAACAGCTAAAGTTTCTTTTAAAAAGCAGATTCAATGTCTTGTTTACAAGCAGTAAAATCGTTTGATTTTCTTCACATCTAATGATGATAAAACAGTGACAGGAACAATTCTATTAAAAGTAATTAAACATTAATATCCACATGCTGACCTACAGTGTGCTGTATGACCTCTTACATATACATTTTTAATTATTGAGTGTCTACATCATGTGCTATATGTAGAAACAACTGTAACCAGTCTAAACTGGTGAGACCCCAGTTCCCAAGAACATCAGTAAAATATACATTATTATTACAACCTGCACGAAGGTAAACTAAAGTACTGTGTAGTAATTTAATATGTAAATATAAACATGTAGCTGTTATTACAGTAGTGAATACGGTGTACCTCTGTTTATTAGGTTTCAGCTCCTCAGTAACAGATGGACAGTAGCAGATTAATGGTGTGTAAATGGGATAATATGGTTTGTCTTCACTTGTAAATTGTGTTTAATGTACATTTATTTATTGTAGTATTTCTGTATGTTTGATATGTGTGTGTCCGAAGCAACAGTAGGAGCACGATTAAGAGTAATAAATCACAAACTGATAATTAGGTATAAAAGTTGTTTAACAAAAAGACAACTTTAGAGGATGATTATCTAAAAGTGAATATATTAGACCATTAACCATCTTTCTTGCCCGTAACAGGACACCCCCTCCACTGGGCGAAGAACCCGACTGGCTGCTAAATCAGAACAGACCCACACCTTGCACAATCTTGCAGAGACTTCCAGCAAAGGTGAAGCTCTACCATCTAACACCTCTCCCTCCAAAAAAAGATGTACCAGATCTTCCCGACTCCACAGCCCAGAGCAGCCCAGCACCCCAGTGGGCTCCATCCATGAAGAAGACAATTCCGACCCAGAGTCGTACTGCTCCGCATTGTCTGACCCCGAACCACCAGAGACCTGCACCAGCCAGAAAAGACAGTCCCATGCAGGTAATCAGGCAGATGGGGAGATGTCTGAAGTGGATTCATGCTCCTCTGTGGTGTCTGGATCAAAACCGGGCCATAATACACGTCGGAGCACAAGAAGAAAAACGGCTCCTGGAAGTTCGGACGCAGCTCGGGCTGAAACGGGAGAAGTTAAAGTTGAGCCAACATTGGAGACGGAGCCATGCAGCTCTGTGGTGTCTGAATCTCAGAGAGTTACGAGAAGCCAGAGGAAGACCGCTCGCACCACATCGACTACCAAACAACACACGGAGGACTCGGAGCTCTCGGATGTCGACAGCTGCACTTCCGCCGCCTCAAGACGGAGATCGAGGCGGCAAATCCGCTCTATTCCCCTGCAACTAGACGAGCTGTCGGAAAGCTCTCAGTCTCCTGTCCGGACCAGTCGGCGGACCAGAGCAGTAAGAGGGAAGGTGGAAACCACTGTAGATGCCAGTGAGCCCCCATCTTGTGAGTCTGAAGGGTTTGAGAGTGGACCCACTTACAGTTTGACCAATCTTAGAAGGGGCAGGTCACGTTTAGCAGGTCCTAAAGCAGCAGATTCAGACTCAGAGGTGACGGATGTGCATCCATCAGTGGGTAGCCCCGGCTCTACACGAGGCAGAGGGACACCCTGCAGTAGCCGCACAGGTTCAGGGACCAGCAGTCGGGGCACACCAGCTTCCAGATGCTCCGTCAAGGACCGTAGTATTGTTTTAGAAAACGCAGAATCACCAGAAAACAGTTCGCTAAATGACTCCAGACTGGAAAGCACAGTGATCGCAGACGATGCAGACAGCACTCTGTTGGAAGGGAATGAGATTGACGGATCTGAAGAACAAGAAGGTGCAAAAACCACTGATCTCACTTCTAGTGAAGCAAAGACAGAGAATATAAATAGGGAGATAATTTACAACTCAGACTCCCGAGATGCTGGTCCCTCAGTATCAGCTTGTGAAGATACAAGTGTAGGGATCACTGTAGACCAGCAGGAGGAGCTATCTACTGAAAGTAACCACAGAGATGCCTCTGAGATGGAAATGATGCAAGCAACAGTTCCACCATCAGAACAGTCTGGGCCTTGCCCACCGGTTACAGAGACGATATGTGAGAAGGCCTCTGGAATGCCAGCAGAGGGAAAAGAGGAACATGAAGCTGCGGACACCCATCTGTCAGAAACAGAGAAGCTTCTGGACAAAGATGCAGTTGTGAAAACTCAGCTTGATGATGAGGAGAAAATGGAAGTCAGCGTGTTAAAAACAGAGGTTCAGCAGGTGCTCGACAGCAGCGGCGCCCAGGCCGAGTCCATCCAGGTAACATTCATCCAAGCGCACAAGGTCGCTGTTGATTCTGAACCCGAACAGCAACCTAAAGATGTCATCATCCAGAAAACCAAAAAAGTCAGCCTGCTGGACAGCAGCGATGACGATGATGAAGATTTGAACAAAGACGAGATGGACGTTTCCAAAGAGGAAGATTTGGAGCCCGGCGATGAGGAGAGAGCAGGGCCCTCATCCAGGTCGGAGGCAGCAGCTGCAGCCGTTGATGGGCTGTTTATGATTGACACTCGACCCGGACAGGAAGCTGATGAAGAATACTACAGAGAGGGGCGAGAAGAGAAGGCCGAGCAGGAGGAAGATGAAGAGGAGTTTGTGGATGAGGAGGGAGATAATGAGGATGATGATGATGAAGATACAAAAGTCCTGTTCTCAAGTAGAGATTCTCGTTCGTAAGTACAGTAGACAGTAACGAGTGCATCATGTGATGCGTAGAAGACGCCACTTTAACTCGCAGCTTTGTAGTTTGTATAAAATCCACACAAAAACAAGCCTCATTGGCCTCAGAAAGCACGTCCGGAGTTTCCTTCTGGGCTTTGTTGCTTCTAAACCTCCATTAGTTATCTGATGTAGCTCTATGGAACTAGATCAGAAAAAAAGTTTGGAAGAAAAAAATATATATATTTGATGGTAATTTTTTTTATATTGATAACAAAAAATATTTAAGAGTAAAAAATGCGTTTTGAGATAAAAAAAATTCTATCACAGAATATATAAAAATTATGAAATTTTAAAAAATATATTTCTTTAAAAAAGAATCACCAAAAAACATTTTTTATTTTCAATTATTTTCTTTGCTATCAAAGTGAAATTTTTGCTTTAAACATAATTTCTTCTCTCTCTTAAAACTTGTTGCTTTTGCTCTCAAATCCTAAGTTTTTACAATCGTGTCAAATTTTTTTGCTATGGAAGTGAAAGATCCCTGCGGTAGAAGTCCGACCGACTGAGTTGCCGCTGTGATTGATCCTGCAAAGAGTCCCTGGGTTTGACCTTAAAACAATGTTGAAGTTTTTGGCCTAACATTTCCTCCATATCATTACACACCCCCAGTAGATTAGTGGTTTCTAAAATACTAAATAAAAATAACAATATTCATTGCATTAATTGAGCTCTGACATAGTTATATATTGACTAACACTATTTTACAGAAAGATAACTTCAGGTTTGAACAAAACAACAGAATAAATCAGTTAACTCATTGGTTGCCACAGACACCTTTTGCGGTTTCTGTATGTAGAAAGCTGTTTCGGCCAAATCAACCAGTCATATATGTAATCCCAGAGCTCAATACTCTGCGAGTCCTGAAAGATGAGCCGAAATGCTCCAAAACGCTGGCAGTGTGATAGAACAGCTAATGAGTTAATCCACGAACGCATCTTAACTGTGCGGAGGTGAGAAATGAGACATGACCGCCTCTCATGAAGAATTTCTTTTGGCCTATTAATTTCAGGAAAGAGTTGTCGAGCCGTATTGACCCCGGCATTAGACTGAAGGAGCTCGGGGGTTTATACATCAGTTTTGATGGCAGCAAATCAAAACCTGACTCACGTTCACTGCAAAAACTAACGGAAAAGAAGATCCGAGATGAGGTAAATAAGTGATTGATTTTTCTCTCTGAAGGTGATCAGAGGTGGAGAATGAATAATGAGCCTTCATAATCATTCACATGGCGTTTCTAGTTTCTCTCCTATTCTTCTTGACTTTGACCTTTTTATTTGAGTCGTGTTTATGGAGTTAACGTTGCAGTGTTTCTTACTGTTCACAGGTGATGAACAAGAGTGTGATTACACCAGATTTTGAAAAAAAGGACGCGGTGCCTCCATACACTGAATCTAAACAAGCTTTAAAGCTGAAACGCAGAGTAAGTTCTACAAAGTAACGTGCTGATACATTGGTCGAATAACTGTCATTTAACTATTACAGGTGTGGGGAGTTGGTGTAAGTCTGCTGTTGAATGATTGAACTCTCTCTCTAGGCAGAACGGGAGACATCTACAGGAGATGGGTGGTTTAATATGAAAGCTCCAGAGATGACTCAGGAGCTAAAAGGAGACCTCCAAGTCCTAAAGATGAGAGGCTCCTTGGATCCAAAGAGGTTCTACAAGAAGAATGACAGGGATGGCTTCCCCAAATATTTCCAGGTGAGCGATTTCCTTTGAGTTCTTCTACAAACGGAGACAAATGTAAAGTTTTAGACAGTTTTTACAGTTTCTATTTGTAACAGAAGCGATCCAGTCTGCTGTATTCATAGCGGTTATGTATGTGATGTGTTTTGGTGTACGCTACAGTTTGGCACAGTGGTAGACAGCCCGGTCGACTTCTATCACTCGCGTATTCCCAAGAAGGAGAGGAAGCGAACCATGGTGGAGGAGCTGCTGGCTGATGCAGACTTTAGACAGTAAGTCAAGTCATTTCCAGTATGTCACATTGTTATATTGGTCCACTCAGCTTGAGTTGCATCAACATCCAAATAGACAAATTCATAAGTATTCAAACTAGTTGAATTAAAATCCTGATCGTAGCTGGAGCACCAGAAAAGAATGAATGAAACCATCAGCACAATATCAATAGTTTGAATTGAATCCTTGTTTTCACCTGAAATGATACAAAATAAAACATATCGACTAATATTCAGTTTTAATACTGTTTTACTAGAGAACAAAATCATAGATGACTATTAATGTTATTTGCATCAATGCAAAGGGAAATGAACAAAATAAATTACAGAAATTTGAACAGGAAAGAAAAACAGGATAAACTAATAATTACCAGTGTAAAAAAAGATGCAACAGTAATGAAAAATTGTAAAACAAAGTAATAAAATATATTTTCATCGTTCTTTTGTTGTTTATGATATGAGGCTCTTAACAGCTTTTATTTCTTCATTTTGATGCTGATCAAGTTAACAGGTTTAATTTTGCATTAACACCTACCAGTGTATATCTGACTAGCCAGATGGCGCTCTAGGCTACTGCATATATCGCCTATGGAAAGATTCGCTCTGTGAGTACTTAATTACTGGGAGAAACCCACAGACTTTATAGAAGAGATGCAAGCAGCTACCGTGATACCACTTATGTCTTCAGGGAAGCCAGTCTGGCTGTTGCTGTCTGGAAGCTCATATTATTTGTCCAATTTGTGTGGCTTTGTCTCTTTGTCCCATTCTTCTACCTGTGCATACTTTGAATGATGTCGGCTCTTATAGAAATCACCTGGATGGAACAGAAAAAACATTCACATTTATCACATTATAATAGTTTACTGATTTTTAATGGTCATTCTGATGTGCACATTATCTGCTGAGGACAGAGCAAATCTATAAGAAGCAGTTTGGTGATATATTCCTTTGTGTACTTTTATTTTACCTATGCATTTAATAATTTATTCAACAAAGATCATCTACATTAATATTGCTGTAAATGCACAGAACTGTCCAGAAAACGTGCAAACTCAGTTATAAGTTACTTATTTGAATATTTTATCAATGGATGTTGGTGCAACAATGTTTGACCAAACCTGTTTGGACAAAATGACAAATCTTTGAAGACTTTAATCTGTTTACACATGTAATAAAATAAAATGTATTAGTAGCACTTCTAATGCTCCAAGTCCCTATTTGTAATTAGACATTTAAAAGAAAATACAAACAGATACTAACAAATAGATACTAGCATTAGAATAATGTGATCAAATTTATACCTCAGTATAAACATCTTCAGTTTTAAAATACAGTCCGATGTTGACTTGGCAGCAGCAGTAAAACATGTCGGATATCTGATGGCTTATTTGGAGTTACAGTTGCCACCAGAAACACAACCTTAATGGTGTTTTTTCTTTCTTTCCAGCCAAAACAAAAAGAGGTTTCAGCACATTATGACGGAGAAAGCAGCACAGGGAGCTGGCAAGAGGAACAAGAAGAAAAATAAATTCCACAAGACTTGATGTGATGAACACTGACTGAGGCTTTTTATAAAATATTAACATTCACTTCTTCAGCACGTGGAGGATTGTTGTTGGTGGGAATTTAATTAAATCTATGACAGTGAATTAAAATGAGGTGAAGCTTGAATCCTGATTATTTAAGGTTGTCACTAAGAATAGACAGACTATAAAATATACTGTCATTCATCATTAGCAACATTAACAATAAAGGCCTAATAAATGCACTGGGCTCAAGAAAAAAGTGGAGTAATTCTTAACTTTATAAGTGAAACTTGTTTGGGGACGAACTCCAGCTTCCCTGCAATCCTGAATTTGTAAACAGACATGGCATTAGAAATGTTGATCTGGAGCCTTTAACCAACTAATATAATTGTATTTCTAATTAAACTAATGTAATGCTAGTGTTAAACCAGTGCTTCCTGACGGTCCTAGACTCGTTCCTGTTTCAACACACCTGATTCAGATTCCTGAACTTCCTCATCAAGTTTTCCGCACCCTGCATTTCATTCAGGTGTGCTAAAGTAGGGGTGCCTCTGAAACGTGCAGGGCAGCAGTACTTCAGGACCAGGACTGAAACGCGGCAATAGACGGTTCTCTTATGAATTGAATGAAAAATACTTTATTAATGTCAGAGTGAAATAAATTCAAATTCTGTGGTCATTTGGTTCAGCCGGTTGGAGTTTTTCAGGCACTGGATCAAGGCAGGATGTTGTCCACATCACTGGTATTCTTTTCTGACTCAGACTGGTCTTGAACTGGTTCTGAAGAATCAGACATAGTTGTCTTGAGCTGGGAACTCTGGGATTGACACCATCTGGACTTGACACTGGGAGATGAGGTTGTTTTCAGGTTCTTGACTGAGCTGCAGGGTGACAGAGTGGAGGTGTGACAGGAAAGCTGTAGACTCATGGGGCTAGCATGTAGCTCATTTTAGCTAGCATGTAGCTCATTTTAGCTAGCATGTAGCTCATTTCATCTAGCAGTTCCATGTCTCTTGTGCAGAGCTATTATTCGGTGTCATGTATATTTTAAAATGCTTTTTGCAAAAATTGAGGGAAAATAAACCTGCAAGTGGATTTTATTGTCAATATCAGAACTTTAACAAAATGTTAAAGTATTTTTTTTTTGTCAAAGACCTAAAAGGTTTAGATTACAACATATAGATATGTATACTAGTTTTTACGTGATGTCAAAGATTTGGATATGAAGATTGATGCACAATGTATTCAATAGTTTGCCATCTCGGGGCACATCACATTAGCCTTTTTCATTAGAATCCTTGAGAATTAGAATTTGCTGGGAAAGTTTCTGAACCCATATTGTTTTTCACTTAAAATATTTTGTTTTACAGTAAATTAATATAATCTATAAAATATTTTTTCTGGTATTTTTGAGAATTGAAATAAGAGTGAAATGGGTCTGTAGTCAGAAAAGTCACTGAGCGGCTGTAGCTCAGGAGGAAGAGCAGTCGTCTTTCAACCGGAAAGTTGTGAGATCGATTCCAGGCTTCGCCTGACT
>JBAMHX010000016.1:16932162-16951056 GCA_037177515.1 Pseudomugil tenellus | reverse complement strand
TGTAATGTAAAGCGCTTTGAGCGGTCAACATGACTGGAAAAGCGCTATATAAGTACAAGGCCATTTACCATTTACCATTTATCCCCAGCCTTAAAAATGGTGATAACCTTAATCTCCATCTTGTCTACAAACCTGCCTGACTGCAGAGACTGGTTACAAATGTGCGCAAGTGGTTTGGCTATATACTCAATGATTTCTTTTAATACTGACACATCTAATCCGTTACAATCAGCAGTTTTTTTTTTTAAATTTTTTAATTTTAATCATTTCATTTTCATGTGTGCTCTGTATGAATAAAGTTTTATCTAAATTTGTTATTTTACCTATAATTTTATCAACATAATCTTGATTAGAATAGATCTATTTTGGAAAATTTGGCCCAATTTCAACTTTGTATTTCTCTTTTGTTAAAAATAATTTGTAAAAGCAGAACTGTAGCTACCATTTTTTATTATCTCATGTAGTACATGACAAAATCGATATTTGACTTTATTCCAATATAGTATTAAAATAAACTTTTACTAGATTGCGTATTTAATTCTTATAAGTGTTATATATTCGTTGTGCTTCTTGTCGTTTATACATATTTTTCTTTCTGCAAAACTTTAAATTCCCTTAGTTAACCATGGTTTTTTTTAGTATATTTAGTTTGCTTTACCTTATGGACTAAAGGGCAACTTTTTTTTATAAAGGGTAATATTGATATTCAGAAAAGTTTCATAAGCCAAGTTTGCATCTTCTAGATACACCTCATCCCAGGTTGATTAGGTCAGCTTTAAACGAATTTACTGCTTTTTGAGTTTTTTTTTCTAGTAACCACAGTAGTTTGAATTTTAGTATCTTTTATAGGCTTCTGTACAATTATAAAAATAGGTAAATGGTCAAATATGTCAACAATTAAGAGTCCAGTTAACATATCAGTTTCAAAAACATTAGTAAATATATACAAAGTTACTGTTTTTTGTTATTGGAGTTGGTCGAGTGATTGATGGGTACAGTCCTAAACTAAACATATAATTGCAGTAAATATATTTCTGTCTCAACTAGCAAATAATCTCAGTAAAATTTTAATTTGTATGTGATGAAGGTTTAACATCAAAATCAACTTAAAGGGGAGATTCTTAAAAATACTAATAAGGTCTTGTGCTACTTCTCTACACATGCAGTATTTATTTCTCCCGTTTTTATTTCACTACCTTGATGTATTCTTTTAATTTCTGGTTTGTAACTTCCACCTGTTAGTCATTCCAGTGGTTTTAGGGTCAAAGCGTGGTCCCAAGTGGTTTGTGTGTCTGAAGGATCCTCTGGACTCGGCTATGGATCTGCTCCCAGTAGGATGGACTGGTCTGAAGTCTGAAAAACACAAGACGGCCTTAAAACCACATTTTTAATAACAAGACATCCGTTCCTAGTTGCAGAGATAAAAAAAAGAGGTTTTGATCAAGGTATAACTCTGTAGGTACATAACCAGCACTCTTAACTACAGTGAGTTTGTGTCTTAAAACAGGATCTTAGTAAACTATTAAACTACTTTCCGATTTAAACAAATTGATCAATGTAATACTTATAAATGAGTCAGATGTTGGAGAAACCTCTAAATCACCAGGTCTCAAAGCTTAATTCATGAAGCTATCCCTTTGGCATAAAGCCACATGTAAGTTGTTCTTCATGAATCCTCATGATCTTGTGTCTGAGGAAAACCTTACGGGATGCTATTCTGGTGATGTAGTGATGAAGAGCATGTTGTAATTTAGACAGATTGTTTGTGTTTATGTAGTTAGATAACTTGAATTATCTTTACCATCACTGATCCATCTTAGCAGCCCAGGTTGCAACAGAGGAGGATCTAAAGGCGAGTTACAAATGAATTCCTGCTGCTATGATGAAATTGTTATGTTTGGCTTTTTCACTAAACACACGGAATCACAACATAAAGAAGAATATAAATGAAAGACTTTTAAATAAAAAAGCTTGAAGATTTGAGCTTAAACAAACTCTAAGCTGCCCCCCGATGTCCCATTTGGGGTGTGAGTGTGTGTGAATGTATACTATGTAGTGTAAAGCGCTTTGAGTGGTCAACATGACTGGAAAAGCGCTGTATAAGTACAAGTTCATTTACCATTTAGCAAAAACACTACCATGAATGAGTTTTTTGGACCACTGCTTGTTCAGAACTTGCTGAGGTTTTACTTTTGTCCACTAGTCTGTGCTGTAACCCAACATAAGACGTGAGGAAAGCAACCAAGCTGACAGACTTAAGGTGTAAAATATTCTGAAAAACATTTAATTCAGCTTTGTCCATTTAAAACAACTATGTTGATTTTGGATTCTTGACATTTAAAATGACTGCAACAAAGTAACTATACGATTGATAAGATGGTGAACATGTGTGAACTGGAGGAATAACTGCTTTATCCCAACGAAAAGATGGAGCAGAGAAATGTGAATTCTAGTACTGCCTCGCTTCTGCGTCTATTTGTTGGTAGTGGAGGGGTGATGACTGACTGATTGACTTGTGTCTTGGCCTTGCTGGTAGTATTGGAGCAGAAGCTTTTCATCTATAATCAGATAAACTCTACCTGCTTCAAAAAGTCATCAAGGACAAATCATCCAGAGACATGAATAGACTGAGACTCTGAAGCTTAAGGGGGGAATTCTGCCACTGGCATCTGTCATTTTCTTTATGGATCAAAGATTCGTGGAAAGACGTGCCCCTCTCCCTGTCAGAGGGAATCTACAAAGGCCAGCTCTAATCTCCCACCCAGCAAATCCTGTCGTGTTTCCAATTTAGAGAAAAGTATCATTCATTTCCTGCAATTTACTTTTCAGTTTAGGATTGTTCATCGATTTTAATGTTTACTTATAGACTGAGCAGAGGAGAAGGGGGAAAGGGATGCACAAACACACAAACAAAACAGAACATCAGTCCCATCGGCGTGTTCAACTCACAGCTGTTGTGATCGATGACAAGGTCTCTCTGAACATATTAAAGCGTGCATCAGGTCAAATGCATCAGTCTCGAGCCGAAACACAAATCAATACCATTTTCCTCTTTGTTTTCCCTTCTCTCTGCCTTCTCCCTCAGTAATGAACAAACATGACAAGATATCAGCTTCTGTAATTTAAAAGGTGGAGGGGAATTCATCCTGCCCATCGCGTGTGATCAAAATTAAAGATTAGATGTGTACACACAGACTTGCACAGCAGCAGCAGTGTATGACTAACCCCTCAGGAGATTTCCATATATTTTCTTTCCACAGTAATTTGGAACTCATACAGGTGCCTCTTTTGCTTTTAAGATCTTTTCAGCAAACACAAATGATTTACACAGATGGGCCGACAAATTCATGGTAAACACCACAAAAGAAGAAGAAAAGAGAGGATTATGCTCGATCTGCTTCAGTGTTGCAACGAGCACAGGCTTGTTAGCCGTCAGGCTCAGATTTGATCTTTACAATGTTTCTTTAGAAATTTCTTCAGATAAAACGGTCAACCATTCAAAACACTAAGATGTAAACAATTTTCCAGTTTAGATTTAGCTGATCATCTTTTTCATTTTCCCATTTGCTACATGAATCTCCACCCATTTGTACATTAATAAAGCCTAATTTGTTAAGGACAACACCACCAGTCTGACTTTCGTAAGGATGCTGCACAGTAAACATTTTTAGTATTCAGATGCTTAAACTTATTTTTAAAATATTTGACAGAATTATAACTACCTTTCAGAGTAGTGTTTTACCTTTCTTTAAGGGAAAGGCTGCTGACATTCAAGTGGCTTCTGGAGTCAGACACAGCCAGGCTGGACTGAGCTGAGGCAGAACGTCTCATCCGGGCTTCATGTCTGGATGGTGCTCCTACAAAGGACTGGCCTTCCACTAAAGTTGAGTCCACCTAGAAAGAATTAAGTATTTGTTAAAAAAAAAAAAAGACACATTCCTTCCAATAGTGAATCATGTTTTAGATAAAAGCACCATATTTGTATTTTTAATGGCATATTTTTTCATTTTGAAATTGACCAGAATATATAAGACACAACGTACTTCTCTACACATAGAAGGTAAATAGTAATATATGGTAGTAATATGTTATACAAGTATACCAGAATGAAACTGCTTTTTAATTTCATTTTATGTTACTGATTTGATGAAAATGTCAGTACTGGATTAAACCAGGTAGCTTTTATACCTTTATTCTGCAACATTGTAAACAACTTTGTAATTGTATTTCTGAAAATTGCCGTATAAATAAACATGGTCATTGTTGCATTAAAGCTTTAAATAGAAAAAAATGTTTGTGTGATCATTCCAGTTTGGAAAGTAATAAATCAGGCTTACGGTTGTTGTTCTCGGTCTGTGACTCCCACAGAGGGAAGAATCTACACAATAAGAAGCAAACAAGTACAACAAAGCAAAGACACTTGAGGACACATTGGCTCTGTGTCTTTTATCCACAGACATAAAAATGATTTCTGTACAGAATACAAAACAGTTGTACACATATTATTATTTTGTATTAGTGAAAATCTAAAGCCTACCTGCATTACCCACTAAGCAGCTGACGGAGCGTTGATCCATGCTGCCATTTAGATAAGAGGACGACAGTGTTCCCATCCCAGATGCATTACTGCAATGAGACACCTGGCACGAAACACAATATAGCAAATTTGCTGCTAGACTAGAAAATCAATTCACTTCCATTCACAAAGCAAAACATTGCTCATGTTTATTTTTGTACTTTTCTGCGGCATCTTTTAATCAGTCCCATAAGTGACCAACAAAGTGTGTCAATAAAACAGGAAATTAGTCTGACATTTCTATTAGTTTCTGCATCAAAAAGTAAAGGCTGACTGTTGGTACATTTATCTATCTCAGCTCCAAGTTATTTCCCAAGAAAAATGAGGCTGAAAAGAAAACAAAGAGCATTTTTTTCCAGAACAGCCTACATCAAACAAAATAATTGGGATTAATTATAGGAATGTCGTTCTCTCCAAACAAAGATGGGCAGAAGCTCTGAAACCCACACTGATAATGCATTCACCATGGGGCTAAACTACTTCATTAGGTGTCTATTTGTTAATTGCAGCTTGACTCTCAATTAAAGGGGTTAATTATAGAAGAAGAACCCCCCCAGGAAACACAGAGGCAGAAAAGCATGCTCCTGTCTTCAATAAAAAACCCATTGTATTCTAGTAAATTCCTTTCATGTGTGTGACAAAAACAGATGCAGCACCTAATCATATCTCCTATTAACAGCATGCAAGTGGACTCTGATGTTCATAATTTAGGATTAAATTAATGTAAATGAAGAAGCAGGAATACAGCAGGGAGCAAGCAGAAGGAGGGACAGCGGACTCATGGGCTGTGTTCATCTTGTCCATTGACTTCATACATTCCCCTCGAGGCCACACATTCAGATTCACCCTCCTTTGAAATTTAAATTTCAGATGGGAGTGATTAATGTCACAACAAATAACTAATGTTTGTCTAAATGAAAGATATGTTCTATGAAAGATTGCTCCTCTGTGAGAACAACCCTCTATGGTCCATGTATTCAGATAGTTGCAACACTTATGGCATCAAAAAGCAAAGTGAAATATCAACACTACTGATCACATTTAATTTGCACAGTTAAAATGAGGGAAGTTCCTACTGAGATTTAAATCACAGCAATTCAGGATCAGGTAAGCTGGATATGTGCATTGCTGGGATTAAATCCTCAAGTTTTCAGCTGGATTTAGTTCCTCTCCTTCATGTTACTCACCAAGAAGGGCTGCTGGCTTTTAGTTTCCTTCCTAAAGTGGTGAGGCCCCAGATGGAGATGGCTGAGCCTTTGCCTGGCGTCCTCAGAGAGCTGGCACATCTTGCGGTGTGTGTACGGGGACAGGGCTCGCGTCCTTGAGGAAACTGTGGGCTGTTGGTAGCCACAGTCAACCGAAACTCTGGTCACTGTGTTTTTTCTTCCCTTCTTGCTTTTTTGGAGAGCGGAGCCAGAAGAGAATGAAGGAGGGGAAGGTCTGGGTGTAGATGTGAGCCCAGAGTTTGTGATTCTAGCATCAACATTGAGCTTTTCCTTCCCGTCTTCCCAAGCAACACAGATCCCATTTTCTGTTTTGGAAAAACACCCTCGGGGTGAAGGTGGAGACTTTTTTGTTGAACTCTGTCTGGTTGGAGTAAAAGATGGCCTTACTGGAGAAAGAGAGCAGGTCTGGGGAGCAGGAAGAGAAAATATTAAAAAGATAAGATGAGCTACTCTCATCTTATTTTTTGGTGACAACAGTTTAAATTTTTCTGTCGAGCTAAATTCGTCTTTTACTGAAACATCACTGATTTTATCCACAAAGACCGCTACTCTCACTCTCGATAAATGCCCGCTCTCACTGGACAAAACCATTAAACCATTAGCTAAATGATTCCACAAGTGTTACAACAACAACAACTCTTGCAGTCTGCACTGCCATGGAGACAACCTCTGCAGAATTACTTCAATAACTCTAATGGCCCCTAACATCATTCTCCCGTGCAATATTCCACTTCCTGCAGGTAATGCCAACCGGGGATAAATAAGTTAAGATAAAATGTTAATTGCATTTGATGGCCATCTCCAGTCTAATATGATAAAGAGGCATTGGCTGGCTGTAAAACATAGATAATCTAAATGCTAATTAGGGAAATCACACCATATTAAAACTATTTTTTAAGAGAAATGATTAATAAATGATCATCAAAGCTGCCATTTGACAACAATCAGATATAATGGAATTAAGACCAGTATGGTCTCTTCCCCCAATCTCCCACCATCTCTAACTTCTCTCAGCTCTTGTATGGCTTCTTTACTGGTGGGTGAACAGTAAAAGGAGTCACGTTCCTGTGACTGGCTGAGCAGTTAAATCTTGACTAATGTGGTTAAAGATTCTCTCATTTTCTTTGTGTGATTAAGATAATAGAGAACATTTAATTCAATTGATGCATAACGAGGTTAATTCTGCCATGATCATTGTTTCATTTATACTTATAAACAGTAACACGTGCATAAATATCATGCCAACAAGCTGCTGCTAAGCAGATTCTGAAAATGTTTCCAAAAAGGAAGATTGGTGGGAGATGAATCAAATCAATTAAACTGAACTTTTGACCAGAAGATGGCGCTATTTAAAAATCATAAAAGCACCAAACAGAATGGACTTTAATAACATTTCTATTCAAACTATGAATATAAAACTTGGCTTTAAAGCAGACTCGTTAGTTTACTTGCTTAATTTTGCTCTTTAATGCCTGTGAGATCACACCTGTTACGCTTCTTAGAAATGTCGCAGCTGAACCTACAGAGACAAATATTCCTGTTTGACAGAAATTCAGATGACTAACTAGACCAGTCATTGTATGCCCCAATGTTTGTTGCCGACCAAATCAAATCAGCACAAACTGTTGTTGTTGAGCCATTTCAGTCAAAGTGGTGGACTGTAGTCACGCCTGGACAATAAACTGGTGGCGCCATTAGCAGCATAAATTAGAGTTTAAGTTATTTAAAAATAAGATAAACAGCTGATAACAAAATATAAAAACGCAAGCGACATAAGGTATTGGTGAGAATGAGCAGTTTCAGAGGCTTTGCAGAAGTCACCATCTTCTGAAACAATACAACATGTTTTGTCAGCTTGGTAGACATGTAGTCAGGGAAATGCCTATACTGAGGAGCCATTAGGAGAGAGAAAATGGAGAAATCCTACTATCTGACAGCTACGGCGGTGCTCTGATCCAGACATCCCCCTGAGGGGCCACTGCAGAACACTCAGACAATCTGCTTCACTGTCACTGACATCCCATTTATACAAATAGCTTAGCTTAGGTTACTGCACCTGGGAAATTCATGCTAGCGTGTTTGGCACAACATGCCAACTGGTGTGTGATAGTTTACGTATAGCGAACAGATTGTTAAGATTGCCATTTATCCATTTTTAACTTGTTTTCAGACTACAGCTGGAGCATTAGTTTGACCTCTTATTTTCCATCTGCTAAAATTATATGTGAAGAAACAGTAACAGGAGCACCAAGAGGCAGATTTTAAGAACAGGTGGCAATGACCATGGGTTATTTTGGTTAATTTATTTCAAAATTGCTTTCCTGAATAAACCATTCTTTCAATAAAATGTCAGAAAATGAGGATTAACCTTCATTAACCTTCATAACAACAACTAGAGTAATACAAAAAAATAGGCGCATGAAAGAAACTTTAAACTGACTATACAATGACAAGAACTGATAAAAAATGTCAAAACTCAAAGCACTCAGAGAGAGCAGACCTCCACTAACACATTGATTTGCCAGTTAGTGTCTGCTTTATATTTAGTTAGAAGCTTGAATGGCAAAATTATCTCCATCTCCCCAAAGTAACGAATCCCTTGAAACCTTTCTGGATCCAGATAATCAACCCTAAAATCAAATCACTTGTTCTTAATTCAATTTGTGAGATTTTCTCAATTTCCTCCAATCCATTCACAACTTTTTGAGTTCTAAAAAATAGACAAACACTGTTAAACGCATGACATTTCCCTTGGCGTAGATCAGGAAATAAATGGTTTTATATGTAAAATGTTAGTTTATGCAGAACATTTACAATATAAAATCAATACAAAGATCAGCTAAAGAGCTACAACTGACTCACCACCTGTCTCATTAGTACATAAAAAGACTGAGTGACATGTTGTTTTAAAACTCCTGGACATGAGAGAGAAACCCCACTATCAGCTTCACTGATCTGCCTCCCCATAATTACATTCACAAGGAGAGAACAGATACCCTTGAAACACTGCCGATATGGATGGATAAATGTAGTAGCCATGGCAACAACAGAAAGTGGGGACGTATGGTGGAAACAGACAAATGTAATGGTGAGCCATACCACTCATTAAAGCCCTCTAGAGATCAATCTTTTAGTACTTCAGCTGTGGTCAACATCCTCACAGAGAAACAGCTCTCACTGACTCCTTAATTTATACAAAGAGCAAACAAACATGCAACTTATTGAAACCCAAGATATATGTGTGTGTGATAGTTTGAAAAGACACACTTACAGGTGAAGCAGCCCAGCTGTCTTTCCCATCACTCTCCTCTATGACTGATGTCGTGGAAAACTCCACTTTAGGGGACATTCCCTAGAGGGAGTGGGACAATGGAGCAAACAAAACACCTTTAACAGGGTGCTGAAGACAAAGGGACAGATAAAAGCACTGCGTGGAGCGTCAATTACAACCACAAATCTTCAATCTATGCTCGAGTTGAGAAAAACAAATTGGAGAAAAGAGGAAGGCTCCAGTGATGTTTAAATAATATGACATTTGGAGGGAGACATCTAAATTGCTATGTAGGCTTCAAACACATAACAGCACTGGTGAGGCGAATGGTGTTTAAAGACTTTAAATATGCCAGTTGGGGCCTTGGAGGACAAGAGGAAGGAAAGGAAAGCAACATGAGAGAGAAGGAAGGCAGGGAGAGAAAGATGATAAAGATTAAAGCTGGGTTGTTTGTATATCTGAGCAGCATAAGGAAATACCATCTAGTCTGATGAAAAAATGCTTTGCTTTAAGGCAAATCCCATCTCACTCTGGGATTTTAACCATTTATAAGCCCACTGCAAGCCACACTTTGCGACAGGCAACTAATGAACTTCGACATCATGTTTGATGTATGTAGGATGATGCCACCTGCTGACAAGCATCACACAGAGTTAAAGGATGAGCTGACACACTGACAGCATGTCTTTACTACAGTGTGTTAATATGTCTGCTGGTTTTGGACTTAGAGCAGCAGTTCCTCCAGTATTTCTTTCCATGCTGTGTCCTTAGTGCAGACATTTTATGAGCTGGTG
Organism: Pseudomugil tenellus; assembly: GCA_037177515.1. Classification (NCBI taxonomy): domain Eukaryota; kingdom Metazoa; phylum Chordata; class Actinopteri; order Atheriniformes; family Pseudomugilidae; genus Pseudomugil; species Pseudomugil tenellus. The sequence goes on along the minus strand of JBAMHX010000016.1, from coordinate 16,941,189 downwards.
GACATATCATACAGCACAACCACCATTAGGTTTGTGAATTTGTTCCACTCACACTGCTCAGGATTGCTTTGGTTGTCACAAAACAGTCTGTGATCAACATGCTACTTCCCGCCATGTTCCTATTGGTAGATGTTACACAGCAGGGCGACTATTTCAGGTTGTTACAGTCTTTGTGTTATTTTCATTATATGAAAGAGGATTATAGTTTTTCCCACTTTGTTTTGACACAAGCAATGGTACTACAATGATTCCTCATGTTGGTCATCTTTTCTTTAGGACAAGTGACTGTCAGAAGGATGTGAGAGAAGAGGTGGGCCTGCTCTAAATATGCACAGAAATATGAGACACTCAAGTTTGTTGCAAGGAACAAGTTATATGACAAATCTCCTCCAGTCATGTTGGATCTTTTGATCACCTCCCTGATACGCGCATGTGTAAAGTATCAACCCTTCATCCTATTAATCACGGAGTAATGAAAATTTTGAATTTGCAGACAGATGTTAAAGTGGTTTTTGCCAGTTTACTTCTGAATTTACCGGAAAAATAGAAAGTGGGGATTATGTAACATACTTCTTCTAACTTGAAATATTCACTTAGATTTGGGCAAACACAGCTGTTATCTCTGATTTAGATAAATATCACTGGTTTGGGATAAAGCACTATGATTAAGAACATGTTTAAACTTGCATTTGGATTTGATTTGACTATTTTGTAGGAAATTATATAATTAATCTGTTTCATTTTACAGTACTGATTTGTTTACATTACTTTCTATGCATCTTTCTTAATTATATTAACTCATTTGTTTAAACGTCCCTATTATACACAGAGAACACTCATCATCCATCACCCATCTGCAAACAGAATTATAAACTATTCTCTGCATTCAGAATTTCTGTCAGAGTAAACATCCCGCAGAAAATGAGGAATTGGCCGACAGCATCAGTCAATGAGGAATAGCAGGGGAACTAAAGTGGATAGTGTGCAGATGAAGGTGAATCCAAATCTTAAATAGATCATCTTACTCACATAAAATGCTATAAATCATGGAACTTGAAAAATGTAAAAGTGAAATCTTAAGTTTGCTAAATGTATTGAAAGAACGTACTACTCCCACCCAGCGAGTAACTATTATCTCCTCTACTGACAAACAATGAAAGTCCAAATTATCATATCGCAGGTGTTGAAAAGGGGAATGAAAGAGGGGAATAAAAATATACATAAAAAAAATACTTACAAGAAATGAGTGTGATTTTTTCATCAGCATTTCTCTCTCTGCACCTTTGTCTCTGGCGCTTAATCTGGTAACAGGGTACAGAAAATCTCTGCTGCATTCCTCCATCGTAGCCAAGAGCTCACCTTCTAAAACCCATACATAAACAGAATAAAAATGAACCAACACACACATGCACAATCCAATTCAAAGATCCTGTTTTTGCAGTGTAATGAATGGATACAGTAGGTACTTAATATGCCCATATGGCATCATCAGAAAGTATACCTGGAGGGACCAACTGAATCAGCTCAAAAGATGTCGTGTCAGCTAAGAAGAAAGAAAGCATAAACAGACTGTAAGCTAATGATCGCTACCTAAGCTAATAGCCTATAAACAGACATGGAATAGGATTTAAGAAGAGATGAGGAAGCAAATCCCAGATGGCCATTTACCTTCGAGCAGGTCAGCTACATCAGCAGGGTCAACAACACCAGAGAAAGTCTGGTAAAACGGACAGAGCAAAACCAGAGCAAATCAATACTTATAACAAGATCAGGCTGACAGACCAGCATCTAGCTCTGCCAATCTACCCACTGTAAAGAACGCCGGTTTTATCAGGGACAAGGACACAAGCGCTAAACTGGACCGCTGATAATAATCTAACTAATGAATTTCAAATTCTGTGCTGTAGCTTTATGAGCAAGTTGAAACCAAAGGATAATTACAGCTTCTTTTTGCCCTGAGCTAATGTGTTTAGAATATTTTTGATAATCAATGTAGATGAAAGTATGGTAAAAGTGTGCTGAAACAAAACCTCAAGCGTTCCCACTATCTCTGATGTACAGTGTAAACTAAACAAGCACTGACCAATTACATTTTTTAGTACTCTAATGATCTGTATTATTCTCACCTTGACAAAAACCATTTTGTGATGGAACAGTAAAGGGAATACTGGGGGTACACACTGGGTCTTCCTGTGCTGACCCATTATGCACACACTCAGGCAGATGTCATCCTTCTTGAGCAGAACCACTCCTGGACACGTAACCTACATGGGGTGTAATAAGTCAGATGCCTTGCATTTTCAGAGTTACAGCATTAGACTTTTATATATTTATTTTTAGGTTAAACAGTCCTAAACACACACGTCAAGAGAAAAATTCATCCTATTTTAAAACGAAGCACCAAATGCTGTATGCAGAGTACAGCCGACATTATAAGACCTTACAAATAATCTATTTTTATGACTTTATAAAACTTTATGCAGCATGTAACATTTGATTGTGTTTTTATTACTTTTCTAATAAATGTTTTGAAGGGCACAAAACATCAAGTTATGTCTTTGGAGACTGTGAATGTTGAGTTATATTTTACTATATCAGAACATTTTCCTGATGACAGACGGGTTATTATTGTTTGGTGTGCAGTATGTATTGATTTAGCAAACAGTATATGATACAAATTAAAACCCAGGACCTAATAAATATGAACTAACGTTGAATGCATAGTATCCAGGGATTGTCCTGCAGACAGATATTTGTTAACTCAGGTCATACACTCAACTTTAATGGGGTTTAACATGATTTTGTAAAAAGGTAATTAATCTGTGCTCACAGAAAGATGCACATTGTATAAATGAATCTAAATAAATATCATATAATAGCATATTTTTAGTGTTACTTTATTTACTTACAGACTGTAATTAACACACAAAACCTGGTTGAAGATGAATAAAGAAATTAATAAGGTAGACTGAATTAATAATGGAGAAATAAAAACTTCTGTCATTTTAACAATTTGTCGCCTAAATGCAGATGCTTCTCTGTGAACAAATAAAATCACCTCAGATTAAAATAGATGCTTTTTCTATCAACATTTAAAATGTTGCGACAGTCGGATGAACTACCTTCTTTACCTCAGAAAAGCTGTCAAAACTATATTACAGCATAATCAATATATATAATACTATGAAATTATAATGATAAAAAGATACTGCTTTCTGGTTAAATCCACCAACAAATAAATATGCTGTCCCCTATTCAGCAGAATAATCGAAGCAAATAGATAACAATTAGCCAGTTAGCTAACAGAGTTTCGGGTCTGTGTGAAAAGAGGATGTAAACTTGCTAAGCTAGCTTGCGTTAACAAAGCTACAGCACCAGCTTCTACATCAAAGCGACAACTTACCGCCTTAATATCCAAGAATACGGTACATTTCAGACACTTATGTCTTTTGGAGGAAGACATCTTCTTCTTCATTGTGGCCATCCATCTAACTTTTAAACTTCGTTGTCATAGCTGCCAAACTGCAACAATTACCAAGCGGATGTACAGTCACGTGATCAAAATGTAGCAAATCAAAGCTCTCAGATACACGCGCGCGCGTGCTTTTTTTTACTTGTCTGTCCAGCATTAAAACAGGCAGATAATGTGGATCTGTCTGTTGTGTCTTGCTGAACAACTTTGCTCTGTCAAGAGGAACTATAGTTTATATCTATATACAAAGTTCCTCTTGATGATCTGAATTCTTCATTTTGTTCGTCAAGATTTCAGTGCGCTGCTGGACACAACCGGAGGGGACAGAAAATTAACTGTATTGAGGCAGAGAGGGCGTGACACCTGGTCATGATTACCTGATTCGGATCACCTGGTGGGGAGGGTGAGTTATTAAAAGGAGCTTTGTGGGTGCAGAGCGTGTTCTGGAGAGTGGAGCTTGACGGACGTTAAAGGGCTGAAGCCCCGCCAAGCAAACAGTAAGCGCTTGGGAGCTATCTTTTCGGGAGGGGTCCGATCGCAGCTGGTTAGGGCTGCCGGAGGCGAAGCTAGATAGTGGGGCTAGTGGGTCAGAGGTGCTGGACAGGCAGGAGGAGTGGGGGGTTTAGGGACTGTTTAGGAGCGCGCATCTCACCACTCTCCAGCTTGAGGAGGAGGCCTTCCTGCAGTCTGTGGAGGAGCCTCACAGCACTGGATCGGCAGCTTCTCCCTACGAACAATTATTGGGCCGGACCAGTGCCAAGCTCAGACCCCGGGGGAGGGTCTTGAATCCTGGGCGAGTTAAGTAACTCTTTTAATCCTTAACTGTATGAATGTGTGTGTGATTGTGGGGAGGGGTTAATTGGGTTTTTAAACTTAGCAGCAGTTTTACTCGCCAGTTGAGGTGCAGTGATTGAGGGGGCGGCGTCGAGCCCAGGACGCATATTGCTGGCCTTAATGGGGTGGGATTGCATGTTTCCTGTTCGGTGCATGGTGTGTGGGTTGGTTTGGCATGCCATGTTTTGAGCTGCCCTTATTAGTGTGCAGTGGGGTGCAGTGTGGTTTGTGGTGTCCTCCTGAGGCCGGTAGTGTACGACTGTCCTCGTGCTCCTCCCATCCCTGGCGCCTTGGACTGTCTGGTGGCATACTGTCTGCTCTTATGAATTTTTGTTTAATAAAGCGTGTTAATTTTTCCTAAAGACTACTGTCTGATTGTCAGCCCTAAAAGGAGGCTTCCTTAAAATCACTGAGTTATTACAATAGTTATAGGTGTACACGTGTGTGCGACACATTGTAGCACTTAATTTGATTCAAAACATTAATTTATGTTATGCACATTGACAAAGTGTAAGAGCCTTAGAGTTCTGTTGCTGGTTTATAAAGCTGTGAATGGTTTTGGTCCAGGATACAACAGAGACCTCTTGACCCAGTATTAACCTACCTGACCCCTCAGGTTATCTGGTCTTTTATCAGTTCCCAGAGTCAGAACATGGCGAAGCTGAATTCAGCCTCTATGCTCCACATGTCTGGGACAAACTCCCAGAAAACCTCAGATCAGCTGAAACACTCCAGGTTAAAATCCAGGTTAAACACTATCCTGTTCTCAGCTGCATTTACGTTTTATTTTAAGTTGTTTGTAAGTTTTTATGTTTCTTTATTGGTCGTAATTTTAATAATTGTCATTTCGTTTTAATTTCTTTCGTGTTTCATTTCAAATGAAAGAGTTTTAATGTTTTAGCACTTTGAATTACCCTGTTGTTGAATTGTACTGTATAAATTTCCGTGTAACAGATTTCATGGTTTTATATTTGGGTTCGAGTAGGTCTTGACTTAAAAGGTTACCATGTGTCAACACAGGCTGACTGTCCTCATATTTTTAGTTTTAAGAAAGGTATATGTGGGTAGCCTATACTATACCCACCTATCAGTCAGCATTGAGCATATCCACTTCTATGTCTGCTTTTCATCTGCTAGCCTAAAATGGTGAAGCTATAATCCACCTACCTGTGCCTGTAGATTGATAGTATCCACTTTCCTTCCTTTAAATTTTAAAATCTGTAGTATAGAAAATGTACATTAACCAATAGCTTATTTGATTTAGTCTTTTTTGTCATTTCTTTGTTTATTATGTTTTTAGCCTATATAGTTTCTTGTTTTTATACTCTCCAGTGTTACTTGGTGCAGGCCGCCAGCACTGGGGACTTATTGGTTTTGGCAGGTCTGAGGGGACTCTGTGGAAGTGCTTTGCTGCTTTGGACCTCCTGTTGACCTGCAGGGAAGTGGGCATCAGGTCAGATGGTCTAGTCTTGGGCTGATGGCGCCAACTGGTGCAGGCAACTTCTTGAGATGGTGTTTCCTGTCTTGGGATCCTCTGCATTCAGTCATAAGTTTTACACAAGTTTTAATAAATTGTGTAACTGTCATTGTGTGTGTGTGTGGCAGGAAATAATGAGGTGTTTTTAAATTAGTAAAGCACCTTTTGCTGTTTTTACAATATGAAAAATGCTTTATAAATAAAATTTGATTTGATTAATAATACAGATGCTACACTAGCTCAGTTAGCAAGCACCTTTGTTAACTAAAGAGGACTTTAAAAAGGGCAAGAGGGATCACTACTCCACTTGAAGAACTGGCTTTATTTTTCTTGGAATATAGATTCAACAAGGTGTTAAACATCCCTCAGCTATTTTAGTTCATGGTGACACGATAGCCTCACACATATGCTGCAAATTGATCAAGTTTGAGAAGACTTGACCTTTGTGACATGGTGCATTGCCTTGCTAGGAGACATCACCAGGGTTGGAACAGTTTACAGTCCTGCAGGGGTTAGGATTGTCCCTACTGTAACACACCTGACTCAAATCAATAATTAGCAGACTTGCGCTTGAGTTGGATGTCAAGCTCTGTACAAGTTGTATATAAAAAAAATCGAATAAGTGAAAACAGCTGTGGATGAAGGTTAGCCACAAAATCAAATATGACAAGTCTTTGGCCTTCACTGAGTTGCCTGGGTCATGCTTTCTGACGTCATTCAAGCTGAACAATTAGTTTATTTAAAAAAATGCCTGACATGAACTGAAAACTTTAAATTAATTACTTACAGATACATAAATGAAACACCATAAATTTATTTTCAAATTCTTTTGCAATAATCTTATGATTCTTCAGTGGACCATTTCGCACACTGTACAAGTCCAGTCTGCCATATCTATGCTTTTTTTTTTTTTTAGCAAGGTCATCATCCATATGTTCAGTTTTAACATTTATACCGTGGAGAAAAAAAAACCACAAGGTTTCCCGTTTCATGGTTTTCCTTGCAGTTGGATAAGACTTACTAGTGTAAGAGAAATTAATTAATGTAAAAATACAATTCTCAAATGTTTATTTAATGTATTTACATGAAATAGAAAAAAAGTTGACAGAGCAAAGGCAGAAACATGAATCCAGAAGTGCCAAATAAATGCCACCTATCAAAAACAGCTCATTTTGATTTAATCTGAAGAAGAGCCAGAGCATAATTTGAATATATAAAAATGAATTTGGTTTAGTTATCTACACTATTCTTAAAAAATTGCTGCTCATTATTACAAGTCACATTTTTCTTCATTATTGCACAAATATTTTTGCCTGTATACTTTTCACATACTTTTTTGACATAAATAAAATAAAAAGTTTAGTTCTGACTTCTTAAGTCATCGTCAATGTCCATATTTTAATAGATTTTATCCATACATCACTATGTCCTGAAATTATCTATGAAGAATAAACTAACACAAAATACACAAAGTTTGTGTTTTATCATAAATTAGGTAAAATAAACATACAACACACACACACAACTTTAATTTACAGGCTTTTGTGAAAAAAACCTAATCTAATATATGCTTTTTTTCCCCCACACACCACCCTCACTTCATTGCCCAGTAAAAGTGAATGTCTTGCTCATAATACTGTTTGGGGAAAAGGTGGGAGAAAAAAAACTTGTGTAATTAAAAAAAAATATATGATAAATCATAACTCAAGGAATGAAGACTGCTAAATAATAAGTTATAGTTGTATAAGTGTTAAAAAAATATCACTGATCACAAGGATGCATTTCTTTTATAGTCCACTAGATGGCTCTGTTTCCCTACATTCAACCAGTAGGGAGATTTAGCTGTCACCTGCCACCAGCAGATTTTATTTCCATAAGGCACTTGCTTCAAAACTGTTGTGAAGCCCCAAAAAGTATGTATGCATGTTTAAGTAGAAATGCCTTAAATGGACCATAATTACAGAGACATTTGTTAAATAAGGTCCACCGCAATAGTGTGAACCCATGCTTCAGGGAGCTCTTTGATTTATAATTATTTACATCCTTAAAAATGAAAATAATTTACCTTTTCAGTACATAAATAGTCTAAAAATTTTGGATTAAAAGTAATTTTTCTAGTTGAAGGATAGACACGAAGATTGATGACAATCTTATGTCTGTATGCTTATTTTCAAGCTACAGTTTGTGGACAGTTAGCGTAGCTTAGTACAAAAATGAACCAAAAACTAAATCGGACCTCATGCGAGTTAGCGATGTATACCATGTTAAGTAGTTGCATCAAGTCTTCCTTTGTTTCCCGTCTTTGTACAAAGCTAACCATCCTCCCCAGATACGGAAGGAAAAACTTACCTTTGCCTCTGCCCTAACTGGGAAGGCAAATTAAACAGGTTTTCTGACACCTGATTTGAAATATAATGAAGTTCAGACAGGCTGGGTTTGCTTGCTCTGCACCCAGTTGCAGCTGTTAACCAACCCAGCTTTTAGTCCTTCATGTTTTTTTGCAGTTGTTTCTGTTTGCGGAGATGGGCTTCAATTTCATTTCTGAAGAAGAGCATCCCTAACTGGCCATGAGAGGCCTCGTTCATGGCCTTGGACTGCATGCACATGCGGTACTGGTCTGGAGGGAGCTCATCAGCACAGTGCTTCTCATGCCATAAGTGGAACAAGCCACGAGATGGGGCTCGAACCACTAGAAGGTTGCTGTGAAGGTACTTTCTGTAGAGGTGAACATCTTCTCCACCCCAGCCTTTAATGTCGATGTCAAAACCTCCTGAGAGAAGAGTGAGAAATCAACCTTTATTTTACATCACAACCGCTAAGAACAATACTGGTACATATTCTCAGCGGTATGCCACTTTGTAAATGATGTAGGGTGGGGGTGGGTCCGCATTTGTACTTGTGACTAATCAAACATGTTTAAACTTGCATCTGTACAAGCCTAAACTACTTACATTCTGTCTATTCCCTCTTTGATTTTGATTGTGGTGTCTCTCTTTTTTAAAATAGTTAAATTCAAAGTTTAACTGTCATAAAACAGAAATTTGTCTACAAGAGATTAACTTTTTTATGGATGTAATCATAGCAGACAATATATTCACAATGCAGAGTGATGAGTCATCCAATTTATAGTGCTTTTTACACTATACATGCTTCCCTTGGGTAATATTAGACAACATGGTATTAATTTTCATTGCTATGCAGATGATATTCAGATTTACTTATCCATGAAGCCCGATGAAACCAA
>JBAMHX010000016.1:16906981-16919706 GCA_037177515.1 Pseudomugil tenellus | reverse complement strand
ATCCATCCATCCATCCATCCATCCATCCATCCATCCATCCATCCGTCCATCCGTCCGTCCGTCCGTCCGTCCGTCCGAGCGGATGGTTGCTACGGGGACTGGAGCCAATTCCAGCCTTTGCCTTATAAAGGCGAGAAGCATGCTACCCTCTGGACAGGTCCATCACAGTAATATTAAAGCATAAGGTAAATATTTAATCATTTCACATAACAAAGTCAGTTTCAGTGAAGTTTCAAACATCAATCTAAGATTCACTCATCTTTCTAAATAATGCTACTTCTGGTTATTGAGAAAAAGACAGTTGTGATTTCATAATGGTAGTCCCCCAATCACTGAGTGATGTCAGCGTGACTATGTTTACTTTTATTTTTATTACAATAAAAAAACACACACACTATATGAAGGGTTTGATCAGTGTCAGCTCTGAAGTAATAGGCGATCATCTTGCTCTTGGACAAAATCAGTCTTATTTTATTAAAGGCACAAGTTAAGAGTTTCTATCATGTAGACAAGCATATCCACAGACAAGTTAAAATCCTCCCTGCAGTAGATCCATCTATCACAGAGCATTGGGCTACACAATTACACATACAGATTCTCAAGGTGACCCTGCACCAACAAAGCTAATAACTGATAACAATAACTGATTGAATTAGTATCAGTAAAAACTATTTATTTATTAATCATATAGCTAGTTTTTACAGGACAAATATGAGATTCACATTATGCATCTATATTTGTGAGTATTAATAAAGTTGGTTCATTCATGTTCTTTGATCTCATTCTCACAATGACTCCTAAAGGGCAACTCACTCATCCCGACTTGTTCAAAGACATTACAAACTCTGGCTGTAAATGAGCAAATCTAGAAAAAGAACAGCTTTATTTTAGCTTTGAGTGTGTCAGCTATACTGCACAATATGAAGCCGCCTTGGGAAGAGTGTGTAAAAACTTTCCATTCACTGTCATTCCACTCTGCGGTGGTGAGAGTTGCTGAAATGCAGACTTTGCGGCCACCAGTGGGAGTTTGCCGTGATTGTGTTGTGCTGCTGCTGCACTGGGCTTTAGGTAGTGCTGAATGGGCAGAGGGACAAAAGCGCAGTAGGGGAGATGACCCCTGGGCCAGCTGTCACACAAGCCATACAGAGACAGAAAGGGAGAGTTTCTCCTGAAATGGAGTTTTACTCGTCCTTCACTAACAATAAGTGACATTTTTATACATGTGTGGATGAACATCTGCCTGTCTGGCTTCTCTAAGTTTAGCTCTGAGCGTCAATGGGCAATAAAGGTTATACTTTAATATGTGTATAAGTGGTTCTGTGATGAAATGTCACTGAGTAAACGAAGGTCAGCAAAAGTGAAACAGGAAAGTGGTCGTTAATGCATTTGAATGAAAAGGTTGTTAAAGTAAGACTGAGTGAAGGAGTTTATACAATCCTCCCTGTCAAAAATAAACTCATTTTCTCTTATTTAAAACCTTATAAAGGCAAATATATCATGTCTGAATTAAAAATAGTTTCTGATACGTTTTCCAACCCATTATGGAAAAAAAATGCTCAAAACCCCAGTGATCACAATCTGGTGCTTATCTTCTTCCCACTAATAGACTCCAGGAAGCAGCAGTTTACACTCTATTTATTTTGACATATAACATGGTAGTAAATGGTAAATCTTTCAAAACAGTTAAACTTTTTGTTACATTTTGTTAAAGGGCACAAAAAAACCTCCCATTTTTTAATGGGACCGCCCAAAGGGCAACAAGGTCATATATTTTCTAATCAATCTTTAAACAATTTTCTACAAAGACAAAAACAGCAACAAGGTGCTGAAGAGTTTTGTTAACTTCTTAGAAATGAAAGACTGAAATCACTCGACACAAGGAGATACCGCCATCTGCAATTAGGTTGGGGTCCATCCCACTGCTTTAAGTAACCCTTGAACTTGATTAGAGTCCACCTGTGTCTAATTGAATTAACTGGGTGTAATCAGCAAAGGCATATTTCTGTCTATATACGCTCTCACAGCTGATGATGTTGGTCAAAGAAAGAAAAAAATCAAGCCAGGGAGATGAAGGAAATGTCCCTTAACCCTTTAAACCACCGCCCATGAAAAATGGTAAGAAAAATAAAATGATAAGAAAATGTGTAAATAATCTACAAATTTGAGGTAATATTTACTATTTATGACCTCAACATTATCATGTATAATATGATTAATCTAGGGTGCAGAAGATGAGTATTAGACTGTGTCTAACAGATGTTTTAGCAAAGTTTTTTCCATATAGTGAAGCAAAATGTCTCAAAAACATTTGTGTATCAAATATGTCAGGTTGGGCTCCACGGGGTTAATTTATGACAGACGTTTATGTCAATGTATAGCAACAGGAAACAATGCAAGATGATGTTTTGAAGTATTTGAAGACAGTATAAATTAAATTTAGAACAATACATTACATTAAATGTTAAAAGGTGCATGATGTTCTGACATTTTGCAAAAAGGTCCCTGAATAACTCACCTTCAGTTACAAGTGAAAACAATTCTAATCAGTACCTCATTACTTCCCTCTCAAACATCGTACATGGTGATGTGGGAATGTTTTTTTTACAACACCAGTACATCAGTCAGGAGGGAGAGAAATACAGATGTAGAAAAATGTGAAGGAATCATGATGTTATCTGGAGCTGGGGAGAAGACAATAATCTAAATGTGGCTTCAGGACCATCCTGAAGTTATCAGACTCACAGTTGATGGTGTTAATCATAAAAATCTGATTGAACTTTTTACCAATAATAAATGTAAAAAAGTGAGCAGGATCACTTTGAGGAGGATCTCAGGAATACCAAAAGCACCTTAATCAAGTGGTCGGGCAGGAGTCTGACCTTCAATGTCAATGAGAATAAAGGTCTTTTATTTCTGAAGAGGAGTAAAAAACATGTAGTTTCACTTTGTGATTGTTGAGTGTTATGTAAGCAGCCACCTCGGTTGGAAACAGTGAATCTATGCTAAAATGCCATAAACTGCAGTTCTCCCTTCATCCACTCGGGGCTCCAAAACAGAACAAATCAGACTTCCATGTTAAAATCACCAACTTCACAGCAGAAATAAACATGCCTGGAGTCAAGTACAAAAACATTTTCATTTTATTAGGTCAAGTTTACCTTCATGGCAACTGAGGGGATTCTTTTTTCTTAAATAATTAATCCATTTAGATGTTACTTAATCTTAAAATTCTGTGTAATTATGGGTGAGCCCTTTTGTTTTACAGATATCAGTATCTGCAGCAAGAAGGCAGAGTGAAGCACAAACTTGGTTTTTAACAGCGCGCCTTAGCTTTAGCAAACCTACTTCTTTTAGCCGGTTAGCCCCTCTTAGAGCCGATTGTCTCAGTTAGCTGTTAGTTACAGGCAGTTGGGAGTTTGATAGAGATCAATCATCCACCCCCACATTCACAGACCTTCATCTCCAGCTTTTTTGTTTTTTTCGGGGGCGACGGAACATGTGATACTGTGACAATAGGAACCACCCAACAAGATTGACTTTTGCTCTTCAGAAACCTACTGGGAGGCTCCTTCCAACTCTTATATTCAGTCTATGGCATTATGAGAGGACTGATAGAGAAAACAATAAATCAGGTCTCAAAAGATGTAAAAACACATGAATATTAATATTAATGTTTATGTGTGAATGGATTTTTCCACAAGTGTCTGATCATAATATTTAATGCAATTTAAAAGACATTTCTGGGGTGCACGTGCAGATCAGATTAAGGATAACTGTTACTCCTGCCGTCTTACAGAAATGTTGCATACTTGATACAAAATTGAGCATATTCAATATCTATCAGGATATAAACTATTACTTTATATTTTCATTAGTCACCATGATGTTGTGTTTTTAAATTTGTTTCTCCTTTCTTGTGGTCAAGTTGAAATGGCTGGTTTTTATTCATTTTTCTCTTTTCTACTGCCCTCTTCTTAACTTAACATCTTGCTTATTTGGTTATAATTTTACTGAAGTCTGCTGCGTGTATAATCTGCTGATAAATCAAACACATAGTATGTCTAAGTTCTTTTTCCAAACCAACACTAATGCAGTGCATACAGCCACACTTCACAGGTGACCATCCTGACCCATGTTTCCAAGTGTCTGTTATTAATGCAGCAGCCGGCGTTGCAGCGCCTCACTGAACAATACTTCATTAGTCCTTGATGAGATAACATTATGTCATGCTCTCTTTCTGAACTAACTCTACGACCAAAGCTTGGTGAAGTTGTTGGTCCCAAGCCCACCTCCCTTGTGACTGTGTGTATCTGTCAGTTTCACTTACAAAGGAGAAGTCTGGTGCATTTTGGCACAGCAGTCTGGGGAAGACAGCTTGTCGCTGGGCACGCTCTTCATCTTCAAACACGTTTCCATACATGAAGCCATTTAACATTGTAGAGTGGGCATGGACATCAATGTAAAACTCCAAACTCACTCTCTGATGGAGGAAAAAAGAGAACAGAGAAAGTTAGACGGAATAGTTTTCTGACAGTGAGGAGCACACCAGCTACTATTCCCCAGTAGGACTAAAGATGGACCTGTCTTTAGTTTGGAGACTATGCTGAAGAAAGGCTTTGACCCATGGGGATGACTACAAAACCTCCAGACAGTACGGGCTGAGAATACAGTCATACCTGAAAGGAGCCAACCACCCACACATAACTTCAATCAAGCTGTCCTTCTGAAGGGCACAGCGTAAGTACATTCATGTACCGGGGAGCTGAGAGGAATATCATATAAATACACACAGTCTCCTGTGGACGTCCCCGATTCATCACATACACCCAACTTATCTATCAGGTTAATATGGACTTCATATTGAGCGTGTAATGTCTTTTCTTTCTGGTACACTCTGTAAAATGGATTTGATTAGATCGGTGACTCTTGCTTGACTCTGTAAGACCTCAGTCTACAAATACACACACACACACATAGAGACACCAACACACACAGACACATGAAAACATTTCTTGTGGTACAAAAGAAAGACATTCCCTAACTTCTGGCTTTAACTTTATGTACAGCAACATGCAGGTAAATGGGAAGAAGCTGAATTGTACAAGCTCATCTTTAATTTGTTACAGGCAAATAAATGATTATGATCCAAAATTGCTAAAAAATAAAAATGCTTGTTTGTCTTATTTTTAAGCTGATAAAAATGTTAAAGCCTGTTCACAAACCCTGCTGTGGTTTCTGGAAGATACTGGTGGGACTTACTACAGAGAAAGTAGTAGAAGTCAGTAGTGAAAAGGCACAAATACATCCAAGAGCTGATTACATTGTTGGCTCCTTTTTTAAAAAAAGAAAATAAATAATGTGTGTATAAATTTAGGGAGGAGGGTGTCATACCAATCACACAATGAAAGTGAAATCCTGTCCTGACAGTGATTAAAATTAAAATGATAATTTGCACTTGACACAATGGTTACAGTTGATGCAAGAAAGGGAGAGAGAGTTAAAGATGAGATATGATTGTATGAATTGTCAAAGCATGTTATCAAGTAATTTTAGTCAGTTTACTAATTGTTTCCAGTGCTGTTATTTTCTGAAATAGCGTTTGAGAAATCAATCACTAACGACTGATCATAAGGTAAAATGGTGTGATACCATTGTTTGAAATCTATCTTCTTCCTGCTTTTTCTACTCCCCATCACTTCCTTCCAAATTCCATTTGACCATTTTAGCCAAACAGGAACAATACCAGGTAACAAACCAGTTACAAATAAAGGTCATGGAGAGTTTTTCTTACTAAATGATGCTCCCAGAATGCAACATGACTTAACGTACCCCTACACTCTTTCAGTTAGATACCAAGAAAACTTTGGTAAAAGTAAAACTTTACTTATTTATAACTACACACAACAGGTGCTTAGATAAATGCTAGCTTTGTTTCTTTAATCCCAGTCATAAAACAAAACAAAGGTGGAAGCAAAGGTTAGCAAAGATGAGAACCCCCCCCCCCACACACACACACACACACTTCAGCAGCCTTAAACTGATTCTGACAAGGGTAAGCACACAAGTCTCCACACTACTACATCGACCCACACACATACACACACCATCTGACCCTTAAATATGAAGCAACGCCCACCAACACTCCTCGTCTTTGCCTCCTCTCTCAATCTTATCACTTGCCTCCCAATCCGGGTTTTATCCTTCTGCTCTTCGTCTCCCTCTTTATCTACTTCCCTATGCTTATTAAAGATTCAACACCACACCTTGTTCCCTGTGGGTCATAAAAACGAGGAGTAGAAGGGAGGAATAGAAGGATAGAAGAGGAGTGGGAGATATAGTAGGAAGAGAAGAGAAGGAGGAAAGGGAAAGGAAGAACACAGACACAAAGGAGGAAGAGAAAGCAATGTTTGCTGGTGTGGTAATGTGTGTGTGAAAGGAGCATGTAGGAAAGAGCAGAAAGAAAAACAGCTGAACAACAAGGAGAGAGAAAGGAAAAGAAAAAGTACATTAAGACAAACAAAGAGAATGAGAAAATGGGAGAAAAAAGAGAGATAAAAAGAAGCATAGAGATATGTATGGAGAGATTGGCAGGAAAGAGACAGAAAGAGGGAAACGGTGCTTGGGCGGCCCAGGCGACGCAGTGTGGCTGTGTTTGAAATTCTGCTCACAGCCAAAGCAATTTCCTGGCGGTGGCTGTGCTGTCAGCTGCTTGGCTGGCTGGCGGTGAAATATGGTGGCTGGGAGTCGGCCGCTAGCAGCCCCCGACAACCTGATGGATGGAGCCCCAGAGGAGAGAAACAGCAGCAGGAGATGGTGGGGTGGGTAAGGAGAGGAGTGGGAGGTGTTGGAGGGGGAGAAACAACAGAGAAACAAAAGAAAAACAGAACAAGAGGAGGAAAAAAAAGCTAAATGCAGCCAAGTGAGCAGTGGTGGCGATGTGAAGTAGACAGAGGGAGAAATATACAGCAAGACAAAAGAGTGAGGTAAATAAAGAATGAAAATAAAAGGAGGGTGAAGAAAAGGAAGCGGGAGGGAGATGAGGGGGTTGTAGAAATAGATGCAGGTAGTGTGATCCAGGTTTATCAGTCAGAGAAAGGAGTTTGCAGAGAGTAGGAACCAACCAGACAGGTTTCTGATGAGGGGAACCAGCCTAATAATCACCTGCAGTGGGGGAGTGAGAATGGGTGTTGTTAAAAGTAAGATGAGATAGAAGAGGTTGTTAAAAAAAGTAGCAGACTTGGTGAGGTGGACACGATAATAGACTGTTGCTTCCATGGACTCATGGAGGGAAACGATTCAGAGTAACATTATCTTTCATTTTCACAGCGCTAAGTGTTTTACACATACATTAAAATGCAATGCTGGCCAAAAAAGGGACTTTTAAAGGATTGATAGAACCTGAATTGACAGTGGTTCCCAACCTTAGGTGTGGGAACTCCCGCGAGGACCTCCAAAGAGCACAGGGGGTAACTGGGCGTTGACCATTCAAAGCCATTGGGATTAATGTCCAAACAAAGTAAAGTTAAACTCTGTAATCTATGTATTTAGTTAACTTGGAACTTGTCTTTTTGTTGCCTGTAAACACGTTTTTAAACCTTATTCCAAAGTAAATAAATGGAGGCCATCAAAATCTGTTCTGCAATGTTTTAACATATGTATTTTTAGTCATAAATAAACAAAATATAAAAACAAACAAAACACTTATAAGGCTTCGACTTGTGCATCCAATCAATTTCCGTCCATGTACATGGTTTAGTGAAGCCAGTGAGCATGTAGATTCACAGTAATGGAGTACATGTCATTCACTTGAGACATTTATTTAATAAAAACCAGTCATTTTCTTGACCTCTTATTCCAATTAGGATCACAAGGAAGCTGGAGCCTATCCCAGCAATCATTAAGCGAGAGATGGGGTACACCCTGGACAGGTTGCCAGTCCATCACAGGGCAACACCAAGAGACAAACAACCACTTACATTCACATTCATTCCTAGCGAGAATTTAGAGGGACCAATTAATCTAACATGCATGGGGAGAACATGCAAACTCAGAAAAGCCATCTGACTGGATGAATCAGGGTTAAATTATGTAGCACGTTTTTAGAAACCAAGCAAACAAAACAAACAGCTACAATCAAACCAATGGATATGTGAATACATCAATAAATAAATACTGAATATAATAGTTTAATTTGGAAAGCCATGATGAGTCATGTGTTGCAGAGTATCACTCATCATATAATGATATAATATACAGTTGGAAGGACCTTCCCTAAAATAGAGCTTCACACTTAAACGGTAGCTAAACCACAAAGCAAACTTAGGACCCAAAGTACAGAAGCAAATTACCTGACATTTCTGGATCTATTAGGCCAATGAATCATACAGCCAGTCCACTATCAAACAACACAGAGTTCAAGGAGCATGCAGGACAAATAACACGAGAGGGAGATCTGAACAGTGATCTAATTTATCTTAAAACTGACAGTGGTTCTGGATGATCTGGAAGAAACACAGTCAACTACAGCGAGATAAAGCGGAAACCTTAGCTCCAGCTTCTCCAGCCTCATCATACGACACACTGGTTCTCAACTGAAGGCCTCCACATGAAGCTGTGAAGGTCTCCTTAAGGACACCAGATGATCGGCAGTAACAGCCATGGAGTGCCGACAATGTCATGTCCATGCTTACTACATTGCTCAGTTAATGCCCTGTCAATCAAACCGAGACAGCTATGAAGGCCCCACCACAGTGATTGATGCTTCAATTAACAACTCGCTCTGACCTCCAGAATTGTTCATTTGAAATTGTAATTAAGCAATTAGGGTCAATTAAGAAACAAAGACTGCTGAATGAAAGTCAGAAGACAATTTGAGAGAGTGAGAGAGAGAAACCGAGTGTCCAAATTAAAGCTCTCTGAGAGACATGAAAGCCCCATCTTTTAGCAGAAACTCCAGCAAACTCTCAACTTGTGGTGAACTTGCAGCGACGGCAAACAGTTTAGTGTAAAACCTAGAAGGTCAAACAAATGAATTTTGTCAGACAAGTACTTATCTGCTGCATATTAATTAGAACAGGGTGCTGGAGTGCAGTGGAGGCCACAATTGGTGGGCTTATCTTTACACAGAAAAAGGGAAAGGAGCTGATTGAAGCAGGATTACAAGCTCCTGAATAAAGCTCTTGGCATCAGCAGCATAGCCTCTGAAGAGAAGGGGGGGGGGTGGGGGGGTTCAGGAAAAAGGGGCCTGTACTGCCCATGCAATGCTTAAAATAAAATCTTAAAATTATAATCAGTTCAGGGGGGAGTGCATATTGTAAAGACTAAAGAACTCACTGTGGTCTGTCTCTGCGGATGCAGCTTTCTGGATTACTTATTGTACAGTTGACTGTGATAAACGCTTCAGAAGCCGATATTTAAATGAATATAAGCCATAATCAATCTTTCATTACAAGTAATTTCATTACAAATAAAAACAGACTTCTTTTGACAATTAACTCAGCAAAGAGCCGTCATAAGCTAACCTGCATTGTTATTTGGGTTATTTTGTTAGTCCTGTTATCATGAGAATGAGCATATTTGTTTTTTTACACTCTGTGGTTTTTATTAAATCAGTGGTTCCCAGCCTGAGGTCTCTGGACCGCTGATGGGGTCCCTCCCAAAGAGCACAGGAGCTGCTAAAAACTAACCAAGCTTTTCGGTCGTTTCACAGAGGGGTTCCTTAGGGGAAATAGGGAAGGAACCACAGGATTAAGACACAAAAAAGCAAAAATGATCACAGATATTAGATATAAGTTTAATTGTTTATTTATCTAATACTAATCAACCTTCAATAGCCTTAAATAGATAAAATGATGCTTAATCAGGAAATTATGCATCTGTAAGTTTTTGTCTTTTGCATCTCCAATCAGCTCTCCACTGCCCAGCTCACCTTAACCACCCAGCTTCGCCTCAGCTCAATCACTGTAAAACATATTTCTGAGACACAACAGCAAAGTAGATGTTAGTGAAACTTAATCATCTATGTTTGAAGAGCAACCACATCTAAAGGAGTAAAAAGAAAAAAGTGAAGATGATAAAGACGATGTAATATTGTGGAGGACTATGAGGTATGAGCGGGGAAATATTTTATGTATGTACAGCATGATGACTACATTAGTAGTTTTTCAATAACACAGATATAAAAAACTACTGCTGTGTTGATCATGTTAGGTAACCTGAGTCTGAAGCCCCCCCCTCTCTGCAAGCTGAGGTTCTTACGCTTATTAAGTCTGAAACCCCAGCTGTCTGTATATGTGTTCCTCACATTGCTGTCAGTGCATTGAAATGTTCAGACTGAGATGTTCAGGCACATTTCTTTTGCTTGTAGTTTTTAGGCTTAAAAATCCAGGCTGTTAGATTACACACAACAGGCAGGGTTATATTTGGGCTAAATGAACTGTTTTATAGTTCATATAATCAAACAGCCCCACTATAAATGTCACAAGGGAAACCACCATTTCCAGCTGGAGGAGGAATTAGTTGGTGTTTAGTAAATATGATGCTTTCTTGGATAACAGGTTTGGTTGTGGTCGCTGGCCATTACAAATAATGATAAATAATATTCTGCTGCAGCACAAATGAAAACAGTTTCAGGGTCACCTAAAACAGAACAAATATCCCTTTGAAATGATGCAGCTTTAGCTCTAAATCTTGGTCAAATCGCACAATATATGATCATTTTCCCTGCAAAAGACAACTCTGATTATATGAAACTGAACCTACCAAAAGGTTTCACTACAGTGAGGTCAGGTGAAATCCCTAGATGGGTTTTTGGCACAGTTGTTTTTAATGTCCCCAGATGTTTTAGCTTAGAGGAAAAAAAAAGTTTGCCTGTAATGAACCATATAGACTTAATCTCAGCAGTTGACATCAACAAACCTCTCCAGGTTGCACTAGTTTATAAGTTAAACTCTTGCGCAGGCTACTCAACAAAATACCTCCGGATGAGTTAAAAGACCAAAAACATTGTTTTACAGAATGATGAAGCCGCAATGTAAACAGCTGTTCATTAATTTGCTAAGGCATCTGCAATGCAGGAAAGTTTTATTTAGGAAAAGCTATTTAACGTCACAATCTGTGTCTCCACCATCTAACTAGCTAATCTGCCTTTACCATAGGAATTACACCAGCACCAGCAATAGACTGGCTGTTTCCTTGAACTCCAAATAAGTGAGAAAATAAAACATGATTCCAGGTGTGAAGAGTCGAGCTGAAATGCACCATTGCAGATGCTAATGAGGCAATAACCAGCAGAGCCAAGTTTACAATCTTTCACTCAGATTTTAACAGATACATACAGCTACAAGAGTAATACTCCTTAGATTGGTTTAAAGGAGGCCAGAGTGCTGTTTGTATAACATAACAAGGGGAACCACAGACAATGGACACTTTACTGATTTAATGCAGACCCACAGAGTTGAAGTTCACAGCAAACACCTATTGTTTTTTTTTTACCTTTTAAGACAAGTTTGCAACTTACCGGAATTGTACATATCATGCATATATGTGGTGGGTTGTGTTAAGTACGTATATGCACTTATTGATTTATTTGCAGCAGAAAACAAGAGTCCAGATTGGAGAACCAGGAGTTTTGACTCATTTTAAGAAACTTTAAATGTACCCTGCATCACTTTTATAGCAGACATTTGTTTGCTTTATCACTATTTTCTCTAAAAACAAAAACATTGTCTGTGTTGCTCCACATCTTTGCCCTGCAGAGTGCTTCAGGAATCTTATCAGACTTTTTGGATGGGTTCATGCTGGAAGCTACTTCCATGTCCTGCAGGATTAGACCCGCAGAATTTTAATTCACGGCTGTCAGTGGTCGAATATGTTGGCCATCTACTATGCATACATATAACTGATAAATGACACGTCTATACTAAAGTCTTTACAGGCTTCTTGTGCTGAGTGTTGTTGGCTGTCAGTGATCATAATCTTGTTGAATCTTAAAGAATCCAGCAACCAAGCAGAGCTCCTTTTTGAAAGGATCAAGAAATAAATGCAGGATAAAACGCTGCAGCACCAGACACCCAAAGCCAGAAAACAAAACAAAAGCTTGAAAGAACTGCTGTTTGCAATGATTGCATAGCTTTTTGTAGGATATTTCACATGTTGAGTCAACTGGTAATGGCTTTTACACAAAAACAAAAGTGCTATGCGTCTTAGAAGTGTGATTTTACCGCCTACATTTAAATGATAGACTCAAGCAGGCATCATAGTTTCCTGAAATAAAGATTAAAAAAATAATCATAATGACACATGCATTAAAACTCTAACCAACATTTCATCTGTTCCCGAAGTCCATTGAGGTCAAAATGGCCTGTGGTCAGTGACCCTGTAAGGATGTAGCAGTGACAGAACATGGCAGATGGCATGACCCGCTTCAAGGATGAGAGTAAATGACACAAAACTCAGCCTCTGTCTGGCTTCATCTATCTGGTTTTCTTCCACCTCCCTCTTCTTCGTCCTCCCAGCCTGTACGGGGCTCTCAAATTGATGGTGGTATTTGTCTGTTTATGAACACAGAGGTGACTTGTAATCAGGCTGAACGGGCACAGGCAGCCCTCCGCTCGCTTTGGGTCTGTTAGTGACACATAAGCTGCCACATCTGTTTGGAGGGCTTGCCAGGAGAAAAACAGAGAAGATAGGTGATAGGTAGGTAGAGATAAACAGTTGGCTATATA
>JBAMHX010000016.1:16878602-16896023 GCA_037177515.1 Pseudomugil tenellus | reverse complement strand
GGGTAAACATATACAGTATACATATATATATATTTGTGTGTGTGTGTGTTGGAGGATGGGTCGCACATATTCTGATCTGTGCTTCCATTTCAGTCAGACACACGTGAATGAAACATCAAACCAACACTCTGCATAGAATATTCAACAGTACAAGTGAATTATACATCAACAGGGGTCAGGATCAGCCTGCAACTAGTGTGACCTGGAGGAGGTCTTTGAGTCAAGTCTTCAGGTCTGGCTGAAGATTTCCCCTTTTTTTTCTATTGATTTAGAAGTTTGACCAATGTGTGAAGTTTTATTGCTGATGAAATGTCTGAGTGTAAATCCCAGAGATGTTTTATCTCAGAGGTCAGGATCAAAAAGTTATAGTTGTAATTGGATGAAGGTAAGTTAACCTCTGAAGTTTCTGTTGATGTTTTGAGGAGAATCCCTAATCTTACTCTAAATACAGTACAACAGAGAAGCTAAACAAGCAGCACCCATTCTGCATTCCCAGCCTGGTTTAAATCCAGGGAGGTCAAAGTTTTGCTGTTTTCTTGGCCACTGTTTCTCTTCTAATCTGCTGTTACTAATGGATGAAAGTGATTGTGTGCCTCATCGCTATACACAAACTTAATACCTTATTGATTCTTCCGCCCTCTTCTGCTGAGCAGAGAAAATGCTAATTAGCAACAGGCTATGCACCTTTCCTTCTCTTTAATTCCAATTTAACCTCACAGTGATATGTGTGTGCTTATGTGAGGGTACATGTGTGTCTATTTGAGTAGTTAAGAGTCATAAACGAACATACAAGGGAAAAAAAAGCATTGTTCCATTAAAGTTCTCTGCCTCTGATTTTATTTAGCTTTTTCCTCCCTCTGCCCTTCACAGAGATAAATGAGTTTGCCATTCAGGAGTCTCCGTGGAGCAGAGCAGGCCGTTTGTTGTAAATGTGAGTGCTTGCGGTTCGGCCGGCTGCTGGGTGCTCGGTGGCTGTGAAATTCCATCACTTAGAAATTCTACTTTGGCCCCAACCCCAGGCCACCACCACACAGGGGCAGGAACACAGCTATGACATACAGCTTCTACAGTCAGAGAGAAACATGTAGGCAGACATTCACAAACAGAACACACACAGCCATTTACCCCACGGTAAAACCAGGAACCCAGAAAGTTGTGAGCCAAAGCAGGGGCAGCTGCCAAGGTCCCGACTGTCAGGGAATTCAACCATCATGGCAATGCCACATTTAGTCTCGGTGCTTGTGTGCCCTTGCTGCTTCATCAAAACAATCTCTTCCAGCAGGCTCCTGGAGCTTACAATGGATGTACTGTTTATCCCACATCATTCTGTGTCTGTGTGTGTTTCACTGTGTGTCTGTGTGAAAATGTCTCCTCAGGGTTCTCACAAATGCTCCCCGAGTAGCTGTTGTGTTTATGTGCCTGTATCTCTGCATTCCACTGTATCTGGCTGTGTGCAGCCAAGCGTTGTAGCACAAAATTAAGTCCCACTATTCCATAGGCGCCCAAACAACCACAGAATCATAAAATAAGTATCGTAAGTATCATAGCTTGCATATATGTCCAGGAAAATCACATGTTGGCATTTAACATGAAGGTTAGGGTCATGTTCTGGTTAAGTTTGAAGATTACAAGAATGCAGCAGCATCTCCTGACCCCAAGGTGGCAGAAGAGATCAGCAGCCAAGGGGCTGTCGAGAGAGACTGACAGAAAAAAGGGAATCAAAGACAGAAGTAAAAAGGAAAGACAAGGCAAAGGATTAGACTGAAGGGTAGCTCTCTAAGGCAGCAGAAATGCTCAAACTCTTTTCCCTGGAAAAGCTCTTTTTGTCTGTTGACTGAAAAGAAGAGGAAGCAGTGCATGTTTTCCATGAAGTGCACTGAGCTACATGTCAAAGACACATCGCTGCACCGTCATTTATATAAGATTTGCACTAAAACTGTTTCGTATTTTTCCCATCCAAATAAATGCTCACCTCTTGTATGTCTGATATACAGTAATGTAAAAAAAGAAGAACTTGGACAGATTTCAGAGATGAGAAACAGTCGTTGACCATGTCGTTATTCATGTTTGAGTGATAACCAGTGATTCATATAGTTGAAAGAAATGAAACCTTGTTTAACTGGATCAGCCACTTGTCTTTTTTTAAGAAAGGAAACTTTTAATTCAAGGTCACAGCAAGAATGTTGGCACATGATGCACGGCTTTTATCTTCTGTCTCTCGTGTCAGTGTTTCACTGCATACAGCAACAACTCCTCCCGCCTCATAAAACACATGCAACCTGGTCAGGAGTCCCTGCATCAATTAATCTTAGATGTTTTAAAGGGTATACTCTAATTTTGGTTCAGTATAAAGTTTTATTCATGTATGATAATTCAGATGTAAAGTCTTCATTGTGTTTCAGTTTTTGTCTTTGAGATAATTTCATCCTGCATGAAGGAATTTCTGCCATTTGGAGCTCTCAGACTTTTTCAGCTATTTCGCTAAAATCAGCTGTTTTTTAATGGTTTTTGATATTTTTACTTTCACTAATTTCGAAATTTAACATCCAACCTGATGCTATAGTCTCAAATGAGAGATTTATGTTATCTTCCTGATCTAACCTACGAGTCGGACTTGCTGGGAGGACTGACATCTTTTTAATAAATGTTTTCCCATTCTCATTAATCTTTCTCAGCCTAAAATAATTCTTTCCAAAATATTTAAAACAGTTTAGAAGCAACAACAAAGCTTTCTCCAACATGATTGCAGATGTCTTTCCACCTTAGAATTGTTACTGCAAACTGACAAAATCTGGTCATTCTGGTCATTAGGAAGTGCTCGCACTTCCTAATGATTAGTTAGGTGCAGCATCTGGCTGTTTGTATTTTTTTTTACAGGTTCTGTCTGCATTTAAGCTCAGGTTGTATTAAATGAACGGTAGAGTGATGTCATGTGTTTCATATGAGGGTGCATTTATCTAATTATAAGAGCTGTTAAGGGGCTACCGATAATTTTTAAGTTATGCCCTGATATCTACAACCTTAAAAAGAAAGGATGATGTGTTTTTCTTCCCTATAAATGTATATGAGGCTACTTCTGAAATCTCTCTCTGTATTAATATTGCACTTTATCTAACGTTTCCATACGTTTACACATCTGGTTTCGGCACATTTACTAATGTGGCCATGATGTGAAATATATCCTTTTTAGCCTCACGTTATTAAAGCACCGTTGAAGCATGAAGGAAGGCAAAAACAAAATAAAAACAACAGATTTATAGCCAGAGAAAGAAATGAATTGAGTTTGCTTGTACGTAGAAAAAAATAAAGTACATGCTACAGTGAGAAGGTGTAAGCTGAGAAGGAGGGGCGGTAGGTGACAATGAGTGAGTGAAAGCAGCAGAGGCTAAATTTATGCCCACACTTCCAAATCAAAGTGCTCCCTCAGCATATTCTTCACCTGCCAAAGTCACATGCTGCACGGCACATTGCTTCCCATTCTCTCTGGGAGGAAATAAAAAATTAAAGGATGTCAAACCACGATCGGCTCTGATAAATATGTAAATTACTGAAGAGAAGAAAAAATGCTGGTGGAAAAAAAACAAGAAAAAAATCAAATCTAATGGAATTTGAAGGTCAGTCTGGATTGTGCTGGTCAGCTCTTTCTGTGACAGCAGTCTGGGGAACTTTGGGTTCTGTCTCATAACTTGTGACATGATGTAATTAACTGAGATCTTCTTCATCATTCCTCTACAGCCATTACAATGGAAGCCCTGTCAAGACTTCTTCAAGATGGGGGCATATATTTAAATCCAATTACCCTTGTTAAAAATAAATTAGAGTCAAGAAGATAGAAGTAACATTTGCTTGCTTTTTAAAAATGCCATTTAAGTCCAAACTTTATGACATGAAAAGCATTTAACTGCAAAACTTCAGTCATGTTACTGGATGCTGAAAAAGCCACTTGGTTTTGATATTAAAGCAAATGAAATCTATCCAATATGTCACTCAAACTCTATGCTCTAGTGGACACTGCAACCTTGTGCCTTAACACAGTAATACGATAACAAAAATCACACTATTCACAGTTTTACATCACAAGTTTCAAACCATGGCCTTCGTATATGTCTGCTCTGTGGATTTTACACTGTAATAACTTAGCCTCATTTTGTTGAAATAACAACGAGACACGCTCAGCGCTCAGCTCAACGCGTCATATCGAGGATGGGCGCAAGCTGTAAATTGCCTCTGACGTTAGATTTATTTAGAGCCTTGGGATGAGAGGCAGCACTCTGTACTGACCAGCTTAGTGAGCCCCAACAAGCATCAAAGCTTCACACCCCTGTCTCGCTCCAGCCGCTGACACCACCTCTCTGCCACCTCAAGGACACCCACACAGAAAGAGGAGGAAAGCAGAAAAACCGAGACAGAGAGGGATAGAGGAATGTGCCGAGGTGCAGAGGGCTCTGAAGTGATAAGAGTTTTATGATTCAGTTTTTTTCCCCAGGAATTGACCAGGTCCCTGACTTAAATTTTTTTTGTGTGCATGCTGCATGTGGAAAGCCTGTGGCATGTCTCAGATTTATTCTGCTCATCTTATTGTGGGGAGGCAGGGGTGCTGCCAAGGCCTCCTCATACATTCATAAAACATTCCCCGTCAGCCAACACACCGTACATTACACAGCTAAACCCTGGAAGCAGCGAGAGGAGGGGAGGAAAGGCAGGAAGAGATGAAAACTGCATGCTGAGCTATAACTCTCATTAAATGGGAGCTTTCTATTTTTTTCTCAAATGAAAAAAAAACTCTACTGTACGTAGGATGAGATGTTTACTCCTGCAGGTGTAAAGGAAACAAAATGATCGAAATGATTAAAAAGTCAGTAAGACAAAAGTGACAAATCAGGTGAATACACAGAAAAAAAAACTTTCTTTAAAACTTGCTTTCCAGGCTTTTGTTCATGTCTGAACGTGTGCAAGCAGAGTGGGAAATGAAAATATTAAACGTGACTAACCAGAAGTTAAACAAGAAAAACGTGTAGCTCAGGTAATGCTCTCGTGTTTTTGGGCTTTCGCAATCCTTTTATCTGCATTACAGCATTTCCTAATTTTTCAGAGAAAATCTCTTCGTTTGGTTTGAACTATTCATGAAAAATGACTTGACATCTTTTCCTAACTAG
The DNA here is from genome assembly GCA_037177515.1 of Pseudomugil tenellus. Taxonomy (NCBI): domain Eukaryota; kingdom Metazoa; phylum Chordata; class Actinopteri; order Atheriniformes; family Pseudomugilidae; genus Pseudomugil; species Pseudomugil tenellus. The sequence goes on along the minus strand of JBAMHX010000016.1, from coordinate 16,890,867 downwards.
CTTGACATTTTAAGATGACGGAAAGCAGGATGTCTGGATTAAAAAAAACCTGTTCAGAATAGTGAGGGATGGAGCAGAAATCGCTGTTGTGGCTTGTTTGTTTTGACAACAGTGCCTTTTCAGTTTCTGGGCATTCAGAATGGTAAAACTTTAATCTGACGTAGATTATTATCATTATGTATTTTGACTAAAGATCAAATTTATTCTGGTACAGACGAGTGAATTGGAAAGTATTGCGACTGATCTCATATTTCTTGTTTTTTATGTTAATTGACTAAGTTGTCTTAATATGTTTAACTTTTAATAGATACACTATCTCCCTAATACATTGTGAAATAAGAATATTTGCTCATCTGTCCAATATGCACCAATTTCACCCACCAGACAAATTGTGCGATAGCAATGATTAGGTAGAAAGTTTGTGTAGTTATTTCTCATAATAGCAGCAAGTATAACTATTAAACTGTGACCAGGGGCGAGTTGTGATTTAAATTGCTATAACATTATAAGCAACTGAATCATTTCTGCTACTGCATATGTGCTGTTACTATCACCACAAAGTGGTGTCAATTTAACTAGCTGCTGGCCACCCACCAAGGACAAATATAAAAATGTGAGGTGTGAGAACCCTGAAGAAAACATCGGAAAAAGCTTATACTAATGTTCCATGTCATTTTAGAGAAAACCATCGAATAGAAATTCCAGGCACAAAATAGTGATCGATGACTATCTTTGTCAGGAAAAGCAAATCTGACTTCAGATATGAAGAGCAAATAACAACTCTTATGTCTCAGATTATAGCTAAAGATGTGCTTTCCATTAGTTTTCTTTAAGGTGAAGATTTTCTGAGTCTGATGGAATAAATAGACCCTGAGCCTACAGTGTCAACGAGAAAAAACATTAGCACAAGACTGCAGGAACTGTACGATACTGTTACTGTTTAAATGCTCAGCGAGTGTTAAAATGTCATCTGTTGCCACAAAATCATGGACAGTGCTTACAATAGTCGCATGGAACCATCACAAGTCACAAGTGAAAAATGAATGATGTTGTACTAGAACATCTATCCATCCATTATCTGCACAACTTATTCTACTGAAGGTAGTTGGAGCCTATCCCTGCAATCATTGAGCGAGAGGCGATGTACACCTTGGACAGTTTGCCAGTCCATCACAAGGCAATGCAGAGAGACATAATAAAACATTTGCATGGGAATAATAGATGTATATTGTTAGCCCAGCCATATACCTACTGCTGGTATTTAAAGGATGGTCAAATAATTCTTTGTTGCATTTTGGCTTTAAACGTCCATGCCTATCTGCAACTCTGCAGTTTTGAACATCTAAACCCATGTATGTTAAACTCCTTTTATGCAAAACAGTAAAAAAAAGGTGAAAAGGACTGCTAGCGGGGAGCTGAAACTGGGATCCGAAGCTTGAAAGCTGGGAGGCTTAGCAAAACACAATACTTTTCCCCTTACATGAAATTGTCCAACTGATCAAATGTCAAAATTATCACATCAGGAGCAGCAAAACAAGGAGTGGAACAAATCCTCAGTAGTTGCATCACAGCAGAGAACTAATGAAGGAAAAGACATTTTAATATTTTTCAGCCTGATATACATTTTTCCATGAACAAATATACATAATTTACTGCCATAAGATTGTGTGAGGATGTAACACACATCACATTATTTCACCAAGTTATTATTTATTTAATTTATAGTTCTAAAAAAAATCTATATTAGCCAAATAGATGCAGAAAAAAACAAATGCTGATAAGACCAAAAAGAGGACAGAAACATATACTGAAAGAGACTTCATGATAAGTCACCTCTACCTGTAAAGCATCTTCCTGTACCTGCTCATTTCCTCCACTGTCATGATGACCATGTAGGTTTGTGTGTGTAGCTGAAGAGCTCAATCAACAACAGAGATGGTTTGGTCAGAGGTGAATCTGAAGTGTGTGTGTAAGACACATGCAGTGTGGGCCTAAGAAGAGGATTACAATGGCCATGTCCAGACACTCCGATTGGCATGACATCCAGACAGAAAGAAAGAGGGATTGGGGGACGAAGAGAATAGAAAATTGGTTGGCAGAGTCATAAAAGGGGGTGATGGGCAGGCAGAGAGAAAAAATGGGATGAAAAAAATAGACAGATAGAAGGGTGGGAGCACAGGAAACCCTTGAGAAGACAGCATGTAAATACGCCAACAGTGGGCCTCTTAAGTGGAGATGAAGAGGCGACAGGATAAAAAGCTCTGAGCACTGTGTGATTATGGATCAATTTGCTGCAATCAAGCCCCCTTATGGCTGGTCCCTGTGAAATGGAGAGATTTTTGCTCCTCAAGGACAGCCGTGATGACAGTGGAGGTCACAGACGATGGGAGTGACAGAGTGAGACACAGACAGAGGGAGACGAGCATTGGAGGGACGGGAAGGAGGGGAAACAAGGTAGTCCAGCATCAGCATTCAGGCCTGAGCTGAAGGGCTTTCTAATTATGTTAATGGGGACACTGTAGTGTGATGTGGTCCTTTAGTCATCATTGACCACAGACGGACTGCTACCAGCATGATACACTGTTATGTACTTTAATAAATGTCTGTGGAGACATTACGGTGAAGCTTAGAGACTCAGTATTTCACTGGTCTTTTCCCTGAGTTTCCTGCGTATTCTTGTCTTTGAAGCGCACATTTTGTTGCACTGGTAATCACACCCACGAGTGATGACACAGTGTGCAGACACACCTTTAAGTTCACTGCTACAGTAGTTGCTGTTTAACAATGAAATTACTTTCAGAAGAACCATTCGTACAATGATCAAAAGGGGAGAAAGCCATTAAGGGAATTGTTATGACTTTGGAAAGGGAGTCTATTGAAGCCAAAGATGTGTTGGAGCCACAGAGCATGAGGCAGTTCCTCTTTGGCTTCACATCTCCAATCTGGTTCCTCCATCCATCTTTTTTTTATACAATATGGTAATATCTAAAGCATCAACTATTAATGCAGCTTTAGGCCATTGATATTTCAGAGCCATACCTCTGTGTAAGAGATCCTTCTTTATGATCACCATCTACTGTCTAGATGGGAACCTTTATCCTTTGTCTTCAAGGCTAGCAACAACATTGCAATCTTTTTCATACCTTTTAGAGGCTGCCTGTATCTTTTACAGTCACACACTGTTTTATGAAAGCCCTTTAAGTGTTGGAGTGAGTGTGATAGACAGTTAGCACAGAGGTTGAGACAGAGATCCACTAAGAAAGAGACAAAGTGGGAGCTCTGTCAAATATCAAAAGCAATAGGCCTTTTAGCAATACGATATGGACATCTGGCTCAAAGTCAGAGGCGGGGATGGCATAGGGTTTCAAGGCATTGGTCACAGGCCTTTCTGAAACCCTGACTTCTCCTCTCTTGGCTTCAGAAAATGATGACAGGAGGAGAGGAAAATAAAAAGGAGGGATGGCTGGTCTGTGCGCAGCATGATACAGAATCAGAGGCAGCCAGTAATAGCCTTTTTTGAAGAATGCGCCACTGAACTTTAAGGGCTGTCTTGCTTGAAAGGACAAGTTACAAATAGGAAGAAAGGAGAGGGAGAAATGATTTCCCAGGGATATACCCCCTACTGTGCTGCCCTATCGTTGTACCACAGTGTTAGTCTGTTTGTGCGCATGTGTGTCGGAGCATGTACATAGCTGTGTATTCAACATACTACACATATGCACAGCATAGCACATGATACATGAGCACTTCCTCCTGAGTTTCCTTTTAAATAACATTGGTTTTCAGAAAGGAGCTGTTACTAAAGTCAATCTGACAAGCAGAGTAAATGTGGAGTTAGATGTACAGACGGAACTGATGTGTAGTTCTTTATTACACTGTCTCTTCGTACCTATCAATAATTCCTGAGGCACAACAATACAGCCAGGCCGAAGTAAACAACCACAGTGCATCCCAGCTTTAATAACTACAGTCACACCTCCCAGCTATGTTTTTCAGTTTTTCTCCATTCGGTTAGCTGCTGTCAATCATCTCATTTTCTTAACTCATATCTCTTCTGAAACATTGAGTTAGAAATCACCATAACTCTGTGGGTTAACTCACATATAACATTTATTATAATCAGATATAGTAATAGCAGAAAAAACTGATGTTTGTGCACATAGAACTGAGTATGGAGTGTGTATTTATGTGGGACCATGTGTGCATTGCCTGAATCAGCTTGGCTAGGCGGTAGCAACAATGTCATTCAGCAGTTTAGTAACAGGCCATTAGCTTGTTAATACCAGTCTAATGGGCAGTCTGCTATTTTAAAAACACAAACATGTTCACGCCATTAACAGCCACTTAGTGAATGATTCAAATCAACAGGCCACCGGGACACAACAAAACAATGACAAAACAACAGACAACATGATTATATGCACTTTTCATTAACAAAACATTAAACCACATTTTACTTTGAATTCTTTCTCAATGTGCAAGTATTTTTAAAGCCAGATCTTGATCTTGTTAATAGTTTTTTGTCATCATTATAATTATTACCTCTGTCTGTCTGTCTCCCCTTTCATTCAAAAAGCTACCGAAAAATTTCATGATTTTTTTCCCCCTCAGACTGGTTCTTGGTTGAATTTAGATTCAATAAAATTTCTGGAGTGGTCCGAATAACCATCTGGATCCAAGAATTTTGGAAGGATTCTTAATCAATGTAAGATAGGGACATTTTCCGGATCTATGCATATAACTTCACGATGAATGATCAGGCCAAAAAAATACGAGTGAATTAGTTCCTAACAGGTTTTCCAAGTTATCAAAGATAGGTCTGGAACTCTGCATAGCATCATCAAGAAAAAAAAATAGAAAAAAATTAAGATCTTTGGTAGTTTCATCACTGCAAGAAAACAAATTAAGATATAAATATGCAACAAACCCCAGAATAAAACCAAGATACTGTGGATTTATTATTAAGATGTAATAAATATAATAGTGTATACATCTAAAATGAATGTAGGACTATAACATGGAAATCATAATATAGGTTTAGGAGAGTTCTGAGCTCTCAGAGTGCTTTTTTTTTATTGTTACTGTGCATTTAACTGCCAAACCTGGTCCTGCAGTGTCTATAAAAAGTATTTACATCTGAGATGTCTTTTATTGCTTTGTAAATCCATCATGTGCAACATAATTTGACTTTTTATTTGTGAGCAAAAAATGTTAAAAAGTTCTCTTTAACATGAAATGCGAAACTTATTTCTAAAAAAAGTAATAACAACTAAATAAACATATGCAACATAAAATTAGAGACCATATAAATATTCTCCCCCTTAGCGTTCAGTATATGCATTCTTAGCTGCAATCAAAGCATGCAGTCTGTGTGGAAAGGTCTCAGTAAGGCTTGCACATCTGGACAATGCAATTGCTTCATTCTTCAGCACAAAACTGCTCAAGCTCTGCTAGGTTACGCTGGGATCAGGTGTGAACAGCCTTTTTCAAGTCCAGCCATATAATTTTCTATTGAATTGAGATCTGGGCTTTGACTCGGCCCCTCGAGAACATCCACCTTGTTGTTTTTAAACCATGTCTTAGTAGTTTCAGCCGTAAGATTTGGGCCATTGTCTTGCTGGAAAATAAATCTATCTAGCAGATAGAATCAGATTGTCCTCCAGGTTTTCCTTATATTTCACTGCACTGATTTTACTATCTACTTTTACAAACGTCCCAGGGCCTGCTGAGAAGGATCCCCGCAACATGATACTACCGCCACCATGCTTCACAGTAGGGATGGTGTGTTTTTTTGTGTTAGGTTGTGCAGAGTTGCCACCTTGTCACCTTGTCTGATGCCTAAAAAAGATCCATTTTGATCACATCAGACCACAGCACCTTCTACTACTTGACCATAGATTCTCCAACAGGGCTTCTGAAAACTCGAATTGGGATTTCATGTGAGATTTTGTCAACAGTAGCTTTCTTGTCTTCCCCCCCTTCCCATAAACCTTTAACAGGTGAAGAATGGGCAAAGGTTGTTGTTGTCACTCTCTCCCATCTCAGCTGCTTATGCTTGTAACTCCTTCAGAGCAGTCACATGTGTCCTGGTGGCCTCTCTCACTAGTCGTCTTCTTGCATGGTAATTTAGTTTTTGAGGATGGTCTGGTCATGGTAGCTTTACACGTGTCATATTCCTTCCACCCCAACTGAGCTCCAGGTATGTTCAGTGCCTTGAAAAAGTTCTGTATATATACCCTGACTTAAAATTTTCAACAAAATTTTCAAGTGTTCTTTTGTCGTTTTGTTTCAGTGGTTGCCAGGAATACTGATTAAGCAGAGCTTCTAGACACAGATGTTTTTATACTAAAGTCATTACTTTCATCTGATCTTCATTCCACTATTTTTTTGTTGCGTATTTTTATTTAATTGTCATTACTTTGTGGAAATTAGTTTACAATTTGACATTAAACAGACATTTTAATATTTTTTTATTATGCTGCACATGATTGATTTACAGAAGCAATAAAAGTGTAAAATGTCTATGGAGATTAATATGTTTTATAGGCACTGTAACTTTTGCATCGAACTCAAAATACAAGGATATTCAAAACGTTGAACTTTGTAAAGTATTTCCATTAACTTAGAGAAAATTAATTTAACTTAGAATAATTTCATGGAGATTTAGTCCTATTGTACCACAACTACTGGGAGGAAAAGAGGGGGCAGTGTATGTCGTTGGCTTTTTACATTAAATAAAATTGACTTGTGGAGCACTGCTGTACGCGATACATTTTATGGGGGAATGGATGTTTGTATATTTTAACGTGACTAAAAATTAATTGGATATATACTGTAAAATCCCAAATGACATCCCAGATGGCTGAGCAGACATTACAAACGATTCATCAGGTCAGTTACTTGGATACTTGCACAGAAAAGCTGTCAGATGTTTTTCAGGCTTATCAGAGTGTATACATTAATGAAGAAAATATGTGTAGTTATATTGCTATTTAAGTACACATACATCATCATGCATTTTTTTTGGATGCATTAAAATCTTACATATGAGTCATAATTAAGATGAACTATGAGGCCAGCTAAGATTTACAGTTGGACACATTAACTTGAGAGGTTGAGACTTAAACGATAGAGGAATCATCAGCTGATTGGGAGGTTGGTGTTATGAATTCAGGCAACCAAACCAAGCCAAAAATCTGTTATCTTAGATCAGGGATATCCAGCTCCAGTCCTTGAGGGCAACAATCCTACAGGTTTTCCATATCCCTTCTCCAACACACCTGAGTTAAACCAGTCAGTCATTGTGCAGAAATTAATTGGCTGCTGGATCCAAGCCAGGTGCATTGAAAACCTGCAGGACAGCGGCTCTTCAGGGCAGACTTTGGACACCCCTGTCTTAGATGATAAAAACAAGCAGAACTATTACAATAACAGGCCACATGGTGTAAAAAGAACAGCTGTTGGTTTAATCAACTCTGAGTAAGTTTACCCAGAGCTCAGAGTCATACAAAAACACCATCATCAATTAAACATCAGTATGTAGATTTAACATGGCAAGCAATGACAAAAAGCTACAGTATTTCCCGGACTATAAGTCAGGCAGCTGTGGCTTGTGACAACTATATGCTGCTGCTGTACCACCAAAAATAATAATCGATCAGCAGAAAGACAGTTTGGAGTGTGTGAGAAATGTGTGAGGCTAGAGGCAGAAAAAAGTTCATGGCAGCTGAAAGCAAGATGGCCGAACAATGTGCTGCTGGGAGAGGTTTGTCAATGAAGCAGTAATGTTTCCACACTTTGCTACTTGCCAAGGAAATTAATATTAATCACTTTGCAGGGAGGTTTTCTAAATGAATACAACTTATAATCCAGTGAAAGAATACATTTTTTCTAGGGATGTTTTGATACCATTATGGCTTTAGGTATCTGCCAATTTCAAGTACCAATATGATACCTGTATTTCATTACAGGTTTTTCAAATGTATAATTTAATTATATTTACTATAGGCTTTGGCCTGCATAGATTAAGCTAAAAAAAATAATTTTATTTTGGGTAATTTAACAGAAAATGTAAAAAAGGACAAGATATATTAATATTATATCATGAATGAAAGACAATTAGGTAGAATAATGCCATGGTGATTCGATCATTAAAAACTATTTGATACAAACTTTTATAAAAGTGGCGCGTATACCACAATATAAAATGTCAATGTGACAGTAATTTGTTCAGTATTAAGTGTAATCTTGGTATGACGATGTCAAATTATGAATGGTGATAAAGAGGACTGTTTGGATACCAGAACATGCAACAGACACTTCTGCCTATTTTCCATCTGAACTGAATGCAATTATAAAAATAGTGATAGAATTGAAAATAATGAAAATCTGACTTGACACTGCTATGAGGAAACAATATTTGTGAACCATCTGCACCAGGAGCACGTCCACCCATAACCACAGCAGGCACTAACACAGTAACGCACCAACAACAGTCAAAGGGTAGAGGCAGGGTCCTTAGTGTGGTGGGTTCCCATGAGGAAAACACTGGAGTTAAAAGTATGAAAAAATTTAAGCAAAGATTTCTTCACAGACTGTCTTTAGAGGAGGAGAGCTTCCTGAAACAGCTGTGATACATATTGCAGAGCTCTAAAGCTAAACAGTGTGTGCAAAAAACAATTCTGTGACTCAGGGTAAGACTCATCTCACTATCTGGAATGGAAAAGCCAGGGTTTCCCTTGACTCAGGGACAACATACTCACACTTTCAACATATACTATGCTTTCTGTTAACAGATCCTAAATCTAGAAGAAATAACACAGAGATACAAAATGCAAATATTGGGTAAGGTCAATGATAAATAAGAGTGTGTACAAGTAAGTATGTATAAATGCTCATCGGAAGTTGTGCATCTGTGAATACTAATCTTTTATCTATAGACATGAACACGTACACATCTACTTGTACACGTTACATCACCAAATTTTGCATTTCTTAAATCTATGTGTTGTTATGTGTTGTGTTGTTATTCCAAGAACATAGTCTTGCACAAGCATAGATTCCATGTCTTAGCTGGCAGCTGGAAGTTTTCTTTGCAGGACATTTAAACACTGCAATGCTTGCACAGATGCCGGTGACATAAGGAGACACATGAGGGGGTAGACTTTCATTGCTGCTGATTCTTCACATCTGTTTGGTGTATGAGAGCTCAAAGTCAGTCTTCATATTGAAATTCAATGTATATTTCAGTGACTTGGGCATTTGTCCTCACATGGCAGTTAGGTACTGTGGCGGTGGCTTTATATAAAGATTTATGTCTACACAACCCTAGTGCATAGACATAAAAGGCTTTTGTTGCCTCTGCTCTCTTGCATCAGCAGTATTTTGTCTCTGCTGGAACTGTTTCTGACATGGTTATCCTTGATGGTTGTATGCCCCTTTTTAAGAGCTCTTTGTTCTCCTTGGTTGGCCAGGCTCCTTTCACATAAGGAAGAACTGCACAAGTTTCGGTCAGCTAAATGGGCTCAAAATGTAGTGGACTGGTGCATTGTTAAAGAGCTGAATTGGAAGTACAGCTCAGTCTTAATGACACATATCATGTATGTTTTGTTCTTTATGGGCTAAAAAACACATCTGATACACCAGAGTCAGAATATAAACTGAGAGTAAAGAGTAAACCAAGCTGTTTTTCCTAATTAAATGTGAAGTTTATCAAACAATATCAGGAGAAATGTAGCTTGATGTATAATAAATTCAATTTTAACTGTGCTAGTTTAATAAATGCAGGAAACATTAGAACTATGTCCTGTGGGTAGAGAAAGTAGCATTTCTCTGAAGTCAGAGAGGAAGCATTGGGCAAGAAGTCCTGCAGCTGATGCAGACTCCATTTCGGTGGATCAATCACTTACATAGACTTTGAACTGGCTGTGGTTAAATAGAGCTCTCTAGTGATTTACAAAGCGGGTGTAAAAACTCGTTTCCTCATTCTGTATTTTAAACAGACATCAACTTAAAGCTGTTAAAGGAGGCAAGTATTAGAGGGCTAAATGGATTATCTTTATAACTCTTTCCTATGTTTAAAACACTTTTAATTTGGTTTAAAATCTTAATAATTGCTTGATGACTCTGACTCCCTGATCTCTGTCTTACTGAATTAGCTACATAATTACAGTGAGTCCTAGCTGCATGAGCCACTTTTCACCAAAAACATTTCAGTTCTGCATCTTGCATATTTATACTCCTTTATCAGTCTAAAAAGACTCCTGCTACAAAACATATTGTTACTTGCAGACTGTCAGGAAAGCACTACTCTTATATAGATGATTACAGTGGTACACAAACCTACTCAGGGTGACCATTTTTCTAAAAATAGCTGCATCCATGCATGGGGATGAGAGCAATTTCATTTTAAAAGTTATGAATGCAGACAGAATAGTTTTAAAAAATGTGTGCATCCCTGCAAAAGCAGTGAAGAAGCTGTAATGTACTGTATGCTGGGCCTGCAAGTGGCACTGTAACGTAGCCACAAGAATATACAAACACACACAAAAATGAGACATTTCTCTTTTGTCTGTGACACAATATTTCTTTTCCATTTCTTTTTAAGAAAAAAATAGATTAATCATGAAAGAATATATATGTTTTTATTATTTCTCTCATTGTATAATTGCCATATTTACATCATTTGATGAATGCACTGACATTCAGTTTGATGTAATTTAAATAAAATAATACGATTTAATCATCTTGCTAATCTGTCTGTAAATGAACTTGAAAGGATTTAATGACAGCATTTGTACCGGCTATTTTTAAAACTCCCTGATAAAGGTAACTTCAAATAATTGAGATAACATCGCTGCTAATCTCTGAAAATGAAATGACTAAGAGAATATCCGGGGCATTTTTTCTTTACCCTGTTGTGACTGCTCAAAGGGAAAAAAGTGTGCGGGAGCTGGAGAATGGAGGAAATTAGCCTCTAATTTGAACTAATGCCAGAAAAGCATTGATTTGGGGGGGGGGGGGGGGGTGTTTGGATAACAAACTTTTGTATTTGAAAGTAAACAAGAAGCAAAAAGAGTCATTCAGCTCTAACTCCGGTTTGTGTGTCTCTACTCCCACTCCTGATTGGCTCGCCTGATGCAACAGCTGCATGATGGTTGGTTTAGGATTAACATGGTTGCCATGACAACATGTAGAGTTGTGTTGGAATGCATGTGCATGCGTGCGTGTGTGTGCATGAGCGTGTGTGTATACTTTGTTTGAAGTGGCAGGCCTTTTCAACAGCTTTGATCAGGGAAATGTTTGTAGTGGGGGCAAACCTGGAGAACAAACAAGACTTCAGAGAGATTAGCGATTTGTGGAACAGACACACATACACACATGTGCACATACACACATAGGCGCGGACTGTGAAGAAGTCAGGTTTCTGAATAAATCGGCAACAGACAGACAGCTGTTAAGCTGAATATTACACTCCTTCTATCCTTCTTGTGTGATGGGATAGAAGAAGTAGCCATATCCGCAGACTGACTGTCCTCTGTTCTTCCCCTCTCCTTCACACCCTTCAGGCCTATGTGTTTCAAGAAACACACCAAGAAAAAGTGATCCGGTGTACAATCATTTCGTGTCTGTGTGTGCTTGTTTCACACCAGCAGGGCAAGTTAAATCAGTGCTGAAGACAGGCCAGGTGAATGCTTCAGCTGAAAAGGTGTGACACATGGCCCCCACGCTCCTCCATCAAGCTATACTGAGAAGCATGTGTGTCAGATAACTGTATGAGTGTGTACGTATGAGAGGACGAGTCAAATGGGTGAACCAGGAGATGTGATTCAGACAAATACATCGTCGCCGCTCAAGCCGCTCCCAACCCCAACCCAGATGGACAGCGCTGTAGCTATTCTCAGAGCCACAACCACATTACTCAGTCCCCAAGGTAGGAGGATAAGTCATCCGCTAAGGTCACAGGGAGGTGTTATGTCTTTCACTGCAAGTAGTTCAGAGTTTGAAGAATAGAGCTACGAGGCAGCAACAGTAGCTCCAGGATCAGAGTGATAGAACGTAGCAACGTGGTGGAGAAATCCATAAAGTAATCTCCCTCTGATGGGTCTGTCATAAGCATCACATGCCAGGAAAAGATGGATAGAGGGTTATATTTTACTTGCACACCAATCGCTGCGATTTTGGTAAGAATTTATTGGAAAAAAATATCTCAATCAGTCCAAAGGCTAAAAGAAATGTTTTAGGACAAGAAAGAAAAGCATATATA
>JBAMHX010000016.1:16836071-16862885 GCA_037177515.1 Pseudomugil tenellus | reverse complement strand
ACTTCCGGTTCCGGGATCGAGGATGAGGTATGGCGGCCCCCTATCGGCGCCATCTTGTCTGCAGATGGGTACTCTTGGAATTTTTAGCTGATGAGGTAAGTTTGCACTGGTCAGAGAAAAAAATGTGTTGATAATCCTCATGGAAATACTTTCTTAACAAATTGTAGGATAGTAGAGACCTCTCCCAACTAATGACCAGTGTCCAGCAAGCCCTTACCATTTTCCAATGTTCTAAGAACTAAGAGGGCCAATAAAATTTATCTGCTCCAATTCCTACCTTACAAACCTATGTCAACGGTCATGATTGGTTCAGCTCTTATTCTTGATAGCACAATCGGTTGCTGCTGTCTCCGCTGAAAGACCTTACACTAGCTCGTGCCAGAGAGCCGCAGTGTTTTCAATCCTTGATATTTACTCAATAAAATTTAACCCTAGCAGATATTTATATATAAAATGTTTTAGGAGAAGAGTTATCAACCACTGATCACTTTTGCACAAAATGTCAGCTACATTTTTATGCTAGACTTACATCTTGGACGGTGATCCAAAACTAAAATGTCTATATGTACAATGACAACTTTCTGTTTACATAGTTTATGCTAACAACTCTTTTTCTTGCTGATAGTATGGACGATAATCTCAAGATCAATTTTTAAATCCAAAAGCAACAGAGCTATTGCTGGTAAAACAATCCATACAAGGATTTTAATCATTTAAAAAAATTAACTGTGGAGTTAGTCTATAGTATTTCCATGTGATTACAAAATGCAGCTATGCACAGGAAAACAGCTGACAAAGCTCCAGAGGATAAAGCCCATTCCCTCTTTCAAAAATGTCTGACCTATTTTATCTAATAGGACATGATACATTGTGATTAAATAGTGCATTGCCTCCATTTTTTATTTGCTTTGTTTGAGCAAAAAAAAAAAGATGCAACATATTTGACATAATTTTCCAGCCAAGGCAGAAAGCTAAATAAGAGGTCCAAAATACATAAAACATAAATAATGAATGGCACAATAATAACATGATGATATATTCATAGCAAATTATCAATACATGAAATTTGAATCAATAAAATTTACCAGATGAGTATTTGCTTATTTGTTTTAACTTAATTTTCAGTGATCAACTCTCTACATTCAGCTAATTTAGCATCAGTTATCAAGCGCAGGGACAAACAGGAACAAACATCTCCAACCCAGTTCAGTACAGGTGTTCAGACTTGCAGCAGAAAGGAGTCCTGGGAATGTTTTTAGCTGAAAGACAGGATTTTAAGATAAAACTGAAGCAGACTGACAGATTCATGACTAAACTAGTGCTTCACATTAGGGAAATTCTGAGTATCAAACCCTTTTTCAGGAGAAACAGAAATATGGGACTTCGAAAATCATTGTAGTTCTTCACAGCAAATTTTCCAGCGAGTATCAGTTTCTTCTCTTACCTTATTTTTGCTAACTCATTGTCCATATGCTTTAATTAAATATGTCCTTATAGTAATGAGAGTTGTTTATCACAAAATGTTTATGTAAACATAGTTTCTATGTCCCAATTTAGGTTCTACGCACTTCTATATGCATATATCATACTGGCATGCCAAGCAATAATCCGTTTAGAAAGCTGCGTCAAATCCGCCCTACTAACACGCACTTCACATGGCATGAAGCAAAGATTACTATGGGTGCATCCTTTATTTCCTCTTTTCTCTCAGAATTAATTGTCCACAAGATGACAGGGAATGAGCAGCGGTCAAGTGCTGAGGAGTACATTTTTATGCATGTGTATGTAATTACACGGGTCTCACCAGCATTATTTTTCCCTAAATAAATCTGGACAGGGGAGCTCAGCCAGAGGAGGACTCCTCTAGGCTGCCTCCTTAACATGTTTTTCATTTTGTCCCACAAACAGATGAAAAGAAATAATAATAAAATTTTCTGTCTCCATTTTATTTGATTTTCTAAATCTGTTGTGAGAAGAATGGGACCATGTTAAGCTGAGATCTATCACATCTGAAGAACATTAAGCATAATTCTTGAAGACTAGGTAGGATGTTTTGTTTTACTATTGGCAAGCAGTGTCAGCCTGTGTACACTACGTAGTATGTGTAACTCTAACCAGATACTTTTTATGCTAACACCTAACCAACTGAACTTTAGAAAATCGAGAATCATTAAAAAAATTAAAACAATGATATTGGCATTTACTTATATACCACTTTATTTTTATCTCACGATGACCAAGGCACTTCACAGATCCTGCAATCCACCCATTCATGTACACATTCACACTCTGATGGCGACAGAGCGGCCATACACAGGAGCAACTGGGGGTTTAGTGTCTTGCTCAAGGACACTTTGCAAGCAAGAATGGGAACAGAACCCATGACCTGCCGATCAGAGGTCAGCCACACTACATCTATACCACAGCTGCCCTGCAATCTTGTACAATTTTCTCGACCAGGATTTTTTTTGGCATCATTTACAGTATCAAACACATTTTTAAAACAATTTCACATTATGAACTATGAAAACAAACCATTAAAGTTGATGGCAAATGTAGTATGCCGAAATTTAGTACCTTAAAATGATAGTAATTTAACAATTTTTCAGCCTTCATTGTGTTGTATTTCTGAAGGGGACTTTATTATTATTATATGGTATTATATGTTCTGAAATAAGACCACTTTAGACAACAAATAAAGAACTGCTGTTCATTCTGCAAAAGAAATATTTAAAAAGAAGTGACAATGTGTTTGCAATCACATAATAAGAAAATGACAAAGCGTTTCAAACAGAGTATAGACATTGAAGGACAGGCTGTGCACAAAACTAGCATCCATTTTCTTTTCTGGCTGGCTGATACAACTCATGCTGTGCAGGCAGTCTGCCTTTCTCAGAAATTAGGCTGCACGTGAACTCTTACTGGTAAGGGTATATCAGAAAATGTGCATCAAACAGAGCTTTACCATTTCTTAAAGATGTTTTATCTATGAAAAGTTTGTATCCCACACAGCCCAGATTGGATAACTGGCCAAGAAAAAGTTAGCCATTACTTGTAAAATTGACTTAAATAATATATATTTATTTTGACTCCAATGGATAATTGGATAATTAATAATAATAATAATAAAGGATAAAACAAACAGGGTGGAAAACTATTTTATTTGGGCTTGAACTACCTAGATAACAACATCCTATGTTAAAATATTCTTTGCTAGTCAGTTCAACACAGTGGTTAGCAAAGTTTCCCTTTAGTACTTTTGTGTGTGTGTTACACACTTATCAATTACATGGACAGTGCAATTTTTGTTTGGAAAATGATTGCAGCAACGAAGTTCAAGAAATCCCTCATGGTATAATGCCATGATAACACGGTCAATAGATTAGCCCTTATTGACCCTTGCTGTTCAAATGATGAGTAGGCCAATTAGCAAAACAGTTCGTAGTCAAAGAATCAGTAGTTGAAATGGGATACAATTTCATCTTCATTTGTAGATTTAATTTAATTTAAATTGTAATTACTAACTTTATTTAATATAAAAATACTTGGTTTGTAACTATTTACCAGTTCTAGTTCAAGTTTGGAAAAAAAAATCTCATTCGTAAAGTCCAAATAAATCGAGCACTTAAGTGGTGCACCCATTAGGTTGACTTGACAGTGATTTTTTTTTTTAAAAAAAGTTCAACTTCACCTCAATCAATGACACCCTACAGATGTATGCACATAAACCAGCTGCAAAACTTTTCTGGACTATTCTATCATTGAACCAACATTTCACAGCTAGCACATCTAGTGCCTGAATAAATTCAGACAGCAGAAGAGGTAATAAATTGCAACTTGTAAACTCAGAGTGAATGCCTGAGGTCCATCACTTCTAGAAACCAGTTCAGGGGGAAAAAGTAACATTTTTTCACTGGTTTAATAATCTCTTGAGTATCACCATTTCAAATAATGAAAGGTCAAAAATAAATTTTCTAATAGCGCCTCAGCCATCCTTCGCTGTATTCTGTTAATCAGAAAAGGTATCCAGTACCACCAGTTCCCACCAATAACTGCTGTCAGGCACAAAATGAAATAGCATAACAAAAGCCTAATACTGCTTTTTATTAATATCTACACAGGTGGTAGTGCACAACTCTTTAACTACTAATTTATGTTTTTAATAGATATTTATATAATACCCTGTTTCCACATTTCTAAAATTCACTGAAACTACAGATAAGTGAGAACTGATAATTGTAATGAAGTTGTCCGTGCCACTTTTACATCTATGAGAGAAATCAACAACCATCCCTAAAGGCTTATAACTAAACCTTTAGTATTACACCATTAATCTCACTACAATCCACACCTCTTCAAAGGAATTTCTCTGAATTTCTACCTCTCAGAGCCCCCACTCTAAAAATAATTACATTCTCAATGGTAAATAACGACTTTTCAAAATGTCGAATTATCTCTCAAAGATTTGTGACTCCCCACATGTACAAATCAAGTTTTGACCTGAACAGTGCTAGTTAGCTTTCTACATGCTACATTGCCCCTCTAAACTCCACAGCTTTCTCCCATAAAGTGATTAGCAACTAAGAGTGTCCCAGAGTCTGCATGCGCTCATTATCACCTCGTTTTCTCCTGATTATGTTGAGATCAAAGGCAAGCGGTAATTAATGAGGTTCACATCACTGCAGGCTATTGTACAACTGAAGATACTTCTCAGCTCCAAATGACTTATGTTAACGCTAATGCGCACACACACATAGGGTACACTATCTTTGTGAAGACTCTGACTAAATATAATGTATGTCATTAGCCCTTATGGAGTCCAGGTGGGTGATGATGGTGGAGGTGGTTGGTTCAGTGGTGATGTGCTGTTTATCTTTTCCCATGTCAGTCACTACAAGTTCTACTACTTGATAAGGTTCACTCAGAAGTCTTTTTTACCTGCACTGCAGTTTGGCTGCAGAATTCAGATAAAGCTGTTTTTAAAAAGGAAAAGATTTTAACATCTGGAGAATGATTTAATGTTCCACATCAAAATGGTTTTTTTTTT
This sequence comes from Pseudomugil tenellus, assembly GCA_037177515.1. Classification (NCBI taxonomy): domain Eukaryota; kingdom Metazoa; phylum Chordata; class Actinopteri; order Atheriniformes; family Pseudomugilidae; genus Pseudomugil; species Pseudomugil tenellus. The sequence continues at coordinate 16,857,838 of JBAMHX010000016.1, read as the reverse complement.
TATTTAGAAAATTATTTATATTGTAGATTTTTAGCCAGTTGAAAAATATGTGAGTTAGCTAAAAAAAAAGAAGGGGGTCACTAGTGATTTTTCCCCCATCTGCTAAAATTGTAGTGAAAATTTGACATTAACTTGGTCATCAATCACTGCTTATTCAGGCCTGCTGTGATAAAAAAAAAAATCAAAACTATTGTTCCCTTAAGGAGTAGACCTACATATTCTATTACTTTTTATAGTACTTAATACATTCTGGGGTGTTTTAAAAAGTATTCAAAAGTAATTTTGGCATAAAATTGTATCTGTATGATAAACCTTTGGCTTCCAATTTTCCCCTTACCTTCATTTCTTTTAATCAAATGACAACAGACCAGTTTTCCTAACATTTCACATTATGATATAGAGAAACTGTCATTGTCTCTCCTCAATAAGCAAGTGGACACCTTTCAGGACCCATTACAGTTTTCATATAGTAATGGGTTTGGGGTTGAAGAAGCTACCTGCATCAGAGAGACCGATCTCATCTGGAGGAAGCACTTTGAGGATTATGTTCCTTTATTTTTCAAGTGATTAAATACATCTTAGTTCTGTTATGTGGGGGGCTCCATTCATTTCAGATGGATACCCTTAACAAACAGACCACAGTCTGTGAGACTGAAATGTTGTGTCTGGAGCTTCATTTCCATGACAGTTTTTCACAAAATAAAAGCAATATTTGTAAAGTTTTGACGAACAAATTTGATTTCCAGGTTTTTTTTGTTGAATAGTTTTCATTGAACATGTTTTAGCATATTTCATGAACAATGCTTTGCAGGTGTTGCTAAGAAAAGACAGTAACAAATAGTACATAAGGTGCATTTTTCATAGAATCTTACCAGTCAGATGACATTTAGATAAACGCACAGCATTATTTTGGGGTTATCTACTTTCAGTGGAGAATTTGACACAGCTTTTTGAAGCCCGTCTTTCTTATTTCACTTTCTAATTCACTTTCTAATTCACTGTAAAATTGCTTTTCCCATTTACTGGCTCCATAGCTCGCCATCTTAACCCGTCCCATGTCCTGCTATGGGGGTGTCACGATTTTGATTCTCTATCGAAATCGATCAAAACTACATCGTGACCTCGTGAAAGAGAGGATGGACCCTTCCCTACCTGCAGGAGTAGTGGTACCGGTACCTGCTCTACTCCTCCGAATTCTGTGTGTATACAATAAACCTATTGAATCTCTTCTGTGTCTTCAGTGTCCTTCGTAACAGAAAGACTGACCTACACAAGTACAGACGCTATGGATGATTGGTTCCGTCGCAGTGAAAGGGTATGGCAACAGTCCCATCGTCATCTTTGTGGAGCTGTCAGACGTTTCACACAGCAGGCAGATAGACGCCGGTCGGCGTAACATGTGTACTCCATTGGGGACTTGGTTTGGCTGTCCACTCGGGTCATCAGGTTTCGTTACGCATGCCGGAAGTTATGCCCTCGCTACATCGGGCCCTTCAGGGTTTCAGCTCGGATAAATCAGGTTTCTTACCGGTTGGACCTGCCTCCTTCGTACAAATTTCATCCAGTGATCCATGTCTGCCTGCTGACACCTTACCACCCTCCAATTTCTTCTCCTTTCTCAATGTCTGGTGCGGCGATCAAACCCCCTCCTCGTCCTCTTTTGTTGGCTGTTGGGGACGCGACGGTGTACGCCAGCCAGGACGTCCTGGACTCGAGGCGCCGTAGGGGCCAGCTGGAATACCTAGTTGACTGGGAGGGGTATGGTCCTGAGGAGTGGAACTAAATGATCCCCGTCTGCTTGATCATCTGGTTATGACCCATGCCTGTTCCTTGGATTCTCCCTCAACTTGTCTACCAGGTTCTTACCCTCGCTTGGCTAAGGACACCGCTACCTGCTCTACTCCTCCGAATTCTGTGTGTATACCATTGAATCTCTTATGTGTCTTCGGTGTCCTTCGTAACATGGGTGTTACTACACTGTCACAGTGCACTGTATCTCTGATTGTGACTTTAATTTGTTATTATTGGTATTACTGGTTTATGTTGTTTTTCAACTTGACTGAGAACAAGATTTTTACTTTTATTTTGTAAATTACAAATATCGTAAACAGCAAAAATAATGAAAGCTTCTTACAGTTGTGTTAAAAAAAATAGCAGTCCAATATGAATAATCTGTTTTTGATAGAAATTATTTTACTGCATTGCAAATAATCCACCAGTTGCTGTAGTGGGGTCATAGAAAACCAACAGAGCCAACATTCATGATATGCATGCTCCTGAGTTTGTGTAATTGAATGATGAATTGAAGGGGCTTGTTCAAAATAATAGCAGTGTGGATTCCAATTAGTGAAGTCATTCAATCTGTGATTGAAAACAGGTATCAATCAGGTGGCCCTTATTTAAGGATGAAGCCAGCACATGTTGCTCATGCATTTCTCTCTGAAAACCTGAGAAAAATGGGTCGTTCCAGACATTTTTCAGAAGAAAAGCGTACTTTGATAAAAAAAAAAAGTTGATTAATGATGGGAAAACATTTAAAAAAGTGCAGAAAATGATGAGCTGCTCGGCTAAGATGATCTCCGATGCATTGAAATGGAAAGCAAAACCAGAGACACGTGTGCTGAAGAGGATACAGTTTGCCAAATAACATATTGGCTGGCCAAAAGAGAAATGGAGAAACATTTTGTGGAAGGATGAGAGTAAGAATGTTCTCTTCGGGTCTAAGGGCTGCAGACAGTTTTTCAGACGATCCCCAAACACTGAATTCAAGCCACAGTACACTCTGAAGACAGTGAAGCATGGTGGCGCAAGCATCATGATCTGGGGGTGTTTCTCTTACTATGGTGTCGGGCCTATTTGTCACATACCAGGGATCATGGATCAGTTTGGATACATCAAAATACTTGAAGAGATCATGTTGCCTTATGCTGAAGAGGAAATGCTCTCGAAATGGGTGTTTCAACAAGACTACGACCCCAAACACACCAGTAAGCGAGCAGCAACTTGGTTCCAGAACAACAAGAATTAAGTCATGTAGTGGCCAGCCCAATCCCCAGACCTTAATATGATAGAAAACTTGTGGGGTGACATTAAAAATGCTGTTTCTGATGCAAAACCAAGAAATGCAAAGGAATTATGGGACGTTGTCACATTATCCTGGGTTGGAATCCCTGTTAACAGATGCCAGAAGTTGGTTGACTCCATGCAACACAGATGTGAAGCGGTTCTCAGAAACTGTGGCTATACAACTAAATATTAGTTTAGTGATTCATAGGAATGCTGAATCCTGGATATTTTTCATTTCATACAGTAAATATTTGTAAAGTAAAATGCAGACACAGCTATTTTTTTGGAAAGCCCAATATTAATTTTCTTCATTTTCTGTAACATAAATAAAAGAGTGTCTGCTTTTTCTTCATGTTTTGATTTAGAATATAATGTGCAGTGTTACCAATGCATGGAAATAAAAACTATTATAAGGACTTTGGGCTTAACTCAATTTTTTTAAACTGATTGCTATTATTTTGAACTAAACTGTAAATAGACCCGTGCAAAACGGCTAACCTACGATCTTGTAGCCAATCACTATTTTTACTCTGTTCTCAGGCATAATTTTTTCAGCCAAATAAAATGAGTCTTTTCTTGGATATTTAGCATGTATTTAATAGCAGCACGTTGGCCTTTTCATAAATCTCTGGGTTGGAGAAAATCCGACTTAAGCCTCACGAGAAGTTTGTCAACGGCATAGTTGCGCCACAACACTGGTAGTTGCGAAGGATACTCATAATATTTGCTGGCAGGCCTTATGGATAAATGCGACTTATACTCCAAAGAATGCGGTATCATATATGTCACTTTATGACTCTTTTATGGGTTAAAACCATTTTTTTGTGTTAGTCTTATTGTGTTGAATTTTAGTTGTTCTGTTTTTTTTATAGAAATCTTTATCTGATTAATTTCTGATAGCTACTTATAGTTTTATAAAACAATTACAGATGAAACGAAGTAAAATTAAATAAAGTTGATATGATAAAACTAGAAAGGTTTTTGTACCGACAGTTCAGGCAACGTCTCAAAAAAGCTTTTTTTTGTCTCTCTGTTCTGAAGTTTTAAAAGGTTAAAAGAAAAGGATGAAAGAAATAAGACACAAAGAAAAGACTGGAAGTTTGTGTTGATAGAATAAAAGTTTTGATTTATTTGTTTATACATTAAACAGGTGTTCCTGAATGCAGCAAGAAAAAACATAGAACAGGATGCTAAGCGTCAAAGAGTTGCTCGCATAGCAGAGGTGTGGCCGGTTTAGCAAAGACATGTACACTCTCAAACGCGCATAATTGCTTTTTGTAAAATCAGAGTTGCCTTTGGGAGGCTACAGTAAGGTGAAGGAGTAATTAAGGGCCTTGAATTCTTTTTCACATTATCATCCCACTGGAAATAGTCCATAAAGTAAAAACCCTGTCGTTCCCTAATGGTAACTGCAATGCATTTATAACTACAGATAGGTATACCAAGCAGCCCTGTATAGCTCAGTTGGATTTAAAATCTAGTAACATAGTTTTATACAGATTTGTCATATCGCCATTGTCCCATTTTAGTCAATCTCATGGTTAGTTGGACACATTCAGCTCTCTGGAGCTCCGCATTCCTGTGGTTGACCCTCATACCAATAGTGATGTGCTGCCAGGTTAATAACTCAACACCTGCATAGGAATTCAACTACTCCCAAACTCTACATCAATCCCATGGACCAGAGCAAAACATATAAAACAGTCCCATTAAATGGCTTAAGTACTTCCATGAAACCAGTTGCATCTGAAGAAACTGCTCACAGTAGAGAGGCGCCAGCATCACAGAGTCAGGGCAAAGAAAACAAAGAGCAACCAGAACGTCAACCATCTCTTTCAAACACTTTGGAAAAATCTTCCACTGGACTGAATAAACAGGATACTACAAATGCAATGCACTTTTTTTTGCAGTGACTAAATCTGTACCTGTTAACACTGGGGACGTATGAAACCTCGAACACTGAGGGACAAACCAGATTCCAGTAAGAAAGCAACAACTTTTCCAGCTCATCTACAGATTTTTTCACACATTTCTAAAGCATTTTCTTATGTGTATAGTTTTTTGCCCTCAAAGTTTGACTCAAACAGAACATGGTTTCGCTGAGATCCTCTTCTCATGACACACACACGCAGCCCAATCTGAACATGTCCTATAAGACAAGCAACATGCAACCAGTGAACAGTGGCGTCCTGTAGACTTAACGGTTAAGTCTGTGAGCTAATAATTGTGTAATATCTATCATGGTAACCTGATCTAACAAGTAAAAATGCATATTTCTGAAAATACACTGCAACAATGTTAATTGATAAGCAAATGCATCCACTTAAATCAGCAACTTTTGAGGTACTTCTTAAAACTCACAGCTGAGGATATAATCACTATCTACAATATTTGGATGGATAGCATATAGTTGATAACAGTAACAGCAGGGTTATCGGCCTTGCAAAATATTTTGGCTTAGAGTTCGATAAGCTAGGGGGGGTAGTGGCGGCTGACACACCTGAATAAAACACAGCTGTATGACAATAAAAACATAGAAAAACAGCACCATTTGAGGTCCGAGAGATCAGTCTTTTGAACTGTTTGCTGGTAGCACCGTCAACCAGTAAAAATCTCAGAATGTGATACAGAAACAGAACACAACCACCGATCAACTGCACAACATAGCAAAGAGCGAAGATAAATATTCAGAGACGACCCCTCACACAGAAATCCCTTTACAGCAGCATCTTTAAGCAGGTAATAAAACAGATTTCTCCTAACAATGATATTTGTGTATTGAGGTGTTTTACAAGTTTAATATGCTGAGCATGTTAAGAGTAACCAGATATACCTTTTTCCTACAGGTTTTTTTTTCTTTTTTTTTTTAAATATACACACATAGTTTACAGTCACTGACAAACAAACACCAGAGTAACAATGAGGTAGGACGGTGAAGATAGATGAAGTAGAACCGGTTTGTGGATTGTATACAAAGTCACTGATACCTTTAATAAAAATATAGGCCTAATAACGTCTTCTTCTCTTTTAACGTCCTCATTCTGAAGCAAGTTTGTTATTATATCTGAATGTACAACTGCACAGAGTCTGACAAGCATGTAGCCCTGCAAACTGCAGGACAGGCATTTATCTTGTTCCAAAGTGTCAAACTAAAAATGATCTCTTTTCGCCCAATCGAACTCCCCACAAGAAAAAACAAAACAGAATTTAAAGAAAAAAAAGAAGCTCCCTCATTTCTGAAGTTCAGAGAGGGATTAACATAATCAGCCTCAACAACAAGCAAGGAGGACAGGCTATACCATGATCTTGACAGATGTGCATTTATAAATCAAGTCCATATGAATGTCAGGACAGGACAGAACAAGAAGTGGCACAGGAAAAGGATCAGAACCAGCGAGTTGGTGCTTCCTGCCCATTGCTACTGAAGTGTGACAGCAGGATTGGAAGTTCTGGTGTTGTGTTCTAAAAGCCAAACCTGCTTTTAAGATCCATTAATACCTACTCCAGCTTGTGTATTACATGTTACAATTATGCTGCTGAAATCCAAACTGCTCCTCTGCAAGTAACTCGTTACATTGGAAAGAGATTGACCTTGCCGTTCCAGATTAAGTTAAATCTGGGTTAAAAACGTACACCACTTTCTCACTGCTTTTATCCACTGAAGATGGTTTTTAGTTAGGGGATTAGACTTAATTGCACTCCAGGAAAACCAGTATTTCAAAACATTGAACATTTTAGATGATGTAACAGCGCTATAAATGCTCTGTCTTTCAGCATTATTCTAACCACACCCCTTTTTGGCATCAAACAACTAAGAAACAAACACAATACACAACATGTCAGAATTTTAGCAAGGTTGCTTTGAATTGCAATTTTTTTTTTCCTTTTTAAATAATATGTATTTTCATGACACCCTTGCACACATGAAATCATTTAATTTTGTACAGGAAAAATAATTTGAATCAAATAAAAAGAAAAACAGAAAATGCCAGAGGGATACTGGGAAAAGGGGGAAATATCCACTGAAATTCACTAAGATCCATTACCTTGACATTGGCCTTATTCCTGTGCAAAACCTGCTCAGCACTTTGTCTGCAACTAACTGGTTTTTCTGTATGCTGACCTCATCATTCAGTTCTTACAGTTATCATTAATGTATTTATGATATTTATAAACCGACAGCTTCTGGACACATTACGATAAAGGACAAACAACATTTCAATGGTAAAATATTTAAACTGGGGAATCATGAATTCCACTGGGAAGCAGTTTCTTAACAATCTGCCAAACTGGAGGCTGTCCAGGAGGCTGTAAAGGAGATTTATAAATCTGGCTCGTAATTACCCAAATAAATACATTTACATTAAATTTTAATATTCAACCTATTAAGCTTGTTAAGGGGCATATCTAACTAAACTAAACTAAACACTTTATCCCAAACTCATATTTGCTCTAATGAAAAAAAAACCAAAATATTCTAAGGTGCTCCACAATAACACAATGACTGTTGTAATTTAGAGACACTGAAAACAGACAAATACCACACATACATTTCTTTAAGATTGAAGAAATTGCTGAGTAGTTTAAAGTGCATTCAATGTAAATGATGTGTGTTAATTGTTACTGCATCTTTAATTGTTTAGAGCAAAAGTTTAACAATACAGGTTTTCTCCTAACTATGGCGGATCATTAGGTCGATCCTATGTGAGGTTTAGCAGATTTCACATGTTCTGAGTATAATGTATGGGCTCTTTTTAAAATGAGTTGGTAAGGAAATCCTTGTCTCTCTTGTTCCACTGAGATTACTTTGGCTAAAAAGGAGTGTCTTTCCATCAGTCTGTAAAATCACTCAACATCAAACTTAAAACTGACAATTATTATGGGAAAAGAATTCGTACAAGAAACACAAGAAATTAACAGTTAATGTGGAATTACACAATCGATAAAGCCCCGTTTCCACCGACTGCTGCGGGTCGGGTCGCACTGTCTTGCCTTTCCACGCTTGCAAACTGGGACAGGGTTCCTTAATATCCAACCTGACCTACTTTTTAGTTACTTCGGTTGTGGTAACCATCTAATCGAGCCGACCTGAAATTAATTAACGGGTTAAAATTAAAAAAGTACTTCCTGGCATTAAAACAGTTTCTAGTTCACAACTTTTTGATTCCTAAGTCTGTTAAAAATGGCATCACGAAGCATCATTCCTCCTTTCTTTAAGAAAGGCGTCATGCTATTAAGTAGTTGAGGTGTTTAACGCTAAACTCAGGTAAGGTTACAGGTGGCTGTGGGAAAGCAATGAGATGCCAGTTTACACCATATCCAGATCCTACCAGTCCTGGTGGAAACGAGGCTTAAACCAAACCAGAACCTTTAAACTGTAACTTAATAAAAAAAAAAATCAATGGTGACAAAAAAAATTAAAAGATGATCTTATGTACACTAGAATATCTCTGGAACTTTAAAGTAGCTTAACAGAAGGCTGATAATAGAAACCCAGACAGACAAAATAATAGAGAGAAATATACCAAAAGACAAACTGGAATCTAGAGTGTGAAGAGAAGAAAGGCTTGATGAGCAGCTCTGCAGCAGATTCACAGTTAGCCACAGCTAGGTCACAGTTGAGATTTCAATCTGCAGCATTTAGTTCCAGCCTGCAAACAGCCGCACAAACCATTTTGGATCACAACAATACAAACCAAGACAAAAAAAAACATACAAGAAAAAAAGGACATTTTTTTTAAAGTTAAGATGGCATAGCTTGGAGGAAATGGTCACCAGAGCAGCCTTACTTTCTTCCCCAGTGGTGTGGCTTAAAAAAAAACAACAAAAAAACCTGGAGGTTATTATGGGGTTCAGCGGGGCCAGACAACCTCAACAGAAAAAAATAGCGAAGCAGACAGCTTTACCCACAGCTGACACTGCTTCCACAAGAGGATGACCTGGACTGTGCAGAGCTGTGCCCTGATTTCCATCCGGGCAGTAGCCTGGCTCAGCGCAACCTAATGGTGCAAACAACAAAGAAAATAGTACCTGGTCCTCTCTTACATTCTCACAGCAAAGTGCAGGTGAAGCTTCATCACTTCAGCTTACTATACATATACAATCACAGCTTACTAGAAAACCCAGGGGGATTTCAGTCCCTGGTGATTGCCATATCCATTTAAGGCCTTTCTAGGCATCAGCATGCCTCTACCACTACAACTCAACAGTCAAGTTTTTGTAGACATGTTTAAGAGTAACACACATATATCCCATCAAAACCTTTCTTGTGCTCGTGTACTGATGGCAAATGTTTCTAACTAAATAATAAAATCAAACAAAGCAAATACAGCATTCTTGACTGAACCTGGGACTTAGACTTTCCTGTAAATCTCTCTAAGCCCTCTTAATAGTGATGTGTTAAGGGAGAGCACACACATATAATCTCTTGAAGCAAAAGCATCTTTGCTGAAAAATGAAATATGGCTCTTACTAATTAAGACTTGTGCATTTGAGACCCTGGTGCCTCATTCTATGCAGTTAAGTACCAACACTCAGGCGTCCAGCTGCTACTGAATAGTCACCAAAACAACAGTCAGCTGCTCGCATGTCTAAGACCTAATGCAAGCTAGCACCTTTATAGCATCAAAAGACTTTACCTCTGGATATAACCTCTTACTTTTTAAAAGTTTAAGGACTGAAAATGATGTTCTGACACAGAACAATAAATCAACAATCACACCTAATTTCTCTTTTGACACATATGCACACATCTTAATAAACCACGTTTCCGTACCAATGCCACAGTAAAGCTTATAAAAACACTCACTCTAGCTCATATCGAACCATATTTTTTCCAATTTCCAGCTGGTGGGTAAAGCTGCCTGTGAGCCAATCAGAAGATAGAGAAATGTGACGCTCATCTTATGAGGGTGCGGGAAATGACCTGTTTGAACTTTTCACAGAATAATCAATCCAATGTTTAAAAGTAACAACAGCTCTAAGAAACAACGAGAGCATAACCCGACCACCCATACCAAGTCCCCTCAGTATCCTGCAGGCCATGGGGAGGGGCAGGGGCAGAAGGCGCTGGCGTGACAGTTGAACACTAAATGCCATCGTAGGTGAAGTTCTCCATCTTGACTGTCTGTCTGATGAGCAGCTTGGACTCTCTCCGCTCCTCATTCTTGATGGACTTGTTGATGTCCATTATCTTTTCACAAATGTATTTGTTCACTTTGGACAATCTCTGAGTAATTTCTGCGCTGTCGGCTGTCTCCTGAGACACTCGGTCGTAGAGACACTCTGTGGAGGGAGCAAGTGGACGTAGTCAGCCGATAGCAAATAAAAAGCAGCTCGTAATGCTTTTAATGTTATAATGGTTTTAATTGATTAAATAAATCAGAAAGCTCAACAGTTTCCAGCTTAATTCTCAGATTAGAAAAAAAACTCATTTCTTTCATAATCTTATTCCTTGTAAGGCTGATCCTACCTCTGACAATTTTCAGCTTGCTAGGTGACAGCGGAGGTTTGGGCAGGGCATCTTTTTTCTTTTTAGTCGCAACTCCTGTGACGCTTCGATTTTTGAGAGTTTCAGTGCCCCAGATCATCACGGCTAGGTTTTTTGTGAACTTGGAGTCTCCCTGGGTCCGCTGGAGCTGGTGCCACTTCTCTTCCTCCACCCAAATTCCCCCGCCAAGATGTACCTGTCAGGACAATGTATGAAAAACTGCATCAAGATTTGCAGTGACACCAGCAGAGTCAGTTACTCATTTAGAAAAGCATCCTGAAAGACGGAGATGTGTTAACACTTTCACACTGATCATCACTGCAACGCTAAATAAGATGACTCAGAAGTGCAGTTGATAAATGTTTTGTCCAGTTGTTGGCACAACAGCCATTTGTAATTCCAGAGCTAAGCTAATCCCCTTCAGAGCTCTGAGCCCAGAGGAACCTTAAACAGCTGAGTTTCTCTTGATGGGGAAACATTTTCCTGGAGTAAATTAACTTTGCTACTGTTGCGCTTGCCACAGAGAACAAAAAGTTGATCTCACACAAACCCAAAACTTTATAACATTCTTTTTGTTAGAGCGATTTGTCCTTTTGGCATCAGAGAAGCAAATATGCTGTAAACTTTACTGCCTTTGTGAGAGCTATGAAAGAAACTCGATATGTGCCTCCTTATTTGTGGAATAAGATGTTTAGAAAACTGACTGCTAAAGGGAAAAAAAGATTTGTGAAAGAGTAACCTAAGTGATCAACAAGTGTCTTGAATGTTCAGTTCATGATGTCTCAGACACGAAGACTGACGTCTGTGTCAGAGACGTTTAACAGACCAGTCAGGAGAAGAATTGATTACTTCATTTTGAGCCTAAACACAATTTCCTAACATCTAAAAGGAGCCTTAGAGAGATTTGAGTAGGTGACAAATAGAAAAAACAATTCATTTGAATTAAAAACTGAACCAAATAAACAGATGAAAACAATAAAGCCAAATTAAATGCTGCTTGTGATTGCTTGTAGTTTATTAAGTACTGTAAATTGGAGTATTGGAGTGACTTGACTACTTCACAATAGATTGTACAATCCAACAAATGCCACTTTTACCAGCCAGGATACGTAACCAAGCTCAGCCGCTAGCTGCTTGGAGCTTGGATTACCTTAATTATGAACTTAACCTGTCGCTCTCTTTACCAAGTCAGTGCACATTGCATAAGCCAAAGCCAAACACTCCAAGTTGATTCCCAGTTCAGGCAGACTTCCCAGGTCTTCTAGGTGAGCTAATGCAAACAAGGGGCAAATGCATTTCTCTTTCCCCTCTCTATTCTTCTTATCACTGTAAAGTCTTTAGGCGCGCCTCCAAAAAGCTTTTCCCTGACCGGCTAATGTGCTTTAGGACACAGGCCAGCAGACAAGCTTTTTACTGTCCTCCAGTTAGACAAGACTGTTCTCATCCTCCCTACCCTTTGCTCTCGTTTATCTCTTTCTCGCCATCTCTCATCCTCCTTTCCCTTTTCCAACCTCCCTTTGCACTCTCACAAGGGCTAACCTGTCAGTCACTTTAAATTCCTCTCGTGCAAATAATTAATATGGGGTCCCTGATGTAGGAGAGTTCTAATTTGCAAGTGTTCTTCACGCTTCAAGTGGCTGCAGGCCCAAGAGCTTGTAGTACCAATTCTCCCCCTGTCATCAGAGACAGGACGCTAGTTGAGTTACAGCAGTGGGGCGAGTTAAAAAACAGGCTAATAAACACTGATGATGCGGGCTGGGCTCGCATGAACAATAATAATCCTCTCAACCTTGTTTACCTGCAAGGGCAGGGTAGCAAAGGGGAAAGGACTGATCAACTATGACAACATCTTCCTGGATTCATTGGTGTTAAGAGGAAATGCAGTATTTCCTACAAAACCAGGTTACTACCACATACACACACACACACAGCCAGAAATACAAGACAGGGGACTACTGGTTGTTAGGGGATATTAAAATCATGTACAAGTGAAGGCTCACAGATCTTATCTGGTTTAGCTGATAAATCAGAGGCTTAGTGAAACATGACAACTGAGACATGGTCATAATTGAACATAATTTAAAAATAAGGCCTTTTTTAAAACTGCTAATATAGCATCACCATCACATAAAAATGTTTATAAACTAAATAAAAATAGTAGAAATTCAGTCCTGTGTTACAGCTGATGAAATAAAGTTCAGAGTGAAATTGTAGCTTTTTTTTAAGTAGAAAAACAAAGATTAAACATCCCAGAAAGATTGAATATGTAATGGTAAATGCTAAGCAAATATCATCAGACAAGAGAAAAATAAACAACAATCAGAGGGAAAAAAAATTGAGATATGTTGTCACAACAGGCGTCTCTTAGTGCTTTGACTCACCTTTCCATCGTTGCAGGTGTAAACTGTTCTTGGTGAGGGGGAATAGCTGGAACTGGTGTTGGCTTCTTCTCTGCATGTCTCCTGAGCCTCAACAATAGGTTCAACCACTTCAGCCTTGATTGTCTGAGTGCCATTGTCATGCATAGGCTCTAAGAGATGAAGCAGATATTAACATTGTATACATGCATACACAGCAAATGGAACTGTGTCATGCTGATTGTTTACTCATCGGCTGATGGTCAGCGTTAAAATACGACAACACTGGACCATATGCCTCTTAAACACTACAGTAATACAGCGTGTGTTTTACTGGTTTCAGTGTTGGAATGACACCCAGCTACTTGTTTGTGTCTTCCTGCCTGAAGCCTGGGCTTCCCTGTGGCTTGCGACATGCAGTTATTTTAGCCCAGTAACTAAGCTGGCTTGGTGGCTGCCCACATTAAGCTCCAAAGCAGCTGATGAGTTTTAATATCAGTCAACACACTCCACTCCCTGACTGACAGCATCCCATGGTGCTTTAATCTTTAGCCTGTCCATTAGATGGTCTAGCCAGCAGTCAGGCACCTCTGTTCGGATCTGCAGAGAGTCTGAGGTCAGCACCAGCATCTGGCAAAGTTTGACTTTGTACATTGGTGTTTGCTGCTGTGGCACCACTTTTAATCACACAACTGGTGCATTTTATTCTGTTTGCTGAGTTGGATTTACCAGTTTAGAAACAGACCAATCAAAGCCCTTTTGCTGGATTATCATCTATATTACATAACATACTCCATTGATGTCAGCTCATGATGTATCCCAAGCAAAAGGGATGCAAAAGGGATATTTCTTTCTGTCCCAAGTCCTCTTATGTAGGAAGGCTGCAAAAGAAGCATGACTCTGCTGACCAATAAGATCAGTCGTATGAGAAGGACAGTATGAACATCGCCAAATTTATCTGCAAAACTAGTCTACAGTATAATGTTACATTTTAAAGTTTTAAACCATTTGTTTGTTTCTTGAAGGAACTCGATTTCTGTGACATTAGTAAAACATAAAACAACAACCAGCAGCGACTAAACTAATTCAATCAGATGAGCTGGGATCAGAAGGGACGTCTTTACTGTAATACTGATACACGCTTTGATAACCAAATGCCAATGTACCGAGACGCAAAGCTGCCATTTAAATGGAAGCTGTTTGTGTTTTCAACGTTTGACACAGTGGATTTTTTTAAGTGAGTTTTTTTTTCATTTTACATCACAGTTAATTAGTGTTTCTCTAAATTGTCTATAAATTACAGATTTAATTGGCTGGTATTGATCAAATTCTCAGTTTTGGGTCCAAAATGTTGTCAGCGGTGGTAAAATATTTTGGAGTCCTGGAAAACAAGTGGAGAGGGTTGCAGGGAATTTAAGGAACTACACAGATGCACATCTCACTTAAAACAGCTCGCTCTGTAAAGTCATTAAAGAACCGCTTATAGTTAAATATATATGTTTATGTTGCATCAAGAAGTTATTTGGTTAACCCTTTCATGAACAGAGGTCACTACTGTGGACACCCATTTGAAAGCTTTACTTTATATAAAGTCATGAATGAGAAAGGAATATCAATAAATAAACTTCAGTGGAGAATAATAAGTCACCCGATACACTACCACTCACTGAAGAACAAATAAATATATTATATAGCTGAACATAATGGATATATTGTAATTACGCAATTCTTCCTCGGTGATAAATATTAAAAGAACATTATAGTTATATATTTAAAAAATATTTAGATATTCATGAAAATATATTATTTTATACAAGTATTTCATAGAATAGATTTAAATAAATAAAATAAATACCAATTCAACTACCATTAATGAACAAAAAGAGTATCGTCGCTTGTAAAATAATGTCTTTTAAAATGACATGGTATTGTGTTTTATTAATGCATGCACGAAAGGGTTAAAATATAAAACCTTGTCAGGATAGTGGCAAATTGTAAATGAAGATGTACATGATGGCATGACCTATACAGGTGGTCTGTTCTGGATGTGCAAAGATCAGTGTGGGTCCTCGTGACATATCTTTTACCGTCTAATCAAGCCGGGTTACCGCTGACTGCTGTGTAAACATGTGTGTAGAACAGAGGTTGCAGCTCAGTAAAGGGCATCCTGAAGTCGGAAGCAAGATTTCAATCTCCATTCTCTTCTTACTGAAAATGGAAAAAGTACCGCTACACTAACATATACGAATATTTTTCTTTTCCTTGGTATTTCCTGATAAAAAAACAAGCATATGAGCTGCTCTTGTTGGTATCATAAAGTCTAATCCTTTCTGGTATAAACATATGATAAAGAAAACCGATGAAGCACAAACTGAACTAAAACTTTAGCTCCAACATTGAGTGCAGACAAACTCACAAACCATAATTTGGCCTTCAGTAAATCCAATTCAGAGCGCATTAACTGGAGTTTTAGGACCAAACGCACCATAACTCTCACTATAATTTTCTTTTACTTTTCCTTGCCTGGCGAGACTAAAGATTTTAGATCAACTTTGTGGTACAGGAAGCAGTGGATTGTGTTACAGTGCATGCTCCTGGTCTCTCACCGCTGCCCAGTCTCATGAGAAGTACATCTTGCAGTCTCCTGTTGAAGTCCCTCAGTTCTTTGACTTCTGTCAGCAAGCTGCCATACTCCTTCAGCTTCTTGGCCTGTTGTACCAGCTGCCGGCGGGTCCTCTCCAGCTCCTGCTGCAGCCTCCTCATCTCCTCCTCTTGCTGCCTGTAGCTGTGAACCAGCTCCTCGTACAGGACTCTTGGAACGACGGCAGCAGCTACCTCTGGCACAGAATCTGTGTCCACCAACAAATGTTGATGATGACGTTGCCTATGCTCCAACTCCATATCTTCATCTTCGTCATCTGCGTCCTCTCCCTCTTCGGCCAGCCGATCCTCATCCAGGTCTTCCTCACCCTCCATGTAGGTGTTGGCTGCATTCCTTTCCAGACGAGCAACTACGGCTGCGAGGCTTTTGGAAGAGTTGGAGAGAGGGCGGCCAAGATCATGAGACAAAGCCTGAGGAAGACAATGAGTCAGGAACGGACCACAGAGATAAAATCTGAACCGTAATGATATAAACATTAAGAATTTTAAATTTTGAAATATACTGTACAGAAAATAGTGCTTGGGGTATGTTAGACATAAATTAAACATTATTTGTCAAGTAAATGACATTGTTTATGCTCTGAGCACCATGCGCTATTTTAATCAAATACACTGCGTTTATTTTGAATATAAATGATAATTATAATCATGCTATAATCACTTTTTGCCTGAAAAAGGTTTCAGCTCCAAAAACCTTCTAAAGTCTGGCTCTGGAACATTACACAGAAATGTGCTAAATCTCACACAGCATCAGGTTGAACTTTGTGATAATGTGATTAAAAGTGATCCCAGTGAACACTGTCAGCTGAAATGGAAGGAAACTGGACGTCAGCCCTAACTTGACTTGACAGACAGACTGCAATCGGTTTGTTTTGACTGTGTGGATCTCAGTAGGTACTGGGAGGAGAGGAGTCGCTGAGTTCTATGATGAGCCGCTCAGCGGATTTGTCGGTGAAAGGGCAGCTGTCCAGAGTGCTGAATTTGTGTTAATCCAGCATATGGTAAAAATAGCGCTGGGGATTTTGGGTGTCAGCCAAGTTTATGAAAGCTGACACTGATTCATCAATAGGAATATTTTGTAGGTGATAACTACCATCTATAATCTACACAGTAATACATAAACATTATTCAATGAAATGACTTTTTCCACAAATTAAATGTTTTTTTTAATACAGTGTTTTATACAGTAGATATATTAGTATACAGTATTTATTCCATTTTATGAATTTCTTTCTCGATATGGGCTTTTAAATGGGAAAGTGTGACTGTGTGTCTTTGTAATGTAACCACTAATAAAAATATATGTATTTAGTACAGAGAAGTCAAAAGGCGGATTTGGTGCAGTACAAAACTACTACTATTACTACTACTACTACTACTACAGGTCACCCTACCTTTTTATGCCTGAGTGGCATTTTCTCCTCTCCAAAGTTGTTCTCAATAGAGTTTCCTGAATTCTTGATGGACATCTTGGGAATTTTCATCTTCTTCTGTGTTATACTGTCTTCAAATTCTTCTACTGTATCTGTAAAGTCAAACAGAAACATGAGCTCATTTCCAAAAACTTTCCTAAAAGTTAGTTTTTTCATAGTGCAAACACACAACTCCACAGAAGAGTTTTATCATAAATGTTTTTTTTTTTCTTGTTCTTTCTTACACTTAATGTAGCCTCGTGAGGAGTGAGAAAACTGCAGAGAGATTCGTGTCTGTAACTGATGCTGGGACTCTTATTTCTACACTGTTTCGACCAGCACAGACAAATCAGTTCAGGGTTTAATATTGTAGTTTAGATCAGACATCATGTGCGCACATTACGACTACTATTACTAACTCCAAATGACGTAGAGCAAATAAATTCACCTACACACATTGGAAAATTAACACGATGCCCTCTAAACTGTGATGACATTGACTTATTATTGACGGACAGGTTGCTCGGAGTATACATGCCAATCGGTGACTGCACCACCGCAATGCTTCCAGTAGCACCGACAAGCCACTAACAAGCAAACCGCTTAACAAAGCTGTCCGAGTGGAGTCTCACACATATGTCAAAACTATTATGATGATAAAATAATAAATACGAGCTAAGATATGTTAGTAATGTGACAGCTCCGTGTGCGTACTTTGTTAACGACCGCGTCGGAGCTAGCATGGTAGCATTGAACGAAAGCTCACCAAGCTAACAAGCGTTAGCTTCATGTTGTAAACAAACGTTGTGTCATGCTAGAGTTGCATGAATCATATTTCACAAAAAGAACAGTACAGATTTACCGAAACAGAATAAATTACTAGTGTCACATTTAACCCTTAGTGTAAAAACTCTCAAACCGCTGACAATGTATAACACCCTTCTAAACTTATATTAGCATATCTGATTAGCATTTCTAGCTAGCTACATCCGAGGACGCTGTTGTTGCTATCAGTGTCTGATTCTAGCTGATCACAACCTGACACATCGGACGAAAGACTTGCTTTCACAGAACTCTGACTGGCACACACAGTGGCGTTTCTTTTTCGGACAGAGAAATGCAGCGTTAAAAAACACGGTAAAACCGGTATGTCTGGAGAGCAACTTACCTGCAAGGGCAAGGATCTGTGCTTCGCACGGCTGGCCTGCGCAGCCATTCTCTTCAGTTCTATGAACCAGATACACCTTCTGATTATCAAAATCTGTTTTGTGCAGAGGTCTGAAATCTTCGACATTTGAAACGGGTAACGCGTAGCACATATCGTCTTCAAAGAACCTAACAAAAGCATACATTATTTACTTCTCTTTGGTCCTGCACTTTGAATATGGTTGACAGTTTTTCCTCACAAAGTATTAAAAAAATATACACATAGAGAGGGTTGGGGATGGTGTCTGCGCTCGACTAGTCTTGCCTGGTCCACATCACCAGACTAGATCATCAAGACATAAGTAATGGACATGATCTATTGGTAAAATTAGATATAGAAACCTTTTTAAAAATATATATTTTAATCAGTTTAAAGTAATTAAATGTTTTAAATTTATTTTAAATGAACAAATAAACATTTACAAGTGCATTATTTGTATATTCTGAACAGTGATTTAGACACTAAGGGATTACATAGAAGTCATTAATTACCTTTATCAATTTAGACAGCCATTAAATCTAACTTTCCCTTGTAAGAAGATTGTTTCAGGGAACAAAGAGAAGCCAGGAGGAAGATTAGCTGCCAGGTTAGAATAGCTCTGTGTGCTCTCATGTCTTTCCTGCTGTATGCTTCTCATCAGATGCATGTATCACACAAAACACTTAGGCCACCTGGCAGAAATGAACTCTTTGTTATTGTAAGGTTGTTTATACAACAGGATGGATTTCTTTCAGTTGTTACTCTAATAGAGGGCACCACAGTCGATAAATGACACTAACAATTTCGTTCTGCTTCGGCTGCTGTAATTGAAAAGTAACTGATGCAGAACTTTGGGGAGCCTTTTTTTTTGCTTCTCTGATATTTTGTTTCATGGTTTCAGGCATTTAGTTAGTTATGATTATTCCTTTTTTCAAATGCCAACTTCCTCATGATGTTTTCTCATTGTGCTGCATAACTGATCTCAGAGTATGTTAGGTGTATACAAGAGAGTCTAAAAACAAACAAAGCAAAAAATGACAATAACTCTGAGAACATAATGCCAAACATTTAGTTTAATAGGTATTTTAGGCTGTTTTCACCAAAGTGAAGGGTTATATTTGCCAGTTTACAATTTAAGAAACCAAATTGCTTCACTTTTCTATGAAGACTCACTCAGTACCAAAGAAATACATTTTAAAATAAATAGACAATTAGTTATTTGGGTTTTTTGAAAGCTATTCCCAATTATCTTGTATATCGTTGTGCTGCTACTTTGACAGATACAACAAATATAACAGGAATGAGTGTGATAGACAAGAGATTTGAGCAGCTTCTGAACACATCGAACAGAGGATTACTGTTAATCTAAGCCCCTGTTCAATGGTGTTTATGTCCTCAAAGCTGTGCTTGTCAGCATAAGGCTGCTCAGTTTCTGGAGCTTTTTGTCTTTGAAGTGGACACAGTTTAACACTTCTTCATTATTTGTGCTACCTGAAGGAGCTTAATCACAGTTTAAACGCCTTATGGTTTTGACATAGCTCATGAGGCTGCATCAAAGATGAAAGTTTAACCAGAAACACAGTAAAGTGAATAATTCTAAATGAAAGTTTATGGATACAACTATGTATACATACACTGCCAGGCCTTATGACAAGTTGCCACCAAATAAAAGTCACACAATATTCTTTTTGTCTGTGTCATTGTTTCAATAAACTTCTGCAATGCCATGAGATTCATTTGTATCCAGTGATGTATGTGTTTTCTTCTTTGTTGTTTTTAATCAAGATGTTGATTTGTTGATGGGAGAGTACAACCACTGTGCAAAGCGTTAACCAACACATCCTAAAGGTTCTCCACAGGGTTACGGTCTGGGCTCTATGGTGGCCAGTCCATGCAAAAACTCATGTTTTGTATTTAATGAACAACTTTTTCACAGTTTGATGAACCCTGGCAGTATCATCTTGAAATATGGCAGTTTCCACCAGAAAGAAAAGAATAGTCTGATGGAATAAACCTGCTCATTCAGTAGATTCAAACAGTACGCATAACACTGGTGTTACACTGAAGCGCTGCAGAATGGCTCCGCCAACTTTTCCCACAAGTAAATAACTTATTTGGCTAATTTGACATGGTGTCAAAAGCTTTCTTTTTATTTTTTTAGAATAGGTATGTGTGGTGCGAAAACTATACAAAACATTGCAGATGTTTAGTGGAATGGAGCCCTTGGTGTGAAGTGAGACCATCCCTCACCTGATGGCTTTGTGCCGCCAATGAAAAGGAAATGTTTGTGTCAGAGTAAGTCTGGACATGAAGTGTCGACCGGATCCACTGTCGACCAACTTCCTGCCTGAACGATCTGCTCAGCTCTAGATTGACGTAGTTTCAAAGCAGCATCCTGTTAGGCTACCATGTCATTGAAGGACATGACCAGTAACATTGTGGGTACATTAAAAATTGATGCAGAGGAGGACACACGTCACACTCAGCACCATTCTGCATGCGGTCCAAAAGGTGCACAGATAAGTTACTCATCTGTTATTTTTTTTTACTGTGTGTTTATTTTGGGACATTTTGTTTAGATTTGTTAAATGAATCACTATCAAACATATATTTTTTCTTTTTTTCTGTTTTTACTAAATTTATTTCCTTCTCTGATCGTATGTTTTCTTGCATTGAATAAAAAGACAAATATAACTTCATGAGCATCAGCAGAATAAAATACATAATAATATACAAGAGAAGAAAATGTGCAACAATGGCATCATATAAATGTGGCATTGCTCTAAAAGTTAGCCCTGAATTTCTTGGAAATGAAAACTATTATTTCAGCATCAATTTAAATCCCTCACATTTTTTTTATCATGTATCACAGGCAGCCAGTAGCGTTTTTCACCAGTACAATTAACTGCTTTAATTTTTTTTGTTTGTTTTTTGTGTTTGGAAATGAAATGGAGCTTTTTCAAACATGGAGAGACAAACTTTTTTTCATAGTGTTGCAAAGTTTGTGGTGTTAGAAAGAGTCATTGTTCAGTAACATTACAACAGCAGTGAGGTCACAGACCCTGAATGAACCTCTTTCATGGAGGTACTTAACATGTATGCACAATAAATTAAATCTGCATGTTCACAATCATTTTGTTGGCATGTGATTGTTTCGCCAGAGCATTTCATACTTCCTCCTTATGAAAGCATTTACTTAAAATGGGACTTACATACTCTCAGACGTTTATGTTGTAACACTTCTGTAATTGGGACACCACCTCAGTGTCAGAATGTCATCAGCAGACATGTCTGTGACCTTCTTGCTATCGTGGGTCTTAAAAATGTTTTAAAAAGCGTATATGTGACATCAGCAGGAAAAGCACAGGTGTAATTACTAGCATTAATGATTGTTCAATTTCCTCCAGTGTGAGAATAAATCGTGAACCAGTAAACTAAGTCCTTGTTTACACAGCATCTCCCCCCAAAACACAAAAGTTTTCCCCTGTGCATACTGGTAATAAAAAATAAAAAATAAAACTGTAGGAGACCGTTTTTCCTGTCAAGGACGAGGACACTGGTTTCTTTAGATTGAGAAGAACATAAATTTAATAATG
>JBAMHX010000016.1:16820533-16832703 GCA_037177515.1 Pseudomugil tenellus | reverse complement strand
AGAATGACATCAGTTTAGGAGCCTTATAGTCAAACCTTTCAGCTAGATATTAAGAGCAAGGTAATTAAGCTAATACATGAATTTCCTCTACAAAACATTTACTCAACAGTGGAATGACAACTATCTCTGAGTAAATATGATCAGAAACTATGTAGCGCACAGGCCGGGCTTCTAATAAACAGTAAAACTTTAACGGTACAATCGGCATCCCCATAAACAACAGCGGCTAGCTTGCAACGCGTAAATGTTCCACCAAGTTTGCTTACCAAGAACAAATAGAACACATAGGTCCTCCATATTTATTGTGCTTTTCTTGGCTTAAACAGGTTCTGATTGGATAAGTGCAAGATGATGTGAAAGACATCACCTACAACCAGACATTCTGATTCCAGTTTACGCAGACAGGACTCTCCTTTCATTGCAAGAACATTTCACTCTGAAGGACGTTGCCAAATCTTTGTGTTTGCACCCACCCAGAACTATATATGTAAATTAGAGCTAAGAGTGCTACAAAACATCTTTGTTTTACTGTCTTAGTGTTGTAGTGTAAACAGGCCCCTTATTCTTAACAGCAATTCAGTTATTATTATTATTAAACTCAAGCATTTCTTGCTCTGATGTGTCAAAATGTCTGCAGTGCAAAAGGAGAATAGGTCTTTATTAACAGGAATGTTGACGGAGTAGAAAAAGCACATAAATAAATGAGACTATTGAGTCCATTTAGCTGCTAGAGATTCATGTTCGTTTTTACTCAGCAGATATTTTGAGCTGTAATTACAAAAGGAGTATGATGAACTGCTAATAAATGACCTCCCTGTCCCGGTTTGACAGAAAGCTCTAAATAGTGATTCCGCAAATCCTGGAACTGGATGCATCAATAATCGTTTTTTTTTTTTTTTTTTTTTTAATTATTTTATTGTTGATGATTCTTTTGCCCTGTGTTGGACTGGTCAAGAGTGTAACATGCCTCTCGCCCAATGACTACTGGGATCGGCTCCTGCTACCTACCCACCCCAAATTGTATGAAATGGTTAAGAAAATGGATGGATGGATGGATGGATGGATGGATAATTGTTTTGTTTTTCTCTAACAATTACAAAGCCAACTGAGCACCTAGTACAATAAATTTACAGATAAAAAAGAAAGATTGCCAATATGTGACATGTGAGCCAAAATTTCCACTTATATTTTAATTTAATTTATAAATTAATCATACATATTTTTAATTTTTAAAAGAAGAGGACTAGAGAAGAATATGATCTCCTTTTCTTAAATATTGTTATAAATGGATATATGTTCCCATTAAATTCAGTGGGTATATTTTGTATTATTATACTTGCACATTTTTTTTAAAAAATATGCATACTGTGAAGGGGTGTTAATTTAATTAACTATGAAATGACCTTTTCACATTCAAAATCATAATAAATGGAAGAAACTTGAAACATAATTTAAATGCTGCTTTCCCTTTTTTGAGTGTTGATTTTTCCACCGTTATGAGAATTAAATCCACAGCTGCTATTTATTGAATAACCCCAGACTGCTCAGTTTTCAATAATTAGTCAAGCACACCAAACCTGTTCGGATTTTGTCCTTAGCTATCAGCATGCTAATTAGCGGATGATATAACCATCATTAAAAAAATGAGGGATAACTCTTGATAATATTTTGGCGGTTTTATCAGCGTGAGAAGTTGATTGGTTAAAGGCTTGAGTCAGGAATGAAGCCAGACATCATGTCCTGCCTATTAGCTCCACACTGCCAGGCTCATCTATCTTTATTGGTCATCCATTAGCCTGCATTAAAGGGAGACACAGGATAATAGCAGTAATGATGCTGATGATGGAATTAGACTGCGGGTACACACGTCATCATTGCGGGGTTGCGACTGAAATCATAAAGCCTTACAGACAGATGTATAGCCAGTTGAAGTCAACAACCTCTTTATGCTTTTGACCATGAATGTATGTAGCGAATGTGAAATAAGTCAAGCAGAAAAAAAGTAAAAGATTCTTGTGTTTTGCTGAAAAAGATCTCCAGTGTTTGGATGTTTGCATTAAGTTGATCACATTGGGTGGGTTAGTGTAAACGCAGCACCTGTTCTCTTCTGCACAATGGGCAGATGAGGGTGCAGGTGTTTGCATGATGATCGCTGGCATGACAGGCAGGCAGCCCGTGTAGCAGCATTCAGACAGGCACGCCAGTAGGGAGACAAAGACCATCATTGGACAGAATCACACATGGAACTTTTTGGACTGATGGTGTAAGTGTAGGGTAACACGTAACAACATGAAGATGACAGGCTCAGAGAGGCAGACATCTTTTAGGGTCAACACATTCCTACAATCAATCATAACGGTATTTTTTTCTATTTCGTTTGGAGGCATATCAGCAGACTTTTTCTTATTATTCCTCTTAATTAGCTTTGCATGAATTCCTAATCAACCATGAAGAAGGCATTCACCAATTTAAAAAGTGATAGCCCATGAAATGAACAGCATTGCCTTGTACACGCACATCAGTTACTGATGCTGCAGGGTCTGGAAATAGACCTTTGACTAAAAGAGAGACACACATGAGGCACAAACATACACAGTGGAAAACATTATTGGGAATAAATCCTTCATTAAACATTTACAATGGTTATTGCTGGCACTGCCATCACACTGTGCATCCCCAGTGATCCACCCCAGAGACATTGATCTTCTTCATAAGGAACATAATGACCATCAGAGAAATACTGATCATATTTCAGCAGTAGTCAATTCAGGTCATTAGGGCCACTTTACCTCCTGCTGCAGTTCTGTATTGATTTTACCAGTGTCACCAGACTTTTATCCTCGGCTAACTAGATAGGAAACTCGCAAAAGTGTAATTTAACAAGTGAAACAAAAGACTTCAGGGAGTAAACAAGTAAAAATATATGAAAAAATTGCATCATTGTAGTTGCAGCTTCCATTACTGTCTGTCTCGTGCCCTTTCTGTGTCTGCATCAAATGTCAGACACGACACAAGAAATCCTAAAAGTATCAAGGCAGTCCCTGGGTTTTTTATTCCTCTAATACCTTTTCCACCGTCTCCTTTCCTCTAATCTCCACTTATCTGGCAGCCAGGTGAGCAGAAGCACATGGCTGGTGGGCAGGCTTTGCTGTGTGGGAATATAGCTCATCTTAATGGTGTTTTTCCTTTTCTCCTTCCCTTCCCTCTGCTTCTCTTCCCCTTTCCTCAGGGTGGCTGTCAGACAGAGATGGAGAAACTTCTCAATGCTGCTGTCGCTGACAGCATGGAGCCGCTGGGGTCGGACCAGCGACCACAACGACCCATCATGCAGTGGGCGGCCAGGCTCGCAGGTGCGCAGCATCTGACAGATAATAGCAGATAAAACCCAGGCTATCCGGCAGCTCTCCTCACAAGGGGGTAGAAGAGTCGTGTGGATGAGATGAGGTGGGGATCAGATAATAGGGTGCAGGGTCATGTGGAGGGGCAAAGTGATTTGACAACAAACAACCTTTATTTAACCACGAACCGGCTAAACACAGACCCAAGCACACTTTATTCAAGGACATGCAAGGTCTCTGATCTCAAATCCCTCCATAGAATCACTACTGCAGCTTCCTGTTCACTTGAAGGAGGCGAAGATGGATTTTAAGCTTAATACAGAATGCTGGGACAGTGGCTGTGTCTATAAAAAACACAGCAAGAACCAGCAGTTGTCTTAAGAGTACATGTTTCTGCCAATACTTTGTTTGTTTAATTACATTTGTGTTCACATTTAGCCCCACAAGTACAATAAGGGAGAATGCCATACAGCTTTCTCACTTCCCTGCTGATCATACTTAGGTTGAATCTACTCTGCAGCTCTGGCAAACCTGAACCCATTATACATTGTGCAAATACACCAGGTTATGGTTAAAATGATTATATAAATCACTTGTAATCTCTTGGTTTACACAATGACTACCTGGCACTGACAATGTCCAAGTCAAATACCTCACACGTAACAATTTACTTTTAAATAAGTAGAGAGCCAATCTTTAGGATAAACTGGTCCTTTTACTTGTCTTCTAAAGACTTTGTTTCCCACTTCTCAGAATCTGAGATATAGACGTTCTCAATAGTTCATGCCCACTTCTTCCTTACATTAACCTTCATTTCATAACTTTATCTTTGGTTGCCATTTCGGCTGCCTTGCAACATTGCTAGACTTCCTACACTTACTTTCACGGGTTGTTTGCATTGGTATTGTGTGCCAGTGGTCAATATGTTCATATTTAACATTGTTCTTTGCAGGATAGGAGTTTCTAACTTTAGGTGTGGGAAACTTCACAGATTGGGCTCGTTTGACTTCAGCTATGCAATGCAACCGGTCTTGAAGCAAAGGATTATGGTCCTGGAGTGCTACATGCCACTTTAGAAACAGCATCAGGAAATGTGACTATACCGCAAACTCCTATATATATAGATATATATCTATATATACAGATACTGTATCTGTATACATATATATTCACGTGTACATCCTGATCAGTATTCTGATCTGTGATTAGCCTGCACAAAGATCTATCTGTATCATTCCTTGGTCTCCATTAGAGGTCAGTACAAAGTCACACACTCGTACACAAGACTACAGGAGGCCATAATGAGCTGAAGGTTTCTCTGATTGAACAGACTTTAGTGTGTGCTGTGGGGAGTTTCTTTAAGAAAGAGACAAAAGCAGCTCTGGTCAGACATTAGAGCAGAAGAGTTAGAGGGGAGAATTTCTCTAAATTAAATTACACCATTTTGTTTATACATACACATTTCCACATGTTTTGCACCCAGATCTGACATGATGAAGGGCGAAGGCATGTACAGGTAAAGAATGATGACCTGACGAGGAGTTATTTCCTCCTTTTCAACTAAATGATAAAGTTGTATATATTAGAAAATGTCTAATGTCAGTAGATTGCTCAGGAAATCTAATAATTTGAATCATTATGGCTCCACAGCATTGGTGATGCGAAATGCTCAAAGAGTGATATAGTATAGACACTGTCCTCCCGCTTGTCACACACAAACACACACATACACAAGTCAAAAAACTCAATCCACCCGCCATAACACACAGACTGAGTGGCATCAACCTCTATTATCTAGTCCCTATGCTACTAACACAAAAGGCTCCCTGGAACAAAAATCCAATCAGTCCTCTCTAGGAGGATTTTCTCCACAGTAGTGCTTAGCAACACTGGTGGCTCTGCTGGTGACAAAGAAATAATCTCAGAGCCCACAGCCGGCTCGCAGACTGTTTACTGCCTCACTCACATCGTCCTTTTAGAAAGAGGATGGACAGTCTGCACCTTAACAGCATGTTGTCATTTTAGTGTCCTCCGAGTTACACACCTTCTCTCCCCCCTTTCTCCTCCGTTTTGCATGGAAAACCATCAAACACATGATTGACTGTGTGTACAGTGCATGAAATTACCATATTTGCAAAACTGGGAATATTTACTTTAAGCATTATGAATATAAGCTTGACAAAAAAAATCATCAGGCATAGACTTGTGACAGGTGTTAAATAATTGTTTGGTGACACACATTTTTATAAATATTTTCAGTAATGTGCCTCCCCCCCGGCTCCCCCTTCCTCCTCCCTATCCCTCCCTGACTCCTATCTCTCACAGTCCTCAATTCTTTGTCTGGCAAATTATCACACTCAGTCTCCATTCATTAGCATGCTGCCGCGTATTTAGCCACGCTGCTGAGAAGCCTTCAACAAAGTCAACTGGAAAATAGTCAATATGAGGCGGCCAGCGTGGCCCGCTCTTTCCTCTCATCCATCCTTCATCTATTTCTTTCCTTGTTTTATGTGTTTTTCTAAACCACATCAAAATGGAACCATGGTCCCCTATAATGAGGAGGAGGGAGATAAAATATGCAAATGTACCAAGAAAGGATATAATTAGGGCAAGTAATAGGAAGTGTTGTTTTCACAGCTGCTCATTTAAACAGGAGTCTGATAGTATTTTCTTAAAATAAATAATGTTATTTTCCCTCTTTGTAGAAGTGGAAAATCATGAGCTTGTCTAAAACTTAAAATCCAGCTAACCTTGCACTGAAGTAACGGTTTAGGTATGGACTTCAGCTTTAGATGGCAACATAAGGTTTGACTTTTCAGTCTTTGTCCAAAGCTGCTTGCAGATATTCTTTCGTGTCCTGCAGTCTGCAAGGAAGACTTTTCAGGTGTTGCAGTGGGAATAAAACCACCTTAACACCACATGATGCTGGGATAAGAATGTCTAAGACACTCTAATGTATTAAAATAAGTACTAAACAAGGAAATGTCCATTGAATAGTGCAGCGGTGCTACCAGCTGGGAAAAAAATGGAGATTAAAAGACTTTTCTCCTCTCTAAAACGAGACACAATTAACATTTCAGACAAAAGCAGTGAGCATATCGAAAGGATCCTACAGATTTGTGTGAAGACAAAGCTGCAATTAACTTGAACAAATCTTTGTTTCTCAACTCTAAATCATGTAGTTATGGAAAGATGGGAGTAAATGAGAGCCAAATGAGAGCATAATGAATAAATGTACATGTCTCATGTTTCAGTCGAACTCAAAAGGGAATAGTGGATAAAGATCAGCCAATGAAATTCTACAGAACAAAGAAGCAAATGATACATCAAATAGGATTATCTTCAATTTATCTGCAAGAAAAAAAAAGATTAATGTTCTGACAAAAAAAGCATAGTTAAAATGGCATCTATTCATAGAATTTGTACTCCATAAGGGAGGAGTTTCCTGGGATTCAGAGAGTGGATCCTACAAGTACAGCGATAGACCACTGCATTGCTAGCTGAAAGAACCAAGAAAAATGCATACTATTTAGAACAAGAGTAAGTACTATTTAGTACAATACTGAGAAATAAATGCAGGATGTATTCATGCTTTTTTTCTCTTATCTGAGATTGATGCTAATAAAGACAAGACCACGGTGATATTGTGAAAATTAAAAAGAAAACTGTGCTGACCTCACATTTATGCCTCAAATGATTAAATTCAAAGTAACTCATAACAAACTCTGGTGTTTTCTGACATATTATGCAAAAGGTGAGATAGAGCAAGTGCTGATTCTCCAGAAGTACATTATTATGGAGGGTGGGACAGGAAGTATGCAATTAGCTGTAGACTGTATTCAGATATTTTATATTACTACATCCTACTAACACATCAACATACCAAATATGCACTGTAATTCTGACAAAATATGACCCATTTCTATTCCAAGGAGACAATGATTATGATCAGTTACTCGTCATAATGAGGCTTTCACATGTAAAAGAAATTGTAAAACATAAATGCAACAAAGATGGAGATGAAGGAAGCATCAATACTGACCTGCGTCTCAGGTTGCACTTGGATGTTTTGCTCATTACTTTGCATGGCAGATATTTTCTTGTAATAGTACAGTGAACCCACTATCTTCATATCCTGGGAGCACCAGATGAGGTTTAAGTGCAATGAAAGTGAACAATAATAGTTTTTAAACAGGCTGGTGTTGATTATGTTTTAGCATCCATTTATATCAAAACTGCACAATACAGGATTTGATACAGGATGTTTTTCAAGAAGGACTTCCCAGATGGTTTGATTCACAGAATAACCTGCACAGCTGACACTGCTTACTGCTTATTTACTCCTATGCATATTTGTTAAACTACTCCAACTCAGTCACACCAGGTACCATTTTAGGGCAAGCCAAAGTTAATCCCTGACAATCCACGATCTGACAATGGTAGAAGAGCAGCAAAGCCAGCAGTTTGAAATATCAAGCAACAACTAGTTAAAAGAAAATGAAAGTTGAACCAGCTATAGTGGATCAAATGAAGGCTGTTTGATGAAAAACATCTGGAACATCAGTTGACCACATGAGTGCAAGGAGTTTGTCAGAACAAAGAGCTACAAACAACAACCATCTTATTTGCACCAAACACCAGTGAAGTGATACAAAGTCCACTAGCTGCAGATTATCTATGAGAATAAACTTTTATTCTAGCATATTGTTCTCAATGATAAATTAGCTTTGTGTGTAAACAGTGAAGTTTTTTATATATCCTACTAAAGCTAAAGAAGGAGTTTTCAAGAAATAACCACATGTAGTACAACCAAAGCTATGCATCATGGGAAAGCATATCAACCGGAGATCCCAGCAGTCTCCATCAGTTTAATCATTACTTTAGCTGCACAGTGCATGAGTTTAAAAAGAATCACACACATACATATATAATATGCTGCAGATATGCAACTTAATGAAAAGTTCTGCTCATATTGTACTCTTGAACAACACCAACACATGATCAAGACCACAGGTGACTCCTTAAGCTGTCTCGTTCCCACTCCCATTTGTTAATGAGGGTCTTTCCGCTAAGAGTAGCACTGTTGATGTATTGCTAGCCAAATATAAAAGAGTTGGACATTTTAAACATTTGGCCTAAGCTGGTGGAAGACAAGCTGCTGCAGTTCAAACAGACCATGGAAAATACCTCAGCAAGGCGTGCAGTACTCCTGGAACAGAATGTACTGCAGGATACAGCCTCTTATCCAACAGAAGTGGGTTCTTATTGTTAGAACTGAGATGTTACTAATAACTTCTCACATCGCTCTTGGAAAGTGAGAAAATGTAAGTGCTTTTACTGGCCCAGGCAGAAAGACGTATCTGTGCATCTTTAACCCAGACTGACTGCAAAACGTGACCTCTGACCACAGATATATGTTCAGTGGGTTTGTCTGTAAAAAGAAAAGCATGAAACATGGGGAATTTCTGTAAAAAGACGGACTTTAATGAAGAACATTTCTATTGCGCTCTGACAGAGACAGCAGGGAAATGGAGACACAAAGAGAGGAGTGATAGAGTGAAAAAGAAGAAAGTCAGAGGAGAGATCTGAGAACTGCCTATTATCTCCACGCTGCTTCATAGCTTTAGACACACGCGCTACACGCTTCTGTGCGCAGACCTAAAAAAAGTGTGGGTACGGTAGCACACACGCACTCAAGACACAACCATCCTCTCAAATCTGCACAGATCTCATGAATATAATTGACCTTTTTTCCACTGTATGCTGAGCGTGCATAAAGGGGAAAGGAGAAACTAAACAGAGGCAACCAGAGTTAATTTGGAACAACACATTATTGGGTGCTGACTGCAGATATGGAAAAGGACAATCTAATCGATAAACCAAAAGAATGACAATGGCCTCTCAAATCAATGTCTGCAACCCCATTTTCTCACTGTGAAAAGACAAAGGCTTCGGTGCAGGTTCGTTTGTTGTTCTGTTTTGTGTAGTTTGTACCTCTGAGTGTGTGTTATGTGTACATGCACGATGTTGTGGTGGAACAGTTGCCAGGACTAATCATTATTTAGTTGTGGTGGGGCTGGAAAGGTCAGCAGTCTGAAATGTCAGGCTGTGTTCAACAGGAGCCAGATGCAGTCGTGCGCTGCTCAAGTGTCCAATTAAAGAAGGCCGAGTGAGGTTTGAGTGGGTCTGTGTGTGGGAGTGTGTGCAAGTGTGTGTGAAATGAGGAAGGGTGTAGAGGGGGAGAAATGCCTTTTTTTTAATCTCAATGTTTGTATGTATATCAAATGCGCGTTACACGTAGAGAATGAATATATTTAAGACACTAGTCATGTTTTCATTTAAAAAACAAATACTTGCTGATGAGCAGGGTCCACTGGTTTCCTCTCAGTATTTTAAAATGGAGATCTATTAGTATTGTTCAGATTAATTCAAATATTGACAAAATAGATTCCAATGTCGATATCGATCTATAGTAACGTAATAACATCAACACGTTAGTGTCAGGTCTTCTCCTCTATGCGGTATTTCAGAATTTCATCAAAGAAGCAATCCAGCTGTCTTTGTGTTTTAAAAGTACCTCTTCATCACAACACCTCCACACTCCTGTTTCCACACGAAACTTAGCTGCAAAGGTAAATGAATGTCAGACAAGAACTCACCAGCAGCACACACACCATCTACTGGTAAGGAGTGTTAATCAGGATGAAACAACGGATTCTCCCACAACTTACACAAATAATGAGGATTAAGTCCTTGTAGGTGGATGTGGTTTGCTGCTGAGACAAAGAAAATACAGAGACATTACCAAATTTAGAGATTTAGGCACTGTTTACATGACAACGACAATACGGGGAAAACACAAAACATTTTACCAGATGCCCATATGGTTTATACGGCAAAAGAGTTTTGCATCCATTCAGGATGTTTTTAATAAAACATTTAGTTTAAAAACAAACATAACTTCTGTCCACCAACACACTGGGCATGCACACTACAACAGGAAGTTGGAGGGTTTGTGCACTTTATCACTTCCGTGTGCACGCAGATTTCCCCAACCAAAACAGTTGTGTAAACGCAGAATTAAAGTGAGAAGTGATTGTGTTTTTTGCTGCAGACCGTACTAAGAACTAATGAAATTTTGTTTCTGTATACCTGATGCTAAAATTGCAAAATGAAAACTAACTTAAAGTTCATTAAAAAGTGTTTTTGCGTCCTGCGTGGCCCTGTGGAGTGACAGGTGCCTAGAGCTGATAGTGGCTCTCATTCCAGAGGGTAGCATGCCCCCCTCTGGTCTTACCTCCTTGGGCTTCTCACTCTTCCCACTCACCAGCACACACATAAGTAGGGACATGGGGGGCGGTTACGTTTGCTTGGTGTTGTAATCGGGACCATTAAGGTGGCCCTTGTTGCTGCACTCGGTACCTGATTGTCTCTCAGTTTTAATCGCACTTATACATAAACACAACTACTACAGATAGCAAACATATAGCTCTTGAGGGGTGGGCCATGGAATGTATGGTGGGAGGGGCTACTTTGGTTGCCCTGCCTAGACATAACATTAGTTTTAATTCCTTTGAACACCTGACTCTCAGTCTATCTCATCCAAAATGGAAATCAGAGAAGCTCCTTCTGTTAGCAGTAGTGTATCGTCCACCTGGACCTTATTCACAGTTTCTGACAGTCTTGTTAGACTTCTTATCAGACTTAGTACTAAATACTGATAAAATTATTGTACTGGTTGACTTTAACATTCATGCTGATGATGCTGATGATAACCCTGTTCTGTCTGATCATTTCTTAATAACCTTTGAATTTACTTTACTCGACTACACAATAGCCGAGAAGAAAACTTATTATAGCCGATGTTTGTCAGATAGCGTTGTTACCAAATTTAAGAAATCAATTTCATCTGTATTTCCTACAATACCCTGTGTTGATATAATAGAGAAGATCCATTCGAGCTCTCATCCAACTCAGGTTGATGAATTTGTTGAGAGAATCACAGTTTTAATGCGTACAACATTAGACAATGTTGCTCCTCTAAGAAAGAAAATAACCACACAGAAGAAGCTCCTTGGTTTAATTCACAGCTTCGAGTTTTCAAACAGATATTTAGACACTTGGAAAGGAAATGGCGTTCATCTGGTCTAGAAGAGTCTCATTTAGTCTCAAAGGAAGTTTAATAGTATATAAGACAGCCCTGCGTAAGGCTAGAACAGATTATTATTCATCATTGATAGAAGATAAGAAGAACTATCCCAGGCTTCTTTTCAGCACTGTAGCCAGGCTGACTAGGAGCCATAGTGCCGTTGAGGCTTTTATTCCTTTAACTCTCAGCTGTGATGAATTTATGAGTTTCTTCTTAAACAAAATAGTTTCTATTAGAGATAAAATCCATGATGTTCTTCCCACCATTGACGATGTTTCAACTGCAGCCGTTTTAGAAACATCTATAGAACCGTATTTTTCTTTGGATCATTTCTGTCCTGTACAGCTCTTAGAATTAACCAAAATAATAGCTTCATCTAAACCTTCAGCTTGTATTTTAGACCCAATCCCAACTAGATTATTCAAGGAAGTATTTTCTTTAATCAATACATCTGTACTGGATCTGATCAACGAATCACTATTAACAGAATATGTACCTCAATCTTTTAAGACATCTGTAATTAAACCCTTACTTAAAAAAAACAACTCTTGATCCAGAAGTGTTCACTAATTATAAACCAATATCTAATATCTATCTTCATGTCTGAAATTCTGGAGAAAATAGTTTCTACTCAACTATGTGCCCATCTAACCAGAAACAATCTGTTTGAGGAATTTCAGTCA
>JBAMHX010000016.1:16792174-16802310 GCA_037177515.1 Pseudomugil tenellus | reverse complement strand
TCAAAGCTGAATATTATTAGAAGTTGGAGCGGGGCTTGTTTAGTTTCAGTATCTTAGGAGGATATCTGTGTGTGCAGATGAATATTACTGTGCATAATTATTATGCAACTTCACAAAAATGTACAAATATACATTTCTGGCATTCAAAAACAATAAAAAAAACAAATAAATGACCAATATAACAACTTTTGTTTGCGAGGATACTCAAAAGCCGCCATCCATAGATTCTGTCAGTGTCTAGATCTGTTCACGATCAACATTGTGTGCTGCAGCCACCACAGCCTCCCAGACACTGTTCAGAGTGGTGTACTGGTTTCACTCCCTGTAGATCTCACATTTGATGAGGGACCACAAGTTCTCTATTGGGTTAAGATCAGGTAAATAAGGAGGTCATATCATTATTTTTTATTCTTTTAGACCTTTTCTGGCCATGCAGAGAAGTACTTGGATGCGTGGGATTTCAGAGACTTGATGGAACATTGTCCTGCATGAAAATCATGTTTTTTCTTGAACGATGCTGACTCCTTCCTGTACCACTGCTTGAAGAAGGTGTCTTCCAGAAACTGGTAGTAGGTCTGTGAGTTGAGCTTGACTCCATCCTCAACCCGAAAAGGTCCAACAAGCTCATATTTGATGACACCAGCCTATACCAGTACCCCACCTCCACCATGCTGGCGTCTGAGTCGGGGTGGAGCTCTCTGTCCTTTACTGGTCCAGCCACAGGCCCATCCATCTGGCCCATCAAGACTCACTCATTTCATCAGTCCATAAAACCTTAGAAAAACCAGTCTTATAATATTTCTTGGCCCAGTCTTGAAATTTTATCTTAGGTGTCTTGTCAGGCGGTGATCGTTTTTCAGCCTTCCTTATCTTGGCCATGTCCCTGAGTATTGCACACCTTATGCAGCTCTAACAAACGGTAAAACTGGTGGCAAATGGCATCTTGGCAGCTTCGGCTTTTCCTCAGTATACGGGCAGTTATTTTGCGCCTTGTTTTTTCAACAAGATTGTTGCGACCCTGTTGACTAAATTGAAAAACTTGGTCATTTTAAAAGTGTTGCATCCCTTTGCAAGACATCTTACTATTTTTGACTTTTCAGAGCTCGTCAAATCTCTCTTCTGACCTATTTTGCCAAAGAAATGAAAGTTGCCTAATAATTATGCATATCTAATATAGGATGTTGATGTCATTAGACCACAGCCCTTCTCATTACAGAGATGCACATCACCTGATATGTTTACTTGGTAGTGGGCTTTCAAGCCTGCACCACTTGGAGTAGGACAACATGCATAAAGAGGATTATGTGCTCAAAATACTCATTTGCGTAATAATTCTGCACACGCTATATATGTTCCTAAGCACACCAGAGTCACGTGATGGAGCAGGGACACATTTTAAACCTGCAGGACTGTGGTCCATGTAGTACTGAGTAGCTCTGTAATAGCTCTGTTGTATGCTAATGCAAATGTGTAATTTCTGTGAGCTCCTGTGAATAGTATACTATTTATTCAGTTTAAAGAAAGAAACAAACACACACATTACCACAACCTTTTCAGTTAGATTTCAGTGTGCTGTTTTTTTCTGCTGTGTGTTAAAAAGATAGCTTTTTTGGAAACAGTCCAACACCACCAGTATGATGGAAATCATTTTCTATTAGGGGTCTTCAATCAACTGTGGGGGTAAAATGGATTTGAGACTCTTCCAAATGGGACAGGGAGCTTGAATCTTCAGAGGTGTTAAACTTTCTACCTTTGTGCAACTGAAACATGTACTTCTGCCTCTCACAGCATCATATATTGACTGGCCACTCTACCCGTATCTAAACAAGCACATTGGCGTATCAATAGACAAGACACAAGGTTGAAAAGTTCACCCATTTCTCCTCCAGGGCCTAATTGGAGCTGAAGGTCAGGAGACGTGTATTTTTCTATTGGTTTATTGTCTTTATGAACCAAACGAGAGCGGTGAATGTTTATGTGTTCAAGTTGTAAAACCATTCTGTTCTCTTGTGCTATTTCTGCCTTTTCCCAATTCAAAGCCAGTTATTTATATATTTCATGATATTCCTCCCAAAACAGATTTAAATGTCTGTTATCTTCAAGTGAGCAGACAGTGAGAGACATATTAGAAAAGAAATGAAACAAATTGTTGTGACTAAAGCGTTTCCTCAGCACAACTTTTCCATTTAGTCGAGTTCAATCAGGTATCGGAATGGAGCGCTGAATAGTCCTTTAAAGCTGAAGCCGGCTGGACTGCTGTGTTTACTGGTAATTAAGCGGGACAATAATTAGCTGCTAGTGGAGGACAGAAAGGGAGGGGCTGGCAGGAAGAGTTTGTGTGAGATGCAACGCAATTCAAACACAAGCTAACAAGAGCAACACATGCACATACAATAAACTGCAAGATGTGAATGATGTGTGTGCCAACACCCACTCCAGATGTTGATGTCTGCACCAGATGGATGTAGTGTTTGGTATGTGATAGCTTCTAATCACAGTGTGGAGTAAGAATGGAGCAGAGATAGAAGATTTTGTTTAAAGGACACTCATTTGACGAGGAAAATTTAGCATGAGAAAACTTAAGAGTCAGCATTGTGCGTGTGTGTGAGGCAAAGTTATGTTTAACTGAAGATGCCCCGCATTGCTTTTCTCTGTCACAAGAGTCAGCTAGCTACCAGGAAGAAGTGACTTAAAGCCTTACAATTAAATTACACTAAAGTAAAACAAAGTTGCACTGACCATTAGACACCTGGGTTATCCATTAGCCAGTACAACTCCACATCTGTGTATGTGTGTGTGTCTGTGAACTGGGCCAGTCACAACGCTGAGTATTGTTGTTGTGAAACTGTCTGATTTACTCCTGTATAATATGTTATTGTGGAAATACTACGAGACAGAAACACACAGCTGCTAAAATGAGACCTAACATGTGACTTTGTGCTTCAGCTGATGCTAAGAATCTGAAAATCTGTGTTTATCAAAGCAGACACACACTCGAGCATCTTCGTGTCAACAGTCTAAGGCGTTTTAAAAAGGAGGGAATAAAAATACAGAAGCCTAAAACTTTTAGGTCAAATATAATTTTTTTTCTAATTCAGAGTCTGCCTGAGCTCTCCAAGGTCGGCTATATCCAAACATGTCAGGCTTCAGAGTTGTATCCTTATTAAGATTAAAACATCATTTAGCTCCTTTCAGTAAAAAAAAAGTTGACTGACAGACATTTTTAAATATTTTTCCACCGAACAAGCTTACATCTTCAAATGAACCAGTTTTCATTGCTTCATTCCACAATTTAGCTCGTTCAACTAAAATCCACGAATCTATCTTTTCAGACTCTTCCTTTGATGTAAAAACACACAGAAAGATGGTTTTTATACTTGCTTCTCATGTGGAAACTTTTTGTCCTAACACGTGAAACACGTAACAGGGTAAAAGATGAATAACTATTCATGAACTTAGGAATACTATTTATGATTCAGGAATGATTGGTAATTTTCTCCATGTTGTGCATGTTAGTCAGAAAAAACCACATCCACCTTCACTGCTCAGTAGAAGACAGAAGAGGCTACTTTGATGGACAGCAGGACGTTTTCAGTGCTAATATGTTAGACAAGAATTGCTTCTTCAGCTGTGAATGAAAGCTACATTTGTTCAGATTCCAGAAGGAAACAACGGCTAAACAGCAATGGGTGGATGCTTTTGGGAGCCAGCCAGAGCTTTGCCACAACATTTTTATTTGTGACTGGCACTTCACTGAAAAACTGCTGGATGAATAAGGCCTGTATGACAGGTGAGTTGCTAGCAGCTTTTTGCTAAGAAGAGGGTCTGCTGCTACAGTAAAGGATGACATTTCTGATCCTGAGACACAAGCTGCAAGTAAAACGAAGTAACCGAAAGACGTCAGTTTTTGTTTTGATAGTGTGTGAGCAACAGTCAAAATAGAGGAATCAATCCACATTTATGTTACCTGAATGCTACCAGCACTTGCAGGTAACATGCAACAATAGATAGAATTACTGTAATGTGATTTTTACTGTGCTGTACTGTAATGTTTATGATGAAAACAGCTGATGTGCATGCTCCTGGCTACTATTCCTGGCAGTTGACCAATCAGAGGCACCCATATTCTCTCTCTCTACTTGTTCCTGGCAGAAGCGGATCTGATGGCCAACTGTAATGTTCAATGTGACATAAATAAGGGGGTTTGTGA
Source organism: Pseudomugil tenellus (assembly GCA_037177515.1). Classification (NCBI taxonomy): domain Eukaryota; kingdom Metazoa; phylum Chordata; class Actinopteri; order Atheriniformes; family Pseudomugilidae; genus Pseudomugil; species Pseudomugil tenellus. The sequence goes on along the minus strand of JBAMHX010000016.1, from coordinate 16,798,100 downwards.
AAAACGTGAGATTAATCCCTGCCCTTGTGGACTTACAATAATTTAGCCTGAAATGTGCATAATAGAGCTACTTTAAATAGAGTTTCCCAAAGTAAATAAAGAAATTTTCAACAATAATTAGGCACATAGGTGTGTTCCCTGGTGTCTAGGGACACATAGGGACCTTATAGAACACATTGCCAGTGTTAAATATGTTTTAGTGTATGTCACTACACCTAAATAAACTCCAATAAAAGAGAAATGAGTGAGACATTTATAATCTTGCCTGTGTGTTTTCCCTACCAGAAAGTGGAAAACACTATGCTAACAACCAGCAGACTAACAGTGATTCATTCACACAGATACCATCAATCACCTTTAGTAACTTCACTGAATCTTTGTAAATGCTGGCATTAGAAAACACTGCATTGTCTTCATGAACAACTGAAAATGAATAGTAATGTCCCTTTTTTCCCCTCATTAATAAGTGAATATATATGTAACATTTTCAGCACATATAAGGGCCAATCAGGCTCTTGGGCAGATTTTACAGAGGATGGTGCTACAGTAGACACAGTCTTGTCAAAAGAATGATTGTGATACTCTCTAAAATGCTTATTGTATTAGTCACATGCATGTAAATATACAGTACCTTCGAAATGTATTCACAACCATCAAACTTTTCCATAGTTTGTCATGTGAAGCCAAAAGCTTAATCATATTTTACTTATTTTTTTCTGTTGCACACCCCAGCAAAGTAGGTTACAGCTGTTACGACAAAGACAATGATACTTGTTTTGCAGTTATTCATTTATTATTTTGGAAGTTAAACTCAGACTAAATATTGTTTTGTAACCTGGGGAATGGGGAATACCAGCTCTGCACATCTACAGACAGAAATTTTTGGCCATTCTTCTTTGCTAAAGAGCTTAAATTCAGTCAAACAGGTTTTGGATGCCCTGCTAGAAGGCAAACCTCCAGCTAAGTTTAAAGTCTTTCACAGTTAATAGTTTTTCCAGGATTTTTAAATAATCCATCATCCAGTTTCTCTGCCCTTCCTGGTGCTGCAAGTTGCGGCCATCACCATGGTTAATAGTATGATGGTGTGTTCAGGGTGATGTGAAGTGTCAGTTTTCTGCTACACATAGCATTTTGCAGTTAAGCTGAAAAGATCAACTTTGGTATCTGACCAAAGCACTTTGTTCCACCTTTGCTGTGTTCCTGACACTGCAAACGGGACCTCTCATGGCTTCTTGTCAACAATGGCTTTCTTTTTGCCACATTTTCTTAAAGACCAAATCTGCGGGATACATAACTAATTGTTGTACTGTGAAAATATTCTCACATCTAAGTTGTGGATCTCTGCAGGTTCCTCAGAGCTACCATGGTCCTCCCGACTGCTTGTCTGAATACTATTCTCCTTGCTCAGTCTGTCAGTTTAGGTAAACATTAGGTCTGCAGTTGTAACTTACATTTTCCACTTAGGGGTGTGACCTTTTGATTGACTGATACAATATCTGCCAGTAAGAAAGCAGTGTGGCACACTTTTCAGACAGCTTTAGTGCGCCTACCTCTGTTAGCCGGTTAGCATTAGATCATTAGGCAGCTCAGAGTTTGATAGATTTCAATCATCAACCCACACTCATAGCTTCCCTCCCAGCTCCACCATTTTTCTGTTTTCCAGGAGGGACACCACTTGTTACGCTAAATGGCTATAATGGGAAAAGCCCAACAAGGTTCAATGTAGCTCTTGAGGTCACGGAGGCACCATCCATCTTTTTATATGCAGTCTATGATCAGATAATGAGAGGGAGGATAAAAATACCTTACATTATTTTTTATTTTTATTTGTAAAAAAGATTTTTCCCACTAACAGTAATCCAAAACTTTATGTTTTGGTCTGTCACATAAAATCCTAATAATAGGATTTGTGGTTGTAACACAAAAAAGTAGAAAGGTTTAAGGGCTATGAACACTTTTTCAAGGGGCAAATATGTTACATATTTTCACAAAAACATCTGCACTTTACCTGTCAGACGTTATAATGCCTGAGCTAATTAGTGAACATTAATATCTATGACACTATTATTGAAAATAAATTAAAACAAATAGACAGCTATTAGTGCTTATTTATTAGTAAAGACTCTGAGAACTAAAGTATCTTTCCTGTCTTGCAGTTCCTGCTCTTATACTGCATTGCCAGTCCAGTAAAGTCCTCCACCCTTCCCACCCGTACCTCCTCCTACTTGCCCCCCGAGATAAACAAACAAGAAAACAGTCATTTGGCGCATCTGTAATCACCTTAGCTATATCCGTTGGAACTGAGGACTTTTAATTTACCGCGCTTTTAATTTGTTTTCACAGCAGTTTCAAGCAAATTGAATTTGTTAATTAAAGCAGCAAAATGAAATGCTGAGCATTATTGACGAGGTGCTAATTGGGTTAGTGTGGAAATTGGAAGTTGGGATGAAGAGGGGTGGGTGGGGGCTAACAAGAGTGTAGGGGGAGGAGAAAAGGGCATTTTGGGGTATCAGTAGTCAGGACAAATCATGTTACAGGACAGGACTCCATGCTAAGTGCCCCCCCAGTAGATGCTTTAAGCTATGTGTGAGCACATTTCATCCCCCAAGGTTCTTTTTTTGGCTGTCTTACACTAACATGGACAGACAGTAGCATTTCCTCCTGAGTTTTTTAGCACAATCCCACATATGTACACATGCAGACAAATTAGCAAACAGACAAACAGAAAACCTTTTTCTCATTTAAATAACAGAGATCCTGAGACAATACAAAAAAGCATTTTACAGGTATTTGTAAGTGTATGATGCTTGTACAAATTTACAAAGATGCATACAGAAGCAGAAGTGGTCATAACTGAGCACACTGTTGTCAAAATATAACACACCCAGAATCAAAATCTGAAAATATGTCAGAGACAGAATCCTCTGGTGATCAGACTGATAGCTGCAGTTGAGTAAAGCCTCTAAATAAGTTGATGTTCTCTCCTCTTAAAAAAACTCCCAGACCTGATCTTTGCAAGGCGGTGAAAAGGTCCTGAGAGGAGCAGGGTTGTCAGTCCGATGCAGAGATCAGACTGCACATTACAACTGTACATATACATATAACATAGTAAGAAATATGTAAAAGTTCAACCAGCCTCTCAGGGCAATAATGCTTTTCTTCATGCTGAATTTATGTTTGAGGGGAAACTTAAAAGAAAGACTTTTTATTTTATAAGATCAAATGGTATTATGTGCACTTTAACAACAACATTTACTTAATAAAATTGAAACCATACTTGAAAGAATTCAAGTATGGTTTACTGAACCATACTTGAATTCTTAGGGCACAGAGATCACCAGGAAGCAGAGTACTAAACTATATAAAACACAAAAACAAATTAATCCATAAATAGTGAGAATCAGTTCTTTTAAAAAAAAAAAACCAAAACTGAGTTATTTTTTTCTTTATATTTGTTACAACAGACTTGCCATGACGGCTTAGGATTAAAATCATATTTATGCATTCTTTACAAGAATATTTCATTATGTCCTTTTAATGTTGTGCTGACAGACACAAGGCCACAGTTTTGGGGCTAGAATTAAACAGTTACAGAAATTATTAAATTAAATTATTAGATCTCTGGCTTTTTTTTTTAGTTTATGAAAGTCACATCATACAACGCTGAGTTCATGAACTATTATACCCATCTGGTCTAATTAGTACATTAGTATTTAACTGTTCCTGGTTTCTTTGAAACAATTTTTGTTTAATTTTATTAAAATCTTATTTCAAAGCAAATCTGCAGCTTGACAAGGTGACAAGTCCTCCTTTGTAGTGACTTGCTTTGTGGGCTGTGACATGATTAAATACTAAAGAAGTCCATCTGGTCTTGAGCTAAAGCATGAAGGCTGCAAGAAGCAGAAACAGCATGACGTCCAATTTACTCATTTACAATATTACTATATTAATACTTTTATTATCAGATCTAAAGGCATCTGAGGAATGATACTGAGGATCTACCTGAGGTAGTTCTGTGATATGTTTTTGCCTGCGTTTATCAATTTGTCTGTTAGCAACTTTACTCAGAAACTACTGGATGGACTTTCATGATTGTTTTTTGAAGATTGGGTCTTGGTTAAATCCAGTTAGATTCCATTAAATTGTGGAAGTGATCCACATCATATTCGGGATCCAGGATATTTTGAAAGGTTCTTTATCAATGCGAGATAGTATATATGCATATAACTCCACAATAAACAAGGCCAATGCCGTTGGAAGTATTGACTGTATTAAATGGTAATTCTTCCTTACCCTTGCTCAACCTCAGAGTCATGTTGGAACCATCTGATAAACCAGAATCTCAACATAAAGTGTAATGTATGTTGTCGTTTTGTTAAGACACAACAACACATTGAATACAACACAATAAAGATAAGTAACTACAACAGTCTTCACCTGAAGAAGTGTTGCTATAATACTCAAATTATTTAGGAAAAATGTAAATAAAATGAAGCAAACAAAGCAAAACAAAGCTGCGTATAAGACAATTACTATAAATTACTGGACAGCGGGTAATTCACGTTTCCCATAGGTTTCTCAAGAGCGCATCTGAAGTCAATAGGCGGGTCCTACCATCGCCATCTTGGTGTTTCATCATTATCGCAAAATCCCAAAGAGGATGAAAAGGTAGAGCTGAGAGGGCTCTGTCACAGTGGAGCCAGCAGGAAGTACGCAGCTGCAACCAGTAACAGCGCTCTAACACACATCAATCAAAAGGACACACCTCGGAAAATTGAACCTATTAAACCGAAAAAAAGTTTTTGGAGCCACTCTGTAAACATGTTTATTTCAGCTGTGAAATCGGACATTTTAACATGGGAGCCTATGGGGATTGCTCTCTATTGCAGCCAGTCATCTAGCAGTGAGGGGTGAACTGCAAGTATTTCCATTTCCGTATTGGCGTCACCATCAGCAGCCAGAGAATGCCGCCTGATCGGAAGGGACGGCTAGGGGTATATCCTCGAACAGCCCAATCCTCCAATTCCCCAATCCTCAAATAGACACAATACAATAATATAAAGCTGCAAATGTTCAGTTACAAAGCTCAACCTAATATGGAAACTTTGAACCAGCCCCGTATGACGTCAGGACTGGATGCATCCTGAGGTCATGACCTTTAATTTGCACTTGATTTGAGGTCAATGAGACAAAAAGTTCCACAAATATAGCTAAAAATCTGATTTTTTCTGTGTATAAAGCGCCACATGGTGGGGAAACCATAAATCTGAGAATCATGAAATTCGAGCCAGGTAATTCCTTTGGGGCCATAAACACGTACACCAAGTATCAAAATCCAATTGTTAAAATTGTTCGAGTTATCGCGCTCACACGAAGGATATCTAAAAACCATAAAATACCATAATATCCCCAACCTGTATTTAATTTACTTAACAGCTGTAGTCAGAAAATAAATGCATAAAACAACCACACAACAGAATTCAGATAAGCTGGGAAAAAATAAAGCATGAACGAATCATTTAAACAAAATGCCAAAAATGATTGAAAGGTCACAAATAGTAACTGTCAATCTACCAGCTAATCATAAGAACAACTTGATGAAAACATAAACGCCAAATAAAACATCATATTTGCTTATGATAACCAGCTCTGCTTTCCAACAGCTTCTCATGGTGGATTTTGTGATCAGTTGGGTCATTAATGATGTGGATTTTTCCTTCTGCCTGCTCTGCAAGCTGATCACCATCTTTTTTAAGCGTGTCATACACTTCCATACTTTTCCCTTTTCCTCCTGTAAGAACTATCATCCGCAATCCACATGGTTATCATCGCTGTCCTAAACAGCATGTCTCTACACACACACACACACACACACACACACACACACACACACACACACACACACACACACACACACACACACACA
>JBAMHX010000016.1:16755529-16792074 GCA_037177515.1 Pseudomugil tenellus | reverse complement strand
ACACACACACACACACACACACACACACACACACACACACACACACACACACACACACACACACACACACACAATTATATTTGATGTTGGCTGCTGGGATTGGCTCCAGCCCCCCGCGACCCCGTTTGGGAATAAGCGGTAGAAAATGGATGGATGGATGGATGTTTTTATTTATAATGCACTTTTCATGCTATAAATCAAAACAAAGTGCTTTACATAGTTAAAAAATGCATATTAAATTAAAACAAGGCATTTAAAAATAAACTAGAAACACTTTCGACACACACGTACAACTACATTTATGTAGTTGAATACCTTTACACAAAAAAGGGTGTAAGAGAAATCACAAGATATACAACTTTAATTACAAACAGTCTGCAACATTACTTGTGCACCAGATCATTGATCCCTAACAAGTACACTTAAACTATTCAGTGTTAATATCCCTTTGGGTATGTTGGCTCAATGAACTTCAAATGAGAAGAATTCAATCATTTAGTCTGAGATTTACATGTTTGCAGACAAACAGAAGGAATAAAGTGAAAATAAAAACACAAAAAAATTTAGAACAAAATAGCAGTCAACAGAAGCGAAGAGTATAAGACGAAAAACAAAAGGAGGCAAAGATGTGAGGAGTGGAACAGGGGTAGCCAGCTGGGTGAGTGGCTAAGCAGTGGTTAAATTAGCAAGGTGATTATAGTCCTAATTACAGGCTGAGCCGCTCCATTGATAAGGTCCCAGCCTACACCTGACAACACTTACTGCCCTTTCTATGAAATGTACGAGATACTCGACTGTACTAATGTACTGTACAAATGAGGTGGTATTTTTGGAAGAATGCATCCTAGCTCTTACACAAGTTGTAGTAAGTGCTTTATTCTCCCTTTTTTAATCAACAGTCGCATATAAAAAAATACTGTATATACCAATCACATAATTACCATGTTAAAAAAAAAAACAACTGAATGTACTATAGAATGTACTATGAGGTGTGAATTAAAGCTGGATAAAGTTTAGACTTGAAGCTATTATTAAATCTTTTATCACTTATTGCATGTTTTTGGACTTGTCAGTAAAGATTGTGATATCACATTGTGACATGCTTATTAAGTACACAGCTTTACATTATTGTTGTGCTAGAACAACCTGAAAAAACATGTAAACATGTTTGGTGTGAGTGATGAACGTGCGATAGTGCAATGAGGCCTCAGCAATGTTACTTTGGAAGCAAAACATTCCCATTAAAACATGAAAATCCTTAATGACTTTGTTATACACCACTTAATCAAACTCTCTTTGGGACTTTTATGTGCAATACACTAAAGCAAATTTAATTTTAGTCAATTATCTCAATTTTAATGACAACAGCTCAGTGGTGTCTCTTAAAAGTTCCCAGCAGAATTCTTCCTTAACAACATCATTGCCTAATTTCAGCAAATCTTATTAAAGTCAACACTGGAATATTTCTAAATGGCCAGTTTTAGATCATAGACAAGTCACAGGGTAAGTTTTTATGTACAATGGTATTCAGATATTCCCAGATGAGACCTTCCTCTATGAAACGGAAAAATAATAAATTATCCCGAACTTATGACACCATGACAGGAATTACGTCAGTAGTTGAAATATAAATCTGCATGTAGACATATTTATTGGTAGGGTGCATAAGTGCATTAAAAATGTGCAAGTCTAGCTGGAGTAAAGGTTGGAATGTAGCCAATACATTCATTCATTGTGAACTTTAGGCTTTGAGGCAGCTTTTGCTCAAATGAAATACTTTGATTTTATGTTCATGTAAAAAAAGTTAAATCTGTAAACTGCTAATGTTATTTCACACCTGTTGAAACAGTCCAGGCATCGTGCAAACCGTGCAAACACACAAACACGTGTTAATGTAATTTGCTTACAGATCATGTCATAGTTATAATAGAAACTTGCTTTTCTGACAGATGAAAACGTATCCAATAAAAACTATTGGATGAGGAAAATAACAATAAAAAAATGTAATAATACTTTGATCAGCAAATGAAAACAAGATTTACATTTCTGAGTGGACAGTGAAAAAGTATGCATTTTACTTAACCCCAGGATGTTTCTTTACATCTTATCGAGTCTCATGTAATGAATGTGACATAATATCAACAATTAGAGGAAAGAGATCCGGGACCCCAGAGGGCGATCTTTTTGTCTTGTGTTGGACTTGACAGAACCTCACGCTGAACACACTGTGTTGTTTCTTCACTGTACTGTGTAGGCGATGTGAAAAATTCACCACTATTTTTCAGCAGCTTGTGCAGAATCCTTCCCTGGACAACAACTTCTAGCGCTCCAGAGTTACCAACAGTATGGAAACAGCTTTCTTTATTCGCTCTGACTTACTGCCACCCCAACAGATGTCTGCAAAGCCAATTGCACTTTCAACAACAGTCCATTAGAAGAAATGTAACATCTTAGTGCAAATATTGAATGATCGTAGCTTCCTTAGATAGTCTGCTCTGTCCCGCCTTGCAGGTTACCTCTGTGTTGCATGTCCAGTCCAGATTGTTGTCTAGCTGGTTTCCTCCACCACTTCCAGCTCTTCTCCCCAGATATAGAGTGTGCTTTGTTTATGCCTGTTCCCATTGAAGTCACCAGTCATCTCTTTTGTCTTGTTTGTATTCAAGATGAGGTGATTGTTTCTGCACCATTTCATAACTTGACTGACCCTTTCTCTGCACTCACCTTTTCGTCTATCACTGACACCATGACTGCGGAGTCCTCAGAGTATTTCTGCAGATGACAGGACTTTTCGTATTGGAAGTCTGATGTGAAGAGAATTGGTCAGAGTACAGTCCCTTGTGATGCGCCTGTTCAACTGACCACCATCTCAGACATACAAGCTCAATCTCACAAACTATGGTTTCTTTATTAGGTAGTTATAAATCCAGGCGGTTGGGGAGGTGTCCTCCTGGAGGTTATGAAAAGTCTCAAACACGTGTCAAAAATGTCCAGGTGCCATATCGAAGAAGTCCTGCCATGTTTTTGGATTTACCTGTACATGTAGAACAGTTCATTTTTGTTTACCTGGCAGAAGGACTGGGCTCACTGAACTCAACTGGTCTGGTGACTGGTCAGAACAGCTCCCGCACAGGATTTTTACTTTCTGGACCAGGAATTGACACCTCTATTCTCAAATAAAAGCACTTGAGAAATCAAAGAACATTTCCTCAAAGTGGTTGTCTGATCCTAAAATAAGCCTGATAATTCCTTACAAACCCTGATGGTATGACAAGTTGGGCCAGTTTTACTTTTAACTTAAAGTATAAAACGGAGGCATTATTCGCTACAAAAGCAAAATTAAGCACTTTAGCATATTTAAGTGTTACTAATGTTAAGTATGGGTTCATATTTGTTATTTGATACTTGATGTACTGACTTTAATTACTGCAGCCATTGCATCATAAGGTCATGAATCTGTCCTTGACCAGCCTGACAACCAGAATGAATACAATTTACAGTTTTCCCACTCGGTCCGTATGTCTGCACATTCCCAATTACAACACGTAATTCCCAATATGAAGAGGGTGAATCTGAATGCTATTCACGGCCACTATTACCAAATGTTCTCATCTAAGAGAGTGCACTCAGCAATACGAATCAATCTGAAAGGGATTGAATTGTTGGGCGCCACTGTATTTTATGCTGCCAGTAAATATATCTATCTTGTTCATAACAATTTGCAGCTCTGTGTTTTGTAATCATAAAAAGGATAAGTTTGGGGGAGATATGAGAGCCGTTCTTTTGAGAGTGCTGATTACAGCAGGCACCATCTGTGTGTAGCATACAGCTGCCTGCCTCATCAGAATACCTAATATTCCGATGGAGGGGCTCTAAGTACCTGGCAAGCCCAAGTAGATAGATAACAAAGAGCCTATTAAATAACGGACAAAGTGGCCTGTGAAGGCATGGGTGGGGGATATGGGAATGTGTGAAGGGAATTAGTCTGTTAGCTCCACACACTCTCAGATGAGATAGCCTCAAGTTCTAATTAAAATTCTCATTCCTATCTAAGGTGGTAATTTTGATCTAAGAGTGGAAAGTTTGATGTTTTGCAGACAGTCTCCTGTTACTGCTCTCCCAGTCTCTCTGGATTTCTCTTTCCCCTGTCTTCATCAAAAATCAATGTTATCTTCACCAACCTGGTAATTCTTCCTTACCCTTGCTCAACCTCAGAGTCATGTTGGAACCATCTGATAAACCAGAATCTCAACATAAAGTGTAATGTATGTTGTCGTGTTGTTAAGACAAAACAACACATTGGATACAACACAATAAAGATAAGTAACTACAACAGTCTTCACCTGAAGAAGTGTTGCTATAATCCTCAAATTATTTAGGAAAAAATGCAAATAAAAGGAAGCAAACAAAGCAAAACAAAGCTGCATTTAAGACAATTACTACAAATTACTGGACAGTGCGTAATTCACGTTTCCACTAGGTTTCTCAAGAGCTCATCTGAAGTCAATAGGCGGGTCCTACCATCGCCATCTTGGTGTTTCATCATTATCGCAAAATCCCAAAGAGGATGAAAAGGTAGAGCTGAGAGGGCTCTGTCACGGTGGAGCCAGCAGGAAGTACGCAGCTGTAACCGGTAACAGCGCTCTAACACACATCAGTAAAAAGGACCCGCCTCTAAATTTAAGATTACAATAATTGAATTGAATTGAATTGAATTGCTTTATTTGTCATTGAGCCAATGCCACCCAGCACAACGAAATTTCTTCCAGTACAGCCTGGTCCACAGGATCAGGAAGACTGAGGCAGCAGCCATGGAGGCGCACCTTAATAACATAGAAACCGAAGCGTTCGAAAAATAATTCACCCCCCCGGGAGTTTACATGACGGAAAATTGGACCTATTACACCGAAAACAGTTTTTGGAGCCACTCTGTAAACCTGTTTATTTCAGCTGTGAAATCGGACATTTTAACATGGGAGTCTATGGGGATTGCTCGCTATTGGTGCCAGTCATCTAGCGGTGAGGGGTGAACTGCAATTAATCCGACTTCCGCATTAGCGTCAGCATCGGCAGCCAGAGATTGCTGCCTGATATAAGAGCAGAGGTAAATTGAACACAAACTAAATCTGCAAGATAAAACAACACTGCATACAGGAGGAGGAAATGGTCCTGACAGCACAAAATGTACTAAAAGTATGAGGTATTTTTCTGAAAAGAGATTTTTTTTTTATTTAAATGTTTGACTTAACTCAGGAATGAGAATGCCAAATAATATTTTAGATGCTTTTAGTAAGCAGAAGAGCAGTCGGAAAGAAAACACAGACCTCTTCCAAGCATTGTGATTCCACCCAATGCCGTAGTTCTGCATTCATTTATATTGATACACCGTTAGATTCCAGGTTGGGCATATTTTTGTGGTTTTTGCATGACTGTTCACTGTGTGCATGTTTTGCACACAATGCTTCTTTTGCTGTTTCACTCGCTAGATTTCTGAACCTGGTCTGTCTTAATACATGTGTGCATGTCAGTCTGATGACTGCTGGTGGAACATCTACCAAACTTCATCAATACTAAAAAGCAACGTGGAATGAATGCACTATGTCACTTGGCTGTAAATCACATTTTTCATTCATCTGTTTTGCATGATCAAGACATGAGATTGATACTTTGGCTTGTGCATCCCAAATGCTATAACTAATATTAACACAATAACTAATTTTAAAAAAAAATATTTTGAGGTAAATATGTGTCTGTCATGAAACATTAATTGCTGTTTTTTTCCTCATGATTCAAGGATTTAAGTATTATTCAAAACGTAATACCTGTAGGTGGTTACCGGAGGTAAACTAGCTAATTAATTAGCCCTGCTAATGTTGGAGAAATTTATACTGAATATATAATTTTACATACCGAAAAACTGGATCAGAAACTTATTGGACGGTCTGTCGGTGCAATTAATAGCACAGCAAGCCATAGTTTTCCACAGTGGACAAAAAAACGTGTGAACAAGCTGATACAACCACAGGTTCAACTCAGTCAAACAAAATGACCAAAGTGGTTCAACATGACGCTGAAGCTGAAGACTTTTGCCGTGATCCAACAGGTAGCAAGCTGCCATATACATCTTATACATATGTTTAAATGTGTATGACAAACTGCTAGCAACCAGTGCTAGCACTAATTGCCCTTCTGACACATGTCAATCAAAAGGACTCGCCTCTAAATTCAAGACTAAATAACATCGAAACAGACGAGTTAGAAAAAAATTCACCCCCTCAGAGTTCCCATAAAGGTAAACTCGACCTATTAATCCTAAAATGTTTTTTTTTTGTTTGTTTGTTTTTTTTCACAAGGCTGTAAACATGTTTATTTCTGCTGTGGGAGAAGGGGGGGGGGGGGGGGGTCTATGGAGATTTGCTATGTTTTGGAGCTTGTCCCTGGGGGATGAGGGGTGAACTGCAAGTTTTTGCACATCTGCATTGACCTGATTTTCTTCCGCCTGAAATTGCCGCCTGACCAAGACCCAGTCTATAAAAATAAATAATGAAAATACATTAAGTGGCTTTTGAGTAAAGTTGCGAAGAGAAAAATAAACAAAAACACAGCCTCCGCCACCTTCTCAGTTAAGGTAATTATCTACGAGTGGAAATGATTGTGTTCAATAAATACAATCAAATTATTCAAATGTGATATTTATGACATAGTCTGAAATATGAATGAATATGAATCAAATGTAAAGTCACAATCTGGCAGATTTTATATAATTAAACACACAGTGACTTTCCAATATATCAATATAATATTATACTTTCAACTAACTAACTTTTTCTTTTTATAAAAGCCTAATAAATGCAGTGTAATGTAATACCTGTAAGGGGACAGAAACTATCAAAAAGTAGAGAAAGACTTGGGTGACTGGAATCAAACAAAAAAAAGAAAAATAATTAAAACTAATCTAAAATTATTACTATGACAGTCTTTAATCCGTTGGCTGTACTGTATTGAGTTCTTCTTCTTCTATTGTGACATGAACAGTGGTTTTCTCTGGTAAAGAAAAACTAGGGCCTAAAAGGAAGTCTTTAATGGAAGTGACATTTCAAACCAACGGTATTTTGTTAGCCATCCCACACACTGCTACTAAATGAAAAATAGAGGACGATGCTTGGTTGTTTAACTTTACTCCTGTCCACTCCTTGAGGCCATCTCTAAACAGGTATACTGACACAAATGCTTCAAGTTCGGCCTAAAATGATGCTGGATTTAAGAAAAATCAAACCTACTTCATAGAAATCAGTAAGAAGAAGCTAATTTAGAGTGAAACTGAAAACTGCACAACAATCTGCCATCAGAGTAAAGGTGTGGCCAGAGGTTTATACAGATTTATCCACATTGCCATATTTAGTGCAGTATTTACCAGCTAGTTACACTAACTGGTTAAAGCTTACTGAGTCACAGTTTAAATCCTGCACCCATATGTGGAATGACATCTCATGTCCTCACCATGCTGACACATGCAGTATGAAGTTTTAACCCCAAATTAGGGGGAAGGATACAGACCAAGCAGACAAAGAATGCTGGTTGTACTGAGGCCATAACTACATTCATGCTTTTAAAGTGCAGCTTGTTTTGTCAGCCATGTTTACCGTGCTGAATTAATTTTTTCCTCGTTCCATGCAGCAGTCACTCTCTGTCTCTTGCTTTTCCCCTTTTATCTGTCCTTTTTTTCCACCTCATTACTTCTGGACAATTATAATTTAGCAGAAAGCCTCTCAGTCGTAGCCTGCTGTTGGCTAAAATGAAAACAGTCAGTGCAGAGGCAAGACGATGGATCACAGTGTCAACACTAAAGTTATCATCACCTTGCTTGATTTATACTTCTTTAGCTTTCTTTGGTGTTTCGCAGCACTTTGCAAACACCTGCATTGATACACACATGGAAAAAATTCTCTCAGATGAGCAGACTGCCCAGGGTGGCATTAAGGCGCTAACTGAATTGCCATCACTGATAGAGCGCCTTCATTGAGGCTGTAAAATTAAACAGCCAATTTCACCTGGTAATTGGATGCTGAAATATTCGTGGTCAAACTCTGCCGTAAGTAGAATAATGCTGTGAAGAGAGGGAAAACAGAAGGCAGATCATCACTTTTTATGGCAACGATGACATCAAATCAACAAACTATCCAATGCCACCACTGTACCGTGTCGACTTGTAGATTCTTCTTTCTGTTAAGCTGCAGAGTGATGTTAGCAAAGCTTTGGTCAGCTTTAAAAAGTTGGAGTTTGACAACAAGGTTTAGCGAGATGATGATGTTGTTGGTATTCAAACCAACACCAGTTAAATAGTAATTATCTTAGGGTCAGATATTAAAAATTCTTTCAGTTTTTCTTTTCCAAGCTTCAAAAGTACAACGTTTAATTGCCATAAATATACTCTAATTAGCAGGCATGAGCTCCTGTGATCTTTTACACCCTGCTCACATATATTGGAAAAATAGTATTTACACTACAGCGTAGTATTTGCTAATTACTGGCATTTGAACGAGGGGTAAAGCTGGCAGATGGCAATACCTTGGGGGTTGAGTTTCCTTTCTCGCCATACTGTGTTTGCCAATATAAGCTACAGAGATGCCACCCTTGGGTGGTATGAACTTTTTGTCTAGGAGTGAGTGTCTTTGCTGGGATCAAACACTCAAATGAGGCATGATGATGAGCCCGGTGATACATGCTGCTGTCTCCCAGTTTAAGCCACAGAGGGCTTCCCGCCTTCTTCTCACATCCCTCGCCCTTAACCTCAGGCTCTAGTGTTTGAACTTAACTTCAGAAGACCTTTAAATCTTTTAGTGAAAATTTTGCACTTGACCACATGCTGCTTGTTAATTGCTTCTTTTATTATTGACCGATGGAGACGAGTCTGATGAACTGAGTGTGGACAAAGTGTTCTCCAAGCACAGTACTCAGCTATTGTAGTTACAGATCATGGCTGTTGTCTCTGAAAAGCAGAGGGAGCCCTCTTATTAGGGCTACACGCGCTATTAGGACTACAGATGGGAGCTGGTTTGTATCAAACTGTGCAATTTTGATATGACCTTGACACTCCAGCTGGATGTGTCTCTTGAACATTTCATCATCACATGGGGCTTCACATCATATTGGCAGCTTTGCAGAAAATGTTTTTTTTTTTTTTTGCTTACTTTTAAAACACTCATTTAGTCTGGCAAAATAGCATATTCCTATGATATTTAATTATAATATTGCTAATCTTCGACATTCAAAACACTTTAATTTAGTGTGTAGTGTTGCATGTAAAATATTAATTATATGATTAAAATACTGTTCAAATGAATAATAAATATTGGATAAGATTTATATAGTGATCTTTAAGACTCCCAAAGCTCTTTACGAATTCATAATTCTCCTATTTATAATTGGTATGAATGGTAGTAGTGTACAGCTACCCGGGGCAGCCAGTCTGGCCACCACTGAACATTTCAGTGTTCAGGGGGGGCTCCTGCCCAAGGACACAACGACAGACCAACTGAGAGAGGATTTAAACAAGCAACTTTCCTATCGTTGAACAACCTGTTCAACCAGTTGATGTTAGACTGCTGCTAGTCAAGATGGTCAATGAAACACCTCCAGCTCCAATGGTCAACTGATTTTCTAATGAAAAGGAATTTCTTTCCACTAATTGGTATGACACATGCTACATTAGAATACTACATTGCTACATTAATTCATTAATTTTGTGCCACAAAGATTAAAGCTTTTGTCCAATTGTGCTGTCCAGCTGAAGCTTCTTGTCCTTCTGTTCTAACTTTTGGACCACTGTGAGGCCTAAATGCTTCATAAACATCGCAGTTTAGAACATATCAAGAGTAGATATTAAACACATATAAAACATCTGGGCATTGTTGAATCCAGAGTTGGAAAAACTGTTGTTTCCTATTTTCTGCTAACCTAAATAGTTTCCATCCAGTTTTCAGCTTTAAATCTGGCTGTATCACCAGTATGATTGACCCATGAAGGTGTTATTTACTTTTTAATGTGCAATTTTTTATTATGATAATTTTAAATGTTCCTTGTGTTTTTCAAATGTAAGTTTAACCTGTTAAGAAGACATCATATTTTTCAGGATTATTTCAGGGTTATTCTGGGGACCAGATCACTGTTAAAATAAAATCCCATGAACACAGAAGCTTGTTTTTTTTCTTTTTACTTTAACTCCTCAGCAGGGCTGCTAGAGAAATGAGGAGCAGGTCAGGAAAGTGTATATAAAGTGGATTTTTAGTGAAATATAAAGTATTTTAACATACCTGTTACATATGGATATGTGCAGCTAATTTAATGGAGGGGTGAAGACATCTTATGTATTCCTGGCTTTGCTTAGCACGTGTTACCATGCAGGTGGTAAACAATAAGCACTCTGAAAAAAAAGTAGCCAATAACAATTCAGGCTGTTTAACTTGTGCATCAACAGTCTTGTCAGCCAGCCAGCCAAGCAGTCAGTGTCAGGGATGAGACAAGGCCATAATCCAATTCTGGTTTTTACACGGCGTCATGCCTTTACCTTTGACAGCATGATTGATGTGTATGTAAATGTGTTTTGAGGAGGGCTGTGAGCAGCTAGTTAAAGCAGACATTTAGGGCTGCTCTGTCAAAGACAAATAGAGGGATGGAGAAAGACAGAAAGGAGAAGGAAAAAATAAAGACAACTATTGATCCATAAATGAAAGAAGACGGACATTGGAAGAGCCCTTGACAAGGAGTTATGTACCTCTTGAGCATTTCTCTAAATTCATAGCAAGGCAGCTTGACAGCTCCACAATAGTGTACTATAGGGAGTCTCTTCCCAACACACTAAGCAGAAAAAATGAGACTGCTTTTTCAAGTGCCTTCACTATTGTCCTCTCTAACATCCGCCTTTCTTTTCCCTTCACCATTCTCTAAGTCAAAAGAGAAAAGGAAGTGAACCTTGGGGTCAATACAATAAATGGCAGATTTCTCTATGGGCACAGCCGGTGAGTGTGTGTGTTGTGTGTACAACAGTATGTCTTGGTGTTTATGTGTTCCTGTAGGTTTTGCTGTAATACTATTTAATTTTTTCCCTGCATGCGCTTCCCCATCTTCCTGCATGTCATTTAGAGACAACAAGCTTGAAGAGATTTCAGATCTGCCCCTTGTATCCATAACAAGCAAAAGAAAAGAAGGAAAACAGGCAGATTGTGGGAGAAAGGCCAGACAGAAATCTATAGGACGGTGATGCTGCTGATCTGTGTATATATAGATCCTTTGTTAACCTAAACAGTGGCTAGAATGCATTTAAAGACACTTTTTAAAGACAAGAAAAAAAAATCAAATGATCAGAAATAATGGATTTTAAGATGACAATGAAATATTTAGAGAATAACAAAAAGTGATTTCTTCTCTGCTAACTTTTCTAACAGTAAGGTATAAACGTGGACACCAACTCAATTATGCTGAATTAGATGAAACTGATTTGATTAGGTGAAAGTAAAATTGGGCCAGCAGGCTATAACAAGATGCAAATACTGAAAAAAGTGCATTATATCTAATTAGAGGTTGCATAAAAGCACTTAAACTGACAAAGTAATTCCCATGTCTTTAGTGGAAAGTTCGAAGACCTTTTTAAAGTTTCAACATTCTATTAAGTTTCATTTTTGAACGGATTCACTTAATTGTAGACAAATTAAAATGTGCACAATTCTCTACAATGCTTTGTAAATTTCTTTAGCTTATATTACTAAAATATTCCATTTACACAAGTATGGA
Source organism: Pseudomugil tenellus (assembly GCA_037177515.1). NCBI lineage: Eukaryota > Metazoa > Chordata > Actinopteri > Atheriniformes > Pseudomugilidae > Pseudomugil > Pseudomugil tenellus. The sequence goes on along the minus strand of JBAMHX010000016.1, from coordinate 16,780,287 downwards.
GGGATTTAATCTAGTTGGAAAAGTACAAGAAAGAATCGGTCCCAATGAAAACCTCAACTCTTTCTTCAGAAGTATTCTGGCATTTTTCTTGGAATCATTCAAGCAGAACTAGGTTGGATGAAGAAGAGCTTTGTGGGATGCACTTGTCTTTCTTTCCTTACAACCGTACAGGTTTAAGTTAAATTTAAGACATTTTTAAGACCCCTGATCACAGAATTTAACGCCCATTTCACAGCCACACTGTCAGAAACTAAGTACTAGAGTTTAAAAATAGAGATTTGTTTACATCTTCTTTACATCTTCTCCACTGGGTGTGCTAAAAATAAAGGCAAAATTTGTCTGGTCTTCAGCTTGTTAACGTGCACGTTGTTGCATTTTCTATCTGCTGGCAAAAGCGGGTATTGTGCTGAACTCAGAGCCATGCAGGAAGTAGCCATCAGGTGGAAAATCCTGGACGGCCAGATATGGTCACGTTGCAGTACGGGCATTTCTCTGATACATTTCCTTGCAATATCTGGTATTGCAAGGAACTTACTGGATTTATGATTTCTTCCCCAGGTGGCGCTTTATTTACAGAATATCTCATTTTTGGCTATATCTCTGGAACTATTTGTCTCATTGACCTCAAATCAAGTGCAAATAAAAGGTCATGACCTCAGGATGCATCCTGTCTTGATGCCATACTGGGCCGGATGAAAGTTTCAACACCAGGTGGAGCTTTGTGACTGAACATGTGCAGCTGTGCGAATGTGTGCATGAATAGGTGGATTGCAGGATCTGTAAAGCGCTATATAAGTGAACGTCATTTACCATTTTAGAAAGTGGATCCTGCTGCTTGTCTCTGTTTTCTACAGATGTGACATCAGACTCAAAGCTTGACGTTAAGAAAAGATTATTCAGTAAATAATAATAATAATAATAATAATAATAATAATAATAATAATAATAATAATAATAATAATAATAATAAAGAGTCAAATAGGCTACTTTGCTTTTGATTTAATGTCTGTGTGAGAGGAGATAATCAACACTTTATAGGCCTCTTTTGATGACATTACTCACAGAGAACAAATACTTTTAACACCAACCTAGGAAAGTGAGCTAATGCTCATTTCAAAACAATAATTTTATCTCATATCCACATACAGTTATTTACCAACTCCTTTTTTATTTGCTTATCTGATTAAATAATATTCAAACCACATGTTTTATGCTTCAAAGACCCCTTTGTCTTAATCCTTTATATGATTGTGTTATACTTATGTGTCTATATACTTATTAAGTCTGATTATGAGGGAGAGACAGATTTCTGATATGCAAATTCAGAACCTAAGCTTCAGTCAAGCCCCTAGACTGCTATTGGCTGCCAGGTATCTTTGGGTGTTCCTGTGTAACCCAAACTGGAGACACATACACTCAGAATAGACAAAAGAACAAAGTCACAACAAAAGAATAAGCAAGGAGATAATCAGCAAAGATACGCAGAACAATGGAAGACCAGGACACTGCTCCGGAAACACAGCAGTTTCCGAGGAGAATCGCTCACGCTGATGAGATGATGGAAACCACAGGACAAAGATGGTTTCCAGGCTCTGAAAGGCTCCAGACTTCCTTCTGAGGAGAACAAAGTTTTTGTTTTTCTTTTGTAACTAAGTTTGAGCTTCTGACATACTGTTTATTTGATTTTTCGCCACTTAAAGCTCCAGTCTTGCGTTCCACATGCAAGGATGTAAAAAACTAATTTCTTTTTTTAAAAAAACAGAATAAAATCAGACAAGTTTTTCCTTCACAAGTTTTATAGGTTCTTGATGTGCATCACTCACTGAAGCTTTTGGCCAGAACGTTTCACTAATCGCATTGGACAACGCCATCGATCTAAGCAGAATGAAAGGATAAAACCTACAGATCAAGCTGACCAACCACAAAGAGAGACGGACACATTCTCGGATCTTCTCAGTGCCAGAACGGATCATCCACCATTCTGGGCTTTTCCTCCGGACCAATCCAGTCCACTCTAGTTCAGTCCAGTCCACAGACTGTATAAATTGTTGTATAGATTGTTGCAGTTCTGAACAGAACTCACTCTGATGGCGATCAATTTCCTCTCCTGATGACAACTAGCGAGTCACAGTGATGTGAATCTGTTACTTTAGGGCTTCATCTTTTAACAACTGAATTTGATTACCTGTGTAAATGGAAGATTTCACTACATGGTTTATAAAGTTCTTACTGTATAAACCATTTTTATATTATAGACAATAATAAAAAGGGACAATGAAAGTTAAACTGAATTAATTTAATGATGAGTCTGGAACACCAGAAAAACGGGGATTGAGAACATTAACAGAGCTGTAATGTGTATCTGTGTGTCTCATTCCAGCACATGAAACGAAACATTCATCTCAGGTGTTCTTTTTACCTGTACAGATGCACCTGCCACCCCACTCCTTATAACAAGCTGAAAGTATGAGTGTTGCTTTCTCATTAAAGCAGACCTACAGAGGAATTGTTCATTAAAGAGATGTCTCCTTTCAAGCTATGTCTTCCACAAAAGAACTGAGGAGGCAAACTTGAAAAGGTACGGTACACCTATATGACATTTCTCAAAAGCATGAGGCAAAGAAAAGAAAATGAAGACATTTTTCTTTGAGAGTCGTGTGGATTTTCTTGCTCTCTTGCTTTCAATGGGAACTCCTCCGTGGGAATGGAGAAATGGATTGATAGGAAGCAGAACATTCATTTCCTTTGAAATGTTACCACAACCATCAGATGGCATCAAACAAAGAGACGAAAAAATACAAGAGGCAAAAAACAGAGAGTACAAGAGAGAAAAAATGTGAAGAAGAGTACAACAGAAAGACCCCACACATCTCCACCATGCCCCTGAGTGCCCTGTGGGCCCTGCACTCTACTCTGCAGTGACTCTGATGAAAAGGAGGCCTCAATTCCTTTCAATTTGGCCAGTGAGCCCCAGTCCTGTTAAAGGCAATCGACTGGCTGAACACAGGCAGTATATCATAATACGCAGGTGCAGACGAGCCCTGCAGAAGAGAGAGGGGAGACATGGTACCTTAGGAGAGAGAAAAGGGCTCTGGCATCCATCTCTCTCACACTGAGGCTGACGCTCAACCATGAGGGAGAAAAACACACACACACACACACACACACACACACACACACACACACACACACACACACATATACACATCAGAAGGGAAAGCAAGAACATGAGAGGTGAGGGAGAATAGAAAAGCAAAGGAAAAATGGGACCGGTCACTTCCTTCACTTTTTTTTCCTCTTCAGGTAAAGACAGACTAAAAGTGTAAAGAAAATATATTTCCAGCAAATGTGGGATGGTGAAGAAAAGCTTGACTAGAAAAAAAATGTGCCTGGAATAAGAGCAAGGTGTTTGTTTGTGGTGGGTAAATGCCTTTGTATGCGTGGGGAGGCTAGCAGCTTGGCAAGTGCTGTTTGTTATCAGGGGTGTCCAGGCCCCCCAGGCGTGCCGCACTGCTGGCCCAAGTCAGAAAGGCTGAGCTTGGGGGAGGGAGACGAGTCAGAGTTCTTGCTCAAGGATGGATGAGGCCAACAGACTGGAAAGAGTAGCAAAGGCCTGAAGAGGGCTGTAAATTACACATGAAAGATCTGATTAATTCTGCAAATGTTCGGTTTATTGATATGCTCTTCCATTTACCGACATGAGTGCAATTAAACGACTGGTACTCAAGTGCTGCAAAGAAGCCATGTAGCAAATATATTCACATGCATTTAAATGTTGACTCTTCGTGGCTCCATGGAGAATGTCAGTGAGTGCTGTACGACGACACCAAGGACTTGTGCTACATGCTCTGCTTGCAAGAATATAAAGCATTCATACCTTTTCATCCACTTGGGGAGTTGTGAAGAGGGAACACTGAGGAAATGGAATCTGAGAGCTTATAGTACAGGCTCAGGTCAACAACCTGATAACATGTGATGCCTGATCTGCTTCATGGAGAATTTGTTACACATGCAGCCATAGTGTGGTGAGGTCCATAACTGCAGGCAAGGATGAAACAGCAGCAAGTCTGCGATCATACAGTTTAACCCTGACCTGTCAGTCATGCTTGGCTCAAACTCATTGCTAAACATAACCGGCTGAATGATTCTTCTTTATCTCAGATTCAAAAGTAATCTAACCCTGCAGAAAAAACAACCAATGTACAGTCCACATACAAATGAGTTTGCAGCTGCACAAAAATTTGTTTTAGACTCCACTACATGTGGAAATGCTTAAAGAGCAACAGTGAAGTGAACATTTTCTAATAGTTCATACATTTTATTAAGAAACATGTGCTTCTAACAATTAAAATGTTCACCATATGATACACATGACCGCTGATGTTTTAAACAGATGGGTGTTTTAGCTGTAAAATGAAAAAAAGTAAATGCTTAAATAAAAATGAATGGCTGTGTGTAGATGCACCACATCATCGTTAACAATGCAGTCCGAGAAAAAGACGCCTCAAAGGCCATTTGTGGAAGGTTATTTGCACAATTCAAATGGAAACTACTGTAGATTGAACAAACTGTGCCAAGCCCTAAAAAAAACTATGAAAAAAAAATTAAATCAAAGTTTACCACAGCATGTCAAACCACCTGCAGCCTTTTAATTATTGGTTCATGGAGATTCAGCATCATACCTGCCTCCTCTATTGTCGGCTACACTTGATTTAAATGGTTTAAACAGATGTCCTCACCCTTGCTGCTTTGTAACAAGCAGCGCAACAGGAAGGCCAAATGGAGCGCAGACTCTTCTACTTGTGCTGAATGCCAATAATGCAAAGTGGAGTTAGATCTGAAAAGTAGAATGGCTTGGCTCACACACAACTCAATTTCTCTACTACTAGTCTTTTCTTTTCAGTCACTCCTTGTAGGAATACACCTTTTAGATGCACTGTTACTCATGTTTGCATTGCATCAGGTCTGAGTTGAAACCATCCAGTAGACTATTCTGGAAATGATCATGTTTTTGGCTTTTGCTGTTCGTTTTGTTCCTGCAAAGAAACAGAAAATTCTTTTGTGACAATTTTTTAGCAAATACTTCTGGTTATTTACATAAAAATATATTTCTCTGCTCTCAAAAGGGTTAATGCAAGGTTTCAAGCAAACATCAACTAGTTTAACAACCTCTTCTTCTCTTTTATTGAGAATTCACCTCAAGTTCAATTAACTGATCAAATATCCCGCTGTCTGTAATTCTTCAAAACAGTGGTGTAAAATAAAATCTAAGCTTGGCCAGCTGCAACATACATATCAAACATACATAGAATATGATAATGCTTGCAGAGATGCTCACACATGTGCAAACATAAAAACTACATGCATGTGTCTGAAGTGGTCAAACTTTTGCTTTGCAAGTAACTTTTGACAAGTTCTCCTCCACATCCTGCAGTTGTATTCCGGCATGCTAGAAGTGAGTGCTAGAGAGCAGTCATGGAGAAAGAGAATGCTGTTACTGGAGTTAGTAAAAGGCTCCTGGGTCCCCCCCCCCCCCCCCCCACCTCTCAGCTGAGCTATTCAGAGCATAGCGTTCCTCATCTGCCACAAACACATGCCGACAGACAGACGCAGCAGACGGACACACCACACACCCCTCCACGCGCTGTGCAGTAATATGTTTTTTGCCCATTTACAACAAATTAAGTTTCCCTCAAAGTGAATTTCAAGCTTGGCTGCTTTTGGAGGGCGAGCAACTCTCTTTTCATTAATTTTCATTCTTTTCCCGCGAACAAATGATCTACTGTACAGCCCGCTCCACGTTACTCTCCACTCGCTGTCTTTTCGCTCTCTTGTTTTCTCTCTTTGGCCCTTTTTTTCCTGCATGCTGGTGAATTTGGGCCAAGCGATAGAAGCAATTATACTGTCAGAGAGGTGTATTTTGATTTATTAAAAGCCTTAAATGCTATCTGTTTTGCTCCTCTTTGTGTCCCCCTTGGGAACTAAGTCCTGACATCCAAATGAGACGAAGTGAGTGCTCGCTGCTCAATGCTCCATCTTGAAAGTCATCTCGGAAGAGAGTAGAGTAAATTTCCATTGGCAGAGTAGAACAGATAGATGGCTGCAATGTAACTGTTGAGATGGTAATAGATTTCTTTTTCTGAAACTTAGAAAGTCTGGGGCACAAAGAGACAAAGAAAGGCTGAGTAACAACTGTGTCATTAACTGATTAAGAAGTCAAAATCATTTTTGTTTATTATTATTATTCTAATATTTGTTCCGAATTAATCTGTTTTTTCCTCCTATGACGCATGTGCCATGAGTGCCTTGCTGTTTCCTTAGTATCTTTTTTTTTATTTTTAGCACGATTGTATCAGAAAGCAAGTTTAAAAAGGAATTTACATAAAGAATTAAATAAAATCAGTTTATTGAGGCAAAGTTGCAGAGCACGTTGATCTGTCTTTCCTGTGCTCTTCATACCAACCAGACAAGGCAGATGGCAGCCCTCTGAGAGCAGAGGTTTTACCTCCCGGTTAGAGCAGTTTTCCTTTCCACCGTCACCTCATGCAGCTCAGGATGGGAGATTGGATTGAATTCAAGATTTGATGCAACTGTTGTTTTTTCTTAGCAAAGCTGGTTATCATGTCTGTAAAGTGATGATTTTATTGGGTAGCTGCACTATACAAATAAAGATGAATTGAATTAAATTATATTGTTGCAATATATATAACTGAGGGAAAAATCACTAAATGAATTAAGAATAAAATTAAATTCAGTTGACAAACTGTTACAAATTTACGAGTATAACAGAAAGAGAAATATGTGGGGTTGACCACAAAAAGATTGGTGTGGGAAGTTTGTAGATTGCAAGAGGATGTTTTTTAAAAGTTACAACTGGATGATTACCCCACATGTGGTTTACAAGCACTACAATCCATTTTCCTTTATTCTTACATCTCTGTCTGCTTTATACAGCCTGGAATATAAACAGAGACAGAGGATTTCTGAAACCCCTGCAGCTGTGTCTTGGTGCACCCACATTTGTTGGTTCTATTAGCATAGAAGTCCTATTGCTCATAATGACTGAGAATGGAAATGATTTAAACTTCTTTGCTCCTTTGTTCGTGCTCCCAGACATCCTATATTAAACTCATCTGGATCTGAGGTCTTATTCCAGGCATTATTTGGGTTTTAGAAAGCTTAATTAGCTGTTCCTGCATGAAAACAACTCTCCCGCTGGCATGGTTGTTAATCATGGCAGATGTTATAAAGAGCATGAATTTCCAGCAAAGTGCAGTAATCTGACCAGTATCCAAACAAGTGTGGAAAAACTTTAATAAATTAGGTTTTTTTTTTTGTGGAGGATAGCTGTGTAAAAAAATCATAAAGAAGATAACACGCTCCATAATCTCATGAGATTCTAAAAAAACTATGTTGTCTTTTACTCTCCTCCCCCTGTTGTGTAAACGCTTAGGATCAAAGTGTAAAGCAAGACTACATAAGCTCATGATCTTAAGACTTTGTCCTTCTGATATTCAACATGCTTTACCATATTTTGTTCTACTTCTCTGAACAACCTGATCTCACAAAAATACATATTTACGTGTCTGTGGCACAAAAGTTCGTAAAGTAAGACTAGTATGAAAATAATGTTTATGACATCTTTACTGCAACTTCACAAATGCGTCACACAATAAAAGCTTAACTCACTAATAAAGCGATTCTGCTAGTGATTATTTGCTTATGTATTTTCACATGCTTTTTCCAGGTTGAGTGGTTGTGGTGGCACTGCTCCTCAATGGGGGAGTAGGGATGATCCTGAACTGTTGTATTATGTCATTCCTCAAGCTTATCCAAGGTATTCCCTGGACCCTCCTGTCAGTGCTTGGAACAAAGTGCTATGGGGTGTCCAGGAAGCCTCCTAACAACATGTCATCATTAGATGATCAATGTTACAATAACCAGGAGGGAATTAGAGCGCCCAAAGTCGGACTTTGGACATCTTAAACAAAGCCTTAGAGGTGTAATTTGATGGGAACTTCACCAGAATCAGAAAAATAAGAGTCTACTCAAGCTGACATCCTGTTGGCTTAGAGTAGAGTGAGCAGTCTCAGGCTGTGTCCGAATGTGCACCCTATGCCCTATATAGTGCCCTATATAGTGGTCATGCCATTTTGTAGAGGTGTCTGAATGTGCACAGAAAATAATCTTCAATGCATCTTGAGAAGTAGTGAGCATCAATGATCACTAGAAGGGTCAATACAGACCAGAATGAATTACGGGCCGGAACTTACAATGGGGGAAATGAAACAAACATAAAAAAAAAACGTTTAGAAAAAAAATCTTTTTTATCCCTTTTCTGCTGAATCAATATGACAGAAATAAAAAATAAAATGCAATATAAGTATATAAGATATTTTCACACAGAATTAGATTGGATTTGCAATGTAACCTTCAAGTCCGCTGTGTTTGCCATGGATACAGCTGGTAGTCAAGTGATTTGGAAGAGGGAGAAAGTAGTGAGCTTTGTGTCACCAATAAAGTGAGAATAGTTAATGATGGGTTAGGGCATAGTGTGCACATTTGGACACAGCCATAATGTGTGGGATTGACTTGTCAGTGTGGACAAGAAGCCCCGCCCCAAAGCAATTCAATTCAATTCAACTTTATTTGTCTAGCACCATTTCACGACAATGTCGTCTCAAGGCGCTTTAAGACACAGATAACTGACAGCTTGGACATGAGGAAAAGAATAGGGAAAACAATAAAGACAAAAATAGCAAAAATAATAAAACAGAAAGGGAAAATAAATTAAAAACGGAAGAATGATTTCCTATTTATACATGTATATTTCCTAATTTCTTTCTTTTTTCTAGATTTATTCTTTGTTAGTGGCACTCATATCATTCTACAATCTGTGATTGACTGGTTTAGCTTCCCTGTGATGCTGAAATCTGACTGAGGACAAATTATTGTATTGTATTGTATTGTACTGTACTGTATTGTATTGTATTGTACTGTATTATATTATATTACATTATATTTTTTAAACATATGCCCTAATGTTTGCATAGAGGGAAAAAAAGAGAAAAATAGCAATCGGGAAATGGGACACATTTGAAACAGAAATGGGATAATAAACACTAACTTTTCAAGCAAGTTTATTTCCAGAAATGTTTAGTAATATTGATTGCAGTCACTGAAAAATTTTTTCTACCAAATTTTTTAGGGATTCAAAATCTTAATTATACATTTTTATTGACTTATTCATTCCATTACAAAAATATCAGCAAATGCTAGTTGTTCAGAAGAAGGACCAACAAATGATCAGTTTGAAATACTGTTCATCTTTCTATTCAACAGCACAAATCAGGTTCTCCATAATATAACTGCCAGTGAACTCCACTTTCATACACCGTATGCACCCAGATAGCAGCCTTTTCAAAGATCCTTTCATTACCTTAATTCTTATTCATGCAAATGAACAGGAGACAAAAGTAGGTGGGGGAGGGAGAGAGCAGAGACAGAGCGCTAAGCCATTAAGGTGTGAATAAGTTCCAATTTCCAAAATAAATATTATCTCTGTCTGAGAAACCCAAAATCTGTGTGCTTTTGTGCCAGCATTATAATAAGGATCAACAAGAGGTCATCACTGTGTGAACATTACAAACCAAATTCACAACCTTTCACCTGCGATACTTTAATCAGTTTATCACACATATTTTTCCACCCACAGTTTAGCTGCACTGTGTAAAACTGTAAAATTAAACACACCACAGATGCAGGCGACCAATCTCACTCCCTCCTGTTCACAGTAGGCTACACATTAAAAGCAATGCACTCCCCACCTCCTCCCAGTCCTCACCACCTCTCCCTCATTACTGCGTTCTTGATCACCAGAGAGATGGCAGAGATGCAAGGGTGGAGATGCGTAATAAAGCAGCTAGTATCCAGGGGGAACCATTAGTTGAAGATAAGAGGCCTACAGCACTTTAACTTAAGGATGTAGATCATAAACCTGCTTATCTTCTGTTCCCTCTGGATCTCCTCCTTAGTCAACTGTCTGAAGCCAAAGGACAGACAAGGTTCTGCCTTTATCGCCCAAATTCTTTATTATTCATTATGGTAAGAAATGTCAGATGTAATAAAGGGTTAGCCAGTAATGAAGCAAAATACTACAGTAAGCAGCAAAGCAACAAAACAGTTGCCAAGAAACTGGCACTGATACAGCAATGACCTTTCCATCTTTAAAGAATTCCCTTATAGTTCTGATACCGAGATGCTGTAGGCAGTGATTAACATATAACTAGATGATAGAGTCTTTCGTCCAGATACTTGTTAGCGGCTGCCAAGGAAAATGCTAAACTTCCTACGGCAGACAGAACATGATTCATGACTAATGAAAAAAAGAAAGAATGAAATGACAAAAAGGTCATTCATAAAGGTAACAACGAGAATGACTTAATCAGAACTCAGCGGAAGAAGTAAAAAATATGGAGTGCAAATTAAATTCCTACATGCTGATACAGCTGTATGGTTAGTTTCTGATGTGGGAATTTCACTTTTTAAAGCAATCGCTTTTTCCCTGTTTGATGTTTAGACCACAGCTAATGCATTCATGAACAGGCTGCCACTGAAAAAGAAAACAAAAAAGAAAAAGAAAATCTGTTTTCTGTAGCTGCTTATCTCTCAGCTCAGGAAAACTCACTCAACTTACTCGAATAGTAGCTGCTTGCTAACATTGTGTTATAGTAGCCAGTATTTCTGACATTTTCAGAAGTTTGTGTTCAAAGTGGAAACACGTTTTATTCATTTTTTTAACCTTTACTTTTTAAAAAAAGTAAATATAAGAAAGTCTTTTTTAATGGCTCTTTAAAACATAAACTATTTAAACATTGTAGGGAAAAAAATTTCATGTTTCATGTTATGTGTTTATTTCAGGGTTGAGCAAAAGGTTAGGAAGTATTTTGTTGTGACAATGCGCTCCATTTACATGTAAAGGGGGCGGGGCTACAGGGGGAACTGATCTTGAACCCTGCTGGACACAAAACTGGCAAAGTACTTCCATCCTATCAACGTGTCTTTGCTCATATTACACGGGGAAGCCAAGGTGCTCCCAGAAACAGGAGATTTTACCCACACAAGAGGATCTTCACACTCTGGTCTTCCTTTGAAACTGTTGCCAGCAATAATGCCTAACTGACCGGAGGCCGGGTTGTACTCAGTGCCCTTCTGTGTGGTAACTCGCCTCTGACCCATACCAAAGGCTCCATTCTGCACAGAAATATTTGAATATGGACACACGTACCACACCTTGAATAAATCAACACTCTAAGGGACAAAGTTGCAAATTTGTGACAAGCATTGTGTCACATATCTAGAATAGTTGAAATCCTGTTACCACTGCAAAATGACAACAATGTAAAATGTGAAACAGATTGTAGCTGAAAGTGATTAAGAGTTTATATAAATTTACGACATCTTGTAAACTAATATGAAAAAAATTAAATGCGCAATTTTATACTTTTATCAATTTATCATTATGGTTAACGTTGCAGCCTCACAGCAAGCAGGTTGCCGGCTCAAATCTCAGCTAGGGTGGTGACCTTTTTGTGTGGAGTTTGTATACCCCGTGTTAGCATGGGTTCTCTGGCTTCCTCCAACCATCCGAAAACATGCATGTTAGATTTTTATTCTTAATTGTCCTTTGGAGTGAATGTTAATGTGTCTGCTTGTTTGTCTTTATGCGTTGTAAAAAAAATAGATGGATGGATATAGACAGATAGATACATATATAATTTTTCATTCTTAATCCCTTCTTTTATTAGCAAACAACTACTTTTACTTGGGCTTATGAAAAAACGTTATAATGGGGAAATCATGTTGGATGAAGACATTTACTCAAATAAAGGATCTAGACATTTTCTCTACCACTATGAAAATTACATTTTTGCCTTTACACAAATTATGTAACTGAATTTCTGTCTTAATAGTGATCAAACAAAAAACATTTTGGACTCTTGAAATAAACGTGGATGTTCACGTCACGTTTTCAGTTTGCAGTAACACATCAGTGTTGTACAACCATTTTGGAGTCGGCCAGTAAAAAGACTCTTCATTACAAACCCATCACAGGGCCATTCACAGAACAGCCTCAGTCTCAAGAATTCACATATCAAGAGTCTGCTTTCAGAGAAACTGGCATTAATTAATCACAGTAATTAAAACTGGCACTTTGTCACAACGGATGCTGTTCTATTAGGTGATGACAACGTATGATGTGTTCAAAAGCCTTGCTGAGAAGATATGAATGCCAATCACTATGTGCCACAGGATGACAGAAAAGCCGTTTCTGATGTTTTAGACAGCTCAATTATTATCTGCATATATCAATGCTGCATGTTTGTAATATTAGGTCAAAACTGCAAATAAAATAGATAATTTCCTATTATGCCCAGCTCAAAGTGTGCTGCTCGTCTGTCCTGTCTGTTCATCTACCCTGATTTCTCCAGTATGGCTGCTGACCTTCTTCTCTCTCCACGGCTGAAGTGGCTATTGATTGGATCTTGGCACACAGTGTACAAACACAGAGATAAGGATAGAGAGAGGCAGCCAGGCAGATATAGCCGCAGTGTCCACTCCACTTCACTCCTGTTGCTCCAGACCGCGCCAAGAGGGGTAAAAAAAAAAGTTCTTCAAGACTCCAGTGGCGCGGAGGAGACACCCAGATGTAGTAAATGAACACTCATCACACACAGGATTAGGTTCAAAATTCACTGCAGTTATATCAGTACTGACCCTTTTCTTCAACACAGTGAAAGTCATCAATCTGGTTTTCTTTTGTGGGAAAAACTGAACTGAGTGGATGCGACATTTCTGAGCTGCGATGCTCACACAATAGTTTTACTCGATGTGAGTGTGTAATCTGAATCTCAGCCTCATAGTGAGCAGGAAAATGACTTTAAATTCCCACAAAGGCTCTCGGATAGTCTCTTCTCTCTTCCACCCTTAGGAAGCTATCTCATTTACACTTTCTTTCCATCTGGTTTACAGGCAGAGGCTGTGCTGTGTCAGAGGTGACTAATAGTGTCATAGCCCTGCCCTCCCCAGCGGGGCTAATACAAGAAAAACCTCAAACTGCTGCCTCCACATCTCCGGGGCAGACACTGCCTACTGGTGAGAAGAAAAGAAAAACGCTTTGTCAACAGGCGAGCTGGGCAAATAAGGTGCTTTCAATCCCAGATAGCCAGGGGACACTTGAGGACCGTAAAGACATAAGGAAATAGTTTGAAAGACAGAAGCAGTAGGGGTCATTTCAAAAAGGCTTGTTAGGATTGTAGCAGGTTGAAAGCCTGTTGTCTCTTTTCCCGGGTCTCTGTGGACATGGACGCCTCGGGGGGGAGGAAGAGAGGAACAGTTTTCTCAGATACTGTCAGGATGGTTTACTAAAGGAAATGTTCAGACAGACAGGGACCAGAAGAGCAGACATAGGTCCATGAATCCAGCAGAGCAAGCACAGAAAGAATCCAAAACCTTTTCCTCTGGGGAATAAATGGGAGGTTTCTCTTTTGTCTTTGTGTGTGTTGTGTATCTACAGTATCTGACTTGAAATGTATGTGTATATCCTTTAACGCTCTGTGTGTTAGGGTTGACTTGTATGGACCCACAAAGGGCTTTTTCTGATAAAGAAAAAAACATACTAGTGGTATTTCAAAGTTTTAGACAATTAAAAAAAAGTCTCCTAACAGTCCATCAAACAAAGCAGAAATGGACAACCCTGTTAGGGAAATAGGGCAAAAATGTTGTGCTAAGAGTGAGAAATCACATATATGTTGGAGCTAAATAAAGCGGCAATGTAAAGGAAAGCCTTTGCATAAGTAAAAAAAAAAAATGTAGTTCACCCCTGATCCACTAGGGGCTCTAATACAATGCAAATCCCAATAGGCTCCCAACTTCACAGCAAAAAAATAAGCATGTTTACAACACAGTACAAAAAATAATTTCAGGTTTAATAGGTCAAGTTTACCATCATGACAACTGTGTGTGTGTGTGTGTGTGGGGGGGGGGGGATTGGGGGATTATTTTTAATGACTCATCCGTACCGTACCGTCTTCTTCCGCTTATCAGGGGTCGGGTCACGGGGGCAGCAGCCTAAGGAGGGAAGCCCAAACTTCCCTCTCCCCAGCCACATCTGCCAGCTCATCAGGAGGGATCCCAAGGACTCATCCGTTTAGATGTTATTTAATCTTAAAATTCAGCATAATTAAGGAAATGTCTTTTTGATTACCAGGTATCCAAAACCCACTTCTAACAGCGCTAACAGCACCTTACCTCTGTTAGACTCAAGTTAGCTCAGTTATTAGCTATTAGCTACAGGCAGCTCAAAGTTTGATAGACGTCAATCATTTACCCTAATGCTCACAGCCCCTCTCTCAGCTCCACCTCATTGCCCCTATCTGTATTTTCTAGGCGCGACGGCATGTGTGATGCTTCCAAAATGGGGACGCCCGGAACCGCCCACCGAGCTTCACTTTATTTACGGGTGACGTCTCAAAAGTTCTGTCCATCTTTTTATATACAGTCTATGTGCTAAACATATGTGAATTTCCAGGACAAGCAGATCATTTGAATCTGAAAGTAGAGTCAGGTGTGTTTAATTAACAGAATTACAATAAGATGGATATCACAGCATTAATAATCCCTCTGGGGGAGTCAAAAGAACATAAATACCCACCTGCAGTTTGTGAGAGTTTGAGAGACCAAACAACAGAAATATTGTTTATTTCTAAATGAGTCATTTTTTCTAGAGAAAACAAAAAAAAAAAAAACATTCTTGTATAAGACTTGTCTTTTCTATGACACACAGAGGTGGTAAGATAATACTTTGGATCTATGTTGCAGAAAAATTTAGACAGAAGTTCTAAAAAGATATTATTAAAGTTTAATGGTTACATATATGGTGGAAATTTCTTCTGTCATTGTCACAATCCTAAAAAGTGACGAGCTTTGCTCGTCTGTCTTCCTGATTCCTCAAACAGAGAGCGATGAGAGCTGAGTACTGGGCTGCACGGTGGTGTGTTGGTTGGTATCACAGCAAGAAAGCCAAGTGGTTCATACCTCAACTTGGGGGTTCAACAGGTCATGGACAACTGTCTCCTTGTGTTGGCCATACAATGGACTGCTTACTGCTAGAATTACACTGATTTACACTAAACTGTAAAAAGACAAAAAAAACAAACAACTAAATCATGCATTATTAGGCATCACCTTGAAAAATAACTAAGCAACTTTGTCTACAGTTTTTTTTAACCCAGCAGTTAAGAGACTATAAAAATATTTAGCAAGACAGAAGCACACCAGTGCAAATGGTCACAGAACTGTTTCTGTCCTTATCAGATAACTGTACCCATTAAAAGGTTAAAGCTATTCTGGTGTCCCAACGATGCTCTGCTGTTTCCAAAGACTCTGTGTCGGAAATTACAGCAATCCTTCTTTAAACTTTGATGCAGTCAGAAAGATCCCTTTATCCAACCACACTGCTTTCCCATTTATGTGTGCATGCATACGTGTGTGAGCATGTGTGTGTGTGCAGTGTTGCACATGTGCATGTCACAGAGAGGTAGAAATGTTAACAGCAAGCGATGGAAAAGTGAGGGAAAGAGATATGAGAGGGTGGAGCTAAGCTGTCTGCATCCGAGGCCCGAAGAACATAAAGAGAAAAATACGGTCATAAAACCTCTGTGACTATGAATATTAATACTGTCTCTGCCAGGTCCCCACCCCCCTTCGGAGTTCCTCTTTGTCTTGCGACAAAGAAAAATGATGCAGCTTAAAAATAAAGTGAAAATAAAGTCCAGCACATGCAGCATTGTATATGTTAGTATTTACGCTGTGTTACACAGAACAGCAGTAGACCAGATAGAGAAGGAAGATTAGTTATCTGCTAAGATGGGGAATATTACCACCCCCCATTTGCTGGTTTCCTTAACACAGGTCCATTTTACAGATGCATGAATTAAGAAATGCTCGCTGGTGGCTGGGCCGTTCGAATTCCCGTGTTTTTATTGCTCATATTTAGAAAAGTGAAACATTGTAATTGTATGTTTAACCATGCACAGCATGCTGCTCTCTGATAACCACAACTCAATTTTATTGAAAGGAAGTTAGAAAGAATCTGTGTTTTATGGATTAATTTTAAAAAGAGCATCATTTATTTTAAAATGGGCAAATATGTATCCCTTTACAAGGAAATTAATGCAAATTTGTTTTCATTTTAGGGCTGGAAATGTTTTAATTGAACAAAGTACTGATTTTGATGCAAAATGACAAATATTTGTGATTATAGAAAATATTTTTGGGAATTCTGTCTATATGTGTGATTCCAACAATTCTATGTTGTATTTTCCCATCTCTATAAAAGCACTTCACAACAATAAAACTCATGAACAATTTTTTTTAAAGATCACTGGAAATATGCTGTCCCTTCACTTGATTTAGAAACAAAAAGAGGAATTCAAACAAGCATTATTAGCTTGTTATTGTCTCCTGTATCACATTACATGTTTGTCTTCATGATGTTGTGTTGAACCAATGGATGGCTTCCAATTTAAACCCTGTACACGCTAAATTTAGAGAAAATTGCATGTTCTTTTTACTTTTACTGGAATATTTAAACAAATTTAAGCACTGTTTTTAAATGCAGAGCATCGACAGACTAAGTGGTAGAAAAACACGTGTCAAGTTGTTAAAAAAATATTTAGAATATGTCAGTGATGCAGAGGTTTTATAAACTAATGTATCAAATGTGATACATTTGGATTTAAAAGGTTAAAAAACTAATCAATGCCAGGTTTTTAACATAGGACATTTTACTGGGTTTAGTTTAGTCAGGAAATGATTTCTTAAACCATCTGCCACAGGTAACACCAGACAAACCAAAATGAAAATCCTAATGATGCCTCCCATTTTTTTAGTGCTAAAATTACCACTGAATGTATGTTTTGGGACATTTTAAGACTCAAATTTGTTCATTACTTCAATCATCATATCATTAATTTGTCAAAGTACCTAATTTTAAACTTCACCATCAGCCGTTTCATACCACGGTTTCTAAAATTTCTCAGTAATTTCTGCATTTTATGGTCAAGTACTCCTTACAAGTACCTGTGCTTTCATGGTATCTTCCTTGCAGCAAGCTTTCCCTGACAAATGTTGGAGGACAGAAGAAAAAGTCGTAATCTCTCAAGCATTTCTAATGAGTTTTTCTCCTACAATTATTTGATAAGAGCAGACAAGACTGGAGGCAGCATGTATGATACACTAGCTCCTATTGCTGAGGTGAGAGCTCTGCTGATTACACACACAGTCATTCATGCACATGCACGCACACACATACACCCAGAGGCTTACAGTCCGTCATCTCACAGTGCAACTCTCCTAATAATAACATGAGAGGCTGAAGTTATGACCGGCAGGCACACCTGAGTTACCAATCTGGGTCTCCTTAATCTGAACACACACTCACACACACATACACACCATGCTATATAACTCTTCCAACTTTAATCCACACAACCGTTCAACATTTCTGCTCCAACCGTAATCATCCCCACCTCCCTTCCCTTGCATCACTTTCTACCTTGTGACTTACCACACTGAGTCCCAGCTGTTCCCTCTGCAGGTAGGGGAGGTTTCTTCTGTCCAAGCTGTCAAGGTAATGCTGCAACCTGGAGTAGGTGTAGGGGTAGCAGTAGGCAAACTGGTATATGTCGTCCTCTCGGTCAAAGCAGAAGGCAAAAGACATGACATAGTTGCGTCTGTGATCAGGGCATCGGTAGTAGTAGACGTTTTTAGCAGGAAGCCTCTGCCTGCAATGACAAGACACAAGAGCAGTATGAAAAATACAAGTCGTTTGTTAATTAGGTCTGCAGTTTGGGGACATTTAATGTAGAGGGAATAAACAGCTTCTGATGAAGGTATGAGGGAGAGAGAGAGAGAGAGAGAGAGAGAGAGAGAGTACAGGGCAGAATGCAAAAAGTTTATAAGTACAGAAGAAATACAGAAATGAGTAATCACAATGCAGGAGTTGCATCAGGTTGTCATTTTGTCTTGCTTCAGAGACAGTTCAGCTGGTAAGGTAAAAAAAACGAGTGGGTGGGGGTATCACTTGGTAATTATCTGCTTAGAGAGTTTATTTGGAAATGCAAAGATCCCACATTGCATCATTAAGTCATTTAAATTCAAGAAGGAGGAATGATTGCAAATAAACAGAAACACTGGTGATTATTAATCACCACTTCATCATTTATTGTTACCACTGGTGTCACTCTTTAATATTAAAGACCAACAACACATGACTATTAACCAGACAAAGACATGTCATTAACTAAAGTGATGAGTTCTTTGGAAGAGCAATTCTTTACGCGAGATTGAGATATCTCATTATTCCTAAGTTGACCTGAGGTCTCAGAGATTCACTTTCAAATAATTGAGTGATTTTGAATGGTTTAGCCTTGGCCTACACTTTAACTGTGAAGAATCTTCCACCAGGTCATGTCACATGTAAAATCGTCTCAGACGTGGCCTCCTTTCATCTATGCTTAAAAAGAAGCATCCTTTCTCAAAGCAGTGCTGAGAAACTGGCCCAGGCATTGATCCTAAAAACTGGACTACTGGGAAGCCATTTAAGTTGCCTGCTTGTCTTTCAGCTGATCTAAAACACAGCTGCTGGAGTGCTGACGGGTATCTTCTGGAGAGATCACGTTTCCCCTGTTTGAGCTTCTCTGTACTGACTTCCAGTGAAATTTAGAATACAGCCTAAAATACCCAGAGAGCAATTTGAACTGTCTGATATATATACATATTTTGAAATCCAAACATGGTTTAAATTTGTATTCATAACATTCAAAGTTACAATTGATATATGAGAAAAACTGACAGAAGGCGCAGGAAAAATCTCATCAATGTATGTTAATGAGTGGAATGTGCTAAATGTTTAGCACTGCGTCTGTGTATCTAAATAAAGCTGAGTGATCTGTGCACCTCACAGCTGATCGATGGGTCCGGGACGGTGCTGCTGCAGTCATCAGAACTTGTGTGCTTACTCAACATGTTTTCTTTTCATGCTCTGCATATGTCTGTCTTTTTCTTCCACTCTTTCTTCATTGAGCTTTCACTAGTAAGACATTGAAAAAAGGAATGGAGTATGCACACGAGTCAGCCCTTTTTACTGTTGTTCTGTCTGGTTTTGTCCTGCCACTCACTGAGTTTCCAGTGAATGTGGATCAAACCAAACATGGACAACAACACATGATGGATGCATGCAATGAGAGTGCAGGATAAAAGGTAGAAAAAGAGGAGGAGGATGAGTGAATGATGGTGGTTTGGGGTAGATGGAACCAGGAGAAAGGTGGAAGAAGAAGATAAGGGGAAGATGAGAGAGCATAGTGATGGCAGATCTGGGACTGATATGGAGATATATGGGAAGGGGTGGCGGCTAGTAGTGTGAAGGCTGCGTGATGGCGGGGCTGGCGGGTGAGCTAGCGACTCTGGCAACAGATCAGATGAAGATGCTATCAGGGCTGTGATAGGAACAGGAGTTGATAATCCTGCTCTAACTCCACAGTCAACTTCTCTCCCTGACCCAACCAGGAAAGGAAGGAGAAACCTGAGTTTTATGTGTTTGCTGAGATTCCCAATACATCAGGCTTGGTGCTCTTCATAGAAATGCATAGTAAACACACTTATGTGCATTTGTCAGACACTTGAAGACACCCCTGCAGGTACCCAGGCAAACAAAAAACCTAACTCACTCAGCCTCTTACAGGAAGAAAGAAGTGAAAGGCTATGCTGATTATTCCTTTAGTGGAAGAGAAAGGAAAATATCTCTGCATGTGGCTATCTCAGCAGAATACTAATGCAGCTAGTGGCTAGCTATACCACACCCAAGCAGCCAACTGGAGCCACTGTATCAGGTTTATTTTACAACCTAGAAAACTGGACCAAGAAGTGGAAAATTAAAATCCAAACAAGTTTTTATTCTTAATGGAAATGATAGGGAATTATAGGGAAAACCTGCATATACTCACTCAAACTGCATGGCCATATGGGGTTGAATCAGAGCATACTGGGAATAAAGTGTGCTGGCAAGGACAAAACAGACATTCACGCAAACACATATGTAACACTTGAACAAACGCCTCGCTTCCCAACACACACTGGTGCGTTAATGTAGCACCAGCACTCTGAGGTGCAGGTTAATTAAAATATGATGACATCTCACCTGTTTCCATATTTCCATGTTTGGCTGCATCCATCCGCGCAATCCCACTTTTCTGTTTCCCCCCTTCTCTCTACTGGGAAATCTGCGACCTTGCCGGAGACTGGAAAAGTCCTGGCTATTGATTTTAATTACTGCTGCTTGTCCGATCACAGTATTATAGTTATAGGCCAGAAAAAAATGGCTCTGTGACTTTTTAATGGAAACGAAGGTGCATGGACAGAAAAGACTGCAGGGCTGAAGAAGGAGCTGTGCCTCATTTTGACACCACATTCATACATACAAATATGAAAATGTGCACAATCTCCAGCATATGCACACCAACGCTCGCAGTCTCTTTGGCTGTTATCTGAATGGTGACTGCTCCTGCTCTGCAGCTGGCAATTTGCTTTATCTAAATGGTACCTCCCTGTGCCTCTCCCCTGCCCATCTCTTGACGTGGCACAGAGCTGTCGTTCCCAAACAGAATTATCGCTGCGTGGGATGAAGACGGAAAAAAAATTGAGAAGCTCCCCTGGTATGATAACGCACTCACACATAGTTTTACATTTCAGTGATTACAGAGACACTGAAACAGACACACAAACAGGATATAAAAAGAGTTGCAGGTTGAAACAACAACCCAAACTGAAACTGTGTGTGTTACATCAAGGTCATTGCTTTTGCACTAAGCTGCAAGTTAACCTCGAGTGTCTCATCACAGCCTTACACAATCAGAGAGAAGAGGAGCTACAAGAAATATGGTGAAAAACGAGATAGATGCGGAAAGCGGATAACAAAGAAAGAGACAAAGTCAAAGAGAAGCAGACAAGGAAAAAAAGAGACAAGAGGAGAATACAAAGGCGGGGTATTTCACAAAGCTCGCAGGCAGCCTTTAGTGAGGTGTCACTTTGCGTGTAAGTGTTTTTCTACTTCTGAACCATCGCTAGCTACAAGCTCCTGCTCTGATTCTGATGGCGCCAATGTTGAGATGAAGGCTTATAAATTGGTGGCTTTCATACGGGGGGAACACTTTGTCTATATTTTCAAATCAATCAAGCGCAGAGGACACGCCAATCACTGCTGCTCTGAGACAAAGACTGAAACTTACAGGACAAGACGCACAAGGCCCTAAACGCAAACACACTCTCTCACACACGCCCTTTGATTTTCCATATCGCTGTTGTCACTTTAGGCTTGTCATCCTGTCAACGGTTAGGAAGGTTAAATGTCTCCCTGTGTGCCCATATAGCTGTCGAGCTCCACGGATTCACAGCAGCTCATTTAAAACAAATACCAAGTCCGTTTGGCAAACGTTTCACAATGAATGACACGTTTCTTTACCCCTTCTATGTTACTCCACCAATAATTGAAGAGGCATTTTTTCCTGGCTCTCTAAAATGATGCCAGATGTTAGATAGGCTCATTGTTTTTAAAGCAGGGCTCCATGTTTTTGTTTAGCATGCTAAGTCAAGCAGAAAACAGCCTCCGAATCATCTCAGGGGTGTCTGCCATACTATGTATATTCATGTGTGTGGAAGTGAGGATGTATGTGTGCGTGTGTGTATCTGAGAGAAAATACAACGGTGGGCATATACATTCAAAGCGCATCAATCTTTTTTTTCTTTTAGTTATCTATATATTTGGATGCAAATCAAGTTGCAACAAAGCTTTCTAGAGGCACTGTTACTAAGCAACCTGTACTGGCTTAGTAATTTGGTTGGCTTGCTGTATATTATATGTGGCTGTACGATATATCTACTTGACTGTAGCATCATGAGAACGTATCCTCTGATTGTGACTAACGTCCACAACCAGTCAGTGGAAAAAACAGATGCACAGCAGGAGGCAATGGCTTGTAATCTAGCCTTTCAAGAAAACTTTGTGGAACATTAATTTCTACTGGTTTTGTAGGTGATTTTCTACAGCTGTATGTGTCTATAGAATAGAATAGAATAGAATAGAATAGAATAGAATAGAATAGAATAGAATAGAATAGAAGTACTTCATTCATCCCTGTTGGGAAATTTAGTTGTTGCAGCAGTGCAGATAAATTGTAGTTGTGCTTGTCATGGACTAAAGAATAAGTATACAAATAAAAATAAGAATAAAAACAGTATAAAATTTGAATATTTACATAATTACAGTAAAAGGTGTCTAAATATAATACCAGTAGTTAGCAGTTGAACGGAATAACAATCAGTTTTAGTGCAAGTTTGCCAGTTAAAAACATTATATTGTCATCTGAGACACAGTGGAGATGTGTTGTAGAGTCTTATAGCCTGTGGCAGGAATGATTTCCTGTAGCGAATGTGTGTGTGTGTGTTAGAGAGAGAGAGATCATAAAGCAAAGAAGACACACATAACAGTCAGCTCTGACGGTGTGAAATAAAAGGGGATTAATTCCACTGGCACAATCCTCTGGCCAGCAGCAGTGAGGGTTTGCAGGAAGCAATAACCCTTGTGAGTTATGGACTTTCCTGTAACAAGGGAGCTAAGAGTTGCTCACCTGTGGAGACAACAGGCCGTTAGCAGCTTTCTCCGGTCAGAAACAGTCCTCTGATGAGACTGAAACGTGACAGAGTGAAGGTACTTTCACCTGATGGCAGCAGCAAAACACCCAGGCGGTGTTCTTCCATCAGGTGGCTTTTTACTCGCTGCTTATTGTTAATGGCATGGTGAAAAGCTGTTATCTCCAGCCCTCTGTGTTCGCTCTGATATTCATGTATTTCTAGTGAATTTAATTAGCTGATCTGTCACAGGATTGGCAGCTTTTAGACCTCAATGAATTTCAAGGTGAGTTAGCCGAATCAGCGCGGTCAATATCAGATCATACCCACAGCGCTTCACCTGAGTTCGCATTATGCAGCAGGCATAAAATGCAAAGTTTTTTCCATAAAACACTGAGAACAGTCATAAATCTTGGAGCCTCATCTAAATAAAACACCTGTGCTGTTTGTACGTAATCCAGTTTGTTCTGCCGATAAGTTTAATACAAAGGGAGTGTTTGTGTGAGTGTGTGTGGCAGCTTGTTTGTATTTAAGTTCTTATGTGTTAAAAATCATCTTACCCAGTTATTCATCTCTTTGTTATGCTTTCCTGATATCTTCTTCTCGCTGCCGTTCTACATAACCGTGGTTGGAAAAAATAAATACTTAACATTTTATTTGATCTTTTAATTTTTCAGTTTTTCCTGTGCAAATAGGAAAAGATTTTATCAGCTCAGAAATATCAAGTACAGCAAATTATCATCCAACAATTGATGGCGGTGAAGACATGATGATGAGCAGCAGCCTCTTCACTTAAGCAGTTAATGTGTTCCCCTCTACATCTGACAGAAATGCCAAGGATGTATAGCATGCATACATTCACGAGGGACACTTTTATCACCCTTGAGGCAGCTCACAGAGATGAAAGTGTCAAAGGATTAACTGTAGCTGTTCCAACTGATAGAGCCTGAGATAGTGGCTATCAGGAAAATATAAAAAGAATAAATAAATCTTCTTTTTTTAAAATCTTTGTCCTATAATTTTATCCTCAATATATTTTTTTCTCTCAATCAGAGACTTTTTGACATGCATTTAAAATCAAATTTAAATAGTCTTAAATGTTTCTAATAAGGATAAAAATCCTGCTATCTCTCACTTCAGCGTGACTGTGCCTTTATGCGCCAGCAGAGGGCCACACCTCTGAGAAAAAGTGATACGAGCAGTCGTAAAATTCAAAAGTAGACAGTTTTTTTTAAGTTTTTCAAAGAAAAAAAACACAATAAAATAATGAAATATGATAGTTTTTCATAAAATATAAAGGATGAGAAGGGATAAAGGATATTTAGAGCTGGGGATGATAGGGAGACACTACAGAGACACTTTAAAGTGCTTTGAGGAAAGCTTTACGATAGGAAAAAAAAAAGCAAAACATCCCACAGGAGCCTTAGCTAGACTGAGCTTGCTGGGTCTGATGATTGCCCTCTCCCCCGCGTCTTGTGGGGCAGCAGGGCAATTAGCAGAGAGCTGAAGATCACTGTGCCCTCGCCACTCTGGCGCCACAACTTCCCTATGGGGCAACAGGGCAGGTGCACATTTGTCTGCAGTAAACGGGGAACAAAGAAAATAGGTGCAAGCTAACATTATAAGACCCCCCCAATCTCTCTCTCTCTCACACACACACACACACACACACACACACACATACATACATACATACAGCAATGTGATGATGTCAGCGTTAAACCCCTGATGTGAGATGTGGATAAGCTGGTGGGAGTGAGAGGAGCGTGCAGTGGGATTGTGTATATATATGTGTGTGTTTGAAGATGGAGAAAGACAAGACCATCCACTGATAATGGTGTGATGCAGCATTTCCCAAAGTGCAACATTATACTCCCATTGCATTATCTACAGTATGCGTATGGACCAGAATAGACAGACAGGCGCCAGACTAAGCCTTTATAATAATAATAATAATAATAATAATAATAATAATAATAATAATAATAATAATAATAATAATAATAATAATA
>JBAMHX010000016.1:16733404-16748633 GCA_037177515.1 Pseudomugil tenellus | reverse complement strand
GGTACCCTGTTTGTGGGTGTTGGGAAAATTGGTTTTTTTTTGTCTCAAAAAGGGGGGGAAAGGGGTACCCCCCCCCCCCCCCCCACACACACACACACACACACACACAGAAACACACACACACATACTATAAGAATCCAGGCATGAGATAAGCTGTGAGGCTGGATCAATGTCAGGCTCTGGTGATTAGTCTTAATTGAGCAAAAGAGAGCTGTGGGAACAAAGAAACATTATGACCTTTTCTCTGTCTGAATACACTGCGTGCTAATAAGACACATTCGCATAATATCATACTGACCAGAACCATCTAACCGCAACAAAATCACCTTCTCATAAGAAAAGTACATAAATGGCTCACCCAGAAACAAAAACAAGCCCTCTCAATAACTGACTATCATTGGCGTGTTTTTGAGTGTGAGCGGCAATTTTCATTCTCCTGTCGAGTGCGTGCTGATTATTCTATCAGACAAAAAGAGGACCATGTGCGATGAAAAGATTGGCAGTGACTCACATTGTAGTGGTGTGGAATGACACGTCTCTCTTTCTCTCAGAATTTCTGTTCCTCTCTCTTTTAACATCCTCTTTGTCTGTCTTTCTGTCCATCTCTGTGTGTCAGCGTCTGAATGAGTCAAATACCACTTGTCAGGAGTGGGCTGTTCTGGACTGACATGATATAAGAACAGACCAGATAGACAGTTACATGTTATTCCTCGCTGCTGCTGGTTTAAGGGTACAAGGTTGGGATGTTGTGGTATTGAATGAATCAGATGCAGTATTAGTACTGAAGGACATGTTGTGGAATTATGGACCAACTTCAGACATTAAATATATAAATGATTAAAGGGCAGGGATTTGAACTCTATACATAGCTTCACACATTATCATTTTCTTAACCACTTTATCTAATTGAGGGTCAGAGGCTAGCTGGAGCCTATCCCAGCAGTCATCGGGCGAGAGGCAGAGTACATCCTGGACAGGTCGCCAGTCCATCCAGGCTTCAAAAGATTTCTAAGAGATAATAACAAATGTCATGGCTGATGCTATTGTCATCCTTTTTTTTTATTATACTTCTGTTTCTTCACAACATTGTGCTTAATTGGACTTCTGCTCTACCTTTGTTTGGGCTAACTGAGCCTGAGATTGCTGAGTTAACAAAAGCTCCATGTATTGTACTGTAACTACTTCCAGGCTAACAATCCCATTTGTGCTGCTTGCCCTGTCCTCATCCTGTGAACATCAGCACTTCTCAATGCAATAAGGTGCAACAGAACATCATTCAGAGCTCTATTTATGTTTATATACCAGGGGTAAAAGTGCAACTGGCCTTTGTTTGTTATCAACAGTTTGAAAAATTGACCATTGTAGTTTTAAATACCTGCTTGTTAGTTGAATTAATGTTGGAACCTAATAACATTAATTTGATGAGACCAAAAACAATGAATATGATAGTAATGATTGGATATATTTACTGTAGATATTAGGTGGAAGAAGCTGGTATGAGTCGAGCCATCTCTCAGAGAGTTTAGTCCAGCTGGAAATGCACTTCAAAGTTTCAAATTAAGTGGAAGAAGCTGCTAAGGTGATAGGTTGAAAAAATTATCACAACAAACACTGAAACTGTGAAGTGAATTCATAATCTCTAAGTACAAGAATTGTATGGTGCTTCTATAATTACAATTATTACTGAGCCGAACATTTCTGCTTTTTAGATTGTTTATTTCAAGTGTATTGTACAAACTATATAATACAACGTTATTATTTGCGTATGTGTAATTCAGCACAGATGACAATATTCAAACTGTCACACTAAGTTGCTTTCTAAAAGATAAATTTTCATTTCTTTTATTTAATAACTAGAAAGTAAAAATTACGCCGTCAGGGGAGACTGCTAGGGATATATCCCCGACCACCCCCAATATTCAATTTCACCAGTCCTTAAATACATATGGAAATTTAGAAACACTTAGGTATAATTCCATTATGTGACACATCTTCAGGTCATGAACTTTCCTTTGCACTTGATTTGAGATCAATCGGATGAATAATTTCAGAGATATAGCCAAAACAGTTTCAGGAATTGAGTGCCTTTAGATAGGCAACGTGAAAATGATCTAATCAGTTCATCTTCACTATGATATTTATGCATCTGCAAAACATGAAAACTCTAAATCAAATATTGTTATGAGTAGGGCTGGATATATATTGTCAGAACAATAGAAAATGTACATGGTTTCATTTGAGGCTCTATTGTAAATCTGTTGTGGAAGTTTGTCTTGTCTTTTTTAGTTTAAAAGCTCTGATGCAAACGGTAATTTCTATATCTATATCGGGATGCATATCATTATAGGGATAGAAAATGTTCTATATAGTGATATGAGATTCAGGTCATATCGCCCTAGTTATAAGTTATTGCGTTAACACGAAGGATCTGCGGCGGATATTGTGGCAGTGTTCGGGGCAAAACTATAATATCTCCAACACTGTTCGGGGATATAAATATAGGACAGAAAATAAAACATATAACGATAATTTCTGCTACATTTCACATTATAAATAAGTAGACATTTAAAACACCTTAAATAAAACAAATATATAAGTAAACAAAAACAACACAAATTTGACTGCAAAAAGGATAAAAAAAAATGTTCAATTAGTTGTCACAGGCTCAAATAATAGTCTTAGCGAATGATCACAGCTAAATTTTAGATGATGTCCCATTTCTACATATGAGTATGCTCATCCAAAACTACTTTGAGATTTGTGTTTGTGAAGCGATCGGTACTGATGGAGTAACAGTGTAAAACATCTGGACCCTAAGCATCATTTTATGTATGTTATATACACAGTTGTCCATAGGCATTATGCATTGTTGTAAACAAAGATCTGCAACTGATGCTATTGTGTTGTTGATAGGCTGCTTTCAAAGTACAGCTGGTCTAGAGGAAGAGCTGTGGAACACTATGCACTTATGTGTAAAGAAACAGAGGTGGCAAAACGAGTAAATTTGGAGAAAGTAGCTGTTGACCACCCACCTTTCATTTCCTCTCAAGGGCAAAAGAGCAAATATCTTTGAAAACAACAACTTCAAAACATGGTATTGTGCTTTCTTTTGAAAAAAGATCCAAAGGTCATACCATATTACAGAACGGCCCGGTCTACAGAGGAGCTGGTGAAAAACAGGGTAAAGAAAAGGGAAGTTTAGATTGCCCTAAGATGTTTAGAATATATTACAATATAATAAAAATAGTTTCAACATGTTTTAAACATAGTTTATTCACAGCACAGCATCCAATATTTATTATACTAATATATATGTTTAACAAATAAAGTGGCATTATAAAAACAGGCATGTACTGGAGGTTAGCGCTGACCCTGGATAACTTTGCTCAGACTTTGAGCGACTAAAACCAGATGAGCAGACGTGTTAATCAAACAGCAACCTTTGAGAAACAGAAAGGATTAATGCGGTACACATACATACTCACACAAACCTACAGTTTGAGTTCATATTTATTCCCCTATTTTCATTTTGCCCTCCCACTTACACATTGAAAATACACACACACACTCACACACAAAGCGATTATCACCAAAGGTACGTATGCCTGTTTGTAGCTGTTCCCACAAGGAAATTTGCTGTACAGCTTCTCCAGTCTCATTTTTCACTGTCTGCTTATGATGCCCCATGTGTGCACACTGACTTTCATTTAACCCCACATAATACACACATGGGCAAACACACAATCACACACTTACTTGCATGTATGAAGCTAACCCCTCCTTTCTGTCTCTGCTTTTCTCTTTCTCAAACAAGCACAAACAGCTTCTCTCTGCACTTGTGTGTTGCATTACTGAGGCTAAACCCCCCCCCACCCTTAGCTGCAGCCACACAGTAAGGTGATGCGACACTTTACAAACATGGCTCCTCAACCAGTCATACATGGCTTTAAGATTTATCGGAATAAAAGCATCATAATGTTCAGGGTGAGGCCAGCTGAGCTGACAAATAGAGGGAATATCTTTCAGAGCCATAAACAAAGAAGTGCCCCAAAGTGAAAGACTGACTAGGAAAGTGCAGGGGGGAGCACTTATTAAGCCCGTAGGAAGTCAGGGAGTTGCTCAAGGACAGTATGACAGAGTGAGCACATGACATAACAAGAGGGACTTCGTGCTTCCATCTGAAGGTCTTCCTACCCGCTGGACAACAGCACTCACAGACATACTGTTCATGTTGTACACAGGATAAATACTACCTCCTGCAACCCAAATTGTGTAATTAACATAATAGTTTACTGTCAGCATTTTTGTGTCAATGAAATATGTTCATGATACCAAGACAACAGAGCTGAATTTGGTAATTGAGCTACATTTCTAGTCGTACCACAAAAAGGTCAAAGATTTCATTTTTCCCATGAAATACTGCAATCAATTAAATCTTCTTGAAGGATTTCAGCTACATTTCAGATACTCCACTTAAGCAAAGGAATGATCCCATTGACTTATATCAAAAGTGTTTTTTTTATAGCTCCAGTAACAACATGTTAAAACCATTTTACCACTGCATCATTTAAGCAAAACATTGTTTCAGAAAGCATTTAAAATCTGTGACAGACTTGTATGTCCTTTTGTAAGCCCTTGATGTTTTATCTTGCATGATTTTCTTCTCCTTTCAGCTTTTCCTTTAGGAGTCAGCACAGCAAATCATGTGCTTCCATATCCAATTTTCAGTTCTTGAAGGGGTTTGGGTATCGATTAAGCATGGGGGTTTTACATCAGATGCCCTTCTTGACGCAACCCTCTGCATTTATCTGAGCTTGGAATCAGCACAAGAAGAAAACTGGCTTGTTCTCCTTTGAGGCTTTCAACAGGTCTAAAATGAGGGTTACGGGCAAAATATCCATTAAACAAAACAAATTCTGTTAGACTATTTAAGTTTCTCTCAATTTTTGCATGCCATATTAAGGTATTTAGGAATGTTAAAACTAAATGTAGTTGAAGATTCTTAATGTTTTAGTATAGTGATGGGAGAAGCTAAAACTATATTAATTTGTTCTCATATCCTTTACTTTTATGTTTTTGCATATATTGATACATTAGACGCATTTTAGAGATGGTTTGGTTTACAAACATTAAAAGAAAAATATGTAAAACATCTCTGCAATACTAAGCTGGGAAAGTATTCCTTATAAAATACAAATATATAATAAATAAACAGTCCATTCAATCAGAATAGTTCCTTCAATTCTTGGACTTATGCATTAATTTGCTGTTAACTATTTCTGAAACAATTTGGGGCCAAAAAATATACTACTAATTGTAGGTTACAGACAGTATAATAGCACAGTAGAAATCTTTCTTACCTTGATGTTTTACTGTGATGAGGTTATACTTTGTTCCACCTTTGGGTTGAAATAGTTAAGTGAAGAAGGGTAAAAAATAACTGATTTATAAAATTTGGGATCTAATTCTAACCTAATTTTTTTATTGGCAAAACACATGAAGTTTATCTTAAGGTTCAGGACCGTCTCCAACATTTATTGCGGGATAAAGTGTAAAGTAAAACATTATATTTAAATTAATGTTTAGTTATTCAGAGCCAGTGGAACAGAGTGAAGTTCATCTACTCTGCTGCCCTTTCTCTGTCATCATGAAGGGAGTGTGTACCAGTGTGTCTGCAGCATGTGTCTTGATTGATGTCATCCAGGGCAGTTGCGTGATTGAAACACCTCCTCACCATAAAGCTGTCGTGTGCGTGATGGAGTCGCAGGGTCATTTTATGCATCACACCTGTCCCCCTTCCTCCCCACTCTGACACCCAATCAAATAGGAAAATGGGCATATTTGTTTTCATGGCCTTGAGAGAGCTTGTGCAGGTGGCTGTATTTTTCTGTTTGACTGTGTGCTGTGCACATTAATGTGTAAGTAGAAGATAAATAGACAGGCAGGATGTCGGAAAGAAAGAAAATAAGAGGGACACATCAGGATGTTAAAGATTAACAACTTAGACCAATGCAGCATCTGTGGTTTTACAACCAACTGCACAAGCAGCAAGTGGGAAAGGAGCTCTTTGTTTTTGTTTCTTTTTCAATTATTAAATTAAAGAGTATAAAGTACATTTATTCGTGAACGCAACCCCGTTCAGGAATAAGCGGTAGATAATGGATGGATGCAACGTACCACCTTACCAATTATTTTTACAAGTGTTATGAACCAATAAGAATCAAATGTACTTCATAAGGTGACATCCAAGGTACCATATAAAAAGAAAACTGTGATCTAAATCCTAAGAATTGTTGGATTATAGCCACTTAAATCTAAAAGGTTTGCTGTCAATATAGATAGTTTGTTCACTGAACACTCTGTTTCTTGTGGTCAAAGTTCATTAAATACCCTTAAAGTCAATGGTGTTTACTGCTTCCTTTTTTCTTTCATCTGTGGCTTTCCTTCTTTCCTTCTTACTTTCTCTCTTAAGTTACAGGTTCCATACTTTGCTATATTTGCCATTTGACAGTCTATCCTTTTCCCATTAATGATAATGTTATGCATTTTGCAATATGCACTATACTATAATTTTGCCATACCACTCATTTCTTGCTGTGAGGTCTCTACCTGCAACAGTGAACGGCTCCTGCTTGCTCCAAAACTCCTCTCGATCATCCGCCCCGCCCGTACTGAGCAGCCAGAGAGGCAATGTCTGTTTTTGGCATGCGGGGGATGTGTCTGTGGACAAGAGCGCAGCAGCAGCGACAGGCACACTTCCCGGTGGGAGATGGTGCATAAATTCTTTCAGGCAGGGGCGAGTGATCTGTCCACGGTGCCGCGTTGGATTGGTGGGGTCAGTTGTTTGCTCAGCCTGAACCACACCCTTCTTTTCAAAGCAATAAAGCTCCAAAAGGCATGGATGAAAAATAAAACTACTTCTGGAATAGTTTTAAGGTACAATTAACACTAATAGATAATAATAAAAGTCCATTTTGCATAATATGGGGACTTTAATCCAAAAATGTATTAGTTGCCATTGTAATTTATAAAAAAAGAAACATTCTTAAAATTTCGACAGAGTACAGTTGATATTTCTGGTCGTTTCCACTGAATGGTGTTTAGTAGATAAGCCTCAACTTTCTAAAGATTTAGTCCATGAGATGAAACTTTACGAAAATCATGGCTAATGACAAACAGCATTGTTTCAGTGTTTTCAACTGACTGTGAATGATTCCCCACAGATTTTCGAAATGATCCCTCCCTTTCTCTTTCTAATTCAATATAGAACTCTGCATTCTGCAATTGTTTGCTCTCAAAAATAAAAGTTATATTTTTTCTCATTAATCACTTGTAAGAAGCGTCTGTCCAATTCCTCCTCCATCCATCCAAACAGCAGCTCCATCTTAATTTGAAATGAACTGGTCACGTGACCCCTTATGTTGTATCCAGGGATGTATCAATGATGGAACAAAGTGCTTCCACTACACGTTTGCTATATTTATTCTATATTGACAAATCTGAAAAACCACCTCATGAGAGCATAAAAATGTTTAGCTACATTTGATAGGTTTTTCTAAATGTAGATTTTTCCAAAGCCATTTTTAAAAGCAATATTTAAGTTCAATTTAGAGGGTAATTGAAACTGCAGCCACTGATGGATCAGGCCACATGAGGGAACCAATCAGAGCAGACTTTACTTTTGCTTTGAAAGAAAATTTTTGCTGAATTAACATGTTTCAGCTTATCATATTGTTAGACCTTCGAAGAGACTTTTAACAGGGTGTTACCACTACTAGAACCACGAGGACATTGTGAGCTTTTTGTGATTTGTCATAACAACTTCCATCTTCCTGACGGTAGCTTCTCTCTTCCCTGCTAACCTCGAGATACTCCACTATACACACCTGACTCATTCAACCTGAAGATGCCAGCTTCCCTCCTAAAATAGTACAAAAAGGCCTTTAAAATAATGACCCTGGTTGGCTGCTGTTGTCTGAGGCTGGTAAGACAAACGACATCTATTCCCGCTCAGTGCTTTTAATCAGCTTGTGATAATTAACGCCACACTTCATTGGCCAAACAAATATCTTTGTCAAGGTGCTCGTTGCTGTACAAGTTCTTCTCCTGTTCTCAGACAAGATAACAAGCAGTATTTAATTGCCTTTATTTTGTGTGGTAGTGGTATCATAGAGATGACTGTGCGCTATTGCTATCCCCCTCCCCCTCGTCGTTTCCTGCTTCTCCACAACTATATAAAATATTTCATCTTGTTGAGGTGGTGGGCAGCAGTTGTGGCATCAGACTTTAATAAAGTGAGCGACCTTGTGGGATTGCAGAAGTGGTAGATTAAGTTTGCTTTCCCTACTGGCAGAAGCAGACAACTCTGTGGGGTTTCTTATCTGGAGCTTTACTTAATTACCTGCTTTAATTCTAACATTCTCTAAAATGACCGCTCACCACGTTAAGACAGGCTTTTTTAATTACTGCATATGTTGCTTATCATGAAAGATCAGAACTCTCGTTTGTCACAGTAGCCGGTAAGAATGCTTTGAATGATCAAGTTATCTGGGGCTTGGTCCAAGTTTCACCACACGCAGATGATGTAGTAGCAGATAGTATCTAGTACTGTATGTGGTACTGCATTAATATGATAGATACAAGCAAGTGTGTCAGATACAGCAGAAATGTCTATTTAGTCACAGTGTAATCTGATGATCTCCTCAAAGTAACTAGTTGTACTTTATCATGGTGATGAAAGACTCCCAGGCTAGACTGGAAAGTCTAGGGGGTCAAATAAAAACACATAATGGAAAAGTACTGCAAAATTTAAAAAAGGATTCTTCCAGCTGTCTCGAATGTCTCTCAAATTGGGAAGCTTGTTAATGGTATTTATATGACAATATCTTAAATATGTGCAGACGGGTCTTTTTTTTGTACTACTTCACCAGATTTAATGGGAGAAGTGTCAGAGAAGCCATTATTCCAGCAGGGCCCCATGCTGCCCTATGGTTGCTGGCTGCTTATGTGTATTAGCAGGAGACGGAGGAAGCAAGGTGAGGATAAGTGATTTTGCAGTAGCTGGCTAAGTAGGACAAGGTGGGTGGGGGTTGAGGGGTGCTAAGAGATGGTTAGACAGAAAGCAGATCAAGAGTAAAACTACAAGGACTGGAAGTCGAAGCAATTTTAGAGATCTATGTTTGCTGAGTAAAAAAAGTTAAAAAAAAAATGTAAGGATAAAGGTAAATTTGTACAAACTTACATGCCCAAATTTGATAGTGATGCTTAATAACTAAGGTATGATGATGATCTGAAGATCAACAAAAAACTGTCAGAAGAGCAAAGATAAATAGAAGAAGGTGTCTTCATAGGCCTGACAGAAAATAAGAGCTTTTGAAAAGGGCGGATATACCTTCTATATAATGACCAGCAGGAGTTGGAAGTAAAAAGAGTCAGTGTATCCACCAAAGACAGGAACTGATAGCCTGATCAATGAGCGCACAGTCTAATGGATGATGACACGGACGGGTATGTCTATTTTATAGAGTACACTTTTATAAAAAATAAATACAGGCAGGAAAAGGTTTTTCATGAGACTTTTAAGGTTTTAGGTTCTCACTTTAGTATCTCTCTACAGTGCCTGACAACAACTATTCACAATATGGTTAAGACAGACATTAACTCCCACTGTAAATGCTTGTTCATTAGAAGAGTTTTGTAAGAAATCAAAACAGAGCTGCTCAAAACATTCAACTACTGAGACAAGCTAACAGCCAGTGCTTGTTGTTGGTTAATAATTCAGCAAGGACTGAAGGCTGCTCTTGGCATGAAAGTGTGGGTTTGCTGTTTTTTGTCAGCGGCAAAATTCCACATGTCGTATTTTTGGACCAAAGGAAGGCCTTTATTTCAGCCAAAGATCCCCAAATGCACAGAAAGATATAAAGAAAGCTGCCTTGATGCCAAGCATATTAGCACTTGTGCTTTATTTAAGCATTTGTCAAACCAAGTGTGGTACTTCATCCTCCAGCTAGTCTTTTCAAGGACTTACTGGCCAAGTTATGCCACTTGACACCAGTAGTGTTTGAGTGGGCCGGTATTAAAGGAGCAAGGAGGCTCCTCAGCTTGGTCTTTGACAGCTCCCTTGAACTCTGTGGGCCCAGTGATAAAGTGGCTTGATGAGTGGGCAATCGCTGCCTGCCAGCTGCTGGTTTGGCCAGAAGAGCTGGGAAGGTGCCAGAGTGAGTGAAGAACCACAACACACAAACAAAATGAACATGAACAAACATAGAATGAATTGTGAATGTGTATGCTGACATTTATACAGTCAATAAAATAATAATAAGTATAGACTCTTTATTATAATCACTCTTTTAAAATAAATAAACATACAAGAAGCCAATTATTTAGTCTATATTTAAGTTATAAATCACAATTGGATATTGGCTATTGAATTGTTGTTCACTGAATCGGTTCATTGATGTAGATCAATATATGTGTTTACTCCTGTAAGGAGATTTCAATCATAGATTAAAACAATTCATGACATGTATAATTCAATGGGGAAAACTAAGTAAGTAAGTAGCAACCAGGTGCTGCAAATCAAATGAGCTTGATGAACTGATAATCAGCAGGTGTTTTTGCAGCTCACTAGTCTGAGACCATGTCCACGTGCATGTTGGTATTGATTGAGGACATGTCTACACATCCTGTGTACAGCTACAACAATGGCAGATTATAGCTATGGGTTCATGGTGCAGATGCTGCTGAGCATATGACTACTAAAACAAAATCTTCTGCTCCTCAACTGCTAACATCAGCAACAAGTGGACATACTTGTTTGCATTGCACATGTTCACATGTATGTGTCTTGTATGTGTCCATGTGTTATTCTCTGCTTTCTGTGCATTTCTGTGGCAATGTCACAGCACCATTTATAGGCATAAATACAACGTTTTTAGGGGTTTTGTGTGGACACACACATATCTAATAATTATCGGTTTTTTTAAGCAAAACTGGTTCAATCTTTGTTTAGCTATAGTCTTCAGTGTTTTCTCCCATTTTTCCTAAATAATCCTAAGAACAAAAATCTTTACACATATGAACACACCAATCAGGATTAAAATCCTGTCTGGACTCAAACCAAAAGACGGTGATTTAGCATCTCCTTGTGCTGCCATGTTGGCCAATTAAAAGGCTGACAAAACATTAGCATTTACAGAAAATCCAGCTGTTTCCATGTCAAGTCAGTGTTCCTTTAACTGTCTTTTATTTTGTGTATACCACTCCATTCCATTACCAATCTCGTGACATGCATATCGGCGATGTTTGTGGGTAACAAAAAGATAAAGAAAGAAGGCGTAGTGCCACTTTCAGGTGCAATTGCTTGCTTTGCATGTTGAAAAGGGTAATGCGACATTGGTGCTGTGTCTTTGGTGTTTCTAATTGCCTTCCCAAAGATAGGATTTGATTTTCCAGAATAACCACTGACCGTGAACGATGGGCTAAATGGATTGCTGCCGTCAAACCAGATAACTGGAAACCCTGTCAACTGTGTTAGTGAGCACTTTGCTGGTCAGAGGCAGCCATTGAACCAAGAAAATCTCAGGTTTCTCTTTATATAAATGTGACTACAATGAAGTTGGTTGGATATTTGACAAATTCAAGCATCATCACTTTGTAAACGAATGACATGGGGAGGAAAGTTTTAGTGTTAATGAACAGTTATAGACTTTTTTTTTTTATTTCCGCAAGTGAAGGTCTTATGACCATCCCACCAATAAAAATTAATAAAATGTTATGACTTGTACGTTTTAAATTTGACCCCTGTGAAATGTATAGGATAACTGTAAATGCTATGTAAAGATAAACTGAGTAGAAAAAAAACCCCATCTGATGGCTTTTTAGGAGCTTTGTACACAGGAGTTTAGAAAATGGTGCAGCAAGAAGCACTGGAAAATGTGAAGTTTGCTAGCACTATGCTTGTTGAGAAACAATAACATGTTAGCAGTCACTAAATAAATGAAGCTAGCTTTTTGCCACCCAACATCCATCCATTATCTGTAAAGCTTATTTCAATGAAGGGTGGTGAGTAGCTGGAATCCATCCCAGCAATCATTGGATGAGAGGTGAGGTACAGCCTGGACTTGCTAGTCCATCATAGGGTCACCCAACATAGAACAAATAAATTGACATCACTGAAAATGGTATGTATTCAACCAACGGTTATATGTATATCTATTTAGAAACATGAAAGATGTTTGGATTAACAGCAAGACAATCTCGCCATGTGAACACTGGAATTAGTGGTGCATATTTTGATGCAAGAAACTCAAAAGGGTCATGAAATCTAATGCGTAGATCAAATAACAGAACTTGTCTACGAGTACATTTTCAGATTATCCAAAAAATCTTCACTTTTACTAAAATCCTGTATTTAGTTGCCTAAAACAGCATTTATGTGCTTTCAGACATAAAAAAAGAAAAGAAAGCATGATTCTCAAAATCCTGGGGTAGTGTGAACATTGCATTGTAAATTCTAATGTGTGTTAACACAATAGCAAGGAGGAAAGACAGAAATAATCACAACTTGATAAACAACTGCAGCTGTTTATCAAGCTCGGAAAGCTCATAAGATCACTTCTAAACAATCTTGAGTCCCTTCGTCTACAGCACTACTTTGGTTTGCCTCATTCTGGAACAATGTCTCTAAGACGGACTAGGGCAAAGCAGAGATGTTTGACAACAACATTAAGCTGAAAACCAAACACAACATATGAGCACAATATTGTAAAGTACTATAACTATATTCAGCGACCTGCATTTAGTCACACTTACAAAAATGCAATCACCGGACACATATTCAGAAAAAAAGTTTTAACATAATATGTTTTTTATACTTATGTTCATATATAGGGAGCTTTTCAATGTCAAAGCAGTGTCCTCATTATTCTCAGAGAAGGAGGAAACCAGTGGTATATGACATAATGTCCTTAAGGATAAATGCTGCCTTTAGTGCTAATTCCTTCTAGAGTACTGTGTGTGCTATCATGTGTATATGAATTTTAATATTTAAGTTTGAGTCCTGCATAAAAAACCATCTGAACCCTGATCATCTTGAATGCATCGAAGTTTTTTTCTTTTTTATATTCATTCATTTTTACAGCTGGCTGAGCAGAATATGCCACTGCTTTTACTCTATAGAATCTCAATATATGTTTCTCACTCTATGAGTCTGCATGCCCATCATCAGAGATTAAACCTGACTGTAAAGGTGTTATTTGTGTCATATTTGCGAAGAGGAAAAAATAATTATTCAACTGACTTTGAGCCAGAGACCAAAAATGGAGGGTTAGTCAGCAAAGACTGGGAATCTCTATAATTCTATACATATTTATCCTCAGAGGGTCTGCATTCATTATTCTGCTAGTTGGTCAACTTTTCTGTTATTTTGTGTGTTTTGTTATGCTCTTTATAACTTTCGTGTTTTGAGCTATTAAAAAGTTAATGAGATCGAACTGGCTAAACGACGGCAACTGAAAATGGGAACTTTTGTCTGCACAGCCTCTGCAAACTGTGGCATCATATCTTATTTCACTTCTATAATTTATATCTAAATGCCACACCAATCTGTCTACTGCGAGCTTAAAAATCCATTTCTAATGTGTTTAAGAAATAAAGCGCAATTATCAATATGGCTTATAGAGCTCACTCAGAAACAGGTTAGAATATGAGCTATTTAGTATCATTTTCTAATATTAAATGATACTAAATATGAGCTATTTAGTATCATTTAATAATAGAAAATCCCAAAAAGTGAAAATATGTATATCTCACAAAAATAGGTATAAAGGT
This sequence comes from Pseudomugil tenellus, assembly GCA_037177515.1. Taxonomy (NCBI): domain Eukaryota; kingdom Metazoa; phylum Chordata; class Actinopteri; order Atheriniformes; family Pseudomugilidae; genus Pseudomugil; species Pseudomugil tenellus. Next base: position 16,734,803 of record JBAMHX010000016.1, on the reverse strand, counting down.
CATGGAGTAATTTTACTCACCTGAAGGTAAAAACTAATTTTTCCTCTTTAATAGTGGTGTCAAAGTACATGCATTCATCCCATTGTGCTACATATGTTGTAGTTGTACCGATTAACTAAATATCACTTGTGATTTCCACTTGGAACATGACTTACAAGAAATATCAGCAATGCCATTAATAGATGACATTGCTTAACTGTCTGGGACATTCATTTTTTATGACGCTTAATGCAATTCAGTGATATGGGGAAGCTGAAGCCGGTCCTAAAGATTTGCAGGCCAGAGGTGGGGGACACCCTGGACAGATCTCCAGTCCATCGCAGCTGCTTGGGACATGTTACATGAAAACCCCCCAGCCATGATACTCGATCTGCAGATGGAATCACCCGAACGTGTGGATTCACTAAATGAGTAACACAGAAACTGGAAAGTAACTTCTCGTTCCAGCAGATTGCGTACCGGATTATATGCCTGTGCCATTGTGTTAAATCTGGAGATGTTCATGGTCATGATGATATTGAGAAAACTTTGAAGTGTTAGAGCACTTTTATAAAGTGCTGTTACATATGCATTTTAATGCGCTTGTTCTGCCTGTTCTTCGCAGTCCCAACATTCTGCAGCACCTACATAAGGCACTCTGCATTTCTTTTATTATGAAAGTGTAACCCACCACAAAATGGGTTAAATGATCATTTGTATTTATGTCTGTTGTTACTTAATTCCGTTTTATAGTTATATGTACGGTTGGTTTTATTTTGAAAAATTGGAAGTTTATTTTGTGTAATACTGGAAGTAGCGTATTGAATCAATTCCAGTAGCTTAACCTCGAACAGTTCCGAACTGAACGTCTCTGTTCTTCCATTGTTGAAAGTTATTGAAAAGGTATGACAAACCTTTATTTTCGTAAGTAAGAAATATTGTAGTCAGTGATATATATTGACATAAATTCTATTCTAGAGCTTGGAGTGCATTGAAGAAACCCCTAATTGACCTGGCGTGTCCAGTTGAAACTTTCTCTTAGTAAGCTAGCTTCTTGTACTCATTGTTGTGTGTGTGTGTGTGTGTAAGTGTGTGTATGCTAGCAACTTGTCTCGTGTGTTTTATGTTCTTCATCCAAAATTGTGTTTTAATGGAAATGATGGTTTGAGAATGCAGCTTGTATTTACTTTATTTTTTAAATAAGCACTTTAAGTTACGTTTACACTGTTAAATACACAGTCATCTTGCTTATGTGTTTGAGGTTGAAAGCCAAGAGACTAATTGAAGTTATTAAAGATTGGTAGAAGCGGTATAGCTGCCATTTATTTCATGTTAATAAATCTATTCAATTCAATTCAATTCAATTCAATTCAATTCAATTCAATTCAATTCAATTCAGTTCAATTCAATTCAATTCAAT
>JBAMHX010000016.1:16718582-16729110 GCA_037177515.1 Pseudomugil tenellus | reverse complement strand
CACACACACACACACACACACACACACACACACACACACACACACACACACACACACACACACACACACAACCATCTCATCTCATTTGTATGGATGAAAGTGCCTCAATGTCAAAGGTCAGAGGTGTGCAGAAAGCCATCACTGAATGCACACATTGAACCTTAAAGCAGAAGAGCTAGAGCAGCAGAGGTCCACACTTCTATAGGCTAAGAACAGGAAACTGAGGCTATGGTTCACACAGACTTTCCAAAATTGTCGACTGGAAAAACATTACTTGATCAGATTAATATTGATTTTAGCTGCCACATTCAGACAAACTCTGCAAAAAAATATGGATCCATTCTGTCTTGCATAAATGATTCATGCTGCTGCTGATGGTAATGCTGTGTTAGATATTTACTTGGTGCAGTTTGGGTCACTTATACCAAATGGGAATTGTTTAAATGCTTCAACCTACTTGAGCATTTTTTGCTGAAGATGTTCTCTCTTTAACAAACACAGTGATGGCTACTTCAAGCAATATAATACATCATGTTTTACAGCTCAAATCATCTCAAACTGGTACAACTGGAACATGACAGTTCAGTGTACCTCCACTAAGACATCCACACTCATTAAACCGTAACATTTTTCTTCTTCTGTCGTCTAATTTTGGTGAGCCTGAATACAATTGTAGTCTCAATTTTCTGTTCAAGGCTAACAGGGATGGCACCTGGAGTGGTTTTTTGTTGCTGTAGCTCATCTACTTAAAGACTCAATGTATTGTACAATCAAATATGGTGTTATTTTCTCCACAGAGGCCACTGAAGAACAGTGAAGTCACAGTGAGTGTCTGAAGAGAAACTGTCAAAACTGAGCCATTGTGAATTGTACATTTCTAGTCTTTCACATGTCTAACTGGCTGTTTCCTCTCAATTGTTAAACAGCCTGTTGGTGGAGGTGATATTTTTTTGAGCTCTTAATCCAATAGAGCACCTTTGAGATGTGTTGGAACAAGATATTCGCATCATGGATGTGCAGCCAACGTATCTACAACTGTGCAATGCTTATTGTGTCACTATGGACCACACTGCTTAGGAAAGCTTCCAACACCTTGTTGAATCTATCGTGTGAAAATGAAAGCAGTTCTGAAGGCAACAGCAAGTATTCACAAGCTATTCCTAATATAGTGACCAGTGAATGAAATTCTGCCTTTTTCATCCTGTATGTTTCCGTCTTGGAAGTTTGACTCTGCTGTAGTAAGTACATTGCATCTTAGAGTTTTGAGACAGTTCAATCCCCCAAACTTCACACTCCAGTTCACCACTTTCTCATCTGACACCCAGAGACATATGTGAAGCAGAATGAAGAGATTCATTTTAATAAAATATCTACATAAGTGCAATATAACCATGGAAATGTCCTGATGAAAAAGTACACGCTACAGGAACATACTTAAATAAGTAGAAAGGTAATAGAGGAGGACGCTGAAATGACAGCTAGCTAAGACAGTGGATTGGATAAGAGCTAATGGAGGGTGCATGGCATATTCGTTCCTTTGGACATTAATCTCCACAGAGGGAATTGATGCATCAACAAGAGCAAAATGAGAATGTCACTGAGGAAAAGAAAATGCAGTTTGGTAAATAAAAAGGATTTCATTGGGAATCCATTGCTAAAAGGAAGTGAATAGATAAGGCTTGTTTGGAACTGGACACTGGAACCAGTTCTAAAGCCGCATTCACTTTGCAGGGCAATTTGAATGTATTGTACACTGTAAAAACAGTAAAAAAGTCAGATTAAACGTCTCAAATCAAGGACACATAGGCTTATTTTTTAAACGTAAGATAATTATTCTTACTTAGTAGGTTTTTTTAAGATTTTTTTTACTTGTTTTAGGAATTCTTGACAGGTTAATGATCCTTGAAATGAGATAAATTATCTGCCAACAGAACAAGAAATCTTATCTTATTTTAAGGAAAATTAACCTAATTTTTGTAGTTTTTTCTGTTTTTTTGCTTTTGTAGTGTAGTACCTGAAACACACACATACACATGACCTTCATTAATTTCAATTTAAATCTTAGCTTTGATCTGCATTGTGGCAGCAACAGAGTGGACAAACTCAGCAAATATCATTGGCCCAGGGTTTTCTGACCCAGCAAACAATGGTGAACAACCCACTTAGACATTTAGAGAGAATCCTATCTTTGGCCAAAAACAGATATGGATCAGACCTACAGTGCATCCACATACAACTTGTAAACACCTGACAGGATTGGTTCGAGAAATTGCTGAGGACCCTATATTTCCTTAGTTGAAGGCAAGGAGTCAATGTGTTATGTTGCAGAGCTCACTTAGTAAGCTTTAAACAGCCACACATTGACACCAAAAACATTTTAGTATCCATATCATGTAGATGTGGATATTATATATGTAATGTAAAGCTCAGACTTACCCTGCATGTGTGTAAAACAGCTGAAGGTGCTGCCTGGTCTTACACTGTGCTTACTACAATAAAACATTTTGCAGTGTCCCTAAACAAGGCGGGGTGAAGGTGAGGTCTTCTACCTGCAATACTAAAGACAAGTGACTTACAGTACAGTAATCAGGAGGCTGTTGGCTGCAGAAAAACTGCAACGCCTCACCTACTTCATTATAAGATGACACAACCAATTTGTACTTCTGCCTACTGCAATCTACCAAATCTCCCTTGACAAAAGCATTTAGATTAGAGCGCTTTCAGGGAGGGCTGTGCTGACATGCGTACCCAGCCTGTAAAAAAAGGAAATGAAGTGGCTTTTTAATTCTCCTCCAGGCAAACATAAAAATGTCCAGGTAAGTCATTTTGTGGGTTGAATGGAGAGTCAGAGGCAAGTTGCCTCTCCGCCGTAATACACTCACACTTCCTCAAACAGCACATATGCACTATTGTGCACACTCACAGACACACACAACACTTATACACACCCTTATCATCCAAAAGATTATTAATCTATTTGCTACATTTTGTCCTATTATTTCCCTCACATAATCCCCTTTCACTACCCCTGGCAGCATACTAATGAGTTTCAGCGAACAACGAAGCAGCGCAAGCTGTTGATTGCTCTGGCTGGAGCTTCTCCTTCTCTCACTCTCCACCCTTCTCTGTCTACCAACTCACTCTACCCAGAAGAATACACAGCCTTTACTAGAACAGGAAGGGGGGGCAGAAAAAGTGTCATTTTATTTAACAGCACACTTCTGTGATGAATTTCCTCCCTTAGGTTTTCAAAGCAAACTAAGCAGAGATCGAAAGGGAAGTGATTAAAGCATGAGCGTAAATGCCACTTCAGTTTTGGATAACAGTCACCTAGAAGTATATGAGGAAGTTTCTTTTGCTTCTTCTTCCAAATACTCAATTGTATTAAAAGAAACTTTCCATTTTGTCTTAGAGGACATGCCAGTGACAGAAAATCAGGTCTTTTGCTTACTTCTGCGATTTATTTTTATTAAAAGATCTTGTCCGTCTCCTTTATTGCAGCAATGTTGACAGAGAAGGAGCACCATATGTAATATATATTTTTTCAATCTTAAGATCTTATATGAAGGCTCACGCAAGGCCAAATGATAGCTGCAGTTCACACTTCATGATAGGTGTGAGAGCCGTGAGACAGCATTGAACATGGTCTCTGTTTTAAATTATCTCAAGTTGCCTTTACCGAGCCAGAACCCCCCAGGCCTGGTATCGGTGCAATAAAAATGATGTTAGTGAAGCATATTGCTTGGAAGCTTTGAACCCAAGAAACATTGATGTGGCAGACGTTAAAGACGGTAAATCTTCCTCAGTCTTCCCATGGTCTCTGGATATGTATCACCACAGTTAACTTTTAACGAGTACCAAAGGAGGAATGTGCAAAAACAATAGGAAACAGCCGAAGCCAAATGTTCTAAATATTAACATGAACTGGTGTTTGCAATTATCAGCAAGTAGACAGGATATGTGTTTATTTTAACACAGCATGTTTCAAAGGGAAAATAGGCAAATGAAAGACTGCATCGTGCCACTGAGACACTGACATAATAATCTTTATGATGATCTGAGGACATTATATAGTTAGGATTTGTATTCTTACATCACATCTTTGGGGAGTAGTGCACGGGAAGCCTAGCCATCCCAGTCTATATTTCCTCAGTGTCTACTTACTTTATGCATGTGTGTCTGTGTGACTGTGGCTACTGGATTGAGTAATCAGTTCTGGTATTGAGGCCACAAGTGTTTTCAAAAGGCAAAAGTGGCGCTCACTTGATGTTTCAGATGAGCGGGTCTGTTTGGAAATCAGTCGTTAGTCTCGGTTTTATTGCTCAAATTACCCGAGCTGGTCCTTGTCCTGTTTGCCCTTAATTAACAATCGTTCAATTCCCTTATTAATTAGCCCGAGCTATTAGCTACTTTACATCACTCTTCATTTGTCGACAATTAAAATGTCTATTATTAAAAGGCATGGCACATGGTTAATTGTGCGAGTGCCTCAGCAGCAGACGATGAGAGTAACGAGGAGAGGGCTGAAATTAGGAGGAGTCAGTAAGGTGTGCAGCAGTTATCATACAACCATTACATCCTGTCCATCTTCAGTGTTCTTGACACCTGATCCACTCAGTGTTCTTATTCACTGCCGGTGTTCAGACCCAAACAGCTCTGCTAAGTACTGCAGCACCTAAAGGTCGGACTGTGTGTCTGCTACATGTGAGAGGTTTTTTTTTATGAAGCTGACAAGCGCAGTTTCCCCCAAACTGCAGGTGCTATGAAGAAAAGATATACGCAGAGAATTTCATATAGCAATGTTTTCTGGATATATGTTTGTAATTAATTCATCTAAACTTGGTGAAATTAATGAGACCTGTAAGAAAAGTCTTTTACGCATTAGTAAGGAGAAGTTTAGAGCTCATCCGCAGAAATTTCCATTGTGGGTTTCATGCATTTTTTCAGGACCATATAGCATTATTTCCTTGGAGTTCTTATTATGTCTTCTCACTAATGGTCTGCAAAGCTGTTGATTATCCTTACGGTTCAAATTTTTAGGAAAAATAAAGAAAAATAGGTGAGAATGAAGACACAACAGGACAAGAGGCAGGAAGTAAGACCTCAAGAGATAACACAGGAAACCCAACCAAAGAGACACACAGAGCAGTGGATGTTTCCTCCCTTTTTCCCTCACCCCGACTCACCTCTCCTCACCCCTCTGCCAGGACTTAACAGGTGGCATGGGAAACAAGCAAGACGGAGCATTTCTGATTGACAGAACAATTACTGCAAACATGCACCACAACGGAGAGCCAGACAACTCCAAATAGAATTTTGCTTTTCTGTTGCATCACATGCTTACAGCAGGGATGTCGGTAGAAAAGCTAAATCTCCCACTCTGACTCACCAACAGACTGACTGCACGTCTATGTGTCAGACTTGCAGCTGAGCACAACTGCTTGAAAAGCAGTCTTCTGTTTTATTTGTTGCCTCTTACAAAAAGCGTGTGGTTTGGTGTGGGGGAGGTGGGAGAGAGGGGTGGAGCATTTACCCTTGATCAAGGTTGGTTGGCTCTAACTTTAGAAGCATTGTTTGGCAACCAATTTCCTCCAACTCTGACTGTTCATCCGCTAGCTCAGTTAGAGGGGGCTATTCTTATCTACACACCAACTGAATGACTAAGATGCGGAAATTTAATTAACCCTTTCAGGTTTGACATATGAGGAAATGATGAAAAAAACCCTTTTTTATATGGCATCTTTATTTTTTCATTTAACATATTTTTTTTGGAAAGTTAGTTATTTTATTTTATTACTATGCGACATGTCAAAACTATTATAATGTAGTCTTCTGCTTCTTGGTATCTAGTTAGATGGCCGGAGATGGGTATCAAATGGTGTTCACCATAAAGTGATGCAAAATGGGTTTGAAGCTTGTATAAAAAGTAAGTTTGATGATGTAAATGTCTCTTGATATAGAAAAATATTAAAGAATATTGGATATCAGTACAAAATAATTAAGAAAGGTAATGCAAAATGTCTGAAACTGTATATCAAATGTGTCATGTTGGACCCTGTGTTGTTAGATTTTTTACAACTGAAGACATTAGACAAACAAGCATAAATGAGCATTTTTTATTGTTTCTTTTCTTGTTCAATGCTTAAATAATACAAATATGGCATTAAAATACATTAAGGATGTTGCCATACCATCAATGTGTTTTATGATCTACATCTGTATCCGGTGTGTAACTAAACCGTGACACACAAATAATTTAATATGTGATAAACAAGCCAATAAAATCAATCTACACTAAATCCTGCTTTAATGTAATAAAAAATCTGTTCCTTCTGTCTTTTATGGTATGTGAACATTTTAAAGATCAACATACAGATTTTTGACAGATAAAAACAGATTGCTTTCAATTTAAACACCTGATTGAGATCTGTGAGTCATTAAAAATGTGATATTTTAGCTGTTTTTGCTATATGATATTAATGGGAGTGATTGTGTCATGACAAACAGTTTAATGCAAATCTTTTGGCTGTAACCACATGTTAACATAAACTAAAAAAAAAAAACTTAATTTTTGTGGTATTACTAAAGTAACGTATATAAATGTAATGAGTTGTCTTTTCCAAGACAAATCACACATTTGCTACCTAATTATTGTTTTCAGTGTGTTTATATCTGTGATACACATCAGCTGATTAAGTGGTGCTTTTAAGTATAGCCTAAAATCCCTCATTCATAGTCCAGACTTGCCTTTGTAGACTCGATGGCATCACCATGAAACCCAAACTGTGATTGTTGGCCAGACTGAGCCTTTTAGGGGGGCTGGCTAAAAGAGACAGAGGTTACCTTGAAAAAAGTTTCAGAAAAAAGGGGAAAAGTGAGACTGCAACAATGAAAAATATGACAAAATCATTAGGGTTTTGCCAACTAAATTCATGTTATTCTAGTATAACCATGGGCCTGTCGAGTCAAATCAAATCAAAAACATATTGACATGATTTGCAAGGAGGTTGTAGCATGATCATCTATGGGGGGGAAGATTAATTTAAAATAAAGAGAGAGATGTTTGACTCATGTTTAACAACAACAATGAAACATTTCACAAATTTTTCAGACTTTATATACACGGCGCAATAACGTATTCTTAAAATGATTGCTAGCTTCACCTTACTGTCATCATGTATTCTCTCCTTTTATTCAGATCCACATGGGACTCTGCGTGAGACATCTGCTGGTTGATGCAGTCAATCTCATGCGACCGTGCTGGCCATTACCCCTCCCCACAGCATTCTGGCCTCCAACTGCTGCATTACACTACGCTCGCTGACTTTCTAATTAGCTTATCTCAGGAAATAAGGATGCTGAGCAATTCTTTGCTCTAGCAGTCTAACAACTAGCAGACCGCAGGGAGTGTAGATGGCACCTACTGTCACCGAGGGGGCTGTTGTGCTCGATAGACTAGTACAAGAAAATATGGTTTACTGTCTTCCCTCTGACTCATAAACTCTCACGCTCTTTTTCACTCTGAATGTTAAGTCAATTCCCAATTCAAAGTGCCAATTCATATTTTTGGTGCTAACAATGATGAATGATTATGGAAGTGAAAATTCTCTGCTTATATCCAGCTGTTTCTCTGTGTCAGGCTGTTAATTGTGATATTCCACAGCCAAATATATATATATATTTAGTCATCCACTCAAGACAAATCCCTTACTTATTTATTGTAACCCATGATGCTTCAGTTATCCGACAATAAAGCAATGTGTGTGCTTAAAAGTGAAACAATCTAGTGAATGTAGGCTTCTGTTAGCTCCGGTCTCTCCTTGTTGGAGAAGTCATGAAGAGAAGGATGGATAGGGAGTAAAGGGATTGAGTGAGGGATAAAGAATAGATCTTTCTACCCGTAGCAGAGAATGTCCTGCTGGACTGTAATCTGCTAGTCGTCTGTCTCTGAGATTCCCAACTTTGCTTAGGCCAGCCGGGCTCTGCAGCCTCCAGCACCAAAAGATGCTGGGGCCCCAGGACACAAGGCACCTGCACGGTGAGATAAAGGCTTCAACTTCTGAGCTAAAACTGACCATTCTTTTGATAAATACAAACATGGGGTGGTGGGCAGTGGGGAGCAATCTTTTTGCTGCTCACTCTCCCTCATTCTCGCCCCCTGTCTAACTGTCTCAGTAATCTCTGTCTTGTAGGTTGTGTTTTTCCTCTTACATCTCCATGGGTTTCTATGGTGCCTTTCTTTCTCGTGTCCTGTGTGAGTTTGGGTCAGACAGGTGAAGCTCTCCGGTCTGGCTTTTTATTTATTCCATATCTATAACTGTCAAAAAGAAGATTGCTACTTTAGGACCTGTCTGTGCTTTGTTGTGCTCATGGAAAGTCAAATAGAGGAGGTTGTGTTAAAAGCATCTTGACCACTTTGTGGGGACACAAACAACATTCACTGCTGTCTTGGAAGCCCAGACGGTTTAAAACAGCTTTACAAGAGAGACATGATGCATCTTAAGACTGTTGCTTAGAGGAGAAGTTAAACAGGAGACGGAGCACAACGACGATGCCTTCTGTTATATCTGTCACTTAAACACCTATTTATAAGAGCTTTTGTAAACATCAACATGTCTGTGATTGGTGTATTAAGGAAAGCAGCAAGAGTTCAGTGTTCTGAGAAGCTTCTGGTACAGATCTACGGCTTAGACACTTGAGATTATGTCAAATTAGAAGTAAACACTGCTCAGAAAGTGGCATTTTTTATAATCTGGGACACTAATTACACGGAAAAGAAGAAAAAGTACTGCTTGAAAAACCTGACCTGACAAACAGTAGCAATTTCAAAGCAAGCACGTGCATGCTTCACTGTAAATCAGATGTTATTAAGTCAGAGCATCCCGATGACATCCAGGTGAGGCTCTGAACCTATGAAGAATCATACTTCCATGCGTACAACCAGAGCGGCTACAACTAAACCACAGAGAATCAAAGCAGAGAGAGCAGAGAGGTGTTGAGTTGAGCTGCATCCGCCTTGCACTGTGCTACAGTGCAGACAGCAGTTCATCCATCCTGTCAACGGTGTCGTGCCCATTGTCTCCTCCCATTAGCCTGAGACCGGCATGCCACGGTGCGGTTGGTGCAGGCACCAGGCCAGCAGACGCACGCAGCTCAGGGTGGCAGATGCCTGCCGTTTCTGCCGATGCCCTCCATCAACTGATGACAGATGTCAGGGCTCCTTTTGGACGGCAACACTTCATCACGCTACCGTGTTCTCCGCCCCGCTGGATACACCAGCCTGCTTGGCAGACGCCGCACCCAAACTCACTGCCTTGCCCATTCCCTTCTGCCATACCTATTCATTCACACAAATACTCTCTCACACACACACATACACACATATTCCTGCATCCATCAGTCAAGCGTTATTACATCAGACAGCCATCATACTGGCAACCAATAGATCACATGCTAATGCGCCCAGATGTATCCACTCTGGATGAGTGTGTGTGTAAGGAATCGTGTGTGCTGACTCCTGAGGAGTGAGGGAAGTATTTTAAAGTTGGATAAAGTATCTAAAAACCCTTATAGTATTTTAGTTAAATAAAAAAAATCCAAGGTAAAATTAAAAATTGATTTGAAAAGATTTAAATAAAATCCTAAGTATAAGATGAGGAGTGTGATGATACTGCCACTTACCATTTTGGCCTGCTGGTAGACTTAACCACAGGAGACATGCCATCTCTGTACAGGCTCTTGGTCTTTGAGAAGTTGACCACATTGAAAATAACCCTCTGAAAGATAAACATTGCACACAAATGCTTTGTAAAATTCTGAGAACTTGCCACAATAAGGTCCTTTTTACAAGGCTGCTACAAATATATTTATCAGTGTGTTATGTGCTGTTACCAGAAGATGCCTGACAAGCTGACAAGAATTGATCTCCATCAATATATAGATAAAAATGATCGTCAATTCGATCACGCTGATTCCAATCCAAATCGGGAACAAATAAAAAGTCATGACCTTAGATTGATCAGATCATGACATCATACCTGATTTGTGCAATATTTTTATATCAGTTGGAGCTTTGTAGCTGTAAAATCACTGTTTTGTCCACTTTGTAACTATTTGTTAGATTAACCTAATATCAAATGCAAATTGTAGATCATGACCTCAGGATTCATTTGGGAATTATATCATACCTGCCTGGTTCAAATTAGTTAAGGTAATCACTCTACTTTCTTCATTATTCAATTTAGTGAAGCTTATTGAATAAACAAGATCGATGACTTATTAGTATAGTTACAGGGTATTACATGTGCGGCTTTTATATTATTGTATTGTCTATTCAAGGACTGGGGAATAGGAGCATTCAGGGATATACCCCTAGCTTGTTTCCATTTTTTGTGATCAAACAACCAAAATGATCCACTGAATCAATTAAATATTGCACTTTGATCAAAAGTACAATTTTCCCTCCTAAACCATTTAAATGTTAGTTGAAAAAAAAAACCTTATATTTTCACAGATGGGCAAATGTAGT
>JBAMHX010000016.1:16705688-16715711 GCA_037177515.1 Pseudomugil tenellus | reverse complement strand
ACACACACACACACACACACACACACACACACACACACACACACACACACACACACACACACACACACACAGAAAGAGACCTACACACCGATTCCAAATCAAACAAACCGCTGCAGGGCCAATTCACTAGATCGTTAAAACTTACACACAACCAGGACCAATTTAGAAGTCATCACATGTGAATGTGTCTGCATGTATCTGTACATGTGTGCTACCCTGGAAGATTTAATTAGGCTGGGAGCAGTTAGAAGAGATTAACATCCATGCTGTCTGAGCTGTCATGTCGACAGAGCGTGTCAAAACCCTGCATCGTCCTCATCTCTAATAAATGGCACACTGAAACAGGTGTCTCTGTGGTGTCATAACATTAATGCACACACATACAGACACACTATGATGGCAACAGACATACTTAATTACCAGATGAAAATATGAAGCAAACTTTTCAGCAAATGACTGTTTTAATGGAGATTCTGCCATAAGTGAGATATTTACAAATTCGGCACGAAGGCAGTTTTTCTGTATGAGAGCAGTTGAGCCTCCTTTGGATCACAAAATCTCACTAGATACAAAATCTAAATGAATCTTAATGGTGCAATAAGTAAGACTTTCCTTCTCTCACAGCAGAAAATAACCATAATGAATCTGCAGGAACTTAATGAGGTAGTTGATCAAAATCAATGACTCAAGAAATACTTCCTTGCAAGCCAAAGACCAAAAAAAGCTTAAATGTAGTCTTTTTTTTAAACATTTATGCCAAGCATAATGTCAGATAGATGTCTGCTGTGAGCTGTACTTCAGCAATAAAGAGAAAACAGACATCTCAATCAAAGGATTATAGCTAGCAGTTTAAGTCAGTAATTTGTGACCCCAACCTCTTTATTAACCTTTGATCAAAGGTGCCAGACACAGGACACTGACACTAAAAAAAAACTGCTGGAGCTTCCTAGTGATAAGATTACATTTAGGACCAAAGATTCTTTTTTGAGCTTCATCGATCGTGCATGTGGGAATTTGGCATTTCTTCCTGGAAGAAGTCGTGATAAATTATTAAAGAAACTTAAAGTGTAAATTCTAAATTGACCAAGACCTCTGCAGAAAGCATGAGCACTTTGTCCTCAGGGCAGGGACTGCTTGTGAGAGAAGGAGTATCAAAGAAAAAGAAAGCTTTTATTGAAGTGATATCCACTACTTACATGCTTCCAGGGTTTATTAATCTAAAATGATCAATCCAAATAATATTTTCAACTTGATGAAGTGTAATTTTGAAGAAGAGCTGAAGAAACCAAATAAAAATGTTCTTTTATAGACATAACATCCAAATCATTTAACATGAAATCAGCTCTATTTATGAACTCTGTTTAAATGCCATTACATGAACAATAAAAATACTTGGCTCTCAAAAGAACTAACATTTTTATTATCTTTCATACAGCTATATTATGAAATTATATTATCTATACTACAAGAATATTCAGTTGAAACAGATAAATACAAAATAATGTTTTCATTTGCATTTGGTTTTACCAGCAGGTCTATAACATAAGGAGATTGGCAGAAAATAAACATAGAGGAAAGTATGTAAATGGTAATTTAATACTCGTGAATATATATATATATATATATATATATATATATATATATATATTCTATAATATCTCCCCTTCTATAATATTAGCACATGAAATGTTCCCCACGGGAATAAAACAACTACAACATTCAAGCTGTGTGACAAGATTAGTATAAGTTGCGGTTACTTGTGATCATCACTACACTGAGGTTCACTTGGCTACACTGGGATTTCATTGCAGCATCACCGAAGCGAGCAGGTCTCTGTGTCCAGTCCGTAGCCATCAGAGATAGGCAGGCAGATAGCCGCTGGCAGCTCTGTCTGTTTTTCTCTTGTTTTCTTTGATCAGGCTGATCACTGACGCACATCGTGCCCCTTACCTAAGGTGCTGAGGCTAACTGACACCATCAAGAGCACAATACACAGACACCCAGAGTCTAACTCAAAGGCAAGTGCAAAAACACAAAAGTAAAACACTACAGCAAAAGGGGCTCCTGTTTTTGTGAATAAAACTCACACACAGAACATGGTTTAACAAAGACCCACAGTTTTTTAATAAAACAGTCTCATATTCCAATTTTATGCTCAGGGTCTATTGTACAACTGGGAATTATACCATTTTGTTTAATAGAAAATATTTAAATGTTCATGACCATTTGTAATAGTTATAATAGAAGTAGCCATTCCAACATGTTTAGCAAAGAACACTCAAGCTGTATGAAAACCTTAGAAGACAACACAGACCTAGTAATAGGAACAGATAATGAAATTGAATTGATAAAATGCTATTGATAGCAATGATTCTCTCTCTATAGATCTGGTCTTTGATTCCGTGCCAATTCCTAACCCAATTATTCACCTAGAACAAAAGTATAATTAGCATATTTAGGTGTCAAAAACAATTTCATATCTAAAAAGACTAAGCTTTCAATTTAGAATCTTTGTCAACTCAACACAAATGATGTAAGAAATGCTGAGATCAATATTTTCAAACTGATAATGATGCCAAAACTACAGATCTGCTCTGAAAGAAGAAAATAATATGTCAAAATAGTACATATAAAAATCATTGTCAGATGTTTACTTTAAGTCAACTAAGAATCTATTAAAATAAACAACCCCATGTTTTTTGGAACATGTTGCAGCCATTAAATACAAAATAAGTGAATAGTCACAAAAGCAAAGGCAATCAGTTTGAACATTAGATATCTTATCTTTGTAGTGTATTCAATAGAATACAGATTAAAAAGGATCAACAAATCTTAAAAAGTACAAGTAAAATATAAAAAGGGTGTTAAAGCAGGTCAATGAAATATAAAGAACATGGGTATGCTGCGGGCATCCCAGTACTATTGCTCATGTCTACTGCATCTTTTATGCTGTTCTGGCACAACATTATGCAAGTAAGATGAACACGATGACAAGACATCTGACTGACAGATGTCACTTCTGGCAGGTGACATGTAAAATGGATAGTTACTGGCAGGTAGCAGTTCCAAGCAGCCGCTGCTTCAGTAACTACCTTTGTATCATTCAGTTAGTGGGCAAGCTGTGTCTTTGGTTCTAAAACATTAAGCAAGTACAACTCTGGTGTATAACGCCTGGTCTTTTTGAGTTAGCACCTAATAAAAATTTCTGTGTGTGTAAAAAAATAAACAAAAAAACTGCAGATTTTTTAAAAATGTTGCTGCTCATTTATTTTAGCAGACATGGAAGAACTGGAGGCTTCTCATTTGGGATTGGGGTGACTCCCAAGGGTGCTATTGTAGAAGTCCCACTCAGGCAAAACAGCTCAGCTGTGGCTAAGCTCCCGTAAAGTGTGGTGGCAGTAAGGAAGGTTACAAGGCAGCGATAGGTGAAAATAACGTTTTGACAACTCAACACAGAGGGAGACTTTAAGGTGCCGTGGGAGAGGACGGATGTCAGGGCCTCGTATGTGTAAAGCGGGACACATGTTTGCGTGTCAGGGAGAAAGGGGGCAGGAATGACTCCTTTGGGAGTACATACATGACCTTGAGTAAGACTGTTATACATTACTTGACAGACTGTTCACAAAGTCACAAAGCTGACAATGTCACCCAGTACAACTGAACAACAGTAATGTTGCTTAAAGTAGCCCTTCCACACACACACACACAGACACACACAACACAACACTTTACTATTTCTGCTCTCTTTTATCATACCACCTTCACTTCTTTCTCCCCTCATCTGGATGTTGTTGAAGAGACTTTAGGCCCCAACTCAACAATGTCAACTAAAGGTACTGACACATGGAGAACAAGGAAGGTGAGTTGATTTAGAGGTATATAAACATAAAGACACTGCAGCACCACCTTCACCCAATAAAATGATTTCTCTTGGACATATATGAGGAATTAAAATAACAAAACAACAAAGGAATATTCCAAAAGTAGCTTTGGTTTGTTTGTACTTAGTCTACAATGCCCTGTGGTAAAGTGAGCTAATATGTAAAGGAAGTGGTGAGATACCTTGCTATTGATCCTGGGGGGCACGAGTCCTAGCAGCAGCCTTTTAAATGTCAGCTTTTAATTTCCTTCTCCCTCCTTCAGTCAAAAAGATTTATTCAAAGCAATGCTTTTTCAGGAGATATCTGATAGGATGGTGACAGTCTTTTAAAGAGCTTTTGTTTGGTTTAGGCATTCATGGCTTTTTGTATCAGACTCTTTTATTCAACCAGAAGAGAATGAAGTTTCTGCATTGGCCAGTGAGTTGAAAGGCAATCTCCCCCTTCCATTGTAAAACGATGTACAAGTGGAACTTCTTTAATTAGGACTTCTCTCTACCGAGTGACAGCAGTGGCCAATAACCTCCAGACACTGATGGAGGTCACATAGTAGCACACACAGCCAACCACATATGCAAACATAAACACAATAACTGACAAAATATGAATCCAGTATTAATAATTGATTCTTTACAGGCCACACACTAACAACCACTGTGAAAGTAGAGATATAAACATTATTTCACCTGTAAAGAAGTCCTTGTTGCTCTCTTTTAATTACTACGTTACATGATGCACATGATCTAAACAGACTCTGGGACTAATAGGATCACATCCTTGTTTTGTATGTGTGTGGAGTTATTTCGGAGTCAGTACATGTACAATGTGTCATGGTTAGACAGCCAACGATTGTCAGATGTGTAGAAACTTTATGTCTGTTTAATTGGCAGGGCTCTTGATCACTTCCGTCATAACAAGACACTGTGTCCTGTATTATCAACAGCATGGAAACAGTTCCCATCACAGCTGTGAACATATTTAAATGATAAAACATACCTTACATATCCAATTTACACAATGCTACATGTATTTTCCTTTTTCTTTTCAATGATCATGAAACTTTAAGATGTGGTCTTGTTTCAATAATGGAGGAGTAACAATACACTGATGTAAACTGACACATTGATTCAACAATCCAATAGCATTGATTCAAAATGAAAATATTGACTAAACTTCAAGAGAATATTAATTTGTAAAACATTGCCAAAGATGTGTTGTGTAACTATGAAGTTCGACTTTGCTGCCTTGTCTGTTTTAAAAACATTTACATTGTTTTCTATGTTAATTTACACAATGAATTACACAACATGAGCTAATTAAAAAATATTTATTCAGGATTTGGAGTTTTGTTAATACATTTTGATCTGAGTGTAATATTTCACTTTTATGATTTCAAGACATTTATACATGCTCATTAATGTGTTTAAAAGGAAAAGAAAAGAACATAAAATAATTTAGCACTTTTTAAGATATGTGCTCAGGCTTTATTGCTACCATGACAGCAGAGCTTGATCCAGCTTGTCCACCTTCACTCCCTCTGCAGCTTAACTGCCAATGCCACACAAACTCACAGGGTTTAGGAGAACGACTGTAAAAACCAGCTGCTGCACTTCCCTACTTCGCTTTGCTCCTCACATTTATCTTCTCGCCCTCTTCTTCCCCTTTACCGTCTGCTTTAAACACGGAAGAGTTAATTTGCTCATTCTGTAGTCAGCATCTCATTCTATTTATCTTTCTGCTGGTGTTTTTTTCCCTCCTCTCTTCCCTCTACCTCTTTCTCTCAGGCAGGGCTGTGCTGTCAGGCCCTTCCAGAGCACCAGGGTTGTCAGGAGTGATGGATGACTATCAACCTTCTGCTGTCTTCCACTACGCTCCTGGGAGATTTACAGGCTCGCTGACTACCAGGCATGAAAACCAATCTCTCCTTCTCATTCTTCCCTCCCTTCTTCCATCCATGCCTGCGTCGCACCTTCCATCTCACTCCCTCAATTTCAGCATCCCTTCTGTTACCAAAAAAATCTTTCATAATAGAGAGATGTGTGCAAAACAACATTGAAATTTGTGTGTGGACAGAGGGAAGCAATTGCTCCTCTCGTTATTATTGTGGATGTGTCAGAAGGGAATAGCGCATTCAGGGTGATACGCTTGGTCTCTGACAGCCTATCGTCCTCATCTTCATCTTCTCGACTGCTTCCAGCTTCTTCACAAACTTGCACTATATACATCTATCCACAGTCCTTTTGCCGTTAGTAATTATAGCATCAGGGAAAGGTGGCGGGCTAATTGCTGTCTCAAAATAGTAATTGCTTTATTATAGCCACCGTTTTTTGGTAATGATCGTTCAAAGGCATTATGTTAATGCAATTAAATGCTTTCTTTGTTATTTTTGTTTGCACTAATTGAAAGCGCAGCTTTTTCTTAGATGGGGCCCCTAAAACAAGTTCCGTTGACAAACACTTTGTTGCAACGAAAAGACAGAGAAGACGTGAAAGATTGGAAAGAGTTTGGAGTTCTATTGTGAACAATATTTCACAAAACAAAAGAAATCACTTGAACTGCAACCCTATTAATATCAGATTGAAAAATACCTCATATCTCATGACAAATGGCTCCACACCAAGGTCAGAGAAAAGCATATCCATCTATCCATTATCTATTCCCACTTTATCCTGGTCAGGGTCAGGAGGGGTGTATAGTAGCCATTGGGCAAGAGGCAGAGTACACTCTGGATAGACCATCCATCCATCACAGAGCAATCACTGGGACAAAGAGAGCAAGAGTGAGAGAAAGAGAGAGAGAGAGAGAGAGAAAGAGAGAGAGAGAGAGAGAGAGAACCATGTAAAGTGGCAATCACATCTACAACTAATTTATAATCACCAATTAAATGCCTCTAGACTGTGGGAAAGAAATCCCATGGACAAAGTCAAAGGCTGTGCAAATTAGATGCAGGGCCACTCAACTCATTAGTGGCACCCCATTTGGTCTGAACTTCCTCATTGTCAAAGCCACAGGTTTACATCCCAGGAAAACCTACATAAACATAAGAAAACATGCAAAAAAACAAAACAAAAAAACATTCACTTACCAAAAACGCAAACTAAGACCTCACTCCAACAGATATGCACCGTGTCTGCCAATTTCATTACCATTTCCTATAACCACTACCTTTCAAAAGCTGTCAGGGAAGGAAACTTGTATTTGCATTTATTTCCAAATCCTGCAAAGGACCCATGCTGGCTAGCGGAATAAATATGAGCTTCGAAATATGCACCATGAGACCACTATTCAAAAAAATGTAATAAGCATAAATGACATGTAAATGATATTTAGATTGCCATCTAATAACATGCAAACCAGACGACTGGATCACCTTATCAAATATTTGAATTAGAACATGTGGCTCCACCTCAATCTCAGCTTCAGTAAAGTAATGATACCTTACAGGAAAAGACTGTGCCTGTTTTCTGTCTGTAAATGAGAGGGCATCTATGTATGGATGCAATTTCCATGTGTGTAAATACATATGCAATGACTTCCAGTGGACTCATTAAATTTGAATTACTGGAGAGGAGATCTTCACTCTGATTAAATAACATATGTGATACCGATTTTTTGCTTGAATACACCAAGCCTTCATAGCTTCAAACAATTAGGGGTACATTAGCGTTGAATTACAAGGCTGTGGTGACTTACAGTACAGCATAACCAGTCCCAATCGGCTCTAGGAGCATTTTGGGTACATGTAACTAGGTCTATACTCATTTATATTGTAACAACCAACAAAACATAAAAACAAGCAAAAAAAAAAAAAAAAAAAAAAAAAAATGGACAAAAAAAGGGGATTTTGGAAAAAGGTCAACGGAAACCCAACTTGCCTCGCCCCCAAAAAAAAAAAACCCCCACCCCTTTTTTCCCAACTAATATTAGGTCAAAAAGCAGGTTTTGCCATCAGCATTGTTTTACGCCTGCACTCCTGTAATATTAGGCATCAGAGTAAATATATTATTTTTGTTTTTTCGCACAATCTGCATTAATTACAAAAAGCACCCCCCTTGGTCAGGCACCACACTACTGCCAGGCGCCACAGGGCGAAAAATGAGTCATTTTGAAATGAATAATGGATTTCTGTCTGCAGGGCGACTAAAGGATTCACACAAGTGTGTGCGAATGTGTGACCGTGTGTGTATGTGAGTCAACCAATGTGGATGTGTGAACCCCACACAGTCTATAAATACATCCTTTGCTGGTCATTTCATTCTGCCATCCCAGCTCTTTTAGGAGTGAAATCTCTTCTCTTAGTCATTTCGCTACCAGACATAAATATGTAGATGTGATATAGCAGAAGGAGATTAAATAAAATAATAAATAAACAGGAGCTTCAGGGGTTTTCCTCCACAGTAACTGCTGCCATTTGACCCCAGGCGGTCTGTGGAGGGCAGGAATGATAGATCTGCCCTTCTTCGTCCTAAAGCTGTTCACACATCAACAGCAGAAGTTCCAATTAAAACAGTGAAGTGGTGGCATCTTTATCGCTACTGACACTCCAGAGGCACATGTGTCACTTTAGGCCCGGATGAGCTGATGAAGGAGACTTGGCGCAGAGAGGAGGTGGGGAGGTTAATGAGAGTCCAGAACTACTAGCAGCCCATATTCTCAGTTGCTCCTCTCTGTGCTGCAACCACAGCCCTTCACTCGGACATGCTCTGATATAACACACTCAGTCTAATTTGAAGGGTTGCTGAAACCAGAGAACAAAACTGAGGTCAAAGGCTGTATGTGTATGTGAGGGCACATGTCTGTTTTCACAGCAGCTACATGACTAAGAGAGGATGGAAGCTGAAGGACACTGAGGCTCATCTCTGACAGGCATGCTGTGTCAGCAGGAAGTGATGTCACAGGTCAGTGTTCAGAATGGGCGAGGGCACTCACCCTAACGCCTCGGTGGATAAACATACAGTCTTTAAAAACTATGTTTGATATAAACATTGTAAATGCCAGATACCTCGGCAGAATACCAAACATGTTTGATAAATTTGGACAAGATGAGAGTTATATGTTACCCTATTTAGAAGAGATTTGCTTCATGAAACGAGAATGCTGACTCACTGAGCTGCATGCAGGTGCATCGTCAGATTAGCTAGACATCTAATTATCAACAAGCATAATTTTTCACTCTAAATATGACACCATGTACAAACCCACCATTGAGTGCCAAAATTCATTCTGACTGTGTCCTGCCTCATGCTGTGTTTCGAGCAACATAGTCATTTTAAATATTTCTTCTTATCGATCCTATAAAAGTTTAAAGACTGGCACCAATAGTGTTAACATTTTTCTATTAAAGCTCCAGCATTTATTCAGGACTAGCATACAATATGCTTAGACATTAGATAAAGATTATTTATTGACAAGTGAGCTTCTGGAATAAAGCACAACATATCAATATGCAGATTTACAAGGATGATGTTGATGTACTGTATTTGTCCAATAGTTGATACATTGAATATGAAATCTTACATGGAACACATGTGGAAGCTATGAATAAGGAAAAGACCAACATAAACTAAAAGATCTATGAAACCTCCAAGTGTAGGGAGTTAATCTCATACTGATTTTGAGCTGAACCAGATCCAAAAACGTACTGTTAAGATGCAGGAATGGCATCAGGAGCCGAAATAAAGCACTTACTCTTGCTTAAGAAACTAATGCCCCCAAACATAAAAAAAGCCTGAAAAAAGGAAAACTGTCTAGAGATGTCATGACTTTCTAGCAAAAGACAATGAGAAAATGAAAGAGCCACAATTTGGTGCTGGCATACAAGTATCTTAGTTAGACAGGCACATGAGAAAATAAGGCAAGGCACGTTTATTTGTAAAGCACATTTCGTGTACAAAACAATTCAAAGTGCTTTACAAAAATCAAAGGTATTGTGAAGAGAAGACAGCAACAAATAGAAAGAAACTGCAATACAACCGTATTTTAAAATCATTAAAAGAAAGATCAGTTAAAAATTACTGTGTAGATTTCAACATAGACATGTGAGAAAAGAAATAGAACTTTTATTTAAATATTTCTACATGTGGTGAAAGTTTTATCTCTACTGGCAGTTTGTTCCACTTGTTTGCAGCATAACAGCTAAATGCTG
>JBAMHX010000016.1:16668083-16696822 GCA_037177515.1 Pseudomugil tenellus | reverse complement strand
TTTCTTTCTTTCTTTCTTTCTTTCTTTCTTTCTTTCTTTCTTTCTTTCTTTCTTTCTTTCTTTCTTTCTTTCTTTGTTTTTTCTCTTTATTTGCCAATTGGTAATGTTGGAGCATATTATATTTCAACTTGTTTTGGGAAATATGACGGTTTGCAGTATTTCTACTGCAGGTTAAAATGTACATTATCTTGCTTAACAGTCCCCCACAGTCTTTACACAAACATTTCTTGAAGAAAAATCTGCACAAACCAAGTGTGTAAAATCATAAACAAATCACAAATACAACTTCGGTTTATACAGGGGGCAATTACACACCTGAAGCACACCTGTAAGCCGATGCTGCTTTCGCTTCATGTCTGCAGAAATCATGTCATTCACAATCTCCCGAACAAAATCATCCACGCAGATTAGAACTTGAAAGTAAAGGGCAAAATATACTGTAGGTGCAAGGTAAGAGGGAAGGTGACATTCACAGCACAGCAGAGGGCTGACACAAGCAGTCCTGGGCTTAGTAAGGCCACAGACGATTCACACCAACAGTATCCATGAACAACTTCTTTAGCAGCTGTTTCTCTTGGTCCTCTTGCCTGCTGGTGTGTCTGGAGTCTGTTCTGGAACAGCTAGCAGCCAGAAATCATTATCTCCTTGACTCAGGGAAGAGTAATCTGCCTGCCTGCTCCTGCTTTATTGAGTTGGATAAATATAATATGTGACTCAGCCATTATCTACTACAGAGAATCCCTATTTATCCGGCAGGCGGAGGCCTCAGTGCATTCAAACTGCCCTCTCACTCTATGATGGAACTAAACTCAAGAGATGGATGCCTTTGAACAACTCTTCAAGGAATTTGAATCAAAATTAACTACACAAATTAAGTCACGGATGTAGACAAACTGGCGAACTGCAAATGAAAGAAAAAAGTTAGCATTTAGTAAGAACACCCAGGCTGATAATCATCAAACTTTTTCATAATATTAGGAGGATGATAATCATTTATGCCAATTCCAAAATTTTAAACACTGCTATGAATGAGGATAAAGCAATTCCAAGTTGAGTCATTGCTTAATTTTTATGGAGCAGAAGAAGGGCCAAAAATTAAGACTATTGCTCACATCTTTGATCTTAAAGGACGTTTCCATGGACTTAACTGACTGATATTTCTTTTTTTTTGGGTGAGAAATAATCACTTCAGGCCTCATTTTTCTGTTTTGCTGATTTTTCTTTGCTTATCTAAAGAACAATTGCACAGCACAAACTCAATCAGCTGATAAAGACTATGTGATAATTCTTAAAAGGTCATTAAAAAGGCTTGCAGCCCGACTTCAGGATTGTTATGTCAAACCGAAACAATAAGGTGTTAATGGTGTTTGGAATTGGTCTCCAGTACATAATACTAAAACCATCGTGTCAGGGGCCCCTGAGCAGATGCTTACTTTCTCAAGCCCTAAACTTAACACATGACTGTGACCTTTTCACTCTGCAACTGTTGTGACAGTGGTGGGTGATAGCTTTGCAACAAATATGGAACAAAAAACATTTATATCAAGCTTCATCATTGCCTTCCAGGAAAAAATAAAATAAAAAAGGCTCACACCCGTGTCTCCCTGAGGTCAAAGTCGCATATTATTGTGGGTATATTTCTAAGAAAGACAGTTTGCATCTTGTGACAACACTGAGTGCCAAAGAGCATTTCAAAGTTGGAAAAGAGAGAGACAGATGGGGTAAGACGGAGAAAAGGAAAGATGAATGTAGGGTTTTTTAATTCTCTCTAAGGATTTGACAGGTAGAAAAATAGATCATTGGTCCATGAAAGCCCAGTATGACCCCACACCATCATTCAGCATTGCTGGCTGTGACATTAGCTTACTGATGCAAGTCATAACCAGTCGATTCATGGCCCATCTACTTAACTGCAAATCCTCTGTTCGCTATTGACAGATTCACATACATTTTATCCCAATGTCTATGCACTGTCCTTGACTGTCGTTAATGTTAATGAGAACGTATTACATGAAGAGCTGCTTTGGCAGCTTAGTCACAGGAGAAGAACAGTGCCGACACAAAACTGTTGGCCATGTGATGGGCTGGTTTGCTCACTGCCCAGTATATGTTGAGATAGACTCTAGTCCAGCTACCCCAGGATCCCTGAACCAGAATAAGTGGGTCAGACCAACGACTGAATGGCAAGAATAATTGTTTTAGATGAAGATGGGGGCTAAGGGGAGTTGAGTGGAGGCTCAGTCGTGGCAGTATGCTGGTCTCAGCTGCCGTGTAACTGCCAGGTCAGTAAAACTAGGATTAACCACAGGCAACAGACTCCCTTGCTCTTCTTCTCCCCATGTCTTCATTCTTCTTTATTCTCCTCCGCTACATTTTTCCACATTTTATGGCCATTCCTTTGCTAATTTTTCCTCTCCTGTCTCCTCAAGTCATTTATCCCTCTGTCTTCTACAGTTCCAATCTCTTTTTATTATTTTCATTAGACATGCTACTGAATTTTGTACATCAAAAAGAACACATTTATCTGACAATTAATTTGAATATTCTGCAACCAGACAGTCATAGAATCCCAAAGACTGACTAGCATCATCTAGTATCTTAAATCTGCGATGCCAAAGTTTCAACCAACTTCTTGAAATAGAAGTCAAATGAAAGAGAGAAAGAGGAGAACACATAAAAAAGTACAATATTTTCTTTTTTAAGAGTCCCTGCAGTCAATACAAAGCATTACAGGATACGAAGCAAGCCATTACTGCTTACCATTTGTTGAATCTTCAAGTGGCCAAATACTGACAGGTCTATTTCTCTACCGTTAGCAAGAGAGGCAGGCAGAGCAGTGGACACCTAATTATCCAGCATTGTGAAGAATAATGAAAGTCTTGATAAGCCTGGCGACAGAACCAAGCTGTATTTGCTAGTGTGTGTACATGCTTAAGCAGATTTATATGCATGTGTGTGCTTGTATGTGCAGCAAAGTCTGCATGTGTTTGCTTCACTTTAACTCTGAATGTCAGTTATCAAGTTTCTGTCTGTTAAAGAAGGGGCCATCTCAAACCCGGAGCTGTTATTCTGCAACATCAATGGATAGCAGCGACAAATGACTTGATGGCTAATGTGCTCACTGAATGAAAATGAATGATTCTTCTGAGGTTAATGGACATATTAACACACATAAATTAACTGCTTAAATGGGAAATTACAGCCACATATACTTGGAAAGGTCTGCATTATTGTCCCAGAATCTAATTGCAAACGACTGCACAAATAAAGAAACTTGCATGGTTCACTGCAAGGCACCTTACTTCCACATACTTATTTTGCATTAGGGATGGAAAATTATTTTCAAATAGTTATTAAATTGGAAGAAATCAAATACTTTATGCACCAATCATCTATGATTGCCCTATTATAATCTGAACATGTTGGTAATATGTTACTACCACCACATGGTGGTATCAATTGGCCAAACTTTTTTGACAACTGTCAAATTTGATGCAAATAGGGAGTAAACACAAGAAACAACCATCAAAAGGGTTTGAATGGAATGACTTTAAAGGGACATGAAGCTGAAATACATAAATCTGGACTGAAAGAATAAAACAAACTGGAAGACAAGATGATGTCACAAACAATCTCTGCATTGATCTGCAACTCTGTGTTTACCAGCTGGTCCGGCCACCACCGCTTCTCTCCTCTCTCTTCTCAGGCGTTGGTTTGCACCCTCTGTAAAAAACTCCAGTGTGCAATGGCAATAAGTGTTTACAAAGTTAAATGGCGGACAACAAAACAAAGCCTTCATCTGGAGTCAGCTTAAGGTCCAACATCACAAACATTCGAACTTGAGAAGCTTCCCACTGAATTTGTGCGCATGATACCTGCTACAGCTACTTTATTAATACATTATTTATAAGAGAAAACAGATTTTGGAGGAAAAAAACAATAAAAAGAAATAAAACGTTTACCAGGGGTGGTAAACAATGAATAGAGAACACCAAGAACAAAGACTTCAACAAACCAATCGATCCTGCCTCTGGTAAAGTTAACTGAAAAACACAGCATTTTTCATCTGTTTGAGGGGATAACTGTCTAAAAGCAAAACAGAAGTAATTAGTGAATGGCAGAAGAACCACACAATATTAGCAAACCAGGATCATAAATCATAAATCAAACAGTCAACGGGAAAAGCAAAGGTAATATCTGACAATACCGGTAGTCTAAAAAGAAGCCAAGCCTTAATCATCAACACTGATGCCTGGATAAATCAATGCAGGGTCATTCCCATCTCAGTCTAGACAGAATAGAAGTACGCTAATAAAAAAAATAATTAAAGAAAACTCATTATGTAATTTTTTTTATTAAAAAGATTGCCTTTAAAAAAAAAATCTTAGATATAAGTTAAGAGCTCCCCCACATCGAGAGGAGCCAGATGAGGTGGCTCGGTCATCTGGTCAGGATGCCTCCTGGACGCCTCGTTGGTGAGGTGTTCCGGGCACGTCCCATCGGGAGGAGGCCTCGCGGGGGACCCATGACACGCTGGAGAGATTATCTCTCCCGCCTGGCCTGGGAACGCCTCGGGATCCCTCCTGATGAGCTGGCAGATGTGGGTGGGGAGAGGGAAGTCTGGGCTTCCCTCCTTAGGCTGCTGCCCCCGCGACCTGACCCCGGATAAGCGGAAGAAGACGGTACGATACAGTACGATAAGTTAAGAGAGGAGCACTGTAATGTTGATCCAAGCTCATAAGAGAGAGTTAAAAAGTGACAACCACAGGCAGAGCAATCGATTCTACACTGCTGAAATGATTTATGAGTGAGTGTGTTGGACATATAGGGAGTGTCAGAGTGTGAGTGTGCACGTCCCTATGCATGAGTGTATTTGTGTGTGTGTGTTTTTGGTCTTCAGCCAAAACTTTTGCCAGGGGTTATTTGGCAGAAAGAACAATATGCTTTGTCAGTTATTGCTAAAAAGAGTTTTGGCTGCATGACAGGAGCAGCTTGTACGTATCAAATAAAACTTCTCTATCACACCGACTAACTAAAGGTTCCTTTATTTTCTTCAGACTTCATTAACATAACAGCCACAACTACTTCTAAGTAAAATTGTTCATTATCTATTTCTAAATTTTAGAAATACCACTTTCATTTAGAAAAGAAAGTAATAGAATCACAACACTGATATGAGGCAATGTTTACTGCTTAAAAAATTAAAATCATGAAAACCTGGCAACAGAAATGAATGAAAATACTAATGACATGAATGTTTTTGTTTTTATTTCATACTTGTCTTGTCCAGCATTAAAGAAAGCAGAATTGTAGTCTGGGCGCTGTGCTGTGCTAGACAATTTTACTTTGTCAAGAGGAACCTTATGAACGTCTGTTTGATAATATGATTTTTTTGTTTATTTAGAATAAATGTTTCGGTTACAGACTGCATTGGATTGTTGGACTTGACCAGGAATAAAAAAAAGTCAGAAATATGACACAAAAGAAAAAAGGAAAGCAAACAGGGAACCAGAGAAATACAGCACATAGAAAACAAAACAACCCAACTACAATTTCTACAAAACCTTTGCTAAAACCCAACATAAAGCATCTTATGGTCCCTCTGCAGGAAGACACAGCCTAAAACTGTCAGGACCAGAGATGCACAAGCTAAAAATAACACACAAATAAAATGAACTGGACCTGGTCATTAGCAATTAAACCTATACTATAACTCAGTGACTGTGTCATAATGCAGAACATACGGAGTGAAAGTTGTATGCATAAGAGTGATCATGCCAATGTGGTCCCGCCATATCAAAAGTCAGAGGCAGGCCAGGAGGACCCCGACCCCACCGGCCGCCCAGGGCAGACCCTGGAAGGAACCCCCAAATCCCAAAAGGCAGGGGGCTCAGCCAATGCTAACATAGGGCTAGGAACCCCAGACCGCCACTCGATGAGGGGCCACTCCACTCCACACCTCGGTGCACCAGCCACACAAACTAGAAACCAGCCCTCCCAAACCCATCCTTCACCCTGCCCATCCACTCACACTCTCTCCCTACACCCCTATCCATTCATGTACCTCTTTCCCTACCCCGTTCCCTTCCCACACACCCACTCATTCACTATCAACATACACCCACCACCTCATTCCCCATGTTCATCTTGTCATATGCCCCGCCATACACACACCATACACACACACCCACCTATCCACATACATTCCCCTCCCCCCCCTGCTCACCCACTCACATAATCTATCCAGTAACCCCTCCCACACACCCCTCACATTCACACGTCAACCCATCCACATACAACCACCCCTTCTTTGACCAACCCAATCATCTACTCCCTCCCTTTCCACCTACCTTCTCACTGGAAACCTTCCAGTCTCTCATCTTTCACTCACAGATATCTTCATACTCCCAGACAAAAATTGCTATTTGCAATAAAAATATAGTAGGTTTTATAACAGTATAGATTACTGGACCTCTGTGGGAACAGAACACCTTGGTGTGTGCTGTCATTGTCAAAGAAGACATGGTCAGACAACAAATATCATAAAAGATAATAATTTATTTGCAGATATACATCTACTGACCAATGTCTCAAATGGAGGCTCTGGAGCTGGCTTGTCCACTCTGCAAGTGACCTGACTTGTAAACTGGGATGATGCCAGTGAGGAAACACTTTTTTTTAACTACAGTCAGGGCATAAGCCAAATAAAGAGTGGCAGGAAGCTGGTAGAAGACAAAACAGCCAGTGCAAGTTTTTCATCATGGTACATTTAGTTCTAACAAGTATAGATTCTTTTCAAATTTTATATGGGACGGTCTCTTAAACCAAACCAATCTCAAAATGGAAAATGTATTATTTCCTTTTTTATTGTTTCATTGATTGTTTTCTTTTTCATTTTACTTGTCTGATGGTCTGATGGTTTGGTTGCTGTGTTGTGCTGAGCAAATTTGCTTTGTCAAGAGAACAAAAAAAATGTGAATATATTCAAATAGCTTGTACAATATCAGTTGTACATACTGATTTTTGTGAAATTCTACTTTACAGAATGCATTATGTGAACAACTACAAAAATTATGCAAAAAATTTATGGATGATGGAAAATTGTTCCAAATCAGTACAAGCGTATGCAAAAAGTCTACATTGAATTCAGTCTCCACTAATGAAATGCAGTGAACATCTTCTTTGTTTGTTGCCTTCGCGGCACACCTACAAATGTTTGGAGTTTTCCTGATGCAACACACCTGACTGCAACTCAGTTAGCAGACTTGTGAAGAGCCTAACTTTAAACTCTGCACAAGTTTGCAAATTACCCATTTATTTGAGTCAGGGGTGTTGCAGCAGGGAAATTCTTTATACTTGCAATACTGCAGCCCTCGAGGACCAGATTTGCTAACCCCTGACTTATAAGGTTGCAAACTATGTGCTCGTGAAAAAAAAAAAAAAAACGACACTGCATGTGCCTAGCGCATACCCACAATCTACCAAAAGTCTGTAACAAGAAGGTCCAATGTACCGTGACATTTAGAAGCACATTTCCATGAAACCTTTTTAAAGTAGTTTCCCATAAAAGTTCTTTATTTGTGCATTGCGTTTTGAGAACAATAACGTTATTGCAAACTTAAACATATATGGAGTCTTGTCTTCTGGAGTAATGTGAGATTAAATTTGTGCTCACAAAGTTAAACACTTAAGTTTAGCATAGCTTTAGTATTCAGATTCACAAATATTGTATAGTCTTCAAATGCTCATGGGAAATACATATTACACAGCACTTTAACCTGTCTGGATCGCCAACCATTAAATATGAGTTACTTACTTTATTGTCTATTATCTTTACATTTAGACAATGTTGGGATGTTAAGTTCTGTTTGAATGTAAAAGTTGACAATAGTAAATAGTGCAGGAAGTCACACTCACCAACACAACCTCCAGCGAATTGCGGTCTAAATGTTCACACTATTCCTTAACCCCTTGTTTACTACATAGGGCTATGCTACTAAGCACACTGTACAGTAAAATCATTCTGTTGGTTATTCAGAAACAAAGCTCACTATTTCCTCCCTGTCACACATCATATGACTGCCAGTTGTAACTATAGCAACCATAATGTGCTTGAAGATGCCTTTCCAAATCCAATCCAAATTTGTGTGGAAATGTTTTGTTTCCTTATATTGAATTTTACTGTAAATTTGCATCATATCTACACAATAAAAAAGGATAAAAATTATGGTCTATACATTTTTATTAACCTGCCTTGATGTCAGTGTAATTTGCACCATTGCACTTTGGTCTCTATTGACCTGTCTATTGACCATCAATGGGCACTACTTTTTAAATGCATTGTGGGTCATTTTTAGTGCACTATTTTTTTCTCTCTGTACATTCAGCTTTCTTTCTGAAAGTGATTCTGAAAATATCTTCATGTGTTCTTCACCAGTAACACATAACAGATACGTACATCACTCCAAAAGTATTTGGCATTGCTGAGATATTTTCATTTCATCAAGAGTTCCTCAATGTCCTAAATGTGATTAAAGCACATTTGCTAAGTAACTTGAAGAACCAAAGTCAAAAGTAACTTTCTAAAACTTCCCTTATGCTTTTTCTTGACAATCAAAAGGAAATCCTGCTTCAGATGCTTTAGTAGCGAAATAGAAAAGCCTATTTTGGTTTTGAAGAATTTTCAAATCTGTAATTTATTTAATATACTGCTCAACCCTTAATCCTGATTTTGAACACAAAAAAGGATGAACATCAGCACTTTTGTCCTCTTCTTTTTGTCTATGTGTGAGGGCTGCTTTGTCCTCTGCCTTTGACTCCATCAAATTCTTCCTTGGTTCACACCCCTACACTGACTTATTGCCTGCTGTAATAAAGGTGCTAGCTACTGATGTTGACTGACAGATGGCTACCACAACCAACTCTGTGAATGTGTGTCTGTGTGATACCTAAGGGCTCAAACAACAACCGAAGGTGCAGGTTTTGCTAGCCAGACATCTGTTGTTAGTGGTGGAAGGTAAGTAAGTTTGACAGAGTTGAGATTGAACAGGAGGCATTCTGCCAGCAAGGTGCAGACAAGAGTTTCATCCCCAACGACACCACTATCACACTCACACAATCTCACACAAATGCACACAGGCACAGTTCTTAACATTTTCACATCCTTACAGTAGTGTCCAGGCTACATATTGGTCAAGGCGTTCCTCCATGTGGCAGAAATCCTAAGGAGCTGGAACACTAAACTTTATCTGTCACTCTATCAATTGGTTGGGCGTAGAGAAATGCTAACTTGAAAACCATACCAGGGAGTGGTTTTTGAATAATCTCTCTCATAGCATCAGCTCTGTACTCTATATAGGAAGAGGGTCATCACCCTCCTTGACACCAACAGGCTTATCTTCAACCAAAGAGTGCAGTAGTTGTATCTCCTGCTGAGTTTTACAAATGTGAGACGCAAAATAAATGCTCAGAAAGAGAACCTTAAGTGTTTTTTTAATGTAAAAAAAATCAGTTTGCACTGTAAATCATTTTCTCTGAGATGCAGCTGGGGACAATAAGAGACCTCTGGTTGGCTAAAAAAAATCTGTCATGTGGAGTGTCCAGTGATGTGTTCGCTGTGTGGCAGCCACCATTGCTATCTGCTGTGAGCCTGCAGCTATATTATGTTCCCTGTTTTATCACTCTCATCTAAATGAACCATGCTCACAGCTGGAGAAAGGTGACCCAACTGCTAATCAACCTCCTGAGTCTCAGTCCACCATGTGCTTGTGTGTGTCCCTGTATGAGCATTTGTACTGTGGGAGGGTTACCCACTCAGGCAGAAGCTCATATGTTCTGCTCTATGCAGGTCCCCACAATCTGTCTCTGCAATGGTCCCACAAATTCACTCTGAATGGAGGAAAAATTCCACCACTCACTCTTCTGCCAGTCCTCTACTCCCTTTTTCCTGCCTGTCTCCAGCTGAGTATTAAATTCAGCAACTGAGAAGGTGACCTGCGTGCATTGCCATAAAGAGTAGGGGAGTGGAGAAAAGGGAGGGGCGGGGAGGAGGCTGCTGGATCAGCAGAATCTGAGCGTTCAGAGACACACATATGTGTATGTGTGTGCACAAGCTTTCTCAGTCTCCCTTACATACAACCGCTCCCACACACATGTGATCTGCACCCTCTTCTTTAGCGCCGAGGCAGCTAGGGAGCCCAAGGGTGAGCATTCTGCTGTCACCCTCCCCCCACAACCCCTCCTCTTCCTTCCCTCAACCCCTCGTATGAGCTGCACCCCAGAGCCACCACACAGCAAGACACAGACCTGCTGCCAACTATCACTGCCATGCTATAACACAGTCATGTGCACACGGTCTGTAACACATGAATGCACAAACCTCGGTTTCACACAAAGCCCCTTGATTTTAACACATAAATGTGCAAAAGCCCTCAGCCTCCCTCTCTCCGTCTCCACTCTGTCAAATCTCTGCCTTCACACTAAACAGCTCCATGGGGATTGGCAGACAGGCTGGCAAAAAGGAAATAAATATGTTTTCTGACGACAGCACAGTTTTCTGACAGCACTCTGGCACTGGGTTGGGCTGCTGTGCTCAGACTGAGGCGGTGAGAAGCGTGAGCTGTAAGTGGATGTTTGTTCTAACAATCTTCTGAGGCTGCTTACTAACTACGAAAGCTGGGACTTCTTTAATGTCTGTGCATCAAAAGGGCATTTTTCCATTTTTCTTTCCTTTTTTCTGTTTCTTTTCTTTTGTTTTGCCTTCATTGGAAAATCCTCTGGTTATGGAACTACAGATGAACTTACTCCTTTACATTATAAACATCTCCTGCCTCTATGGAAGACTATTGAACCAGAGAAGATATTTAAACTGGAATCTTTACTTACTTTAATAAAATCATATAAGAAATAAAAAACAAACCCAAAGGCTAAAAGAAAATATTTAGTCAATGATTTTTATCTTGAGTAGTTGGATAAATTGTTATCAAATCTCTTGTGTTTTAACAACCTTGGACAGAAAATCACTGCGATACTTGAGAGGACACCTGGCTCAAAGACTGACAAAGATTCACATCCAATTCTGTAGACAAGAACAGATGACTGTGTTGAGATTTAAAAAAAAGTCCTGTAAAGGAGACCATCTGCAATTGTCCAACCATCTGCTCCAAAGACCTGAGCTGAACTGATTTTTTAGTAGCAACTTAAACGTGTTGTTGAAAAAAAAAATGCATCAATTTGCAAAAAACTTAAATGATTCTGCCGTCGGAGGCAACGGCTAGGGGTAAATCCCCAAATACCCCCAATCTTAAATGTCCTCAATCCTTCAATAAATATACAAATACAGAAAGGTCACAACCTTTCATTCATTCCCTTGATTTGAGGTCAATCAGATAAATCCACCACTGTCTTGGATAACGTTTGCCATATTTCACTGCGTAAATTAAGCGGAAGTCGGTTTCCTTCTTCCATCTATGTTAGCCATATTGACTAACTGGTACAGTCTTAAAACGTAATACTACTTCAAAAAATCTTAAAAATAACATTTTCGTTACACAAAAAATGGTCAAATCTCAAAGATGGATACATAGGTCACATTTTTTATCAAAAGAGGACGAACAAAGAGAGTGTCCCATCAGTCTACTCTAACAGAATGGGTAAAATAAAAAATAAAATAAAATAGAAGCTGTGGCCCGACATTAGCTATGCTGCAATCGTAAATTACTTTGTTTTTAGTGAGGGTGTCTATGGCGATGAACTCCATAACTATCTGCATAGTAAGAAACAGGAAAATTATTCTGTAGAAAGGAGGGAAGATTTACTATCTTGAAAGATAAAATGGAGCCAAGTCAATGCACAAATCCAAACATGTGGCATGGTTAATGATGAAAGAGAATGTGATTGGAAACGTGGACTCTTCCTGCATGATTGTTTTAAAAAAGATACATAAAATAAACAAAAAAAGACACCTTATGAACGAACCTGCACTAATAATTAGAGTACTTACGAGGCTCTTCGTGTTACACTAATGAAGGTGGAAGCAGGTGTCTCATCAGCTGCATCGCGGTATCTAGTTAGCTTTCTCCTCTAATTTGCTGGTGATCGTTCATAGTCCAGATATAATTCTGGATCTGAATGCAGCTCTGTCGATTTATGATCAACAAAATAAAAAGAGCAGAAGAAGACCCTCTTGGGCGGGAGTTTTAACTTCAGCCATTGTTGTGAAATCGTAATTTAGCTGCTAGAAACTGCGTCTATATTTAGCACGTTTTAAAAGGACGTGCAAACCGGGGCAATGCGTATTGCGCACAGTAATTGTTGCAAGACGAAGACATAGAAATAATCAAAGACGACGGAGAGAACGCATATTTCCTCTTCGTGTTAACATGTTTGGAGTGAGAGAGAAAACTAATTATTAACACATATCGCGTATCCAGCCTTCCTGTTTTGGAGCTGTTGGAGGAACTCAGCGCAGATTTGGAGCCAGACACAAGAAGTAGTCATGCAATACCTGCAATAACTAAACTCCTGGCAAGTCTAGAGTTTTTGGCATCTGGGTCATACCAGCGTACAGTAGCCAACACAGCAGCGATCTCTCAGTCACGTCTTTTACATGTGTTGACTGAATTCCTAAATGCAATGTCGCGCCAGATCGCCACATTGATTAGGTTTCTAAGCTCTCAAGATTCTTTGAATAAGACAAAACAATTTTTTTTGAGGTGGCTGGATTCCCCGGTGTTATAGGAGCGTTATTGACTGCACTCATGTGCAGCTTGTGCCTCCCGCAAACTCTGAGCATATATACAGAAATCGAAAACACACATCCGTTGAATGTGTAGTGCGTTCCTTTGAGCTGCTGTCAGATTTATTTGCTGTAGCTCTTTGGACATTTTATTTGTTTCTTCCACCCACACCTTTAATTCCATCAGATCAAACTTGTATTTTCGCTTGCGGTTTTGTAAAGTTGTCATCATGAAAATCATGACACACGCTAAATCCTCATTTAAATAGGCGTGTCTCCAACACTTTGAACCCACTGTCATTTGCGTGAGCTATCTTAGTATATCACGTATTAATCACGGCCCTGCCTCACACGCTAAATTCTAGATGCCACACGATAATTAGTACTTGCAAAATGAGATCTTAGTAAATTCGGCCATAAGTTTCCGCAAGCTGTTTATGTATCCAACAACAGCACATGTTGTTCCTAAAGAAATGTGTGTGAATATCAAAAATCAAATCGCACGTCTAAAATAGACTGTTATGCTTACTAGTTAGCAAAGACCGGAAGCAAACAATAGAGCTTTCCGGGGGACCAGGTATCATGGCGACAATCAGTGTCATAACAGGAAAGTGGTGGATAGTTTCAGAGATATAATCAAAATAGTTTTCAGATTTGAGTGCCCTCTAGTGGCCAACCTGAAAATGATAAATGGCTCAAAATTGAATCAGTCAATTCTCTCTATGATATTTTTTCATATTCAAAACATGGAAAATCTAAATGGAAAATTGTTCAACTTATCTCGTTAACATAAAGGATCTGTGGAGGACTCAGCTACAGTCGGGACAAAACTATAATATCCAGACACTCCATTCGGGGACATAATTATCACTTTACAACATGGTCTGCTTTTCTTTCTCTAAAGCTATCACTTTATGTCATCATCACCTGATTTTTGTGTTAGAACTTGTCTTCCATCTATTTAGTCAGTTTTATTATTTGACTCGATCTTATTCTATTGCCTCAATTGTTCTGTAATATTAAGAATATAGGTGTATTTTCATTGTTAACTTGTGTGTTTGCAGTGCTTAAAAAGATTACAGTAAAAGTCATGAACCCACATATACAAAAGCTCTGACACTGGTTATACAGGCACTAAGTTGCCCATAGCACTGAGTTTATAGCCCAAAAATCCAGAGCCAGATTACCACAAGGAATGCAGTCAAACTGATTCTTCTCCAAGTCCAAAATACACATGTAGACTACTTGGGTAAACTAATATATCTTACAGGATCACAATCAGACTGCAGAGCTTGTCCACAACCAGTACAGAAAAAAAGACTCCCATCAGGCTTAATTGCAAAAAAAGAACTTCAAAAGTGGAGCTCCACTGTAGCAGTCAAATTAAATAAAAGAAGAATGTCACATTTGTGATATGCTAGATGCAGTGTTGGGGCTAACAAGTTACAAAATAAAGAATTACAGTAACAATGTTACTTTTGTGTTAAGTAAATTTATACATTACACTTAAAATATAAGTATTAACCTACTACAGTACTACTACAGTAAAGTTCCTGTGTTACCAAGCTGTGTTTGCTTGCATGTGAAGTTCTGTCTCCGTTCTTCCTTGGGAGATTGATTTATGTTCTCACCCAAAGGATGGAGAGAGGGAAATTGAGACAGAGACAGGGGTTACAGCCAGAGGCAATATTATCGTTACTTTCACTTCATTGCTCAAAAGGACAAAAATAGTGACAGGTGTATTTAACTGTTGCATTTGTCAACACATAATGTTCTTGTCTTAGCTTCCTTTATCCTGTTTTCGGATTTTACTGTAAGGCATAATTCCAATGTGGACAGGCTAAGTGATAATATGCCAAGACGTCATGATAAAGTTGATGTTAAAGTTAGCAGTTTTAAGCAAAGACTTTTTTTATTCGCTGAGAATCATTTTACTTCTCTTCTAAAACACTTCCCCCAACCTCTGGCAAGTGTTTGACACCACAAGTGTTGGGAGTAACGGTATTCAACTTACTGGCTGTCGAAGACACCTTTTGACGTCTTTCCGAATCCAGTCGCTCACTGCCAAAAACATCTTTTGGTCTTGGTCCTCGTTTTTAAACATCCCTAAAATGTGCTATGAGTGCAGTCGGAACATCCACCCAACGTGCACTCAACACATTGCGAATAAGCTTTGAGTCAGTAATGTTACTGGTGTTCTTCATTTTTGTGATGTTCTTGCATATTGTCCAGGATTTATGGTTGAGCATTCTTATTTATTTATCTAGCAGTGATGTGTCTATGCTTCAAAATGCTATATCATAATAGAGTCAGTGTTATTAATTGTTCCTATGTGTCTGTACTTTCACTGTTTTTAGCAGTTAGCAGTCTGTTGTAACTGCTGCAGGACAACACAGCCTGACGAAGTGACACAGTGAGATTAAAACAGGGTGAAAGATACTGATGCAGGAAAAAAAACACAGAATAGGGTGGAGATGGTAGACGTTAGGGACGCTTGTGTCAAGGTTGGCGAGTGTGTATTTGAGTGTGTGGGTGACTGGTTGTCATACAGGAAGGAAGCCCAAACAACCAGCGCAGTCTTTCCATCTAATCACATCAGTTAGAGAGGGAGAGAGAGAGAAAGGAAGACAAAGAGTGAGAGAGAGCTCTCTGCAGAACAGATGTAATTTCAGTGCTCCAAAAAAACAGCTTAAAATGATCCTGATCACATTAGCTGGCCATCACAAAATAGGATTTATGCACTGCCACAGTGAATGCCCATTACAAATTACTTAGGTACTGCAGACCGTAACTCAATAGGCAGGGAAGGGCGGGGAGGGTAAGGAGGGCAAACAAGAGGGGCAGAGACAGAGGATCGATACTTATCAGTAATAATTATATCCTTCCTCCCACTTTGCCAAACCTCTATGTGCTCTTCACCATCCATGCTTAGTAAAGCACATATCTTACATTAATCTTTCGAAGATTTCTGTGCTCGATAAGATAATTAACATAAAGGGAATTGCAGGAACTCCAGATGATATGAGGCAGTGGTCCAACACTGTGGCTGGTAGGGATGTCCCAGACTAGAATGTGCTGAAAGGAGCATACAAAGGTTATCAAGGTGGTACGACTATGAGTTACTCATCAACAGTATTGTGAATTTTTGTGCAACAACCTAAAGAAAAAAAAGGAAAATGTTTGAAAAAGGAGACACGAATGCAAAACAAATGTATATTTTTTCTTTGTCATTTTGTTAAGTCAAATAAAAAAAAGAAAAGAAATCTGAAGCCACAGAGTTTCAGATCATATAAAGCAGCAAGATGTGTAAAGAGCACTGGGATGGTCTGGCAACCTTCCCAGGATGTAGCAAACCTCTCGCCTGCTAACTGGTATGGGCTTCAGCTTCTCCGTGACCCTTAACTGGATGTGTCGAGATCCTGATCCATAGAGATCAGGATGGAAAGCAAGTAACAAGAGAGGACAAGACTGTTTAACCTTTCAACTTTGTTTCTGTTTATTTGTTTCTGGTTTGCTCCACACATAAGTCAGAGACCAGGCTTTCCTCAACATGGTTCGTCAAAGGTCATTTTCCTTTAGGCTTTAAATGTCTCACTGCTCCAACACCAGCATTTAAATTAAAATGATCAAGCGGCTTATGCACAATGACCAATTATTTGAGTCAGGTGTTTTGGAACTTGGAAAAAGTTACAACCTGGAGGACAGCAGCTCTCAAGTTGCCTGTCAAGGCCTGGTCAAGACTTTATAGCACCCAGGGCTTAAACACGACCAGGCCTTTCCAGGGCTCAGCTTCACAATATGTACATTGAAAATCAAACAGCAAGTTATTTTTTGATCGACTGTTAGCCGTTGCTTGTAAAACACCCCCAAACCTCTCCACTAATCAGCTTGGTAGCTTCAAAAACGTGTCATTCATTCACACATGAGAGACAGCAGATTGACAGGTAGATGGAAAACTATAATGTTTTAACTGACATCCGGTTTCCTTTAATGTTAGAGGAATTAACAGATGAGTTTATGCAAGTCTGAAGTTCAGAATTTTTGTGCAGATTTTTTTTTTATACAGAGGATAAAACCAAGACATCTTTAAAACATATGTTGGACCTAAGTTGGTACAGTTTCAGACTATTAATGTGTTTTAAAATGGCTTGGAAGAGTTTAAGGAAGTCGTGACTAACATTTTGTTGGATTCAGAAAAATCATAAAAAGCTCTGGAGAATTGAAATGATGCATTCAGCCTGTGCATTTGGCAAAAGTAGAAGTCATAATTCAAGTAGCTTTACCTAACTGTTCTCTACTGGTACTGGTACTGGTACACAGAAACCAGCACACCAACCCAGCTTGCTTTAAAAATCTGGTTACTTGCTCTATTTTCATTCTTTTATTTTATTCCCTAAATATTGTAGCTCAACTTTATTTATTTATTTACGTTGATTCATCTCATTGTATCCCCAGTCCCCTAAGTTTACTGACTAGATGCTTCTTACCGTCCCAAAGTCAATATACAATTCAAAAGGTGATCATTCGCAGTTGTGACTTAGTTGAGACAGTATGGGAGAGAGTCACTTTAATGACGTATGCAGTGATGTCACTCACGGACCAGTCAGTAGTGAGTCATTTTGTAAAAATCATGATTTTTATTTAACTCAGCTGACTTGGAATCTTGGATGAGTGGGCAATAAAGAAAAAGTGCACACTCGACACAGAGGTAAATGACCCCATACCACAGCAGTGAAATAAGACATTGTAAAAGGAATAAAATTATTTTAATTAACAGCACCCAAGCATTTATTACTATGCAAAACACTGGTTACGTAAACTGTAAATATTAGAAGTTGAGCAAGATGGAGAGGAAAAAAAGATGTGAAGCTTCAAAGAACATTCATACAACAAACAACTATTTTCTCTGCTGATGCAGAAACACAAATACACAAAACACTAACTTCTTTGCCCATCAAACCACAAACATATGAATATCTGCAACATTAACACTGGAATTATTTGAGGTTAATTAGAACAAGTTGTTTGGAACTAACTTTCTGGTGTTAAACACACTGGAGCAATGAGTGTTTTTGAGTTGTTTTTAAAGACAGACACATACAATACTGAGGTTGTGATGTGTTTGTGAGGGTCACTGGTTCAAACATTGACACTGGTTTGAAAAATGTAAGTGAGACAGGAAATACTGTGGGCTACTGTTATATGTATGGGGACGGTGACCTCAGAAGGGTTTGTGTGAGCTGTGAGAGAATAATCTC
Source organism: Pseudomugil tenellus (assembly GCA_037177515.1). Classification (NCBI taxonomy): domain Eukaryota; kingdom Metazoa; phylum Chordata; class Actinopteri; order Atheriniformes; family Pseudomugilidae; genus Pseudomugil; species Pseudomugil tenellus. The sequence continues at coordinate 16,678,828 of JBAMHX010000016.1, read as the reverse complement.
AAATATGATAAGAAGAAAAGAAAAAGAAAAACATGCTGGAACTAAGAGCATGTTCCAGAAACAGTCAACATAGGAAACTAAATAGAGTGGGGAAGAGTGAAGAGGATAACATTTGAAAGTAAAAAATTAGACAAAATGAAAAGACTTAAAAAGGCATAAGATAACATTTGGCAAGACGAAGCAGCTCTAAGAAGTCCTGGGTGGTTTAGCTACTCATTTAACAACCCCCTAATGACATGCTACTCAGATAAGCAGTATGCTGCTCCATAGGGCAGTCCTTGCAGGAAGGCCACCAATTTGACTGACAGCACACAGACAGATTCCTCTATTGATCTTCAAGTCAGACAAGGGATTTGGGTACTCAAGGCTAAATGGCAGTGACAGGAAAGGCATCTATTATATATGAACCCTCCCTGTGGAGGATTAGTGGTCATATAGTTCTAGAAAAACTGTCCCACTGTCTGGCAACACTTGTAATAGTTCTCTTTGATTCAGCGAAAGTCAGACAACAAAAAGAAAAAAAACACCAACAAAGAAACACTATTGACATTTAGGTGTCATGACCTGTGTTGGTATGAACAATTAATAAAGATAAATGAACCCTTCAAACAGTGGCAACAACACACTCATGCACATCCATGTCCACAAACACACAGGCTGCCTCAACCACAGAAAAGGGGGGAATGTCTATCCACGAGGTTCATTAGTCAGTGCTTTGTGTGGTAATAACGTGGGACAGGTGATGGAGCAGGGTGTGATGATGCATCAACAACATCAGCCCTTAGTGGCACCTCCTGCAGAGGGAGCAGATGGCACACATGACTGGAGAGGAGCCATGTATTCACACAAAAACACACACACACAATTAAAAAACACTTCACAAATCACACACACTGAAGTTCAGCCGCATTTCTTACCCTCAACCTCACATGCAAACAAACACGTGAAACTGTTAAGAGTAAAAACTGCTTATTTGGATGTGTTTTTAAAAGGTATGAGTTGTTCCAGGTTACTGTAGGTCATTCTAGGTGGTAGCAACTCTTCTCGTCAACAACTCCATCACTTGATGTCTTTCTTGCACTCGGTCCGGGCATAAATATAGCCTCAAAGTTTGAATAAGCTCCAAAATAATTTAATAGAACCCTTGATGTAGCCACAAAGTCACTAAATTATCAATAGTCTTGCTCTAATGTACCACCCTACCTACAGGGAGACACGATACAAAAATCCAATATGGTCTATGTTTTGCACAAAGAATGAAGCGTAATTGCTGACAATCTCAGTCAATTCTCCCCAACCTCCTTCTCTCTCTCATTCCTGCTGGCTAAATGCTATCTACAGCCATTCTTTCTCAGAACTAGTAATTTGATGTAATCACTGAAGTGATCAGAAGAAGGTATGCCAGTGTTCAGTCAAATATCAGCTATCTCAATCATGCCAGGCGCAGTGCCTTTGGGAGAGCAGGAAAGGTGTGCCTGGAGGCTGGACGTGACATTTTTGGTTGACTGAAATTAGCATAATCACTCTGATGGAAAGCCAATCATGGCTATTGCTGTAACAATACAACTGATTAATGCTCTGGGAAAAACCTTGTCGTTATAATCAAGTTTCTGAGGGCTACTGTACTTTCTGTTTTTACACACATACACACACACACACGGCCACAAACATTTCTAACTATAAGCTCCTACTGTGAAGTCTGAGCTTATCATGTGTTGCATGATTTCATGCTTCTGTGGGTCTCTAAAACAGCTTGCTTTATCAGTGTAGGTCATTTGCAACCTACCCAGCACATAACTGTGTTCATTTAACTGTAGTAAAGGCCCTCATGAGCTAATTAATATTTAAACAACTAAAAACACATCTTTGTTTGATATGCATTAAAATAAACATGGTACGTTTCTTTTCTTGAAGTTCTTGTCTTATGTGACTTTACTTCCATCTCTTTGTAAAGGCTTCTGGTTCTGTAAATCTTCAGGAGACCCTATATGTGCTGAGGTTTTTCTATGATTGGAGATCACGAGTGCTATTGCAAATCTGCAGACTTGCACCTTTTGAGTTATTGGGAATATTTCAGTTTTTTAAAAGGATCTATTAAGCATACTTTATATGCAGATATCAATAAGTATTGTAGTGCACCAATTGTAAATACTTTATTTGTCTGTGTTGAAATTCTAAGAGTTTATTTCAAGTTTCTCTCCTGATTTTTTTCCTTCTCTAGAAGCTTCAATTATGCTATTTTCCGTTGCTAAAACAAAGAGACCATTACTGACCAAAACCAGTCAGATTATTTATTAAGAGTTGAAATTTACATCATCTGGCCTTTTCTAACAATGACTGTTAATATGCCATACTCCAAATACTAGTTTACTCTCAGAAGTGGATCATTTTTTCTCTGGTATTATGAAATTAATAGCCATTTTAATGTTCTAATAATGTGACATGGGAAAGTAACAACAAAAGGAAGCAACTTTATACAAGTTTTGCTCAATTTATAATATGTAATGAGAATACAAGACCTTCGAACTGAAGTCATATTGATACTGTGACCTTCACATTTCTGAGTGCAAGATCAGAGCCATAAGAAGCTCATCAGAAATGTATACTGCAGCAAGTGGAGCTTAACCAACCACAGCGAATGAGAGCGCAAGCGAGACAGGCGGCAACCGTGCAGCGCAGGCTGTTTCATTTCTCCACCACCTTCCTTTTGTTGTAAATAAAATATTATTTCAGATGTTCAATTAAGATAAGTACCCTTAATTTAAGACCTCAGTCAATGTGCTGCCATCATTATTCAGCCCACAGAGCGCCTGGGCTTCGGCTCGAGCTCCAGATTACCACACAATCACTCTGCGGCCATAGCGAGCAAAAGGAGATCTTAGTCACTTTCTGGATTTTCATTTGCTTAAGAGGGAGGTAGGGTTAAGAGGTGAGGAATATGTTGTGGGTTTTGCAACCAGATTTGTCCAAAGTTTGCCGAGCAGTTGCTAGAGCTGCCAAAATATAACCTGGTAAACAACTTCTAGGGCAGATATATCAAGTCCTTGACAGTGTAAAAAAAGCTTCCAAGCTCTCATCTGATTGTGAGACGACTTTGTTTGTACTGAATTCGTCACAGCGTTGATACAAGATTAGATAAACAATGCATTATCTGCACGCTGCATCTGTTTGACTCTGCAAAGAGCACTTTCCAATTCCACTGATGACCTTCACAGACTGGTGTGCAGACACTAGCGCGCAGGAGGAAGTAAAACAAAGGACTATCCTATAGGAGACTACAAGCAAAAAGACATTTATAACTGCATATATTCATTTTGCAGGAATTATCACTTAGTGACTAAAAGGAATAGAAAATTCTACATATAAGAAAACCAAGCAAGAAGACATTTGGTCTCAGGTGAATGGAGTGTGAATGAATAAAAAAGATTTAACGAGCTGAATTATTCAACAGAGCAGGGAGAAGTATAAAATTCATTTCAGACAGCAAAACAAAATGAGTAAAGCTTGAGCCCAAGAAAGAAATGTATAGAGGAGCAGAGCTCTGTGAATATTCCATTAAATAAATACAGGAATAAGAATGTGTGTTTCTGATTGAAATGCAGCATCAATTAGTTCAATACTTTCCTGAAGGGTAACAGTGAGCTCCTGTCCCTGGAAAGCTGAACAGAAGTAAATGCTATACTGGGCCACAGTGCATTTAAAAGCCGTATTAAAGTGTCCTAAATATAGTTTCACTCTGTACAGCTCTGCTCTATCATATTAGTTCACCATTAGAGATGTGAGAGCTCACACTCACATCCTCTGGATACACAAAGGGCTGACCCTGAGCAGCACATAAAGTTCTGAACAGCGGACAGCATTGTGACTCCGTGGTTGGAAACATCTATCATGTAAACAATCCTAGCTTCCATCATGTTGTCAAATTAAAACAGGTTACATACACAGTTAGTGTGTGTAACTGCACTATGGCACTGCAAGAGAAACTGAGAAACTTGCACAACCTTGCACATCTATTTCAAGCCAGAGGTTCTCACCTTCTCTACTCCAGCTAGTGTTAATTAGCAACCTCATTACCATGGAGTCATGTGAGCACATTTTGTACATTTTTCTTCCACTATTCCTCATTTGGCTGAGTGAGGAAGATTAACTGTGTGGTGGTAAGAAGGTAAATAAAGAGAAAACGTCCCCCTAAATGGTTCAAACTGGCAAAGAAAGAAAAGTAATTAAGTTCATGCTGGTGGAATCCATTCAGCCTTCCTTCTACACAAACACAGACTCTGAATAGAAACTATGAAACATATCAGATTCTCAGATACATCAGATACCAAACACTATTTAAAATTCTGGAATAAAGCAACAATGAGAAAAGATGTTAATGTTAGAGGGAGACACGAGAGACAAACACTCAGAAAAAAGAATGAGGGCATTGACAGTGATAGAAACTGCTCTGGCCTCTCCTCCAGTCTCCTGAGTGGCAGGGTCTGTGCTGGCCTGTCAGCCTGTCTGTCATCACCATTGCTTAGTATTCTCCTTAAGACCATCTTCCTGCTCATTATACACAGGCCTCTGTTCTGGACTGACATGTTTTCTTTACATCGACATTTTCATCGCAGCTAAAACGTCTCCTTTTCTTCCATAGAACGGGAGGGCAGCAGCCTGCTTAGAAAGCGTACTCCGAGGCAGAATAATGTTTCATAAGAAACTTTTTCCTGATGCTCTGATATGAAGCAGACAAAGAAAACAAATGATCGCAATGTGTTTATCACTAAGACAAAAAAAAAAAAAAAAAAAGTAGAAGGGGCTGATACGGCAACATCTCCACCAGGTAACCGGGGCCATTCTTCTCATATCTCAATTGCTTCCACAACCAACTTTAATTTCCTCTAAAAGACGACATTATCAGAAGCCAAGGTTAAAGAACCAGCCAATTTAATAAAGATCTCAGCTGTGCTATCTTACAGACTGTGGGGATGAAGCAGTCAGCCAAAACAAGATCAAGAAAAAGTGCTTTTAGGACTGCTGTGTCATTGTGTCTTTGGTAAAGTATGGGAAGAAAAGAGATGCATGGTCCAGTAAATAAAACAAAGCTACTTCTAAAAGTATTTTATCATAATTGATTAAATTTGGAATACAGAGTTGTATGAAAGAAAACTGCTAAAATGTAAAAAAGAATGTTAGCATTTAGTGTCTAAAGCTGCAGATGTTAATCTATCTACCAAAAGGTTTTCTACTTGAACTTTACAGCACTGCAGATACTAAAGAAATCCAGTTAGTATCCAGTTAGTTGCAAACATTGTTTTCTGAAGTACTATATAGTTCAGGGAAAGTAATCTCACAGAGCATTTGCGTTGATGTATTCTAGCCAATGTCAACTTTTCAAAGAGAGCAGGTGCAAAAGACCCCCATGCTCAGTCTGTCACTCTCATTAAAGTCTGAAAAACAAGTCGGATATTCAATTAAGATAAGTTCCCAGACCATGCCTGCCTTGGCTACATAAAACAATGCTCCATTTCTTTCAAACATGCTCCTCTAACATGGATGCCATATTGTCCCTCACGCCGACAGGGCTAAGCAGAGGAAATTTTCAATTACGGATAGAATGGACATTGAGAGGAAAAGCCATAAAGAAAGTAAGAGTGAGAATAAAGACCACAGACGTATCTTTAAAAGGATTTTCCTATTTTGTTGGCTCTCTGTGTACCTTTACATTTATTTGAACCTTAACAGATTGATTTCCTCAGTGCAAGGCAGCAGAGGAAGATTTGTGGAACAGAGATGGAAAAACTAAAGAGTGTAAGAAAAAGAGGAAATGACAGTATGCAAAACAAAATGTACTGACAGCCAGAAAAAAAGGAATGCAGAGTCCTGAATTTTTTCCTCAGACCTCCTGTGGAGAAGGATAATAATTAGGCTGAAAGTGATACCAAGATTGTCTACGTAGAAAAAAAATAATAAATAAACAAAGCCATAGTCTTGTTGCTTCCTAGTTAATAATGAAGCAATCATATTTATTTCACTTTTCATATCTGAATGGTTCAGATGTTTTGAGAACATTACAGTAGCAACAGAAATGAAAAAAAAATCAAAAGCATATAATCATAACATGTTATCGTTCAGTGTAACGATACATAGTTAATAAGCCTATCATCCCTATGCCTGAGCTGTTATAATGCCTTGTACAGTAAATGTAAAGCATTGTTCTCTCTGTATTTCCCTTAGAATACTGAGCAGTCACATGTTCTCATTTATAAAACATTGTGCACGATAATAAATCATCTTTCTGAATTTGTCTCCTTTGATAAGATCCAGTTATCCAATAATGCAAACCCAGGCTCACACAAAACATGTCCTTCCCAAATCAAGCTGTTCGGCTTGCAGTAATGAAAAGGGAGTCAACTGCCTTCAGGTGCTGCTGTCCTGATGTATGTTGGCAGACGCTGCCTTCACTAGTGTAGAAAAACACAGCGAAATCTGCTCTGCTGTCCTGCCTCTCTCAACCATGGAGGACAGCAGAGGCTGACTGACAGGATTTGGAGCAGCATCTGGGATCTGCAGCCAAGACCCCGACCACACCAGCCTCCATCAGAAAGAGAGAAAGAGAGGTGGCGCTTCACACTCCACCAAGCCCAGATGAGCCACTGAATGAATCAGCACCAGATGCACAGTTTGTGTAAATGTGCATGTAGCCCTCGAAAAAAAACTTTTTTACTCTAGTTTTTACTATTTTTTTCTGATTAAAAACTGATGACCTATTCCACATGCATGGCCAGTGCAGAATCAGATTGTATAGAACATGATTACTTTCTCAAATCTTATCACATAAACTGAGGAAACATGTGGACAGGTGTTAGGAAAGGATCATATTATTCACTGACTCTTTGTGGTGCCTCGGAGGACTGAAACAGCCATGAATATTTCCTCAAACTAATCGGGGTGCCAGCATTAATATTCACTGAGCATACTGTGATTTACAACGCGAAAGAACATTGCAATATTTACAAGGGGGTTCTAACCCTAACCTATGCTTAGACAAGATACAACCTGCATTTCAGCACCCTGGACAGTTCAAAATGCGTTCTCACCAAGATGGCATTTGAACATCAAATCTTATCAGATTTTGTACAGAATCGGTGTGCTTTGTATTAATGTTCCACCTGCTTTTGAAATCTCAGTGAACAGATTCTTGTTATGCGGGGTTCATTTAGCCCTTTGACACAAGAGGGGGTTCTGAATATAGAGCACCAATCAAAAATGGAGTCGCATAATTACCCTTCATCAAAATTCAGAAGATAGTCCTGGGCTTTCCCACTGTATGGCAAAGCCTATGTTAATATTCATAAGGTCATGATGGTGATCTGCAATGAGTGTAAAAAGCAAGTCAGGGAAACCCTTCACTTTGACGAAAAGGAAGCCGCGGAAAATGTCAGAACCACGGAGAGCTCTGATCAGGGCTCTGAAACAAAGGACAGTGTTTAAGAAAGGCTTTAAGAAAGATTTTATTTAATATTCTAAAAGCTACCAAATGTATCAAGTTAAATCATACTAGTGTCTTTTTTTATTTGCTTTTTATTTAGATGTTTATAATAATAATAATAATAATAATAATAATAATAATAATAATAATAATAATAATAATAATAATAATAATAATAACACTCTTCCCAAAAAATTATGGATACAGACTTAATAAACACTTTTAACTGTGTATAACTGTCTTCACAACCGTTGGGACTATTTTTTATAAACATGAAGATTAGTGTACTAAAAATAAAATAAGGAAAAGCTAAATCAAAATTCTCAGCTGATGTTGATGATGTTGGATGTGTGGTGCATGTTCTTCCATCCATATGATTTGTACATGTATATGAAAGTTCACCAAAACAAAAGTTAGAACTAGAAATGGGTTCCAAAACCCGGTATTTTTTTGGCACCAGTGCCACGTCATCAATTTTTATCGGACCAAAAAGGTTCTGCCTTAACAGTATTGTTAACGGTACTGGTGTAGTGGCATGGCGACAGTGTGGACAGGGTGTGCACTACTTTGTTCTGATGTGGCTTAAAGATACAGGCTATCTCTCCCTCTTTCCTCCTTACTGCTTCTCCTTTGCTGATCCAGTGTGAAGGGAGGGACTGCTCACGTTTTCTCACTCAGCCACAAGTATTCCTTCGCTGACAAGTGACAACAAATACACGGTGAGAGCAGAGCGATAGGCCCAAAGTGTGGCTTTAATTTTCCAAAGTAGACAGCGTGTGGTGTCTCAAATATAACAAAAACGTAGCTTGCAAAGGCGGTAACACCAATAACCTGACCAAACACGTTGCTAAAATACGGCATATTGTAGCGTAAAGTTGCACAGTGTTTGACTGTCCAAGTGAGAAATCTTGCGCCGCTATTGTTTCAACAGGTATGTATATTAGCAGTACACACATGGCGCACGTGACTAAAGTGCTGCATGAAATTGTAACAAAATAGAGGGGGAGAATTAATACGGTTATCAGCACTGTAAAAAACAATAACTACATAATAGTAACAGGCTAAAAGTTCATATTGTGCCTTGATAATAATGAACTACCCAACATACAACGTAAAACTAATTAAAATACAACATTTTGCAAAATAAAATCTAAGTTACTTTTCAAGTCTCTTGTATACATTTGAATACATTATGTTTGTACATTTATTATTCATATACACCACATTTTGGTTCTTAATTGCTCTGTTTATTTAAGTTGTTACCTTAAAGTGTATGTTATTAATTCAAAGACTTGTTAGTATTTATATGATCATTTTATTTTAGTGTTGCAAAGGATGGTAAATTAATATATTCTGTTTTAAATTGTTCTAAAGTAAAAGGTTTTTCTGTATATACTTTGCTATTTGTCTTCTCCCTCCTTGTTTTCACACAGAAAAGTACAGATGAGAATACCGCTAAAATACCGGATCGAACATCAGGATCAACAAGAGGAGTAGTACCGATAAAATCTTAACGATACCCATCCCCAGTTAGAACTATAAAATATGCCATAGAAATAAAATATTAATGCTAATATGACACTTAGGATTGGATCTACAAATGTTTGCATTTACAAAAATGTTTGCAAAACCTTAAAAACTATCAGTGTACAATATTGGTTGTGTCTTACAGACATTCAAAAAGTGCATCTGCATGAAGTTAGTATGTCTATCGCAAATAATATGCACAATTTTGCCTTTTTTGGGAAGAGAAAAGGTAAATATATTTATTTAGCAAATGCAAAGTGATCAATCAAATCAAGCAATCCTTCTAACAGAAACTGTGAAACTGTGCCTGTATTTAAAATGTTTTAAAAGAAGTTTAGAAGTTACACAGTTGTTAAAAGTTAGAAGTTTTCAAAAAGTCTGTGTGAGTAGTTGTGCAGATGTGGCTGCAATTATTGTGTAAGAAGGAGACATAGAAATCAAGCAAGTAGATGCAAAAAGTGAATTTTTCACCCTTGTGTGAGTATTTTGGGATGAATAAAGAAACAATAATCAAAACATACTGCTTCTTTTGCATTCGAATTGTTGAAGGAACTCTAGATCATTTTGGAGCCACAAGGAATAAAATACCGACATTGACTAAACTGTATGCCCTCTTTTGCATCTGGGTCATTCCATCGGAAGTCAGCAATCGAAGGAGGGGTGCGTCAGTGCCATTTTTCAGATGTACTATCCAAAGTCCTACATGCCACGTGTCGCCAGATGGCAATGGTTGTTAGGTTTTTTTTCACATTTGGCAGTCATTAACGGAGATTTGCTGGATTTCTCAGAGAAAAGCACCAAATGATCACATCCATGTGCTGCTTGTAGAGCCCACAGATGTGGATGTTTGCAAAAAAAAAGAAAAAAAAAAGAAAAAAAAAACTTTTCTTTTCTCCAAGTTGCGAGCTGGTAAATTTTTAGATAACTAGCGTATGTGGGTCAATGAAATCCCTGGTAGAACTAAAGTAGGCTAGACACAAGACTCTAAAACTCATTCACTTTTCTTTCACGGTGCATACCCTCTTTGCCTTAAGCATTCACCTGTTTCCATTGCAGATGTTTTATTATAAATCGATTTCTCTTTTGTTTGTATTCTAATAACATGACAGTCTATTTTTTTGCCATGATACAAACCCCAAAATGCAAAAAACCCTAAATTAAATAGATCTATTCTAAAATGTTTGCATCTCACTCTTAGTAAATCACCTCCGAACCGTTGTTCAAAAGTTCACAAAAAACTAAATTGTATACTACGTGCAAACTGGGATCTTAGTAGATCTGTAGATCTGAAGTAAAATCTATCCTAAAAATCATTAGTAAAACTTTAGAATCTTAATAAAGAGCTACAGAAGTGAAAACCTGGACACCTAGATACTACCAACGTTAAAACGTTAAAGGACTGATTCAAAGGAGCCAAATTGTTGAAAAAAACCCTTAAATATTATTTTTGTTGTTCATCATACTTAGATCTGGTCTAATACCAGATGTCTATGAGGACACAAGCATGCAAAAGCAAAACATTACATTACATTGCATTACAGTCATTTGGCAGACGCTTTTCTCCGAAGCGACTTACATCTGAGAATAAGAACAACACAAGCACAAAATTTAAACAGTAGAGGACATCATAGATAAGTGCAGTCGAACTGCTGTAGTGTATTTGAGCCCAGGTGTTGCCTGCAGTGCTAGGTGCACTATTTTTTTCCCTATGTTAATTAGATCTGAGTTTCTGCAAAGAGCTAGA
>JBAMHX010000016.1:16648183-16665687 GCA_037177515.1 Pseudomugil tenellus | reverse complement strand
AGAGAGAGAGAGAGAGAGAGAGAGAGAGAGAGAGAGAGAGAGTATATAGTAAAGTAAGAAGAGGTAAAGTAAGAAGATGTGCCGCTAGGTGGCAGAAAACTGTAGTAGCTCCATCTTACCTGTCGTGTTTTTCTAATATAGTTATCCTTTTTTAAGACATGAGCTCTCAATTTGGGTTGCCAGAGAAGATTTTTCACAATGGTAAGACGCTGTGCTGCACGAAAGATTTTTTTGCAAATATTTTTTCTGCTCTTTTAAGACTTGTTACGGTGAGTCTCAATGGCAACAAGACTTATTTACCACCGAGATCAGCTGATAATGTCTCCAAATTTAAGATTATTGGTGAACACTTTAAATATCAATGGAGTTGGAAAAAAAAGAAGAGGAGGCAGGGCAGGAGTGAAGCACAGAGAAAACAGTGGAGATTCAAACTGTTTCTTCACACTGTTGTGATGGGTAACGTTCGCTAGCTAACAAAACTGATGAGCTCCAGGTGCTAACTGTAATGCGTTTGTACACAGCTTCAAGATGGTCTGTGCAGACTGCAATAAATAACTCAGCAGAAAACTAAAGGGAAGCGCAGTTGCAATACTGGTTAACCACCGTTGCTGTCATCCTGGACATGTCACTGTTAAAGAGAAGATCTGCACAAGAGACATCGAACTGCTAGCGCAGGGGTCGGCAACTCTGTTTCTACGAACCCTCACTTCTGCAAGTGTTGAAAGTTTCCCTGCCACAGCACAGGTGACACACATCAGAATTAATTAGCAGATTTTTGCAGAGCTTGATATTGGCTGTGTCTCAATTCAGGGTCTGCACACTTCCAGGTGCAGATCCAAAGTACCCTTTGAATTGGTAAAGCACTTGGCATTTGGTAAAGCAGACTAAAAACATTAAAAAAACATTAAAGTTTAAAGATTTGGTTGATTTCAAAACTGCTCAATTTATGTATAAAGTAAAGAATAATCTGTTGCCAGTACAAATGTTTTCAGTTAGATACGGTGACTATGATCTTAGAGAAAATAATATGTTTAGAAAACCTAAAATTACAACAAATATAAAACAACATTGTATTTCTTTTGTTGATATATGGAATAAATTAGACCAGGAGTTAAAAGACTGTACAACATTAATACAGTTTAAAAACATATTTCAGACAAATATGATAAAAAAAATATAAATCTTTGGAATGTGATTAAAAACTGTAAATATATATGCATAGTATTTTTCTTTTCTAAGTCGTATTACTTTATGTATGATATAGGTAGCTATCTTCCTTTCCTATCTTCCTTCCTTTCATTGTAAATACATTTGGGGGGTGAGAATTATAAGCTTATTGCTTCTTCTTATATACCCTTTTCAGACTGCTTTCCCTTTATAAGGATATACATTGTACATGGGTATTTTTCCTTGCTTGTCTGTCATTTTGAATAAACTTCATTACTCACTAATGTCAAGCTCTGCGCAAATCTGCTAATTAATTCTGATGTGTGTCACCTGTGCTGTGGCAGGGAAACTCCCAAAACTTGCAGTGGTGAGCCTCCGTAGGACTGGAGTTTCCAACCCCTATGCTAGCTGAAATGAGTCTACATGCTAGCCCCATGAGCCCACAGCTTTCCTGTCAAACTTCCACTCTGTCACCCTGCAACTCAGTCAAGGACCTGAACACAACCTCATCTTACTCCACATCAGGACTTCTTGAAACCACCTCTGCTTCCACCTACACTCTGTCTGTCTCCTGTAATCAAGTCATGAAAAAACTCGTGAAAATGAACCAGAACAAGGCTGCAGGTTCAGATGGTGTCAATCCCAGAGTTCCCAAGACCTGTTCAAGACCACTATGTCTGATTCTCCAGCACCTGTTCAACACCACCCTGCCTTGTTCCTGAGCCTGAAAAAAAACAAACAGCTGAACTAAATTACTACAGAATTTGAATTTCTCTCTGGGATTAATAAAGTATTTTTCATTTATTTAATTTCAATGTGGAGGACAGAAAAGAGGAAAAATATCCTGTATAATTTAAAAATTTAAAACAGGCTTATTTTTCTATTATGCTGTGTTTCCCTGATGAAAAACTGATCTATTTATTGATCAGGAATTAGTGGTAAACTAGAGGACAACTGTGTGTTGTGAGAAAGTAAATTTTCTTGCTCAGTAGCCCTCTGATTACAGTCAATCATGAATATAATGGGTTACAAAACAAGGCTTGTTAGTTATTAATGTCTGAATGCTGCAGACATCCCAACTGAGTGTAAGTATCCAAGGTCTTCCCCAATCAACCAAACGTTTTATGTGTAGATATTATCAATTGTTTGTTGCAATCCTCTTTTCAAAGGAAAAAATTCTTGCCTCTTAAATTTATCAGAAAATAGCGGAGCTGCACCGACAGGCTTCAGCAACAGCAGCGCTTTGGATTGGAGCGCTGTCTGGTTTGGATCAGGACATCATATTTTTAATAACAAGAAGAATAATGTAGATGAGTGATGAAATATGATTGTGTTTTTGAGAAGGAACTAATAAAATTATTTTTGGCCATGATAGAATGAAGCGAATGTCCTGATCACAAAAGAAAATAATTAATCCTCCACATTTTTTTCGTCAGCATGGCTCTAAAACTCCATCGTGGTGATTATGAGTACGTTTTCAGGAAAAAAATAAAGGAGAGACAGGCAGTGTGGGAAATAATTTCTGAGAGTGAATGTACAAGTTTTTATATTTTATTTATGGAAAACAGCAGCACGTTCAATGCACGCTCAAGATTATCAATTGGCTGGGCAAACACTTAAGATGAAATAAAAATCAAACATTTAAGTGTGTGCACGTTTTGTTTTATTGGTGATGTACTGCTTGATGATAACATGAATATATTTTAGAGAATATATTTTGTGGAAGAAGTTAAATGCGCGAACAAATCAATGAAACAATGAGTAAACAGGAAGTACTTGGCCACACACTCGGCGTCAGAATGTAGCCTGGCACCATATTGTGCAAGTAGTTCATTAGCTGAATTTTACTCCATTTGGTCCCCTGTGATAAGCTCCATCACTTGGTCTGGGTGGAGGAGTGTGCCCTCTTCGTTGTTGGGTTTAGGGTCTCCCGGGGCTGTGGGGACTTTGTCTGGGTGGGGGTCTTGGCCGCCTTGCCACTGCGACGACTCTGTGTCTAGTTCGGGTGGTGGAGCAGTGGGTGGGTTGGTGGCTGGTGCCGCCCTGTGGAGGAGGGGCAGGGGTGCGGGGTTAGTTGCGTGTGTCTGTTGTGCAGGGATGGTGTGGGTGGGTTTGTGTGGCTGTGTGTATGCGTGTGTCTAGGGTTGCGTGTGTTGGTGGGTGTGCACATGTGTGGGGTTGTGGGGGGGCTGCGAGTGTGTGTGAATGTGTGGGAAAGTGGGCTGATGAGTGTGTATGAGGGAGTGTTGAGTTGCATGTGTGGGTTGGTGGGTGTGTGGAGGGGTTGCTGTGAGAGAGTGGTGGCATGTGGTGGGGTGTGCATGCGGGGTTTGGGGATCAAGTGTGGCTGGTTGGGGATGGCTGTGTGTGTGTGAGGGGGATCGTGTGCGGTTGAGGCTTGAGGGATGGGTGGGTAGGGGGGGTGTTTGCGCATGTGTCTGGGTGGAGGGAGACTGGGAGCAGGTGTGTGCATGTGGGAGAATGGGATGGTGAGGAGGGAATGTGGAGCCCCCTTTGTGGGCCTTTGTTTCCTCCCATGCCCCCCCTCCCCGGTGGAGGTGGATGTGGGCTCTGGTTGTGGGGGCCGTTGTGTCCGGCGTGGCCTGCTTCAGAAGCCCTGGGGAATGGGAGGTGCCTAGTTCTGACAGCGGCTCACATTCCAGAGGGGAGCATTACATCCTTGGGCTCCTCACTCTTCCCACTAACCACCACACACACAGTTAGGGACATGGGGGGTGGTTACGTTTGCTGGTTGTGGTAGTGGGACCATTAAGGTGGGCCTTGTTGCAGCACTCGGTACCTGATCGCCTCTCAGTTTTAATCGCATTTATACATAAACACAACTACTCACAATTAATGTCAAATATACAGCTCTTGGGGGTCAGGCCATGGAATGTATGGTGGGAAGGGATACTCTGCCCCCAGCATGATGTGGTCCCTGCCCCTCAATTATAACTACAGACAGCACACATTTCATAAACATCAATGGGTGGGAGGAGTGAAAAGGTCATTTTATGCCCCCATTCTCTAGGCCAGTTCTTGGTTGGGCCTCAGCCTGGGGAGAACTGTTGCCCCATCCGCCTGGAGCTCAGACTGGCTTGGCCGGTGGAGTCCATTGTGGATCCTGCTGGACTTGCTGTGCATGTGTGTGTATATGTGTGTGTGTGTGTGCTTGGGGGGGGGGTTGTCTTTTGGCCTTCTTGTCCCCTTGCCCACCAGGGGGGTCTTCAAGTGGTGGGGGGATACGGGGTGCATGGGGGGAGAGGAGGGATGTGTGTGGGTAAATGGGAGTCTGTGCCTTTGGTATTTGGGGGGGGGGGGAGGGGCGTCGATGGGAGAGTGGGAAAGTAGTTCCTCTTGACAGAATAAATTTGCTCAGCATGTTCCAGTGGACAGATCACCATTCTGCCTGCCTTTATGCTGGACAAGACTAGATAAAAACACAATTCAGCTTGCAACATTGGCTTGTGATCAAAAACATTAATTTAAAGCCCTTTTCATGAGCTTAACCTGGGCCAAGGAGAGGAAAACAAGGTCTACCACTGCTTGGTCTGTATTCAGGCAACTGTGAAACAAATGTTCTTCTCTTATTAAGAAAGGCAAATCAGATGTTGACATTTATCTGTGAAACTGACAATATAAAGAATCAACAGAAATTTTGTGAAAGTATTTAAATCTCTTTTTGTGAGTAAAACTACCTGTTTTTAAGGGATTTTTTTTCCCTTGTATATAATCGGATGGAGGTCTTAAATTGTTTAAATGAACATTTCATATTTCTGGCTTTGTTTGAATCAGAGGGAATTGGCTCTCTGAAACCCAGAGATTTCCTAATTGATTTTTTACTTTTCTCAGTTCAGGAAGTTCATAGAGCTCTTAAAAGTTCAAATTATAGACAACCTTGAGGGTCAGATTTAATAAAGCTATACTTTTTATAAACTGGCAGCTGATTTTGTGGTGAAACCTCTTAAAATCCCCTTTAACTTAACAGTGGAAAACAACAAATTCCCTCTGTATGGAAATCTGCTTCTGTTTTCTCTTTATTAATCTATTGGTCATAGTCTCAGTGCTATGGTCTGATTGGAAGAAAGTAATTCTTTGTTAAAATGTCTTTGAACTGATGAAAAACATTTTTCACTAGTCTTATTTAAAAGAAACGCTAATAATGTGTACCAAGTTCAAACGAATAATGCATTCTATCAAAAAGCCTGAACAACAATAATGAAACTATGTCATGTAATACGTCATTACCAGCTGACGCCGGTTAGTTGTGGTAATGCAGGACTCAAAGTTGGTGGGATGGCTTTAAAAACTGGCATTTACCTTGACAAAAAGACAGTATTTATTGCAACTCTGGGAGCTACTGAAAGAAACAAACTATGAGCCTCTGTTGATGACCTTCTGCTCAGGTGTCTCAATCATTGCTCGCAGAGAAAATGTACTCTTCTTCCCCATTGGTGCTATTTGTCCTTTACTGGGAGCTGTGTTTTTAAGATGGTAAACTGCTATGTTGCTTCCCTACCGGCTTACCCTGTCATATGCATGAACAAATCTTTTTTCTGTTTTAGTGGTATTGTTGTTTCAGTTTGTTACAGTTTCTTCTCACTTCTCCTCAAACTCCACTTGCCTCCTTTTCTCTTGTCACGTCTAGCAAAACAATGTTATTTTGCAATATTTAAAATAAAGACTACTCAAGTATAGAGAGGAGCCTTATATCCCCTATTAAGGTCCTCTTGGCAAAGCAGAGTTGTTCAGCACAACAAGGCAGTGAGACCATCTTCCTATTTACATGATGCCATTTACATTCCTAGGGCTACTAATTTGAAAACTGGAAGTCAATCTGCACCAACGGGCCCTCTGAATATCACCATTACTGTAAAAGGTTTTTTGTGAGACCAAAGCAAAGAATACACCTGACAAAAACAAATATTGACCAAAAATTATAATAATTTCACATAATAATATTAAAAAACTACCCAAATCACATTCACAAGTTCAAACAGATACAGTTCATTAATAAAGGTGTAATGCTGTGGAGTGAGCTGTTGTTCAGACATCAGTCTACTTAGGATTATATTGCTTCACTAGTTTCAAAATATAAAATGTATGAGTTTGCAATAACTATACTGCTATTTTAATAAAGAGAAGGGGGTAAAAAGAAAAAAGAAAGCTTTAAATAACTCTACTTCTTTGCCACACATTAAGTGGATTTATGTTGCAATGTTGCAACCAACACAAGGTTTATTTTTTCCTTTTTTTGTTGTTTTTGTTTTGTGGCTTGGATGATGCAGTCTTTCTATTGCGAGCTTATCAAAGTGATTCCTATAGGATTATAAATCATGATCAACGTCTGCATGTTCTGCTGCTATTGTCCTTACAACTGCTCAATAAGACAGCTCTGCTCAGTGGGGACTTCCACAAGGTCCATGTTGATCACATCTGGCCCTGCTCTGCCACAGGCCCCTTTATGATAGAGAGCAGGAGGGTCTCCCATCTCTCCAAACTCTAATATACAAGACCTGCTCCTTTTGAAATTGACTGTGACCTCTGTCACACTTGCAATGGACTAGTGCTCTTAACTGTATGGGATTTCTGATCTCTCCCTACCGATCTTGCTGCTCTCTCATCAACCTCATTCTATTTTTCTGCCTGGATATTAGAGTGTGCACAGTGACAACAGCACATCTGTGATCATGTCCTGCTTACACAGAAGCAGCCACATTCTTCAAGCATCCATTTGGAAAAAAAAAAAGATTTTTTTCACATTTAGGGTTGATTAATTTTGGGGCAAACTCAAATGCCCATGACAGCTTACATTTTTCCATACTGCACGAGTTCATATGGATATTTATTGATGTCACATTTTCTTGTAGCAACTGATGTTTGGGTGCATGCACCAAAATGTCAGACATTGTGTGTGTGGATATGTTCAGTCAATATCTGTGTAGCTATGCATATGCGTGTGAATTTGTGAACGTGTGTGGTAAGAGGGTAATAAATCATGATCTGAATGTGGGCATGGCTGAGTATGAAACCTCACACTCTTGTTGCCACCGCAGGCAACTGCTGCCCTATAACAGCCAACCACCGTCACATTTCACATGCGCTCTAATCAACAGGGGAAAGTGCAAATGGATTAATATAGTTAGACGGCTAATGCCGCAGATTACACTGCACAGCAGCCTAATGTGAAATGTATGTGTTGCTTCAGGAACATGATTGGAAAAGCTGTATATAGATAGAATGGTCTATTAAAACCAGGCAATGCTGTCAAGATTTTCTACCTGACCCTGTCCAAAAACACCAGACACAATCATGGGTCCAGCTTTCTTTTGAATGAGCTTGTACGCTATACAGAAATGTCAGAAGACAGATACAGCTATTTTTAAACCTATGCTGTGCATTTTATTTTTCTTATATTAGTGCAATAGGCAAACAAAAAGAGCACTCCTTTGTGTACCTGTTCTGCCTCTAGGAGACATGCAGATGCTTTGTATAAAGAGCTGAGCAGATTAGCACTTCATTAACATGGTAGATTGTTTAACGAAGACACTAAGGGAACACAGAGGCAGCTGGATTATGACCAAGCCATGTTTTCCATTTAGTTAGGATTATTACTTCAGACTGCACACCTCACACTGGGAATACTACTTAAAACTGAGGAAAACATCAACTGGCCATTCATTTCACATTACCTCATCTCCCTTGTCTTTTGAGGTTTCTGAGAAAACGCTTTGGCCTCTGATAACAACAAAAAAGTTAAGCAACTTATCAATGTGATAAGTGTGTCAGATAAACAGAAAAGAAAACTATGGAGAATCTCAACTTGGACTACATGAATATGCAACAGATACAAGCCTAAAAACTGTAGAGTGACAACTATTCTGTAACAGGTGAATCCTCCAATATTATTTATTAAAGAAAGACTAACAAGAAAAATGGTTCAATAGTCTGTCAGAGTAACAAGATGTAAAGGAAGAAGAGTGAAAGTCCACAATACATATAGAAGTGTTACTACTCAAAGACTTTTTTCATTTCCTACAAAACATAAACACCGAAAAAAGATCAAGTTTAAAAAGATTTCAGGGACTAGAAAAGGAAGTTGGGATGCAGAGAAAACAAGTGATCCAAAAGAAACCCAGGTGAACGGAACTAAACAACCAGCGCCATGAACTCACGGTTGAGTTAAACCTCCTGTCCAATGTAGATGACACCATGAAGGAAGCTCTAAACTCCAGCAATGAGTTTAAACACCAGGATCTTAATAAAAGAGAAGAAATTAAATGCAAGCAGAAATTATCTTGGGGCAGGCTTTTATTTTGGATCTCTGCCAGGAAGCACGGACTTCTTGGCAGCGATCGAAAAAGGCAAGTTTGGGCACGCGGCAGGAGCCGGCTGTATACAGCACATCAACAAGCTTTCCAGCAAATTAAATAAAATCTAAAAAGATTTCAGTTGAGAAAAGGAAGCTGGGGTGCAGCAACAACTGTTAGACCGACCGGGGACCTCCTCTGAGACGGAGTCGAGTGGAGGAGCGTCCCGGCCTGGGACCTCCCCGGAGACGGGAACCACCGGCGGTGGAGGAGGAGCGTCCCGGCCTGGGACCTCCCCAGAGACCGGAACCACCGGCGGCGGAGGAGGAGCGTCCCGGCCTGGGACCCCCTCGGACCCAGGCAGAGGAGCATCCCGACCTGGGAGCTCCTCTACTGGCAGAGCCTGACGGGACCTGGGCGCTGGCGTCGGCAGAGCCTGACGAGACCTGGGCGCTGCCATCGGAAGCGGCAGAGCCTGACGGGACCTGGGCACTGGTGTCGGAGGCGTCGTGGACTAGGGCTGGCTCGCAGGCGGCGGCGTGGACAAAAAAGGTGTTGGACGGATGTCCAGCCTGGAACCCCAGAAAGGCGAAGCCCCCTCTGACTCCGAGTCAGACTCGGCCCAATCCAGGGTGTGGTATCCACCACTCATTGGGGCCGACGGGGATGGTGGCTCCTTTCTTGCGTCTTCCGCGCCGGGAAGGTCTCCGTCCTCCGGAGCGCGGGTCCTTTAGTGGCGGGATCATTCTGTTAGGATGCGGGTAGGTGGTGGACCCAAACGCAGGTGAGGAGGAGAAGCAGGAGGCAGCCAGGATGCAGGTTAACTGGGTCTATTGAACAACACTGAAACTGTGACTGACCGAATAACTTAATTTATTTAATGATCCCGCAACTAAACAGACACACCAAGTGACTTAAATACATACGAAACAAACGAGGGACATATGAAAACAATTACCAAAATCAACCCCAGGTGAAACTAATTGATATAAAGCAAAAACAGAAACACAGGGCAAAACAGGAAAAACTACAAAATAAAAGAGGAAATGAGAAGCCTAACCCAAAACACTAACAACAACAAGCATTCCAAAAGAAACCCAGGTGAATGAAACTAAAAAATCGGGCAATGAACTTTGTTGCATTTGAGTTAAATCTCCTGTCCATGGTGGACAGGATGTTTAACTGTGTAGAAAGCTCAAAACTCAGACAACACTGAATCTGATAGGTATTGCTGTCTTCTAATGTTACTCGTATGCGACTGGGAGGATGGTGGCATCATCTAATGTGATCTAATATGTTTTGTTGTTGTCATTGTTGTCACTGTCGCACAATGATACACCATATCTGGTTTCAAGGATGACAGTCTTACATGGACAATTACAGCCTCTGTCTGAACCCAATTTACCATGTAAAGTCTGGGTAATGGAGTTGCATGTCTGAAAAGGCATGTCTGTGTAAAGTGCAGGTGGTCAATGTCCGGAGATTACTTGGTTACTATGTCTGAAAAGGGCTTTAGATACCCTGAAGTTCAGGATGCTGGAACTGCAAAACTGATTGTTGAGGATGGCTGCAGACCTACCAGGTGTAATTGTACAGGTAAGCTCATTCCTAATACCTGATATGATAAATAAGGATCAAACAATGAAAGCCCATACATTACACAGTGTTAATGCACAAAGTGGTGTAAAGGACAGCATGGCGCACAACAGAGTGGTGCTTTACACTGCACACCCTGTCCTGTTCTTCTCGTTTCCTGGTCTTTTCATTTGCTGTCCTCGTCTTCCCATTTATCAGATGTTATGTTTTGGCCAAAAATGTTCAAATTAACCTTTAAATTCATGATACAGCAGATTTATCTCATTCACCTTTCAAAAGTCAGCTGATGTGAACCAGTTGTTAACCATGTTGCTATGTTGATGCCTGTAGCAGAGCGATGTAACTTGCCAAACTATGTGTACATATTTAAGAAAATAATGCACGCCAATTACTCATCCTGTATTAGAGTCAGTCATGTATCTCAATACTAGGTGTCTGACTTCTATATTATTTTATAGAACAAGGGTGTCCAAAGTTGGTCTTTGAGGGCCACTGTCCTGTTTCAATGCACCTTGATTGTATCCAGCAGCCAATTAACTTCTGCACAATGACTGATTTGACTTAGGTGTGTTGGAACAGGGATACATGGAAAACCTGCAGGATTGTGGCCCCCTAGGACTGGAGCTGGACACCCCTGTCCTAGACCCTCGATTTTCAAATTGTGGTACATGTACGACTGCTGGTACTCGAGTTGTTCTTGTGGTACTTGAGGGAAAGTCATATATCTGGCAAAATCTTCGACTTAGCACTCTTTAAACAGCAATATCTCTGAAACGGTTTTAAATTATTACTTAATTTTCTTTGTGGAAAAGACAAGATTTCCTTTTTGCGAAGCTAGCTTGCTGATGGAAAAGTGTCATTTAATTGGCAAAGTAAATGTCCTATCAGATCGTCTTGCTCTGTCACATGTTGTTACACGTCCAATTGGACTGTTTTATATCATCATGTGGTGTATCAAAAATCCAAATGGAACAAGATATCTCACTTCTCACTATTTTGTATCTCGGCAAGGACATTTAGGCTTATTTTGGGTTGGAGAAATCAGTCACACACCATCTTAGATAGAAACGGTCTTTAGAAGGCATCAGCTGTAATAACATGAGTGGTTATTTTTGCACTTTTTACACATATAAATATAATAGCTAGACTTTTTAATATTTTACCCCATTATCCCTTTTTTAAATTTGTAAACATTTTCAAAATGTTCAAAAAGTTGTTTATTATAGTTTGCTGTGTTTTTTCAATATATAGATGTGAAATTTATTTTTTATTTTATGTTTTTATTCTCTTTTATGAGTCCATAGGCTTTTAGAAATTAATTTGACCCATCTATAACATTGATATTATGAAAGTTTAATTAGTTCTGAAAAAAATGTTAAATATATGACAGTGAGTTACAAGATGACTTTGATTTTATGAGCTTTAATGCAGCAACAATTCCAGGTGAGGATTACTCCCAAAAACCCCTTTAGACTCTGAAGGGTATTAATTTTCAAATATAATCAAAATAGTATAAAATGGTTTCAGTACACAAAATACATTAAATTCATATTTAAATTAAGTGTGTCTTCCATTTGTTTGTGTTTTAATATCAGCTTTCTTCTTTGTCCGGCTCATGCACTTGAACCCACCAAGAAAATAACCCTCATAAGAAGTTAACATGCTCCCTTTCTGAACTGCTTATAGCCAATAGCCATGTATGTTGCTCAGGTGGTACACACCATTAAAAGTTTGAGAACCACTTACCTAGACCGTCAAGATGCAATTCGTTGCATGCAATTAAGTTGCATGTGTGGCAAGCTTGCGTGGTATTGAAGACCACGCAAGCTTTATTGGCTGCTGAAGAAGGTCAGTATATTAATCTAGCACAACCTATTTTAACTCTTTGGTTACTCTTGCTTAAAGCTTTGCTTTATTTTATTTTGGTTAGAATGTCTTTACCTCCAAGCTGTGTTATGCTTTTTTATTTTATCCATTCACATGATGAGCCAGTTGCATGCAAGGCATTTTAAAACTATTTTCTATTGGAGCTAGATAAAGCACACTTTATTTGCAGTACGGAAATAATAGTATATGCTATATGGAGCATTTTAAAGTTTTCACCATGTTGTTATAAGAACCACTGATTTTATAATAAATAGCATAATATAGAGCATAGTATTTTCATAAAAGAAATAGCTGTTGTGTTCTCCATAGTAGAGGTTAATCCAGGCATTCACATTTAGGAGCAAGTATACGGTTCAGTCCAGTTCGAGCAACATAAATGTAATGTAAAAGTAACAAGTATTGTAAAAATGAATTCTCATTAAGAGTAACTAATGAAAGTAAAAGACACATTTTTATAAGAGTAAAATTAATGAATAAAAGTCACTTCCCCAACACTGATATTATGATACTTTCAGTTCACAATAACAATACAGATCCCGGTTTTGGTGTATGTGTGTAAGAATTGTTTTAGCTATTCGCTAAGAGCAGTAATCTATATCTTAATTATATAATAACATTTCAAACGTGCCAGTTGTTGGGCTGCTCCACCAAATGCAGAGAAGAAAGTTAAGAAATTTTCTGCAATCTTAAATTTTCTTATGGGATACAAAAAGACTTGAACGTTGCAAAAAAAAAAAAAAAAAGAAAATCACTCATGTATTCACATTATCAATCAACAAGCTGAGTAACTATCAGCAGTCCATTCCCATTTCATTCTCATTTCTTCGAATAATGGTCAAATAATTATTTTTTTTTCCAATAGTATCGTTGCTTGAAACGTTCTCCTAACTTAGTAGGTGGCACAACCTCTTATAGTGTATTTACAACTCCCTGATTAGCCCTGTGACTTAGCCCAATCCTCTGTTTTGAAGTTATAAACACCCCTGTCCTTTTGGAAATCAATGAGTAACAATCGACTAGCCAATCAAATGGCTCCAAATGTCCTGGGTAAAGAGCTATAACAACTGTTGTTTGGTCCACATAGGAGAAAGTGCACCTCCATGCTGAGAATAATTGTAAGGGCCCAGTGGTACTAGTCACCATGGGGGAGGAATCAGAAATAGGCCATCGACTGATATGTTTTTCTTCTAATATATAACCTTAATTGAACAAAAAATAAAATAAAAAGTTACACTGTAACCGACCCAGGACAATCCTCATGGATGTTGGTTTTCATCCAGACTATACACAACATAATTATCATATGATTCGCATCACACAAAGCAAAGACCGCCCAGAATTATCTTTAAATTCCATTGCCTTGTTTAAGCTTTGATAAGTGCTGCTTTCTGAAAGCAAAATGCATTAGGCAACAACATGCCTCTCTGGAGAAAACATAAAGTGGCTTTATTGTATTCTGGGCAAAGGGAGGAAATGAAAATAGAGATGAGGTCCAAAGGCAGTGACAGGAAATGAGTTCTGTTTGTCCTCTGTGGCACCAGGTACTTCATCAAACCAGTGTATGTGAAAAATATATTGTATATTCTGTAAGACCTGTGAGTTCTAAGGAAACTTGTGCAACTAAGATACCCTAACAGGACACCAAAGCCTGTAATTATTCTTTTTCACTATGACCCTCTTCAGAGACCTATCACATCAAAGCACATGTATATTCTGTAGTCAAGAAAATACACACATTCTCTATACCAGAGGTTGGGTTAACCGAATATTTCCCATTGTTGACCGATTTAAAAATCTGAAGGTTGTCCGTCATTTTGACTGATTATAATTCACACCCCTGACCACTAGGAGGCTTTGGAGTGAGTCTGTGACGGGTTGCAGACCTGCGCAGCTGAACCACTAGTGTAGAAGGAGCACATGCTGTGGAATTTCTCCTATTAACACCAGTTAAAGGAGACACTCATCATTCAGAAACCCTTCATTTAGAGAATCTTGTCAACTACTGATCACTTAACTTGGAAAGATGATCACTGATTTTAAAACTTTGGCTGATGTGGCGCTTCTAATTCCAGTCTCCAGTGTGGCTGCAGAGCACAGATTTAGCTTTCATAACAACATCAAAACAGCCACGAGAACTCAACCGTCTAAAGCAAAATTGTAAAAAAAACCTCATGACAAAAGCTTCAACAGCAATCCCACTTGAAACATTTGTTTACGCAGAAGCAGGAGGAAGGAGTGAGACTGTGCGTTCAGACCAGAGCAGATGAACGGTTAAGTGTGGTAGTTTATTGTTCATACTGGGGCCAGTCAGTGCTTTTGGTCAGTGCAGAAAAAAAGGTTATATGTATTCATCTGCCTATAGTGTAGATTTTCTGTTCGCCTTTTTTCAGACTGGATATAAAAGAAATAACTTAAATACAATTAGATATCATGTGTCATTATTATAACTTAAAAAAATAAGTGAAGGGTAAAAATAGATTATGACGGGATTGTTACAACCAAAAACTTCTAGCACAACCACTGCTTCATACATACTTCTCATTCAACTAAGGAATATGTTCTTGCATTAAAGATTACATTTAAATACACTAAAAAAATTTCAGAAGTAATTTTGATGGGTGCCAATTTACGCATGTACGACAAAAACAACAAAGTGGGAGAGCCATTTGTTTGGATAATTTCTAAATTCATTTTTTGAGGCAGATTTAGAGTGAGCTAGAGTGGAGAGGGATTTTTGATAATTTTCAGATTTTTTTAAAACTTAAACTGTGATTGTTTTCAAAACATTAAAAGGTATGGCAATGTCCTTTGAGATGTCAAAGTTTCATAATTCGTGACTGGTTTAAACTTTGAATGGTATTTCTACATCTAAGCACCACTGAGTTGCAAGTCTCCAAAATAAGCTGGGTTTTAAGTTTTTTGGCAGCTCTCTGGCAAAAATCCAATTCATTTCAATGATGGGAAAATTCAGTTTTGTTTCTTGCAAATTTTTGAAAATTATGTAAAAACTGTAAGCATACCATTCCCGATGAAGACGCATGTTTTGATATAACTTTTTTTATTTTCACATTATAGTCTACAGTCATTTAGCATACGCTTTTCTCCAAAGCAACTTGCATTTGGGACATGGGGAGCAGTGTTGTCAGAGAAAGGTTGGAATTACCTCCTTGCCTCCTCTTATCTCCTTAGCTATAGCCTCATGTATATATACAGTAGAATATTTGTATATATACAGTATCTATCTGTGATACAGTCTGTCTTAACTCTTGTTCCCATTCACCTTTTATCATGTAAGTCTCAGAGGACAGGAAGGGGGAAGTCAGTCTGCAATGTTCAAAGTGGGCCGTCACTCAGTATCCCTGGAGTTTCCAGTCCTGTAGGATTCTCATTATCAACAACCACCACGGCACATCAGGGACAGGGGATTCAAGTGGGTTCTGTGTATGTACACACGCAAAAGGGTGGGTGTATACCGTGCATGCAACATAGAAGGCGACAAAATGAAGGGAAGAAAAGAGGAAAAGAGCCTGCACACAGGAGGCCATGATTTTGTATAATCTCAAATATGAAGATGTCTTCAAGGTGCCTATTTACTTAGATTGAACACTGCGGTGTTTCAGACCACTTCATAATGCATATACCTCGTTGAGTAGCAAACCCACTGTACTGAACAAAAGCAGGACAAAACGTATCAGGAAGAGTTTGTTTTTTCTATTTTAGACTTCGATAAATACACTGCAGATTATGTGTAAAGGCTCTCAGAAAGTATTACGACTAAAGTATCTTTATGTTTTGACATAATTTGAACTTTGGTCATGTTCATGCACAATCCATACCCTTGTTATTTTTTGTCAAATCCAAAGGCTTTTCCAGAGACTTTTAGCTATCAATGATTTAGTCACATTGGGTAAAAATGGTATTTACTGATATTGCTGTAACCCCAGTACTATGATTTGGATTATTTTATTTGAATAAAAAAGGTAAAAAAAAACCAACTAATAATAATTAAATATGACGCTTTTTCTATATCTGTTTTTGTGATCACTACATTTTCTCTACTTTAGAGTTGCCATGTCATGTCTAACTGATTACCAAGTTATGCAGCTTTTGATCTCAGGTTTGATTCAAGTGATATTAAATATTGATTGGGCAAGGCTATGTCAACATTACTTTCATTTTGCATCTTTCTAACTGAATATTGAGACAGCTGTTTCATTACATATCCTTATACCCAGACTACATTAACCCTAATTCAAACTGGCATACTTTATGGAAAATGTGTGCAATCATGATGTTATGTTGAAAAAATGAAAGTCAATGGATGAACTTGTAGATTAGGTTAATTTTACACTCACGCCTCCCCCTCCCCCCAATTTCATTCTGCGTCATTGGTTTCACACATTTATGACTGTAAGGAATACATTTCTTCACATTTGTGACAAATAATTCTGTGCAAGTTTATTACTACTCTTTGCATGTCTTGAAAAATTCTGGGAATATTTTTTCTGCTGTGTCATTGTGCTTCTAAAATGTGCTGCTTCACTTGTACTACAAGCAAGATGAGTAATTTATCTGCAAAGTACCCAAAACGGTTTCCACACTGGGGTAAAGACTAACACTGTAATGTGCACAAAAATATCAAAACAGCAATGATTTTGGCTGTGGGCTAGATAGAAATTAATTTTTTATAATTTTTAAAGGTATTACTATAAGCTGTGTACAAATACCATTAGGGCTGCAAATGTAGGACTACCTGTCATATAAACGCAGATGCACACACTCAGTTCAGCAGAGCATCACAGGTTCAAACAAACATTAACTGAAAGGTTATAATAAGTTGCATGTTTAATGTTTAAGCAAGTACTTGATATAACTCAGGTAGACCCTGGAATTAAAATTAAAAGGTTTCATTTTTCTTTTTTCTTTTGAGCCAACTGAACAAAAAGGAGAAGACATCGCTTCTAAATGAGCCGCCTGAAACCTCCTTTTGCCATCCCACCTAACCAGCATTGTAATTATAAGTTTTAGTTGAAAAAAGTAAAGACCTTTTTCTCTGACTTGTCATAAACTCATTAGCTTGCTATCATACCTGGAGCAGGCATGTGAGCATACGATTTACAAATATATTTTCTCCTCTGAGGTACAGGTCCGCATAGACGGGGGAACATTTTGACAGAAGTCAGCTTATCAGAGCTGCCTTATCTCCTTCAGACAGTTTGCAAAGAGCAAAGAAGCAAGAAGGATTGAACGACAGAAAGTGGAACAGAAAAACAACCAGACGGAGAGGGAAAGGAGATGGAGTGAGAAACAGCCACAGGTCGAAAAGCCACAGGGCTGTCGGTCGTGTCAGACTCACAGCCCTGCAAGGGTCATCCTGTCACAAAGCACACAGCTGGGGGACTCACCTTGATCGGGAGAACTAAAGTTGGCTTAGCTTTTCTGCTTTTACTTTCGCCTGACCTCAAACCAGGGGCGGCTCCAGAGAATTATGAGTGGGGGGGCAAAGGGGGGGTCATGGTTTTTTATAAGGGGGTCCAGAGAAAT
>JBAMHX010000016.1:16630109-16648083 GCA_037177515.1 Pseudomugil tenellus | reverse complement strand
CCTCCTCAACGTTTTGCAGCCTGTCCTCCTCCGTCACGCTAACGTTAGAAGAAGTCCCTGAAATACCGCTACTACTACCACCGCCATCATCCAGTCTCACTCTTTTTTTAGGTATAACAAAACGGTCCATCTTGTTCACTTTCCCACTTGTTTGTAGCTAATAGAGGCCAGCATGCATTCCGACCAATCAAATTGCACGATAAAGGAACCGCAAGGTTCAAAGGTAATCATTGGTCAGCAGGGAATACAGTTTTTTACATAACGTGTAGTACACATCCCGGGCCAGTTTGATTGACATGAGAGCGCTGCCGTGGTTTGATCCGACCACGGATCAGATAAATAGCAAACCACAAATTTCCCACCACGGCAGGGGGGGCATAAGGGGGGGCAGGGCCGTATTCAGGGGGGTCTTGAGACCCCCCATGCCCCCCCCTCCCGCCGCCGGTGCCTCAAACTTTATGCTCAGTGTTTCATCTGAAATGTCTTCTGTGTTCACTATTTTTGGTAAGGTTTTATTTGAACAGTCACATTCTGCATAATTTGTAAATGTTTCAACTGTTTTGTTTTCCTTTTCTTCATTACATTCCACCTCTTTCAGCTTTGTAGGTGCTGCAATATGCTTATACTGTCATATAATAATAAATGGTTAAAGGGTGACTTTATAACAAAAAGTCAAAATTATAAAAACAAATGACCCTGAAGGTAAGAATGACTTCTAAAATTGCTGACTGAGATTTTTCTTCTTTTTTGCAGCTTTGCTTGGTTCATTAAGCAGAGAAGGTGAGATCTTTAGTTTAGGACTGGCATGCGGACTTCAACGAGCAAGCTGCCAAAGGTCAACTTCATAAAGCTGCAAACCAGTATATAAACAAAATGCCTTGTCAACACTATTTTAATAAACACACTGAAAATGCTGTCATTTGTATGAAAAATTAGCTTATTGTATAACATACCTTTACTAACAGAATGATTTACTGATAACTGACTGACACAACTATGTGAAAGCTAAATTTTACAGAGAAGAAAACCTTTAACAGTTTTTTTAATTACACAAAATAATTGAAAAGACAAATGGTTACTAAACAAGCAACGTCAAATTATAATGAGGCTTATTTACTAATTTATTTTGGAAAACAATTTAATATAAAATAATGAATGAGAAAATATTTCTTGTTATCTTTGTGCCATAAACAACTCTGTGACTGCCCTTTTGATTAGCATTAGCATTAGCAATAGCCAAACATGAGAAAGTTGTTTCTTTCTGACTCCGCAGACTATCTTCATTCTTGGAATGATCTCTGGTGGGTGGAAACTTTGGAGGAGGTGGAAAAAGCTTCTTTGATCTAGGTCTGAGGAAAAATAGGATGGAGTCACTGATAATATTACTGGTTAGGGTGGGCTCTGTTGCCACAGCTGATACCATAAAGCACAAGCCAAACACGTTGCCTTGAATTTCCTGTTTGCATTCAACCTGTGAAAGCTGTGAAAAACTTCCCTTCTTTTTTTCTAATCCTGCAATATATAGACGTGCATAACAAAGATGATTGTGTATCATGGATAGGGGATATTTTTTTATTAATTTGTCGGCACCTGGTACTCATGTGATACCACAAGGT
This sequence comes from Pseudomugil tenellus, assembly GCA_037177515.1. Lineage (NCBI taxonomy): Eukaryota > Metazoa > Chordata > Actinopteri > Atheriniformes > Pseudomugilidae > Pseudomugil > Pseudomugil tenellus. Next base: position 16,646,467 of record JBAMHX010000016.1, on the reverse strand, counting down.
GTTAAGTTTGATGTTGGGGATGAAGAGCAAATATGAGACCTTATTATTAGAGATGAAAGGTAAAGACAGGCTCACTAGTTCTATCAAAGATTAAGCTTTACAAGGATTGATGGAATTAACTGAGCCTGACTTTCCCCTATTGAGACTGTAGAAATGCTGTCTTACTGGCATGGCTTTAAACAGCGTCACATGTAACTGTCACATGTCATTATGTGCTCAACTAGGAAATGTACAATTCGAGAGGCATACGGCAGAAAACTTTGTGAATGTGCCTCCCATGGCTATTAAGCATACTGGGAAAAGCAAGCGACATGATGTTGGCCAATACCAAAAATCTGTGGTTTGTTGGGGAATAATCTTAGAAATAGTAGTATAATTCTTCGTTTTTATTAGTTGTTTGTTTTTTTTTTTTTTTGCTTGAAATACCATCTTTACTGTGTATCATATGTGAGAGTTTTACAGGTGTCTGATTTTTATCCAAATGACTGAAAACGAAAACTCTAGTTTAAATTTAATGAAGGCATGATCTGCAATAGAGTACCAAACAGTGTTTGCAACTGGTACCTGGGTCAGTGCCAATGAGTGAAAACCTCAGCTTCTCTTTTTACGGTGTTTACCTAACCATTTGTGCAATACAATATTTTACCCTGGACTGTTTTCTTTTAATAAACAGTATTGTCACCACGCAAAACAAAACAAACAGACCAAACTCCCATTTGAGGGGGCTTTTCTGACAACTCTTCAGCTAAAAGTAATTACAACTTGTTCAAAACGTCACTAAACTGTTGCTCAGTACTTTTTAAATGGAATAAACTATCAACAGCATCTCTTGAGGTCGTAGCTCTGCAGTCTTACTGGGAAGTAAAATAAGGTAAATAGGAAAAGAGGAATAACAATGATAAAGTTGGCATTGCTATACAGTATATTAATTGATAAGAAAGGTGTAATTTTAGTTGCTTCATTTGTTGACTTATATTGCTTTTTATCCCTTTTAAAGGATGAAGTTTGATTTAATGGATCCTTTTGCATTTCTGCTGAAAAATGGAAAGTCCTTAACAGATTAAAGACTTTAAGTACTGTTAAATGTGCCAGTTTCCTTGCAAGAAATAAAGAATGGTTGGGAACTAATTGGCTGAAAACTAATCATTATTACCAGTGACACAAGGCAAGGTCAGATACTCAGTTTAGTGAGTAACTAGTCACCTACAGGCTGATTTATTTTCCTAAAGGTTGATTTATATTGTGCTTATAGGTAAAGAACCCTCCATCTGGCAGGGCCCTAAACCATCAACACTGTAATTAAAAGGCAATTACCACCTCTCCTCTTCCAGTTACACAGTAATCCCTGAGAAGTCTTCCCATCTGTGCCATGCATACACACTCTTTCATGCACAAGCACACAAAACACACAACATACCCCTTTGTGCGCATCAATACCCACACACTCACACATATTGCTCTTTTCGCATTCCTCAGCACACTTTCTGCTTGCCACCCCTGTCAGCACTCCATGACAACACAAGAGTCGTACAGCTTCCAAATCTGCTCCTCAACTCAGCTTACAGTGCAAAGCCTATCTGTTTCTGCACAAATCACCTTCTCATCCTTTTGCACAGTCTCCTCCTCCTCGCTATGGTACCTTCAATCCCACATATCCTACTGAAGCACACTAGAATGCTGCTTTATGATACCAGCATGGGAATTAATTTGCAAAGGCCTGGTAGGAGGATATGGTTTATAATATTTATAAAAGCACACCAAAAGATGTCAAGTAATGTCAACATGGTTATATCTAATGTAAGACACTTACATACACTTACATTTTTTATTTATATTTCATTTTAATATATTCAAAGTAACAAAAGAAAATATGGCAATATTTTTACTTGTTTTTTACTTGATTTATATGGTTGTGAGATGCCATACTGCTGTTGTAAAAACAAATTTGAGGCCTGCACATGCGTGGGAATAAACTGTTAATCCTTATCAGGTCGGCAAATATATCAAGAGCATGTCTATTGTTACAGAATGTAACAAAAATTAAACTTAATACTGTTTCATACTATGAAATATGGGATGAACAAGGATGCTCTAAAGAGCAGTCAGCTTATCGATTTTCGATTTTCACTTTTAAAGATTTTGTATGTCGTGTTTGTGTCAAATTAAAACAATTGCGGTTTTAGAGTAAAATCTTTCTAAAAGGTGACAACTTTGAAGCATCTGATGTGAAATTTTCAAAACCTGATGAATGTTTAGGTAAGAAGAACTTATTTGCAACTGAGTGTGAAGCCGGAATGAGGTGGCTAACAGTGGCAGCTTTACCAACTGAGTTCAGAAGAGGAAAGGCAACACAAAAGAAGAACATTCATCATTTATTACTTAAAAATACCAGCAGAAAAGCACGTCTCTTCCAGAAACTCTTATATTTTTCCTTGTCCCATGTCTTCTTCTTAATTTATTTTTCTTTATTTCATTTCCTCTGACAGCTTTGCTTCGGGTCTGTTAGCTACATCTACTTCAGTTTCATTTCTCGATAAAACTTAACTTGTTATTACAAGGTGTTTTTATTCTTTCAACTGTACTTTCAGGAAAAAGTATGCAGCTATCTGACTGTTAATGTGTAATATGCTTTTATAGAGTTAAACAGCGTGTTATTTGATTGCAAAATGAAGTTGCAAACTGTAATATCTCAGTCCCAAGGTGTTTCAAGGTAGTTTCAGGTCAGAAAATAGTAATAAATGTTTGTGTGTGTGTGTTTCAAAGTGAGTCAGAAACAAGTTGACATTTTTCTAATGTGGCTTTAATGCCATTCTTAGTTAAAGGTTGCATCTCGATTAATGAAAGCATGTGAAAAGAGTTATCTTATTTGTGGAGTTCCTGAGACACAAAAGTGAGCAAATAACACAAATAAATAAGGTCAATGAACTAAAATCAAATGTTTTCTTTCTGTGAACGTGCTCATGACCCTGCAATGAGCCAAACAAAATGGAAATGCAAAATATTTTTCCACATAAAGAAAAGAAAGTAAAAAGTCATTTACTTTTTATTTAAAAGGGCTTTGATACTATGTGCTTTGTAATATTCAACACATTCCCAATAAAACAAATCTACAAGAAAAAAATATCAATGCAGAAATGAAAAAAAAAGAAAAGAAGGGTGTTAACACACGTGCATGTGGGGGGTGTCTGAGCTGTCCCTCTTGATTTAAAATCTTAATTACTTCTGAATAAAACTGTAATTAAAATGTATCACAGCTGCAGTCTTACTTGTGTGTTGTGAGTGTGTTTTTCACATGTCTGCGAACATATTAGTGCACGTGTTTCTGAATGTGTGCATGTTACTGCAAGGGGGATCTCAGTGAACGCTAGAGATAAATCACCTCCTCACGCAGCTCGCCAGTCAAGGGACACGAGTAGTGGGGGTGGAAGAGAGAGATTACAGAGGTGTGCAGGGGGAAAAGAAAGATTGGGGTTAAGCAATAATAGAGAAACAGAAAGAAACTGATAATATAACTTTTATTTTCATTCATATTCTAGAAAGAGATCAACCACTCCTGTTGACAAAAACAAACTTAATGTTTTGAGTTTCATGAATCATCCTGATTTCTTTAACTTCCGTATAAAAAAGCAGCTTCCTTTACATAGCTGGCTTTATTTTTAAAAGGAAATTGAATTTAAGGATTTATTCTACCAAAAAGCAGACAGTGTGACAACTTTTAGGCCGTTTCCTGAAACAAGAATCAAACAATGCAAGTGCCATGCAGTTATGAACCATACTTTCACTCTTACTGCCTCTGTATATGAAGGCATTGGAGGGAGGTGAGGAAGGAAGCGGTGGGATGACAAATAGTGGCTAGCTGAAGCCATTGGGGTTAAACACAATTGTTATAGCAGAAAGAGGACATTATTGGAAATGGCTTTGCCATCGTGGGCACCCCTGTTGAATAGCTTTTTTCATTTCTCCCAGGCTAGCAATGATTTCCCTCTGCGCACAAACACCCACACACAGATACACAGTTTAGTGGCGAGGGATCTGCAATAACCCATGGGAATTAAGTAGATGTCAAGACAGACAGAGCCCAGGGAATCAGGGTGCATCAGGTGATGTAGCTAAAGGCTGAAGCGCAAGGTAAAAGACTGACGGATAGGTATGCATAATTACAACTGTTGATTGTCACAAGGTAGTCTGTTAGAAGAGACCCTTGTATTCATCCTTCAGCATTCCTTCATCAACCTTATCGATGCATCCCCAATAACAAGACAGGAAGAGCTATTTGTTTCTCGAGTCCATTCTCTGCCCGACTCCGGAGACACGATTCTCTGTTGCTGGTGAATGAGATAGCCTTTCACTGGACTGTATAACCTTTACGAGCTTCCTTCACAAACAACACAATGCTTGCAATCAAATTCAACTCACTCAAACAAAGGACACTCCCAAACTGATAGAATGGCCTGGTATTACACGACCCAGTTATCTATGTGCACACTGAGTAGAAAGCATCGCTAAATTTCCTTACTTATGCAAATAAAAACAAAAAATAAAAACATTTTGCACTTATTGGACATCTACCTCTCTTGTTTGGATTTTACACAACACATATAGCTTTTATCAAAGTGAACCATGCAGGGAGAAGAAAAGAAAGCTTTGATTTTGGGAGAGGGAAGATGTATTGATTTTCTTGACATTGGGCTCTCCTTGGCATCAGACGTGCTCTTTCCTCTCAGCTCTGATTACCAATGTGCAGTGCAAGCTGGGCTTTTTCATCTTATCTGTAAAGATAAAATGATGGTAAGAAACCATCTTCGATAATAGAAGAGCATCTCTGGTCAGCTATCAACATTTTATCAGGATCCATGAAGAGTGCTGTAGATCATACTGGAATGTAAGGCAGTCATTAGAACAACAAAGCACAAGCTATTTCCCTCAAACAAGAACGGCTAAAAAGAAACTTACAGCTCTATAGATCTGTTTTCCCAACTTATTCATATCTGCTGGTTCTCACAATGGAAAAGGGGGGAAAGAGAATACAGAGGTAAATATGATGCAAAATTAGACAATTTGGAATAGAAGATGATCATTTGATGTTACTTTTCCTAGCATCATTCATAAAACTGAACTATGCATGCAGTTGCTGCATGCACCATCTCTCTTTAGCCTATTGCCTACATCAGGGTGAAGCTATCATGAGTGAGCTGCACCCATGAGGATGAGAATCTCAGTATAGTGGGATTGTTTGTCAACGTAGCTGTAGATGTATGGTAGGGCTGTTTGTCACATGCAGAGATGAAGTGCGCAGTGCTCATCACTTTGCCGTCTCAGGGGATTTTATCACCAAATAATATACATACAGTATAACAGTATATCCTCCATCTAGGCAGCTGCAGTATGTATTGCTGTGCAGTTAGAGCGAGGCCATGCTTGGGGGCTTACAGGCCTACAACTAATTTACACAGTCAAATGGATAAAATCAAGCTGCAGCTACTTTCTTTAGCGCTCTGCTTCCCCGCAGCAGAGCTCCCAACCAGCAGTCTAAATCAAGACAGAGCTGTTTTCAACCAAGTTGAAGGGACAGGGAGCATGTTAACTCCACCAGATTGAATTAAACCGAATCCCCAAAGAGATCCACATTCAGGCGGGATTCAGGTCAACGTTGAGATGACGAGCAGTGCTCTATTGATTTCTCCAAGTTTCCAATCATATTACTCCAATTCTTCTGGCTAATTCAATTCCCTTACAGGCAGTTCACAATTCAGTTCCTAATTATGATGATACCAGATTACAATGTATCTTGCAAAAGAAATTGGATTAGGGGCTTCAAACTGTGCTCTTTGATTACATCAAATACCTATTGTTGGGTGGATCGTGACAAATTTGTGAGTGTCTGCTCGCAAAGGCATAATGTGTTGGAACAACCCAGTTTGAGTGGTAATGTAACTACAACTGTTCTTGCAAATTAGATAGCTGTCATGCATAAATGAAGTGTTATTCTGATAGAGGAAGCGGTGTGTGCATTTGAGATTTAAACATAAGGTTTACAAACTTGATAACTTAATGAAAACCTCTCCTAGAAACAAACTTCCATGTTCCCACTCATTCAATTGTGCTTATAGGCCCTTCTCTGGCCTTCACCTGAAAGTCATGGTAAAGGGCAGATGGCTCTGTAATAACAAGGAGCTCAGCCTTGTGCATTGATTTGTTTACTGATAGCTGATGGAAACCCAAGAGTGCCTCCTTTTACCACCAGCCATGGGGAGATGAATAATTAATGGCATTTTATCTTTTTTTAGCTGTAAAAGGATTAACGAAAGTGTAGTCTGTAACATAATGCAAAACTGAAAAAACTATTTGCACAATTCTAAAAAGCTTGGTTGAAGTGATGCGTTCCAGTCCTTTCCTTATACAGGAAAACTAGTGGTAGCTGTCAATGATTAGTTGGTAGATTAATCTACAACTGTAAATACGAACAAAGTCCACATTCACTGATTGTTTAATGGATAAAATGTACAAATTTTACAACTGCAACAAAGACTAAAGAGAGTTCATTTTGGATTACATCTCCCTGCATTGTTTGCAATTTAATAAAAGTAACAGCACTTAATACAGTCTGTTAAACATCACTCTGCTTGCACACACTAAAAAGACAGATAACGGATGAGAGATAATTTAATCATCAGATAAAACCCAAAAAGCAGAGACAAAGATCTTCCACAGAAAACAGAACACTTTAATCTTTCTTCCCCCAAGGCCAAAAAAGAGAGACACAGAGGACCACAGAGGACCACATAGAGACGGAGAGACTGCAAACAGACAGACTGATAGAGACATTGATGTAATTGAATGTGACTTATTGCCAGAACCCACCCAGCCCTGTGCCCATCTGTAGGCCGCCCTGGACCTACCACAAGCACCCACGACAACGGCCAAACTCTCTTCCTTTCTCTCACTTTCTAAACACACACACTCAAAGGGAACATCTGGAGTGTGCACCAGCGGACCTAACCCAGTGCCAACCTGCCTAATAGCCTATGGAGTCAATTATAAGAGGGGAGAAATGTTCTGGCTTATTCGCTAATGGCACCATCTGGATAATGGCAGATTTGAGAGAAGAACTTTTGCTTCTTCTTCTTTTTAGTTGGTCATCTGGGAATTTGTCACCTGAATATTGGTCTCTTATCTTAGAGAAATTAAGCAAAACAAAAAAAAAAAAAAAATAAATAATGAGACACATTTTAAATCTAGTTCTATTTTAAATATTCCAAACCTGTCTGATTCAGTAGAGGGATGTGGAATCATTTTACAAACAATTGCTTCGAAATTATACAAATTTATCTAAAGTTAACATTGGTTAGACTAATCGGTTGATTAGACTAAAATATCGTAATTAAGAGGCAATAGTCAGTAAATCATTGAATACTGCATTATTGATAATGTTTAATTATATTTACTTTTCTTCCATTTTGTATTGAAATACTTCAGAACCACTTCTCAGCAATCATTTAGTTCCTATATTTGATAGCAAGCATTTTTGTGAGAGGGGTCTGGCTGCAGAGCTCCACTGTGGGAACTGTTCCAGTGCAGGCTCCACTCTCAGGTCACCTTCACCATCAGACGAGAAGAAACAAACTTTCTTACACCCAACACTGCCTCAGAGGCAATTACACAAAGAACATTTGCCAGTCACTATAAATCACAAGCGGAAAAAGAAGGACAAGACAAACATAAAGATCTGACGTTGCCCATAAATAAATAAACAGAAATTTAAAAAAAAATTAAAATGGGACTTTATCACATTATAACGAGTTGGTTTTATTGTAAAATCAGGAAATGTATCAAATTATAATGTATTTCTTTTGTAAGTTTCAGGTTTTTACAATTTAACTTTTTACATTAACAGGACTGAATTTACATTATTAAAATAAAGCTATCACATTACAACATGATTGTTTTTTATTTGCAACATTTAGCTTCTGTAACGTGGAATACAATAAAAACTAAACAGCACTAAGCAGAAACTACAACTTGTGTCATGTTGTAATATAAACACAAGTTTCAGCTAAAGATCTTACTGTTCAAGTAGCCTACTTATACACTTGGTGTATCACTTGTAGTTGTTAATATTTTCCATATCATAATCAGCAGACTGTGCAAAATTATTCAAATTGGTATAATGGGGTATAATTAATTGAAAAATGTGTATTTATGAGGACAGGAGTGCATTTGATGTAATTTATAGCATGATCCAGACGGTTACACAGCGGTTATAACACCATTATCTATCCATTATCTACCGCTCATTCTTGAACGGGGTCGCAGGGGGGCTGGAGCCAGTCCCAGTTGACATCGGGCGAGAGGCGGGGTACACCCTAGACAGGTCGCCAGTCCATCAGAGGGCCAACACACATAGACACGCAACCATGCACACACACACACTCATTCCTTAGGGCAATTTAGAGTCCCCAATCAGCCTATCCTAAAGGTGCATGTCTTTTGACTGTAGGAGGAAGCCAGAGTACCGGAAGAGAACCAGTGCATTTTATTTATAAAAATCTTCTTTGCAAATATTATGCCACTTCTTTTTAAAAGTCCAACCCGATTTGGAGGTTGTCTGAAAGTGGAGCCTGCACTGGAACCTCACCCACACATTTTTGATTTACTGGGATTTCTTCTAGAAAGATCTCCAGGTCTATGGACTGGAAGCTTGTCTTTTTTAGGTGTGATTTATAATTTATTCAGGATGAAATGACTTTTAGTTTGATAGTTTATTTCTCACATGGCACTGCACAAGCAACATTAAAGTGGCAAAACAAATCAAAAACACATCTTAATGCACCACCATGCTTGGAAAAAAGCTGACCCTTTTATTAACACTTTCGTGCCAAACCAAGTCATTTTAATTAACAAAGTACTTTTAAAAACAGCAAGTACACATCAAAGTGCCTAACAATGAGGATACATAAAGCATTTACAGGACATAAAAATAAATGCCAGCATGACATTTATAAACAAAAGAACAAATAAAAACTATATCAGGACTATAAAATAACACCATATTAAGATCAATATAACTTGAAAATAATAACCAAATCATCTTTCAAGCTTGATCAATGGACAGTGAGAAGATCTGGGTTTGAAAGGGGCCGTATTATGCTATATTTGCCGTTCCACAGTCTATCATATGTACATTTATGATAATAGTGTGCATTTTGCAACATTTTGCAACAAACTATAGTTTTGCCATTCCACTCATTTGTTGCTGAGAGATTTCTAGCCTGAACTGTGAAAGTCTGGGTCTGTATCTCTTCTTCTCTCTTCTGTGTCTTTGCTGCTCTCCTGCCCCGCCCACACTGAGCAGCCAAGTAAAACTACTTAATAATATGCCCCTTTTAAAGACATTTAAAAACAGACAGTGGAGAAGCATGTCAATTTTCAGAGGCACCAAGTTTTACAGCAGCCGGCAATACAAAATCTCAGTAACTCTTGAGCTTGCCCTGACTTCTTGGTACCCTTAGAAGCAGTTGGTCAGCTGACCTGTTTGACAAAGAAGAGGAATGGACATGCAACAGTTTACAGTGGTAGAGCAGCAGGGCGGTGGAATGGTTTTCAGTGACTTGCAAACAAAATTGTTTTAAGATGAACCCTAAAAAGAATAAGCCGAAAACAGGAAAACATGCCAGAGTGTCAGCATCCCCGTGTTTTTCTAGTGAGTTGTTCTTTTTAATGATTCCTGCATGATTCTTGTCAAGCCCTTACTGTAGCGGGTGAATTACCTGTTGACAAGTTTTGTACTGACAAACAAATTTAGTTTCTCATCACTGGAGCATCTCTCCCTACTTTCCTTAAGTCTAACCCTAAAAGACACAGTCCACTCGGTAAGATTGGAGAATTGGTTCAGTTTGAGACTAAACAAATCGTATTCCCCTCCCCACCAGCGGTAGTGCTGCAACAACAATTACATAAGGCGAAGAAAAGACATGCACTAGAAGAAAACTCATTAATTAATCTACAACAAGGCAACTTCTGTTTCCACCAGCAAAAGATGGTGCTGTGTTAAATACTAAAGGTCTTGAGTAGACAAGATTGCAAACAGAGATTGCAGTGTTCTTGCTGGTAAGACTGCGACCCATTTCCCCAGGCCAGATCCACCTGCCATCTCAAAAACAGCTGTATTTTGGATGCCACACTTTGAACTAATTTCTTTTTGCTTTTTGCTCCACTGCCTGTATTTGGTTCACTTGAAGAGGACTGAAACCCACATTTATAGGTGAACTAGAGTTTTCTATTTGATTGAAGTCAGAGTACATTTATGCCTTCACAATTCCCCAAATGAAGTGGACTTTCCAAGCAAACAAAACGAGGAATTACTCATAAGGCTGGTGTGTGAATGAGTAGACAAACTGAACTCGAAAGGCCTTTACACAAATATGTTTTGTCTGAACAATTCGCATGGTAATATTTTTTATCACATCAGTGTCAAGTCAAAGGGAACTCTCTGCAGTTTCCGAGTTCCATTTAATCAATCTAAAGACCATTTTTCTTCATATTTACATCCAAGAGATGCATAATCGACCAATCCGCCAAATGTGGAACTCCTGTGTCTTCGACCTCCGGGCCGACCACCAGATCCAGGCCTCTGGGCCGTCCACTAGACGCGGACCTCCTGTCCCTGATGCCTCCTGGTCGACCTCCTGACCTGGACCTCCAGCGTCTTCTGTCTTCTGGGTCAACCTCCTGACCCTGCCTTCATCCCTCGCTCTCTGCCCTGGATTTGGCATCCGGTGTCCACCCTTTCGAGAGGGGGGTAATGTCATGCCCTGTTCCGGACTCTACCAGCCCAATCACCATCACCTGCCACCAGATTCATTATCCTCGATCACCTGCACCTGTTCCTGATTCCTTAACAGCCATAAAGCACTCAGCTCACCACTCTTTCCTTCGTCGGACATTAAATGAATGAATGTAAAACATATGCGTGTTCCTGCTGCTCCTGCCTGCCCTATTCTGGATACCCCACAACCTGCGTTCTTGCTTCTCGTCCGTACAGCCCTCATGGACCCCACCCTTCCATACAGGTTTTGTTCATAACTCCTCATCGTTCACAATAAATTCTGTTAATCTTCCTTGTGGCTCCGGCTCTCCATCGTTACACTCCACGGTCCACGGTCAAATTTCTTTGTTTATGTTTTTGGTTTGTTTGATTTTTTTCAGACTTTCTGATACTATTATTGAAAGTATTAAACATATGTCATTAATTTTTAATATGTCTAAAATACTGTTAAGTTAATTGCATCTCTGCTTTTATTCTTTATCTAGCTAAAGGTATGAGACAACAGGGATTTACTTTAAGTTTTCAACTAAAGAGATTTTTTTTTCTTAAAATAAAAAAACACAGACGAGCCACTTTTTTTTTTTTCATGAAATTGTGAGCTTTCTTACAACTGACTGTGTTGTGGCATTTTAACTCAACACAAAATTTTATTGCCCAGAGCACATTGAAGCAGTATCAATTTCCTCCATACAGCAGGTGATATTTTAACAAATGTGCTCCTGTAACAGCCAGTCGAGCTGAGGTGCGAGGTTATTTATCCAGACCTGGGAGGAATGATGGCAGGGCCACTGGGCAGCCAACTAAGAAAGCACGGAGACAGGCAAAAGATGAGAAAACATAGAGATTGTCCTAAAAAACACAGTGAACTGAGAGAGTACACAGAGGAAGAAGGGCGTGAGTGGAAGGGTTGGGGAGCAGATAGATTGAAAACACATTTACTTAGCGACCGGCATAGTGCTGCTCACAAATCCAACTTGGCATGAAGGACAATTTGCAACCAAAATAGGTAGCCTTCAAAATGAAGGACATCCAAGGGAATGGAATGGAAAATGAAAATGTAATTGTATTAGCTAGCTGAGCAGGAAACTGCATTTTAGGCTAAATTACATTTAGATCATTATTCAATATTTAGAAAATAAAATATATGTAAATCACCCTTTAATGTCTTCGGATATAATAGTCCTAAAAATACACTTAATGGAAAAAGCTCTTTCACTATAACTGAAAGTGCCTTTTGTTACAAAAAAAAATCTTTGCTTAGACTAGTAGCAGAGGGTGAAAATGAAAATGCTCATGTTTGTGGGTACATTACTGCCACTAGATAAGTCAAGTAGTGTCATGCTACTTTCACATTTAAAAGAGCACAGCACCATGAAAAAAAGAACATCAAATACTTAATGTCATGTAGTCAAGACTTTTTAACATCTTTTTTTAAAATGCTTTGTTGAGAAGTTTCCCATGAAGGCTGGAGCTCTAATGTGGCCAGATGGAGGCAGCACACAAGCATGCATATATTGTGAAAATTCTGCTGATCTCATATTGGAAATTACTGAATGTGACTGCTAACTATGTATCATTTTTAATGACTAGCAAAATGAAAAAAGAAAGGGAACTGAGTCACCAGTAGAAAATAATTAGACATTTGAAAAGGATACTTAAGTATAATATGAGAACATTTGAATGGAAGAACCTTATGCAACATGTTCTGTCCACCTTAATTAAAAACCAGACAGTGGAAGAAGTGCTGTAGCCATGGGGTAAAACAAATGTGCGTTTGGTTTGTTATTATTTGTATTGGAAGGGGTTAAAGAAATAAGCGTTGGGGCTAATGGCACCCTGACAAATGGAGAACAGAATAGATGAACCATGAAATGAACACTCTGGCAATTGGAAGGCGGGAGGCTTTCAGCACCATGGTCAGCGACAAAGTGCCTGCAACATCTCAGTGCTTGAGCGATGGTATTTACAAGGCTAAAGAGATCTGCAGAGAACAAGAGCCCACAACCAGAGGAGGGAAGGAAAAAGAAAAGAAAAGAAACTGAAGACACAAGAATGCTGTGGAGATTAACCAAGATGCCAGACGTGATCAGAACAGAGCAGGTTGGAACAGACGGAACAGAAAAGATATTTTTGTCATAATAAGGTCAATCCCCAGGTATGCATTTTCTTCTCCCTGTCTGTAAAAGTAGCTGTCCCTACAGCTGTCAGCACTGCCTGTCTCCAACTAAAGCGTGTAAGAGTTTATCAGGGTACAGCAGAAGGCAAAGCTCAGATAAAGTTAGAAGGAGAAAATAACCTCTACTACCTGGCATCCTCACAGTTTGTGAATGTGCCTTTTCCTCATTAATTGTTGTGGTGGTGTGGAATACAACCATTAAACGGTAAATAAGTCATTAACTATGCTTGCTGCCAGGGTGCTCTGGGCCAGGACCTGTATTTGTTGCAGAGAAATGGAAGCGGTGGGCCCTGCAGGCACAGAGGCCGAGGTTAATGCAGTTGGGTTGCTGATGGACAGCTAGGGTTTTACAACACAATAAGCTTACCCACAAACACACACACACAAATACACACCAAAGTAGATACTGAATATCTATTTATCCCTGTCAAACACAAACAATAAGACACACAGGCAATAATTTAAATGCTTACATTATGATGGTGTAAAATATTGGTAATAATGTCATTTGCTTCCACACAGATGTACAGGTTACGTTGTTTTTTTTCATTTCAATATTTCTTTCTGGAAAATAACTTTTAAGAAAATTTTCAACACTAATAAGTGACTGCAGAGTAAATAACATGGGGTAGTTTGGTGTTTCTACTAATAGAGGTGTAAGGAAAGGACATGAAAAGACCTTCCTCCTCAGTCAAAAGTGTAGAGTTGAAAAACTTTGTGGCTGCAGACACCAAGCTATGCATGAAAGTTAGTGTTTATTGTCCCATTTTTCCAGTGTTCTAATATGATCATTTTTCATTACATTACATTGCAGTCATTTAGCAGACGCTTTTCACTTTTTTAGTCTTAAGTGTGAGTCATTGTTGTTTTCTACCAACATTGTTTTTCATGAGAAAACCAACTCTCAAATGTATCTTTCATATAACAAATTATTAGACACGAACAGGAATGGTTCCTTCTAGAAATTGTTACTGATATCAATAAGCTGTTATTATTTTTGTAATAAAGTGATCTACCAGTCATTTTACTGATTCGCTGTGTAATAAGATGAGAAAAATGTTATTGTATGAATTAAGTACTTAAAACTGTTTTCTAAATTGTTTTAAAACTAAAAATTATGGAACCATTTCACTTAAGTAGAACTTTATGTTCTGGTCTTTAGAGAAAACATTTTGTGCTTAAATATGTCAAGTCAGCATCATAATTTCTCAAATCTAAATCTACATTTAATAATTCATCACTGTTATTTTAAATATCTTTTTTTGTGGGAAATCAGCTTTTCAACAAAAAACAAAATCCATCTTTTCACTTTGTAAAGTATTTACATTTTGACCTTCTACATATTTACTGTGGACAAAATACAATAGCCTAATAAGTCAAATAACTACTTATTATTCAGAGGGTACAATCTCCCCGCAACTAACTACAAGTAAAATTTAAGCTTTCTGTATAAGGTGTCAGAATGTTTGTTACTGGCAGATTTTTTCTGGTTTTGACCTTGTGGATTTTTTAACTTTAAAATTAAACTAAACAACTTTGTTATCATAGCAAAATGTATTGATACCTTGTATCAAACCTGCTGTCATGTTCAGAAGAAACCAAAGCCTAGTTTGCCTCTTCCTACTTATAATCACTAAAAAGGTGTCCAACCAGTCTGTAGGACATATTGTCAATTGACTATAATAAACCAACATGTAAAAAAAAAGACTTAGCTTAAGGGCTGTGCAAATATGAATAATTTTTTTTAAAAAAAGAATACCGTGAAATGAGCTGATTGTATTACAATGCATTACAAAGTGTGATTAACTCACCCCAAACTTATCTCCGTTCTCTGAATTGACTCATCTAAACATTGAGGAACTGGGATCAGTTATACAACGAAGCTGGTTATCAACTCACTAACTTAACCCAGACCTTTCCACGGAAGATGCATGCACATTCGCATACAAGAGGTGGTGCTCGGAGAGTCTGACTTGTGGTTCTGACCAAACCTCTATATACTGTCAATGAACCAAACACAAACATGGACAAATCCAGAGCAGCGTATTTGACCATTGATGAGAAAACTATCATTCTAAAAAAAATTGAGGAATTAAAAATATAATTCGGGCAAAAACAACACTGTTGCTGCAGCAAGAAGGAATGCTGGCAGAAAATAAGACTCCATTAATGCGGACATTTGCCAGATCATCTGATATAAATTAATGGGACAATATAAACTGACAGCACTCAGATCACTGTATTACAGTACAAACATTACCGGTAATGTTTTATTTACATCATATTTGCCAGTTCTTTAAATGATCCACTTCCATGTGAGCATGTTATCGCTATGTTGAGCATATTATTTACAAGCTGTCATAAACGCAGCACAGCTGCGTCTCATTCAAAGTTTCGTTTTCCGTCCTCAGTTACATGCAACAAAGTTCAACACAGCAAATCTTGATCATGTTATCATTTAACTATAGCTGTAGAAGAACACAACAAAATGAGTCTGTCCAGGCTGAAACAGATTTTTAAAGTAAGTCATCATCCCTGCTGGTAGGAATATTCAGCCAAGTCCAGTAAATTAACAAGTTAAAACGGATATAAGCCTCAATCGGTGTTTGTGGAAAATAAATGTTTCCCTCATCCTGTTTAGTTGTGCTGCTGAACTCTTATCATTCACTGCTGGTGAACAAACTTGGTCAATAGAAGTCATTGTATTGAGGTTTGAAGAAGCATTTTATTTCCATGAGGAGGCTTGAAATAACAGCTTAATGGACTTTCCATTTTACTTTGTTCAAACCAAGAAAGAAAAATAAATTTAAGAAATCTGATTTCTTTATTAATTTCATCAATGCAACAAAACATAACAAAACATTACTATGGTAATGGAAGTCATTAACCATAACCAGCTTCATAGTACAGCTTATCACAGTTCCTCAACGTTTGGCTGAATCAATCCAGAGAATGGATATAAGTCCAGGCTGAATTAATCCCACTGCGTGGTAGTACAGGCATCTGCTTCAGAGCAGGTTAGTAGTTCAGCTGTTGCTGCAGTGATACAGCTCGACCAAAAGTAAACCAGCTTCGTATTACAGGCCTCTGGTGCTCAATATCTCTCAAACTGTTGTAAATGTTATCAAATACATCAGCATCTTATACAGCAATTGTCATCCCAAGCTTTTAAAAAATATTTTCCAAACAGTATCTCCTGACAATTTGATCTGCTAATATCACCAAAGCTGCAGAAACTCCTCATCTCTGACTGCATAGTGTGTCAAAGAAAACAAATCGATGGACGAGCAAGTGGGGGGGGGGGGGGGGGGGGGGGGGGGGGGGGGGGGGGGGGGGGGGGGGGGGGGGGGGGGGGGG
>JBAMHX010000016.1:16619628-16630009 GCA_037177515.1 Pseudomugil tenellus | reverse complement strand
CAAAAAAAAAAAAAAGGGGGGAAGGCAACTCCTCCCCCCCCCCCCCCCCCCCCCCCGCACTTTGATTGGCTGTGCAAGTCATTCTTCTGAAAAAAGGACATTATGATTTAAATACGCTATTGTGAAGAAGGGAATTGTGAAATAAATACACCTCTGTGGAAAATGACATTATGAATTAAATACGCCATTGTGTAAAAGGTTATTATGAAATAAAAATACAAATTTGCCTTATTTCATGATTTCATTGTCATATATTTATTTCAAAATGTGGTATTTCACTATTTCATGGTCACGTATTTATTTCACAGTGTTGTATTTATTTGTTTAATGTTGTATTTACACTCATTTCACTATTTCATGGTCATATATTTATTTCAAAATGTTGTATTCATTTATTTAATTATGAATCATACGGGTCTCCATAAAGAAGAGTTGTTGGTGATATTGTTTTGTTTTTCAAATATTTAAACGAGTCTAACAGGATGTTTTAGTTTTCATCAGATGATAAAACATCTATGGAAATTCGATACTTGGGTTTTAAGCTACTATAGGGGCTTTTTCCTTCTAAGCATAAACATATGTTGTTTTGAGACAGAAGCTGTCATCTGTCCAGAAAAACAGTCTCAATCAAGCTAAAAAGTTATTTTTCTGTATATCCCTTTATAGTTTTGGAAATCTAAACAAACAAACAAAAAAATAAACCTTGCCAAATCGTAGTGGATTAAACTAAATTTGGAGAAAAGCTTTTCAAAGCAAGTGATCAAATATCTCTGTCGTCACTGATAAAACATGAAGTCAAAATAATTATCTTGCCTTGTGTGGGTTGAAAAAAATAAACAGCTTTTAAAATCCACACTTTCTGGCAGAAAAATACGGTGTCAAATCTTAAAGACACAGAGAAAAAAAAGAGGCTACATGCCAGAATGAAAACATTACGTCCCCATCAGTCAGCATCGCTGTGAGATGGGGGTTGGTGCTATTCTAATAGGAATGTAATTAAAGCTTCCATCTCATCACACTCTCATACGTGTATGCACTTTTCCTCCCAAAACACACACAAGCACATGCAGACAGGGAAGCATAAAAATGCTTTATTCCTTCCACCCACCTCTAGTCCATCAAGAGTTGTGTTTACAAGTCTGTGTGTGTGTGTGCATGTGTGTGTGTGTGCGCGTATGAGGTTGAAGGGTATAAAATCATTCTTAATTACACATTTGTCACTTGAAAAGCATTCTGCCTACTTTGTATGAGCTCAAGCAGTCTGATTAATTCAGTAATGCTTGTATTCCAACTGCTCATTATACAGCTAACTTCCATCCCTCTCTGTCTTTTTTATCTGCGTCTTTCCTCATTCAATTCCTTCCCTGATTCCCTTGGTCCTTGACATTTCAGGCTTTTCATTTGGGTGTGCTGATGTATGGGTGGTTGCCAGATCCAGTAGCCACAGAGACAAACTCTTTCTCTGGGATTCAGGATTTGACAGCACACATAGGCTGTCCTAGTCCCATTCAAGCTAACGATGACAGGACAATTAGAGTAAAGAGGAAAACTGTACTTCGTGTTATGTACTTTTCCTCTTATCATCTATACAGGCATCCCCATTATGTTAGAAAAAAAATAGTCAGCTTCTTTCTGTAAAATCTTGACACATTACTGTAAGCTCCCACCATATCAGGCTTACCTTAGGTAAACACATTTTTAATCTATTATAGGGCTATTTTACATTAATTAATAAAGAAATTAATGTACAATGGCTCAGATTAACACTTTAAATTTACTTTTGTATAAATATTGAAATATTTACTACAAGTTGATGCTCAATCTGTTGTTCTTTCAATTAAATTCCCTGTTCGCTTCTTCTAAAACAAGACTTTAAAAAGTATATATGCAGTTTTTCAATGTTTACAAAAAAACTATATGGACAACAAGTCCATATTGTCAAAAAACACCACTGTTTAAAATAAATCCTCATCTCAGTTTTGTTGTGAAACGGTGTTCATCTGTTTCGAGTATTTCTATCTTGGTCTCCTTTGTGGGTATACAGGAAACCGCAGATTCACTGCATCCCTGGAGATGGTAAATCACAGCATCAGAAAGACAAACAACATCTGTTTACTCTCAAACACAACACTCCACAGCAGAGCTGCTGCCATGGTGCAGATATCACACATGCAGAGTGAACAAAGCAGTAAGGTGTCTCTATCACACTATGATACCCAATCTGAGTCACGGAGAATCCTTTGAAAGTTTACTTTGTTTAAAATCAATGACAGTTAAGTTCTCGATGAGAGTTGATCCAAGCTGTGCATTTACTGTCTATATTTTAACATATAAAGTTATGTTTTTATATCACTGAAAATCAGCCTCGAAACAACATACAAAACAAAAGTACCTACATAGAAACGTACCAACACACAAACATGAACAACATGTAATAGGAAGCAGATGGAGAGAGAAGCACTTTTGTGGTGTGAACGTGTGAATATTTACATGAGACCATGCGACAAAGATAAACCGTGTGTTTGCAAGGGGGCCGTGACCACGGCCTTGAAGCATAGGGCAAGAAGCTGGAGACCCTAAAGGCCCAGCAGACCCACAGAGTGCAGAGTGCAGCCAAAGCAGAGAGAGCTGCTGTCCCACCCAGCCCAGAGTAGAGGTCGTCACTAGACTGGAGCCCCAGGCGCAATGGGGCTGGGGCACCAAGCAGCAGAAGGTGATGATGAGCAGGCCCAACAGGCACCAGGTGCCAAAGCATGGGCTGCACGGAGAGCCAACATCCCACAGGCCCAAGGACCACCACTATCCCCAGTAGAGCCCTGCAAAACAACCCAACGGGATTAGACAGCCCTAGACAAAACCACCACAAGCTACTGCGACTACAATACCCCCCTAAGGCGACAGAAACACATCTGTACACCCCATCCCTCCCATTGTCTACCAACCAATCCTTCCATCCACCAGCCCACCAGCTGCCCTCTCCTCCAGACCAACAACAATACGCCTACAGATATCTTGGACAAAGCTGTAATCTTTGAACTTATACAGAACACAACAACATAAAAAGCTTATATTACAATTCTTTCCCAACTAGACACTTTTGTTGTTTATTATGATTGCTTGTTTTATATTTTTGCCTCACAATATTTATGTAATTATCTAAAAACTGACACTATTTTCTTCATTGCATGATCAAAGCAACCTTAATAATGAATTTGAATCTAAGCAAATAAGCTAAAGTTGCATTCACGTTTGAGCCAACTATGCCAGGTTACCACCAGTGAGACATAAAACATTCACTGCAGATGTGACCAAGGATCTCAGAACAGGAAGTTGTACCCCTCAGGGGCCTTTGACACACTCACACACATGGGCCAACCAACCTGAATAATCACTGTTTTGACTTATTGACATTTGACTTCAGAGCATACACCTGCAGGCACCACAGACGGACAGGTTACAAACACACACCGATCACAGTCTCGATTTATGGTAGTCTGCCCTATGTGGCACGATAAGCTAGAACTCAGCATGAGCCACAGCATATCGCAAATACACATAAACACACACAGTAGCACATACTGTATTCTCACAGAAAGGCCAACATATGTCAAACTGTATTAGAGACTGAGCATGTGCGCACTTTATACTAAAGTGACTATAAACGTCTCTTCTCACAGCATGATCCTTGGGACACTAGCTAACCCCCCCACACATAGTAACTGACTGCACATAGAGTAAATTAGCTCAACTTCAGCTGACCTGACCTTTCCACATGGAGTGTGAGCACAGTTTGAGTTTATCTCTTTTGAAATGCAGCAACATATAGGTTTTGGGGTTCCAAAAACAAAGTCAAAAACAAAACTGATGTCAAATATAATACTCTGAGATAAAACTGGGCAACATAGGATAAAAGTATTTTGATTAAATAAAATCCTACTGATCGGTATTGATAATTAACAAAACATTTAATAAGATACATTTGAATTGCAGACCTGCATATGGTTTATGTTTTTGAATAACAGGACTGTGCATCTTCACCAGTGTCATGATTCAATTTGACTTAGATTATCTCGTCTTTGATTAGATTCAACAATGCATCATGATGCATCAGTACGTGATCCATCCTCAATTTTCTTTATCACTGCACCCTACAACTATCTCCATCAATGAATACAAGCAGTTTTTCATGCTTTCTTTTATAGCCAGAAAAATGTTTTTCTCCAAGATATCCAGTAGAATTTTGACTAAACTCAGATATTGTCGAGGTAAACATTCGTTTAAGGACAAAGAAGTTTAAATCCCTTTAGTTTGCTTGTGGATGCTAACCACTTGTGCTACCAATGGTTTTCAATGAGACAATGAATGTATTTCCGGTAGGATGATGCATTTTATGTATATCTACTTAGTTTTAGGGTTTTACTAATGAATTGTTTCAAAACGGATTCAGCATCGCATGTTTTTTCAATACTAAGCTACAAGACACCACATGTCTATCAACTGATATACAGTATATTGTTATCCAATTGTCATCCGGCCCTATACTGAGACAATAACATTACAGTAAATATTTGCTTTTTACAAATAAAAACACGAAACCCTATAAAAGTACAAGAAAAGGTAGTAGAAATTGTTTATTTACAGTTGACGTTGTGAATCTGTATATTGACCATCATAACATAATTTATTACTATTATTATTACGGACATTTAGCAGACGCTTTTCTCCAAAGCGACTTACATCTGAGAATAAGAACAACACAAGCACCAAATCAAACAGTAGAGGACATCATAGATAAGTGCAGTCGAACTGCTGTAGTGTAGTTGGGCACAGGTGTTGCCTGCAGTGCTAGGTGCACTAATTTTTTAGTTGCTCATTTTCTTTTTACAAATATGTCTGTGAACAAAGAAGTACACTTTTTTTGTTTGTTTTTTTTATCTCATAATACTGTGCTCATCTGCCAGAAGCATTCAGACTGCAGGCCTCCACCGGGCATTGTGGGTTTTATTTTTGAGTTAAAAGCGCTAACTGCTAAATTAACTACGTCTTTGCATAGCAAAGATTCCTTTAAGAAATTTCTAGATGCAGGTAATGATCTTGATCATCCTCAATGTCTAGCCATTTGTTTCATCATTTTGGAGATTTCCTAAAAATGTAATTAAAATTTGTAACATCATAATTTTGTGGCAGATAGACAGCCAGCCAAACCAATGAGTGCTGTGGTTTGTGCTTACGCACCGAACAGCAATTCAGTGTACCACAAAGGCTGCCCTTTGTCACTGATTCTGTTTGTAATGTTTATGGACAGAATTTGTAGGCACAGCCCAGGTGTTGAAAGGATCCAGTTTGGTGGCTTCAGAATCGTGTCTTTGCTCTTTGCAGATGTGGTTCCGTTGGCTCCATCAGGCCGTTCTCCAGCTCTTACTGGAGTGATTCATAACTGAGTGTGACATGGCTGGGATGAGAATAAGCACCTCCAAACCTCAGAACATGGTACTCATTCTGAAAAGGATAGATTGTCCTCTCCAGATCATGAATGAAGTACTTCCAAAATCGTAGAAGTTCATGTATATAGGGGTCTTCTTCATGCGGAGGAAGGATGGAATGTGAGATCGATAGGCGGATCTGTGTTGCGTCTGTAGTCATGCATCGGACTGTCATGGTGAAGAAAGATCTGAGCCAAAAGGTGAAGCTCTTAACTCGTCGATCTACATTCCTACCCTCACCGACTGCCTACTGACACCTCGCTGGTTAGATTTTTCAGGCATATCCCTCTCAGAAGAGACTCTACGGAAGACTCAGGACATCCTGGAGGGATTTCGTCTCTCAGCTGGCCTGGAATCGCCAAAAACAAGTTGGCAAATGGAGCTGGGGTGAGGGCGTCTGGGCTGTCCTGTTTAGGCAGCTCATGTGTGTTTGTTGAGGAAAACCACATGCACACTTCGTGGAGCAGATGACACACTCGATGACACAAAGCTCATAAAAGTCCATTTTGCATAATATGGGACCATTAAGGAGATATGCTTTTCACAGGTTGACAAGTTAGAATTGATAAACAAACAATAAATAGAATAAAAACAAAGTCTGTTATGAATCTTCGTTGCCCTTCAAATCATAATAGTAAGTATTTGGCGTGCTCTCTACATAATACAGCAGCAGTCACCAGACAGCCACCCCCCCCCCCCCCCGACCTTTTAGATCTAAACTCTCATCTGTACCACCAGAAGAACAATCTTCAGAGTAATTAGATCCACCAACAGACAGTTACAGGGAGAAAGAAGACATTGGTTTGATTGAATTATTAAACCACAAACAAAAAAAACAAATGCAGCATCAAAAAGGCACTGCAGCTCTCCTTCAAAGCTCCTCGCTGTTCCCTAAATGTGGAATACTGAAAACGTGTTCTCCCAAGCCACAACTTGGCATAATTAGCTAAATGTGAACATTTGTGCACAAGAGTGTATGTTTGCTGTGATTGGACCCTGTCCTCCAACTACGATCTGAAATAAGCGAATGGTTAAGACATGATGCCAGAACCCCCCCACCCATCCCACCCATGCCCCAAAACACACATAACCCTCAATACACGAGTATTGTTTATTGTGTCTGCTCACATACACATTAAACAATACTCTAATTACAACATTTATAACTCCCCCTTGCCTTCTGTGCCTCCCCAACCCCCAAACCACAAATCTGTGAATCTGGAATTGAATTTAGCCCAAGTTGAGGACTCCGCTGGCATGAAAAGACTATTTGATTAGAACGGCAGTTGTTTCATTTGTGCTGCAGCAGATTGCAGAGCCTCTCTATCCGGTGTGCAATCTGTATTCATTACTTGGTGTAAAAGGATGATCCATGTCCTGACACCAGGCTCATCATTTTGTGCAGATGCACAGCAGCTCCACCAGGCCTTTACCGAGTCACCATAAAAAGCCTCCTGCTCGAACCTCAGCATCACTCTTCTCCTTTCTCCATGGTTACCTCTTTCTTAATCACACCTTCCTTGTTTTTTCCTTGCTATTTTTACAGTTAGGTTGCTGTACCTGTTTTTTGATAACTATATTTATCCATTCATTCACTCACTCATTCAGCCATTCAAAAGTATTAATTACTTGTAAATATAAATGAATATTAAACAGCATTTCCGAATGCAGCTACTTATTTCACTATAATTTTACATTCTGAAGAAGCATATATTGTTTACTGAACTTCATTCATTTCCTCTTTTTCTTTTTTTTCTTGTCCTTGCTCCTACCTTTTCATTTTTTTATTTCCTTCTACTCCTCCAAACTTTCCTCATAAGGATTGGAAAAAAAGTCGTCAGCAACCTTGGCCTATTGCCACCACCAGATCATAGATTTCAGGTTATGGCAAGTACACACTTTAAATCCTTAAGCTGCCCCCCTTCCTTGTCCTACATTGTGGATTTAATGCGACATAGCAGCACGATCTGAAAATAAACAAGACATCAGCAAGCGCATCAAGCTATATCTTAATAATGCAGTTATTGCTCAGGAAAATTACAGTTACCTCATTAAAGTTTAAAAAACAATTACATCCATACAGAAATTGCAACAATTGCCAATAAGCACAATCAATTAATTGCAAATTTTCTAGACAGCAAAAGTTTCACTTTAGTTTTTAAACAAACAGCAACCTGAAAGGTCTACGATATCATTTAGTTCTGCCTCTCCTGGTAGTTTTGTTACTTCAGATTTCCAGCTGATTCTTGGTTTTGACATCATTACTCTAGTGCAATGTTCTTCTTTATTCTTTACACGCATCTTTCCTCAGCTCCATTATTATCCCTCTAGACACACTGTCATGGAATCCACCTTCTCTCCATCTTCATTTGCTGTATTAGTACATAACTAACATCTAAACTCTGGGCTCCTGTATTATCAGTAACTATAGATATACCACTCCAGCACCACCACATTTTTGTCGGAGTTTATCATCCAACACTTTTTCCTTTTACACACCAATAAACAGAAAATTAAAACCAACTGAAAGTGCTTAATTTTACCCTCATCTTCGGACTGACCATAGCTGCTATAAAAGCTTAAACTCTGCTGGAGAGGCAGGCATTGGTTTGGCTCTTTTCTGGTTATTTTAGTAACACAGTGGTGAAGGAGTGTGCGAGGGGTACTAGAATGCATTAATGTACATCACAACATCAGTGCGACGATCAAAAATATGATAGATCTTTTCAATTTGAATTGATGCTATTAAACTTGTTTTAGACGTTTATTTTAGGGTGTTTACCTTTTCAGATATGCAGATTTGGAAGATTGTTTACATTTAATGTTCATCGCTGTATAAAACATTTCAAGCTTCAAGCGTAAACACCTGAAAATGTTCCCTTTATGTGACTCAATTTTGGGAGCAGAGAAAGAAAACAGGAATAAAGAAGCACTATTTAATCCAGCTATAAGATTAAGAACCACGTTTCCACTAAGAATATGGACATTTTCTAAAATGTTGCATCTTCCCTATTTTGTTCCTGTTCAGTATTTAGTTGAGTCACAGTCTAGTGTCACTTTCTATCTTGTTACAGATTGCAGTTTTACATAGAAATGCCAGATCGCATTTGTATGTAGATTTTTTTCTAATCCTCATTATGCACAAGGAGCAGTTACAACATATCCTGAACACACAACATTTCTCGCTACTTAACAGTTTTATTAATAAATTAATTAATTTAACATGTTTTTTGTTTTGTTTTTGTTTATTTATTTTTTAACTCCATCCCTTTATAGATATTATAAATAAATGACAAACCCGCTTTAGAAATGTCTGACAATGCTGTATCTTTGCATTCTGATCGAAAGCTCACTAATAAGCATCCTGAGGCTGTTTGGTTTTATATCTAAAGTTCTTTTGATTATATTATGAATTTATCTTTTCAGTAATGGACAACTGGAGCTGTATACGGTAAAGCTTTTTCTTATTTTTTGTGAGTAAAAACTGAGTAAAGTTATGCCCAATTCTTTGCTGTTTGAAAAATCATAATCTGAATGAGTTATAAAAATTAGTTTTATTTCAAAACATGCCCTTAAGCTCTGAACCTCCCCTTTAAAGTAAATCAAGCTAAAAATAGGGCAATGAATTTTTATAATGAACCTTGCTTCAGCAGAGATAACCCTAGAAAAACTAATTTTGCTATCAGTGAGACCATTTAAGAATTCATTCTGTACAACTGTCATTTCCTTTTTCCATGTAATCACGAAGTGATCTGGAGAGCATCATTTTTGACAATTTAAAAAGAATAAATAAACATGCCATAACAGAAGGTCAAACATGATACCCTACATGCAACTAAGCAACTAAACCACACAAGTATTTTCACAACCTTTTCTGAAAATAGAGCTGTTGAGTGTTTGGACTAATGTGGTGAGTGTTTGAAGTGAAATAATCCTTTTCACAGTCGAAGTCTCTTTTGGAGACTATACGGAAAAGAAGCTTAGCAATTAACTTTCAAAGAAAATAAAGACCAAATGCAATGGATACATGCCTATCTACCTTGTGCCATATGCTGCAGAGGCAGGGGGAGGAATAAAAATGTGACGCATTGGACAAAATAAAGAAGAGGGACAGAAGGACCAGTAGACAGCTATGTAAGACTAAGCTGCATGTATAAAAAATTTCCCTTAAGAAGACTCAATGTGGTCCTCACACATGCAACTGCCACCAAGCAGCTGTCTGAAGTGGATGTCAATAGCCACGCTACGCCAGGAATGATTAGCCCATGTCCTGTAATGCTCATTGGAGAAATGTCTGTCCTCTTGGTCCTCATTAATTGTTGGAGGACATTACAACTCAGACATGACAGCAGAGGCGAAGATGGGATGAGACAGTGGTAAAACTGACAGGGATGAAGTGGGAGAAGTAGAAGGTCTGTAAACCCTTGTGTAAACCTACAGAAACTGGATGGTTCGGAGCATACATAGCACAGAAATGACAGAGACTGGTCTTCTAAAGCAGAACATTGTCAAGAGCTGATGAAGCAGCAAGCTCAGATAACAACCTCTATTATACAGCCTGGCACTGACATTCCATACAACAGCCAGCAGCTGAATTCCCAGAACTGTTACCATAAGTTCTGTTTAGAGTGGGATATTGCTTACATGGGCAAGTCATTACTGGTAAATGGATCAATACTACTGTTCCTCCTACAGCCGTGGACAAAATTGTTGGCACCCCTCAGTTAAAGAAAGAAAAACCCACAATTCTCACTGAAATCACTTGAAACTTACAAAAGTAACAATAGATAAAAATTTATTGAAAATTAAATAATCAAAATCATCCATCACTTTTGAATTGCTGATTAACATAATCATTTAAAAAAACAAACTAATGAAACAGGCCTGGACAAAAATGA
>JBAMHX010000016.1:16586665-16600335 GCA_037177515.1 Pseudomugil tenellus | reverse complement strand
GCTACAGTCCACCCTGGCTGCCTCCTGCTTCAACTACTCTCTGCATTTGGGTCCACCACCTTCCCCGCGCCATAACATAATCTTCCCCAGGTTGTGCACATTCGTGGGAAGAAAACCACACCTACCTTCAATGTTCAATGTAAGATGGAAGTTACTAAAACTTAGGTGGACACCAGGACATTTCCAGTGCTAATATGCTCTTCAGCTTTGAGGGGAAGCTACATTTGGTCAAATTCCTGAAAGAAACAAGACAGTACTGGAAGAATGTTTTTGGGAGCCAGCCAGAACTGTGTAAAAAAATGTTTTTCATAACTAGCACTTCACTGAATACTGCTGGATGAATAAGCGCAGTATGACAAGGGAATTGCTAACAGTTTTTTACTTATTCAAATTACCCGTAAAACATTGTTGGTTTTTGTTTAAATAGTGTGTGAGCAATGGTCAAGCTTAACTCGTACTTGAATCAATAGATGTGAAAGGAGGAATGGTACAAACTAAAGGATCGAGCTAAAACATCCATGGGCCTCACTTATAAAGCTGTGTGTAAAATATCTTTAAAAATTGTATTTGTGCCAAAATAAAAGTCTAATAGATGAATGCACCAGTTCATGTGTGTAAAAAGCTTGCTTGAGTGATGTGAGAGTATTTTTCTTCTGATGTTTTACAAACAAGAAGACTTAATACCACTGAATAAACGCTCAAAGTTCATTTTGTCAACAATTTATTAGTTTTATAACAACTCTGAACTTTATATGCAGCAACTAGCAGTCTGATCAACACATGAAACACCTGGAACAAAATGCAGCAAGATTGTTATCTATTCATCATTTTACCCCAACATAATGGGTATCATGAAACTAGAAAAGCTGTACTTTCAGAATATGCCAAACATAACCTTATCTCGGACAGAAATTGCACGTCAGTATCAAAACAAACACAAAGCTAACCTTTCACAGCCGTTGCATCTGATTGGATGTAATCACACAGTACTTCCCAACAAATCCCAAAACTATTCTTCTCAAAAGAAAAATATTTTACTTCCTTACCTTTTCATAATCATTTTCTGTCTACCCACAAAATTCACAGCTTACTTGTCCATGGCAGCAAAATTGTGTCATGCACAAGCATTTCTAATGCTACTGTTTACAGGTATTTTTGCTAAGGAAAATAAAGATTGGATTCTGGAACAATATGCATAATCCATGCATATGCATAGATATCATAGAGAAGATTGGATTTTTTTATCAGCAATTTATCTAGCAATTTATTTATCAATTTATCAATTTCAGCTTGGGCACTAGGGGTCTCTTAAACTCTAAATCTCTGAAACTATTAATCCGATTGACCACAAATCAAGTGCAAATTAAAGGTCATGACCCTAAGATGTCAATATGACAATATACCTGTATGTTTTTTATATTTGTAAATGTATTCCAGGATTGGGATAGTTAAAAGGGGAATGTTTGGGGATATACCTCTAGCCGTCGCCTTCGATTACTTAATTTCTAGTTTTTTAAAGCTAACATTGTGCACATTCTAAAATAGCTGTCTTTTAGGAATGTAACAATGCTTCGTGAATCAGTTGAAAATCGATTCAATCCTATTAAAACGTCAATCGATGTAGAAAATAAAATAATCGACTACCAAAGACGTGTAAATAAACTCCCAGATGTACAGTAAGTAAAGTATGTAAAGTACGTAATCTGGCACGCTTGACCCAGGAGCATGCCGACATCAAGCAACTTGTAAATAAAAGATGCCACTGCTGCTTTGAAGTCAGCAGTGTAGCAACATTTTGGCTTTCCTGTGTTCACAAGTGAAAATGGTGATAAAACAACGTGTAAGCATTGTAAGAGACTGATAATGCAAACACAGCGAGCTAGCCTAGCCACACACACCACCGCAGGAGCAAAGACAAGTAAAGGGAAAAACCAGACGAATGAACTCATTCCATCGTTGTTTATTTAGCAAAAGACATGAGGCCATTTTCAACTGTAGAGAATGAATGTTTTCAAGAATTTATTAGACTTTTCGAGCTGAAGTACTTCATCCCGCCACGCCCACACTACAGTCAGAAGGTGACGATGTGAGTTATTTTTTTCATAAAAATTCTGCATGATACATTGACAGAAATGCAAAATATTAAAAATAAAATAAAAAATCTTTTAGTCATAAAATGATTTATAGTGATTTCCATATTATGTATGAATATTAATTTGTTTGGTGTTAGGTTCTGTTAGTTAAACAAGACAATTATACCTTGATACGAGGACAAAAAAGCAAGTTGTTTAAAAAAATACCAAATAACTTGGCCGTGAAATAGCTAATGTTAATTTAGCTATGAATCAAATAAAATAAAATAAAAAATCTAAATTGTGACTTTGAATCGTGAATTGAATCGTGGCTTGAGTGCATCGTTACATCCCTACTTTCTTGTGTGTTTTGTTTTTTTTATAGTTGTCTTCCCTAGCATTAACACAAGCAGACTGATAGTCGGGGTGCTGTCCTGTGCTGGGTAATTTTACTTTGTCAAGAGTAACTTGACAGACATTTTTTTTTTTGCCTGTACAAAATAAAAATTTAGTGCAAACATTTTTTCATCACTACAGATTTAAAAAGAAAGAAAATAATAAATAAATGAATCTTATTTATTTATTCTTTTCTTTCTTTTTAAATAAATAAAATGTATTTACACATGATTAGACACTAATGCAATAAAAAATTATGTTGCATTTCTGTTTATAGATCACCCTAAATGTTACACCACAGAACCATGCCCGCATGGCATTTATAAGTTGAAACATTTTGGGATTACCGCTTTGATTTTTTTCCATCCTGAGGGCTTATTTGCTTCCTTCTGCCATGAATCAGTACAGAAACACATCTACAAAGACAGAAGGAAGAAACTCCAGGAATAAAAATGACCTGGCCTTGTCATAAACAAACGGATGGTAATGCAAATTCTTGATAAGAAAACGGACAATTTTGTCCTTGAGTGGACACCACTTCACGAAAGTGGCACAACCGAGTTGGTTGAGTTGGTTAAAAGCAATTTTACAGGAGACACAAATTCTCCCAATAAAAAAAGCTTCTCTTGTTGATAAATGAAGTGAGTGTTGTCAACTCATATGACAAAGCAATGAAAAAAAAGTTTCTGTGGTTAAAAACCGTTTCATGCATCCATTAAACTAATCTGTTTTTATTAATGACAAAAAAATAATGCAAACTGGATTTATCACCATATTACAAACATACAGCATGTTTACTGTCATCCTGTAAAATTAGCCACATTTTTCTTTGTTCAGAAAAACACCAGAATAAAAACGAACATCAAATCAACATGGGACTGTATTGTCAATCCTTCAAATATATGTCTAGCAATTTCTATAATACTTTAATATCTCAAATAATTTAAAAAAAGTCTTCTACAGACATACAAAAGCACATTTGTTAAAATAGAAATTGTAAGAATTATGTGAACACACCACAAAAACAAGGATAAGAGCAGACAATAAGAGGGGAGAATAAGAGGGAAAAAAATCATATTGTTATGAGTCCGTCTATGCTCCAGTGAGCTCCTCGTTTCAATATAGATGAAGAAAGCCAGGCCTGAGGACAGCAGCGAGATATGCAGGCAGCCTGCACATATCTGATGATGTACAGGCCTGCCTGCACATTCTAAAGAGAACACATTTTCTAGCTAGCCTTTTATAATTGTATTTTTTTGCCTTCCAAAAGGCCCTTGAGTCAGACTTGTGTGCTCCATCTGAAGCGGTTGCTGTAGTAATGGGTCACAGTGATACATTCATAGTGGGACAAGCTTAATTGTATTATCAATCTCATCCAGACAGTGCTTTAGCCCCACAGTTTTGGACATGCTACTGTCAGACACTCTGCATTAGTATTGGGAAGTGAACCATGAGAAACTGCTATCTTTACTTTCATCTGTTTCTAAAGCCTAAAATGATAAGTCAGGTTGTTGAATGATGTCTTAATCAAAATTTAGGCCCCGCCATCCTTGGTCCTCAATCCTCTTTGTCACTTACTTTCTGTTTATCCAACTGTGTATCACTCTCCATCTCCATTCTCTCTTTTGCTTTTTGAATGTAGCTTCTGTTGGTGGCTACAGAGTAATACAAATCTGTTCCAATTTCATGCTATCTTTTAACAAGTTAATTAGGTTGAGCTCTACAAAGACTGAGGAGGGAGAGATGAGGCGGCAGCAATGGCAGAGGCACAACTGCCCTGGTCAGCTCTTTGTTGTTCTATTTTGTTTGTGTCTTCTTCGTCTTCAAGCACTCCTTTTCCCATTTCGTTTCTTTTTCTTCTCTTGGTATAACTTGCTTTTTCCTTTTCCTCTCATCCTCTGCTGCAGCTCCAGCAGTGGAGTGGAGTTTTGAGATAAAAGTGCAGAGAGCTAAAGAGTCCTTCCAAAGCCTAAGGCAAGGAGAAGGTCAACAGGCCTGCTAAGAAGGGCTGTTATCATCTTGGTTACATGTTATCGGAGAGCCTGCAGTAGTGTTTATTTACAGTTATTGCTTCCTCTGGGTGCACACTTCAACGCCTGGGGCTGATTGCTCTGTAATGAGTTCAGGAACACAGGGAGCCAATGCAAGAAAAGAAGCGAAACAAGAGGCAAGAAATCACTTGCCAATAACCAGCAGGTCAGCAAAAAATCCAAATCACACAACAAAAAATGTCCACTGAAAATCTGACAAAAATAACATGTGTTGGTCTAACAAGTATAAATTTTCTGCCCATTGCTTATGCCTTAACATTTAAGAGAAAACAGAATTTTGATTTGCAGTTCCTTAAATAAGTAACAGCCAATTAACCTTATGTAGTGGTAAATTGATCTTTACGAGAAGTTAGCCAAAGTTGTTGTTTTCTTTTTTTTTCTGATTAACATCATAAGGAGCAGAGGGAGTCAAGCAGAAGTGGGGAAGATGAAGGAAAAGGATGCCTCCAAATCTCTGGGTGAGCTGTTCAACAGTAGGAAGCTAGAGTTGACATCACAAATGAGCATTTCAGTCTGGGGAATAACATTAAGTGCTGTTACTGTAAAAATAATTAAAACAAACATAAGAAATTGAAAGACAATCAAAACCTGAATGAAATTACTAAGGCTTGGCAGAAGCTCAAGGAGCATTTAAATGATTATTTATCCAGACGCTGCAGCCAACCATCATGATATTAGGAAAAATGAAGTTATAAGCAACAAATATGTAACATATAATAGACGAAGTCAAAGTATATATATATATATATATATATACATATATTATTCTTTTGAAAAAACACCATAAAACTAAATCCTATAATTCTAAAATAAGAAGCTAATCCCTTTTCATACTATTAGATATAGGAGATTATAAGATATAATTTGGTAATTTAATTTAGAAATAAGCAGAACAAGGAGATTTTTGAGATTAAGATTCTCAATCTCTTCGTAAAGTTTCTAGATGATGCCAAGCTTGTGATGCAGATTTATAACTAAAGAGACTTAAATTAGAAAACTCAAAATTAAACTCTAAATATCCTTGCATCGTAGCATGCCTTTAGGACCTCAGCCTAAGAAACAAGCCTGAAGAATTACAGCATTATTTAAACAGCAGAAATAAAGTCACTCATAAATGTTAGAATCAGACTCAAGATTTGCCTAAATACATTTCACTACTTTATTTTTTTCTACCATTCATCCATTTTCTATATCACTATTTCCAATTCAGGATTGTGGTGGAACAGGAGTTAGTAGGCGTGAGGAAGTGTACAACCTGGACAGGCACCAGTTCATGACTGGGCCAGTATAGAGAAGCAAACAAATGTTCACACTCACTTCTGGGAAGAATTTAGGGTGACGTTTAATCTAATATACAGGTATTTGCTAGGAGGCCACCAAAATTCTACACAGCAAGGCTCAGCCCCCTTTCTGCTGTGAGGCAGCTTTGCTAATTAAAATATTAATATGCAGACCCGATTTATCACATTACATCCAGAACAGGAAAGGTGTCTCAGAACTTATGTATCTCAGTCCTCTTATGCATAAACATGAAAATGCAAAGCTGCAGAATTCTGACTTCGTATACAATAGGTTTTGAAACATAAAACTATACGTGTGAGCACTGAAATTAAACTGTTGAATCCACATTCAACTATCATTAATGAAAGTTCAAAGGTTCTTATTTGAGCATTTGAGTGGCAGTATATTTTATGATAAATCCTAATTAGGCATTTCGACACTGCAGCCGTTTATTCCGCTTTAAACAGACTGTGATCGGCTTCCAGGGTTAGTATGATTTATTTCTGTATCTGTATCCGATTCTGACTGGTCCATTTGAAAGATGGTCTTTGTTTGCTTGCAAACAGACAATTTAATGACCAAACCGAAAGTGACGCCTGCCAATCACAACAAAGCGTCAAGAAGAAGAAGAAAGTGATGCAGATTATTGAAAGGGTAGAAGGAAACACAAAACCAACAGCATGTGTTCACAAATCGTATGTTCTGCATGCTGCAATAAAATTAAGAGTCCTGCATGAGTCCATTTTTTTTCTGGAATGAATCCATTACTACCTGTTGAAATCTCCCATGTAAATTTGGACTCAACCCACATGTTAACTCATTAAGTAATAATAAATATACCTCTGCTCCTCATTTAATTCGCCTATTTTACTTTGTACTTGGTCGGATGTATAATTTCAATTTGGATTTATTATGATATAATATATAATATTATATTCATCATGTCATTTTCTACATCACTTAACCCCTATAAGTTGCAGAGAAACTGAAGGTTACCCTGGACAGGTCGCTAGTCCATCGCAGGGCCTATAATAACATAATACAATATCATATATAAATAGATGCATATATACAAAATAGATTTTTTTCAGCAAAAAGGTAGATTTAAGTTGTGAAGAAGTAATTTTACTATTTCACTGCTTAATAACATTTTGGGCCCAGGCCGAACAAGCAGGAGCTTTGGTTTCAGGTGGGACATCCAAGCTGGACATATCACATAAGATCAACCAACATAGTGTGTTCAGTGAGCCTTGTTCAGGTTTGATGTAGGACTTAGAGGTACAGAAGATCATTCCTTCCATCAGCCATACGCATGAAGAACAAGACTATTTGATTAGTTTTTCTTTTCTAATTATTGTTGTTTTTTTAAGGGATAAATAAATATTTTTCATTTAATTTCATCTCAGGGTAAAGGCCTGACAAATCCATTTCTTAAGAGTTGGCCTTATCTAACAACCCAGTCCCATTAAGACTGGCCCCTCATGTATGCATTGCTAGAGCCGGCCTTGTTTTCTGGGACTATTACTACTTTAAATGTGACGTTGCCCAGACCAAAGAAAGATGTGAAATTTTTTGGAAATCCATGCCCACTCGAACTGAGTCCCCTGGACTATCCGGGTGTGTTTGCCAGTACAAATGTGTAACCATGAAAGAAAATTGTGAAAACATTTGGCCCAAGAAGTGAATTTCCATACAAGATAACTGCCAAGATTCAGACCAACATTATCATTTCAAAATTCACTTTTTGTCAGTATTTCACCCTTCACTGTGTAAGTATATTTTGTACATGAATTTTTGCTATCAAATAAACCCTCAATGGAGCTGATCACAGAGACACATTTTCTGAATAAATCAGCAGAATAAACACAGGCAGCTTGAAAAACATAAACTGGTAAAGCATTACAAATCCTCCCCATTTTCACAAACTGCACAATCTTGCCTCAGAAGAAAAATGAGACGTCTGCTCTGAAACTGTGTTTATGGTGTCAGGAATTGCTAGGAAATAAATTACTCGATGAATCACTGAAGCCGGAGCCTGGTGTGCGAGCAACAGTCGTGCAATGCAGAAACCTGGTTGCAGTAATGTTCACTGATGACATACGTGTATGATTCTCCTGGAGGCAGGCCCTAAGCCAATGAATAGTGATGTTTTAATGTACATTTAGAACATAAACATGCCCGGAGCTAAACTTCTTTGAGTCCCATCACTTCCCTCTCTACAGATGAACAAGCATCAATGTCTTTTTTGTGTTATAAACAAAACATTTCCCAACATATCAAGTCTATGAATTTTCTCCCCCTCAACCTTTAGAAATCTCCCCGCCACACCGTGCATATTGTTGATAATCAAATCCTTTCATTACTCAAAATTTCCAAAACAGCTTGCTGCTGCTAGCATTTGGTGACATTTTGACGAGACGAGGTACTGACTAGGTCTCCTACGTGTAGCTCATATCAAAGCCATCAACAATTAACTTACAAAACACAGAGGTTGTTTGTACTATGTCCTGGCATCTCTAACCAGCACGACTGAGCAAATGTGTTCACTCAGTGATTAGACATGACCATATGCAACTGGCCCGAATGTCAGACAAGATTATCACAACATTTCATGCATTGACACTGATATTGTTTCACTCCTCACATTTTAGACATAACAAACAGTCAAGCTCCTATAGAGCAATGTGACAAAGGCAGATGAATGTTTTGTAGTGATGTTTAATGAATGAAAGTTTTTGTTCTGCAGAGATGTACTAATTTAAAAGAAGACAAAAAGCAAGACATTAAATGCATACATTTATGACACTGCTACTATCTGATTTGTGGCTTTTGTGAAGTGAAAATAATATAATATAATAATAATAACAATATTGTCAAATATATGGTTTGAGTAGTTATTTTATTAGTAGATGCCACCTATTTTTTTAATAACAATAAATAGTGCTGCATGACTTATTATAATTTAAACATATAATATACAGAAATGTTGGGAATAATAATGATCCACAATCCGAAACACAATTCTATCCCACATTTATTTTGTTCTCATGTATATATACAAAGTGAGTTTTTTTTTTACATATGCCTGGATACAAAGTCAAACCCTCAATTCAAGGCTAAAATCTTTGTACAAACACCAGATATACAGAAATATCTGTACACAGAGATTTTAGCATTTTGTTATCGGATTTGAAATATTGACCGAGAACCGTAAATTGTATCACTGCCGCCTGTTTCTTATGATGTTGATCCACCCACTGCTGTTCCTCATCCACCAGGAGTTTACGAAATACATTACACCTACTTCTGCAGTGCATGAAGTGAGCATTGTCCCAGTTGCGTCACAATCAATCATGCTTTTCCTTAGTTCATGTTAAGTAGGAAAGTTTTGACTACCATTTCCTCCATGACAAGATCTGCATGATTCCCCTGAAAAGCAGATCATATTCCAAATCAAGACTATCCATAGTCTAAGACCGTGACAATGACTATCTTTTGTTAATAGAGAGCTATCATATCTTAGAGCATTAAAGATGCTTTTAAGACATTTCTTGCTAGTTTTAAGCCTGGCAACAACCTAGATTGAAGCTTGCCCTCAGGGTCTAGGCAGTGTAAGCCACCCCCAATTCTCATTAAATGAAATGGCATGAAAAGAAGAATAAAACTGACAATATATGCCTGGAAAAAGTCCGACCTGAGAAGAAGATCGTATAAAATCACAATAATAATAATAAAGAATAATCTCTTATGGATACAAATGGCCAATAAATAGCATAAATCAGAAGCAATGGCCTTGCCAAGTGTCCCAAGACAGCTCATATTTATCTCCATACGCTGATCCTGACTTGAGAGAGAGGAGAGAGAAAACTGCTTAAAGGGAAAACTGGAGAGACCATTTAGTGATTTGAACAGTGAAACTTCTTGGCTGCCAAGGACACGCAAGACAGACAGAGAGATTGGGAGTGCCTCTTAATACATCACATGTCAGGAGTGCTCCCTTCCACTCAAACAAGTGGATCCTCTTTTGGGAAGCCCAAAAGACAACATTTTTTAAGGTTGTTCAGTAACACAGTCAAGAATTTGGTTATTTTGGAGTGCATGTCTGCACAATGCAAAGTACCCGACATAATGCTTGTGTGAGGATATCAGCATTACAATATATCTAAATTATACTCATGCAGATTTAGGTTTTACTTAATTTCTTTGCTACAAATAAAGGGTTTAAGAAAAATATGCATTCTCATCTATGGGCTACAGCCCTCCTGGATAGTTTCATCAGAGAGACATGGTGATGCAGAGAGCTGCATACTGCAGCAAGCTACGGCCTCTCCAAAGCACTCATTCTAAGCATCTGCCTTGATTGTAAAAACGTTTCCCTCTTCTTTAATCAATGGAAACTCAACTACCCTGATTCACGGGGTACTTTGAAGTACATAAATATCTTCTGACAAGCTTGACTGCATTTTCCCTACACCAGCCACCCCACCCTCTAGTCTAGTTTTTTTTCTGTTCTACCATTGTCCATTTTCTCTTCCAAACCATCTCTCTTTAGGTCTCTGTTTCTAACTTTGTATTCCCTCTGAGATTTTTTTTTTGCTTTAGCTGTGATTCTAATCAGTCACTTTTTAGAGGGTCTTCGCAGCTGCAACATGAAAACCTCAGGGAGGAGATAAGGCCTGGCTGATAAAAATACAGTCTTCAGTGCTGGAAGAAAGGAAAAAATAAACTTGAAATGCTCTTCTGCATCTACTGAGCTTCTTTACTCATCTCTTTCAAACTATTTTATTTTTAAGCATCCAAAATAGAGAAAAAACATTGTGCAGAGTAAATCTATGAACTCCTTAAGATATTATCCTGAGTCGATATTCTTGCCAGCTATGGAAATAATAGACTGGGATAGTTTATGTTCATAGGTACGCTTCTGTGTTTGACTGATAACTAAACAGAGTCAGACTGAACATAAAATGTATACACATGGAAAGAACAAATTAATTATTTAAAATGTGTAATGGAGTTCAACATATTCTGCCTTTATTCCCAAAATTACTCATAATGTTGATACACGTGAAAGCATAAGGCTTGTATTAACATTCAGCTAGTGAAAACTTGTCAATATCTGCTGCCATAACAACACAACTCTCATACAATACTGTTTTTCCATTTTAAAAAGTCAGGAAGACATTAAGAAATCATGTTAATTAATCAGAGAGAAAAAAATAAGTATCCCTCCAACGCTCAGATGGCCTTGACTATTTCACACACTTTCAGAGACAGTAAGTCAAACTTGTTTTCAAGTCTGCCACATAAACTGGATTTTGTTGAATGCATTGACTGTGAAGTCAGATTAATCTACTAGTCGTGCTTATCAATGGATCCCATTAAACACTTGTCATCCCTGGGAACTTTCTTTGACCATGCAAGTCATTGTCAGCAGAGAGCAGTCAGTCAATCAATCAATGAGGGCTTAATTACATCTGGTGATCAGTCCAGAGGTGCAGTAAAACAATATTCCTCCACTGGCAGTGTCATCCTTTGTAAAGGCAGATAGCACTTAAGTCAGCAATATTGTGTGGCTGCAATCACACAAGATTCCAGGACTTAACCTAAAATGTCAACAGTTGTAGTGTGTGACAAGACAAGATAAGAAAGTCATTTGGATTTGACACTAAAAATAATTATGCTCCCTTTTTTAATCATTTTTTGTTAATCTTGCCTTTTGACACAAAACACAACAAAACGCCAGAAGATAATGTTTACAGATTATTATAATCTTCTATTTTCTACTGTCCAAGATGGCAAAAAAATATTCAGTAAGTAAAATTTGATGCCATGTTGCCAATAATGATAAAAGTAGCCAATGTAGTTGTTGAAGTCTTTAAGAACAATCTGTTAGAGAGCAGCCACAATGGTAAGTAGAGTGTTTAAACAGGCTTTCGCTGGTTCAGAGTGAATCTATTATGGAGTACCTGTTGGCTACGACATCTACTGTATGTAAATGTGGGCCATCACAGACTTGATCAGTAGAGGGCTTCAACAAAGTAAATTAAGCCTCATCTAAATGTAAATGCAGTTTTATACCTTTGGCAAACAACTTATATAACCTGTATCTATTTTAGTAAACCAATTAGATTTTATTCTGTGTGATGCTACCACAACAAAATAAAACCTGTGATTTATGAAAATGTACATGGGATGAAAATAGAAACAGGAGAACGCACAAAAACTCATATTATAGGTCTATATACATTTCTAATAAAAATGTCAGCTTGAAGTACGGCATTTCAGAAATTCATTCGAGGAAGAGTAAAACAGACATTAGTTGTCATGAAAAACCAACAAAATAGCTTTGAGAAATGTACATATGTGACAGGAGCTTACATGCTTGTCTCCAATTCCCTTCCTGTCACGGTATCACAAATATCAGGATACATGAAAAACAGCAGCTCATGTTACAAGCCTTGGTAATATTCTCAACATGCATACTGTGCTATCAGCAGCGAGCATATGCCCTAAATCAAATGTAAACATTGTTAGGTATCCTATGTGGATGAATCTACACATTTAGCTTTAACTGATTAAACTTCACTGAATCAATAAATCAACAGGTCTTGGTTTTTCATTAAATAAGAGTAGCTCCAGCATATTCCGATATTTACCCAGATTATTTTTCAATCTAATATCAGATAAGCATGTTTTTTTTATCAAGTACATTTTTTTCAAGTACAAATCACTGTAGGAATATTACTGGTATCACGTAAGCAGTGCGTATTGTAAGTAAATGTTGACTTTAGAGAAAAGCAAACTTCAGTTGCAATATTTTAATACTATGGTGTCAGAAAAGTCATAAATAAAAGCTTAGATTTCAGATGAAGGAGCATACAAAAAATTCAGTTATAACAAGTAATGTTTTAAATTAAACAATAACACGGTATTAATTTGATATTGGCTAACAAACATCAATTAAGGGTAAATTCTAGCTTTGGTAATGCATTTATTGGAAAGAGATTAATATCAATTCCATAAATCATTCAGGAGATGCATCCGGAGCCGGGGCTACTCATGTTAGCTGATCTCAGTGTGGGAGCTCAGTGCCCATTAATCAATGTCTCTGCTCCCCTGGCCATGTCATCTGGGAAAGCAGCAAATTTATAAAAAGGG
The DNA here is from genome assembly GCA_037177515.1 of Pseudomugil tenellus. Taxonomy (NCBI): domain Eukaryota; kingdom Metazoa; phylum Chordata; class Actinopteri; order Atheriniformes; family Pseudomugilidae; genus Pseudomugil; species Pseudomugil tenellus. The sequence continues at coordinate 16,587,377 of JBAMHX010000016.1, read as the reverse complement.
CAATAACCACACTGATATCTCGGCACAAGTCTCAGCATGCAACATACTTAGATATTTATACTTTTTGTTCTATATATACATACGCACTGACCTTCAAATACTTCTTATCTGCAAAACAGTGGATAAGTTTCTGTATTCCATTTCATCCAGTACATTTCACCTCCTAAATGCTGATACATTATGAATTTTGCACATGAGTACTAAGCTTAAGCATCTGATGTGGTAACTATAAAAAAACTTATTTAAATGTTATCTCAACTGCAGCAGAGGGAAAAGCACATAAGATAATTAAGTTTGGTAACTTTGTGATTTAAAGTCACACCAAAGTGACATTTGACAGTAAATGGTTAAGTTAAAGTTCATCTTCATCCTCAGAAACTATAATGGATTTGTTTCTGGAAAGCACCATGTGAACCTAATCTATGTGGGTGGGTTGCTGGGGTCTAACCCATAGAGACTACATAAATGGTGAAAACAGTATTTATATGTCTGTCATGACTGCAAGAAGTCAGAAAGTAAAGAAAGCATCCCCAGAGTATATTAACTTGATCGTACTGAATTCAAACTTTCTTGTGAGTCTCTTGCAATTAAATAACTTGTAGTCTTTGTTTCTAAAAAAAGAAATCCATAACATGTAAAATCTATCTATCTATCTATCTATCTATCTATCTATCTATCTATCTATCTATCTATCTATCTATCTATCTATCTA
>JBAMHX010000016.1:16558783-16577335 GCA_037177515.1 Pseudomugil tenellus | reverse complement strand
GTTTAGTTTAGTTTAGTTTAGTTTAGTTTAGTTTAGTTTAGTTTAGTTTAGTTTAGTTTAGTTTAGTTTAGTTTAGTAGATCTGTAGGCTGTTGTAACTTTACAGCAGCTACTTTTCATGGGCTCTCACAAAATAATCAACTTATTGCATCACCTACATAAAATACATCAACAATCATAATATACACACCAGTGTCATGGACCCTAACACAGCCTCATCTTCCTCCACATATGAAAATATACTGAGACATCCTCCGCCTCCACCTCAAGCCTGTCTGTTTCCTCCAGTCAGGAAAGACTGGTTAAAGATGCAATCATCTGCCTGCTTCAGAGAGCCCACTCTCATCTGAACAAATTCCAGGTAGATACTGCCACAACCAAATGAAGTTGGTCCATCCTTCAGCGGTAAACAAGAAGATGAGTGCAGAGAATTGGTTAGTCAGTTGGTTAGTCGTCTTGAATACAAACCAAAAAAGAGATGATTGTTGACTTCAGACAAAAATAGGAACAAACAAAACTATGTCTAATCCAGGGGGTAGAGCTGAAGACAACAGACTGGATGGAAAATGCAACACAGAGTCAACCTGCAAGATGAAACGCAGCAGACTCTACTTTTATGGAAGCTAAGATGGTTAAGTGGTTTCACCAAGATGGTGCATTTCTTCTGTAAGGCTGTTGTGGAAGATACAGTCAGCTTTGCAGACATCTGTTGGTCACTGACTTAAAATAGTGACATATTAACCTGACATGGATGTCTTTGGAGGGTGAGAGGAAGCCGGAGTACCCGGAAAAACCTGCATGTACATGGGAAGAACATGCAAACTCCACATAGAAAGGAAATGTGCAAACCGCATCTAAACTATAGTTTTCTTGCTATGAGGCCGCAGTGCTAACCACTGCGCCACCAAACATTAAATGAATTAAAAAACAGAATTTACAGGAACAATAAATTAATTGTAATTATTTTAACTGTGGTTTTCTGGTAACTGGAGGACTCCACACATCATCACACTCTTCTACAGAGCACCCCCCCACACACACTCACATACACACACACACACACACACACAAGGAAAAAGCAGCTTTGACAAGGCAAGTGTATTGTCACGCCTTGCTGTTCTTTTCTTAAGAAAAACAGGCTTTCTTTTGACTTTTAAATGACCAAATAAGCCATAAATAAAGGAGGATAAAAAACACAAAGAATTATTTGTCAACATTTCTTGCCTGAAATTGAAATTCTGGCTGTGTTTCCAAAGCGAATCAGTGGGTTTGTGTTTGTATTCCAGCAAGTACAGGGAAAGCCTTTTTAGCCTGGCCAACTGAGGACTCAACATGTAAAGTTCATCATCAATGAAGGAACAAGTCATGCAAAATTCAAAACAAGGGGGATAAGGGCACATGGAGTTGGTGACAGGCTGTTGTGAGAGGTAGGATTGGGAGGAGGAGATTCACTGGTGGTGCAGAGACCAGCCGGTAATACACAGAGAATCACTATGGTGACAGCAATCAGGGGCTCAGGGGAGTGAGGTTGGGTCAGAGAGGAAGGCTTGAGAGGCAGCTGACTGAGGAATCAGCCCTCACTCTGGATGATTCAAGTGACAGCTCCCCCCAGGGCTGTGCCGGACCAGACGTCTCCAGAGACCGCAGGCTTTAAGGAACAGGGATGTGGCTGTAACAGTCCTTTTTATGAGGGAGGAAGTAACAACTTAAATCATAGCTGAGACAGTGCAGCGGTGCCACAGCACAGTGATGTTGCTGATGATGCCTACATATTTCTCGCGGCAGATGAAAATGTTTAAAAGGTGTAAACATGGCTATGTGACTCATATTATGTGCTAACATAAATATTAGTTAGAATAAAGACTATGTTTTGTAGCTTACCATTACTGGTCCTCTATTTTTTTTTTATTTCTCACATTCTCCATCCTGCCTCTCCTCCCCCTAGCCACTGCTCTGGACACCATCCACCTAAACAGATGGTCCCATGTCAATAAACTGCTATTAACTGGCTGCTCCCCTCCTAAATCTGACTCAAACCAGAAAAACACTGCATCTAAAGTATTGAGAATAAATGCCTTTAGCCATGAGCAAGGCAGCACCAAGCTCTGATTTGTGAACTCACTTTAAACAGAATCAATCAATATTGTACAATATTTGTTATTCTGTTGTGTAGAAGATGTGGATACATCATCATGAGTCATTTCAGTCAATTATCTCAGGTGGTGACTGAATCCTAGTAGAGAATGAGTCATATCCTGCCTTCATGTCTCTCCTATCATTTTTCTTTTTCTTTTTTTTTTTTTTTTTTTTGTTTTGTTTGTTCAGGACTCGGAATCTCCTGCCTTGTCTATGACTGGCTGCTTCGTCATCCTTGTGCCACACCCTGCTGAGGGAAAGGACAACCACCTGACCTTGATGCTCACATCAGCCCAACCCACATTTCTGTCTTTGTTACTGAGAGGAACCCTCCATTAAGTTTCGTTCAAAGTGTGTATCCAACACTTTGGTTTAATGTCATGAAAACACTTCTAAGAAAATGTAAAATGCTTCCCTTCCAAAAAAGTCTTCTTCCTAGGTTTTCAGAAAAGAAATGTTTAATTTTCACGTTTTCTAACTTAAATTAATCATGGTTATCTATTCTATATACGAGTGAGAGGTGCACTTAGTGCAATCTGTATTAAGGGGGTTATAAATAACTGCACAAAAAAGGAGAAAGGAAGAAAATCTAAAAGAAAGGAGTGGCACGAAGCGGGGCACTGCTACTGCTTGAACAGTCTTCCCACCTTGTGGTGGCACAGTGAACTGTAGCTGCCTGAATGCATGAGCAACGGGGGTAGGGTGGTGGGGACAGAGTGATGCAGAGGGATGGAGAGAGAGAGAGAGGAAGGGAGCAAGCCAGAGGGAGCCATACAGAGAGAGTAAGGGAGAGAAAGAGAGCAAAAAGGGAGGGGAGTTTAAACTAAGTGCTATGTTTTGGGACAGGCTAATCTGCTAGCGAGCAGTGTGAGGATCGGAGCGTATTGTGTGAGCCAGTGTGCGGGGGACAGATAAGGGATCCAGCCAGCCCGCCAACCCGACCCACCAACCCACCAATTGCCTGTTTTATTGTGCTGACTCTGGGGAGATTTTAAAAGAGAGCATATTGACTCCTCAGACGTGTGCGGAGACCCTGGGCACAAACGCCTCTACGAACAGTCAAGCAGAAGTGCATCAGCAGACAGGGGAGCAAGAGAAAAAGGAAAAAAAAAAGAACAGAAGAATCAAAAATTCAATCTCCAAAATCAGAAACTAAAGAGGATTTTTTTTTATTCCTCTTCTTTTTTCAATTGATTTAATTTTTTCTTTCTTTTCTGTGTTCCTGGGACTGACTGACTGAGTGAGAGACTGTCATCCCTAGAAAAAAAGGGGGGAACAAATAACTGAAGAGACTCTAAATATAAAAGGACAGAACGAACAAAAAAATAGCATCGAATCTGAACATGTTCGAAATAAGCCGAACACTCAACGCTGCTTTGTTGAGCAATGAGGTAAAGACATCTGGATTTGCTTTTTTTGTCCACACCTCACCTGTGTATGTCTGCTGCCAACCATTCTGTCATGTGTGTTATTGTATATTTGTGTGTGTGTGTGTATCTGTGTATGCTCATAGCCAGAAGACAGAGGGGATTATTGATAACAGCTGTTTATTATATTTTCCCCTGCACACTGTTTTGCACAGAAAAAGGGACCGCTGCGCTTCTCTCGCTCATCCTGCTTTGTAATCATAAATGGAGAACCGATATCTAGACTTTACATCCCCCCTTTATTCTAACTGAGGTTGCTATTCAACCCACCAAACACAGGCTTGCTTGCGAAATTGCCCACCTGGGGCTAAAATTGTATATTTGCCTTCCATGTGCCGGCATAGTATGAATGTAAGTGCGAGTGCATACGTCTGCATGTTCACACATGCATTTGTGTGAGAGCAAAGTGTTCTGTAAAACCCCTCTACCTCCCTCTTTCTTCATGTCTCCCCCCCCTCCCCACACTTCTTCCTCTGTCCTTTACCATTCCCACTGTCCTTCCTACCTGCTGTTATCTGCTCTCCTTCCCTTCTCTCACACCCCTTCCCTCTCCCCCTTTTTTTTTCCTTCCCTCTCTGTGTCTCTCCTCCCTTCTCCTTCTGTGTCTGTGTATGAGCGTGTGTGTTCTGTGAGCAGCATCTCAAGATGATGGCGAAGTACGGGCAGCTCTCGGGACTAGCAGCCAGTGGCGTGGGCTCCGTCCCCGAGACGCACTCGCCGCTATTTCCCAGGGATCTCCTGTCATCGCCAGCCCAGATGGGCTTCAGGTCACCCCTGGTAAGAGGATAGACAGAACAATATATCTCCAACCCTTTAATGAACATTAGGCATTTTACCAAGAAATGAAGCAGGGATAATAGCAGCAGTTAGTGTGAATGAAAACAGTGTTTTTGTGTGTCTGTGTGTTGAGAAAAAGCGCAAAAGGACAGAAAGAGAGCAAATCACTTTTGGGTTTCTGCCCGTATCCCCAGTGGGTAGTATTAGTAAATATTTACATTGTTATATTTGTTCAATTACGGACGCCTACTCTGTCTTTAGCCTCTGCTAGTCTGACTGCTATCAAGGGAATTTGGGATGTTAGTGTGTGCACGCATGTGTTAATGTGAGTAACATGTTAAATGCTTGTTTAGTTTTGTGAATTCTGTACAAATGAAAAGTCTCACATTCTTATTTCTGCACTTGCTCCTTGATGATAATTAATTCCTTTTCCTCGTACATTCATAGATATGCAGTAGCAGTACGTTTTCCCACACTTTTATTTCAGAACTTTGCATACCAACCTCGAAATTGACAAAAACTCTCTGAGATTAGAAATGCCCGTTTGTGTCAAGATGACAGATTTTAAAATACTTTTGATTGTAACCATCATATCAAATAAATCCTCACTTTAATAAATCCTCACCAAGTCTCGCTGCTGTAGCAGAGGAAGCAAAAACGCTTTAGATAGACATTTTCCACTGGAGTCAACATTACTCTGCAATTTAAATAGTGAAGATTACTTGAGGGAAAAGGGAACGAGAGAGGAAAAAGGGGCATGAGGAAGCCCTGAGCGTTTCGGCAAAAGCGTTGTAAGAAAATCCCAGACACGCCGCATTAAAGCGACATGAAGCTGTGGGTGTCTAATCTGCTGTGGGCTCTTCATTGGTTCAGCTCCCCTTCAAACTGGCTCAGATCCACACCCCTGAGCCTCCCGGAAGCCTTCATAACCCACTGTCATGCTGCTGACTGTACCCAGGGGTTTCCATCATCTGTATGCACATGCATGGCATGGATAAGAGCTGGAATACATCCGTAAGGAGGCAGGCTACTTTTTTTTTTTTTTACCGCTTTCAGTTGTTGCTTTAAATTTGTACAAATTGATCCAGGTTGTTACATAGAACACCTGTCTTTTTTCTGCTTATTTAGACCCACAACACTCTTATCAGCTGCTTGCATAAAGCTGCCAGACTGTAAATAATTTGTAGAGACCAGTGGAACTAATGAGCTAAATTTATGGCATGAAAATAACGTTCATGTTAATATTTTTGGTGAATCTTTTCAGTATGTTATTAGAGGGAATTTTGAGGAAATTACCTAACCACTAATTTCAAGGGTGGAGTCGGATGAACGGAAGACAAGCTCACAATAAATGTTATAACTAAAGAATGTAGTCTTTGAAGTACTGATACTATTATTCTTTAAAAATGACATGCTCATCATTGTGCATTATATAATTTCTGGGAAAACGCTTTTAGTGATGTTTTATTTTTGCGATATTGCACATCTGTCATCAATACATTGCTGGTGATGAAGGATGTTCCTTTGTGGGTTTCTACCGAAGTGCATGAGTGCATGTGCTCTTGTATTTATTTGTAAATGCACACTTGTGTATCTGTGTGTCTGTGCATGATTACCCTGTTTAAAAAAGACCATCGTTAAAGTGATTAATGGTGCCTTCATTAAGCACAGCAAGATCATTTGCATACATTAGATAAATGTGGTGGAAGACTCTGGCTTTGGTGTGTAAAGCCTCAAAAGCAGAACTGCATTTTTTTAGGATGGGTTCATCAAAAGGAAAAACTGTTCTACAGATTATCCACATAGGAGAAAATATATTACATTCAAAAGCAATTATTTGATCTTTCAATCGATCTTTCAATCGAGTATTACTTCTTAATGACTAAGGTAGAATACCGTGTATATATTGTTTCAGTTATTTAAATGAGTGTGATAAATTAACACACGCTTTTGTCATTTTTCAATCGTTTTAACAATAACAATAATGCGACTGTGATTAAGTTTACCATTTCCTGATCCTGTGCATCACAATGAGTTCATGTCTTTAAAGCATCCATGTGTGTGCTTGTGTTAATTTGAATGCTTCTGTGCTGGCTAGCATGTGTTCATGTCCTCAGCTGTGTTTGCTGTGTTTAAAGCTTTAGGGCAGTGCTTTTAAAAGAGCATTTAAAGAATTTAGTTATTAGAAAGTGAAGCACACAGAGACGTGTTTGATTAATAAAATACAGACATAAATTCCTATTTTGAGGATAAGCAGTCGAGCGGGGTGACCACCTTTAGGCTAAAAGGGTAAATTTGTGGGCAACAAAGGAGTTGCAAATTATTTTGGCTTGCTGTCTCAGAGATCTCATTTTAAAAGACTACATCTAACAGCACACTGTGCACCATGCTTCAGACCTGAATGCTGTTAATTTGGAGAATGCTCCTCTGATTATCCACTGCAGGCAGCTGCTTTTCTCTATGTGACACGGCGCTTTGTTTTCACAACTCCAATCGTTTTTGTTTCAACATTAAGAAAAGAAAAAGAGAGATGGTTGTGTTTGAAACCTGCTTGAAGTCATTCATCATCACCACCTCAACAAAAAACCATAGAGGGGTGAAAGAAGTGAGGTGGAGGGGAGTGTGTGGCATAGAAGCTGGCAAATATGTGTCGCTACAGCATATAAGCAGCCAGGTGATAGTTAGAGGTCATCTCTATTTCATAACAATAATTAGCTCCTTCCATCTGCCGCTCACTGCATTTCGCCTTTCCTTGATTGCAGTGTTCTCTATATTCAGGAAATTAGTTCATTTATGCTCCACAACCCTGCTGTCACTGAGGCACAAACAGGTGCAGCCGGCTAAACGACACCAAAGAAAGCGAGAAAAAGATGCTCAGAGATGGAGAAACACAGAGATGGAGATATGTTAAATTGCGAGATTAGAAATGATAATCACGCCACGAATACAATCGCGGTTGATTAACACAAGACTGACAAAATGAAACGTGGTGTTTGTGTAATATTTCGAAAGGTTAAATGATCGGCCACATGAAAAAAAATTCAAATTAAATTAAATTAACAGTTTTGTTAAGCTGAAAAGTGAAAATGCAAAAAAAAAGGAAAATACAGTTTAATTTTATTTAATGCACTTTTGTGATGGTAGTTTTATCCAGTTCTGTTCAGCAAATGTCTTTAAACTTTGGTGTTCTGAGAAGAATATGATGCTGAATGGTATCAGCCCTGTAGCACACCTAAAGCCACAGCAGAGCCATGCCGCTTCATAGAATTTATATTCAGCATCATGCGAACACAGTCCAGTTCGTGTGTGTGTGTATGAAAAACATGTCATGTATGCAGTTGATATAAGCACATGTGGTGTGTCAGTTACAAGGAACACAGAGAGATGCACTGCAAGGGGGCCCTGAGGTGTGTGTGTGTATGAGTGTGTTGGCCACCGGTGCTGCTGGGAGGGCCTAGTGATCAGCAGCTGAGCCTGTGTCCCGCTGGGAGCCATCGCTGCAGAATGGAGCAGGTGTCTGCAGGCTCATGCGCATCCACGCCCACCCACCCATACACACCCCACCCCACATACATACTTTAAATGCTTCAAGCTAGTAGTACTCTTTCTCCTTTTTGCCTCCTTTTCTCTCTCCATCTATCTCTTCTCCTTTTAAGCACGATATGAGCATTTACGCGATCATTTCAGCGTGTTGGTTCATAGTGGCACAAACGCTTTATGCCTGATTGTTTATGACTTATTTCTCATAAAACAATATCCCCAGCCAAAAGTAGCCAGCGATATCACGTACATCACACCAGTGGCACTTGCTTTGTATTGTAATTGTCTGCGCCTTAATGAACATCACAAATTTGTGAAAAAAAGCATCTGATAATGTGTCTTTAGTCATCAAACACTGAGCTATTATTATAGAGAATATCCTGTAATTAGAATATAAACAAAAGGTCACACCCACCACCAAAAGCCAAAGCAGAAGATTTCAGTCTATTATTCCTTTACTGATTGACAGGTCGTTTAATGCAGATTAACATAAGTAAATCATAATTATCAAGGTTTATGTCATAGTGAATTAAATACCCATTGTGTGCTCGCGAATTAGTGTAGAGCATAGTTCAGTAGGCTGAAAAAAACTCACTTTCTGCTGCTCTTTTCACCTATGAAAAGAATCCCAGGGCTGTGCTTTTGCTTAGAAAGAATAGTAATAAAAATAACATTTAATTTCAGAGAACATTTTTTGCTTCTCCAGGACAATATTTTCACATCCGGCTGCAGTTATTTCATTTGGCTTAGGAAGGATAAATACTGAGCGAATAATGAAACAGACACGTCTGGAGAGAGAGAGATTTGTGTTTGCAAATCTGGTGAGACATTCTGTCATTTCCCAAATATTAACATAAAAAAGACAGAAATATTTCGGTGCTACTGTTTGATGTCTTTTTAAATGGACGTATTGTCCTCCTGTAAGATGAGTGGAAGGTGTATATATTGGATCATTCAGCCTTACTGAATTAATTATGAAACTCACAGCCTTGTGGATTTATGTCAGCCTTGTAAACCTTAACAAAAGATGTATTAGGTCATACAAGGCCTTTACTGACCCGTCTCCATCTGTGATAATCTCACTCAGATGGCCTCTGTTCCATCCTTTCCTTCACAGTGTGAATAAACATTCATAATTCAAACACAATCTTCTGACACAAAGAGCACTGAGTGGTCTTTTCCCCCCACCCTTTTTCAAAGATTGTGATATTGTTTTTTTCTTTTTTTTAGGTGAGAGTCTCTGACCAGATAATCATTCATGACGTTTTTATTGGCAGCTCAGCGCCTGTTGATGTTGATTTGACAGTGACAATATGAGTAATTGTCTGTGTCTGGTTTCCTGGCATGTTTTGGGGGGGGGGCAACACTACTTTGTCTCTGCTCAAAATTGATAGTTTCAAAGCCGGTGAGTTTTTATTGATTTGCTAATTGCCGAGGATGAAGCAAAGTATCTGCTGTCACCATAAATAAATGATGTACGGCTAAGTTTTAGCATTAGTAAAAATGCACAGTGGCCATTAAAGTTAACAGAGCACACCAACATATCTCGCAGCTGGATGTGAAGTGGACCGCTGCATACAGAAAAAAATATTAAATAAGCATATATTGGAAAATGATTAAAATACTAGAGAGGTAACACTTTACATTAATAAACTTATAATAAACATAATTATCTGCAAGCCTCTCACATCCATTAATAATATTTATAACAGCTTCATTAAGGACAAGAGTTGTAAGTGTTCAGCTTTATGGGAATACACATGCAATATATCCGATATTTTGGGTTTGTTTTCTTCTTTTGAGTTTATTTTTTTTCTTCTTTAGTCCACCAAAAGTCTCAACACTAAATATGTGAAACATGTCTCGAAGCATCTGGGCATTAAAATTGAAACCCATCAGGTTTTTTGTGCATTACGCACTTGCTTTTCCTCAAGCATGAAGTGACATTTTCAGAGAAGGATTTATGCAGCATGGGCATGGTTTGGTCCACAGCACCGATGGCCAGCTATGTAAAGGACTCTGGATGTGTCTAATTTCGAAAGGTTATTCCTTATCAGAAACCAGGGTGCAGCCATTTATGCAGATCTGATAGTGCGAGATTTTCAATGAGGTTTAAAATGACGTGACAGATAGCAGGACTAACATTTTTCCACCTGCGTTTCTGAGCAGAAGATTCTGTAAAAGAGGAAAACGGGGCTTGTTCCTGCAGGGACCATATATTACAGGACAGATAGCTAAGATAAATAATGTAAATAATGAGCTTTGATAGCATCACCAGCCAAATAACCTTGAGTGGGAATGGCTCTGTGCTTTGTGTTTTTGTAGTGTGTTTGTACGTGCATAAGTGGGGGTGGTTGTGATTAAAGTCTGCACCAGATGGACCACAGCAGTCACCCTGTGAGCATGGATGTACCCCGACCGGGATCAAACGCAAAACGAGCTGCTGTCCTTACAGCCCCTAAGCCCACACATAAACCCCCATGATCTACTGACCCACCACACTGTAGCATGTTCACCGCTTCATATCCCACCCACGACTCGGAATAGAAAACAATCCAATAGAATATAAGTGAGTTTTATTTAGTTTATCTCCGGCTTGCAGTATAACACAAACACTGTGCATTCCTTTACATTTATGTTGTGTAATTAACAGATAGCAGTAAGACTAAACTTAACGATCAGTGTGAGGGCTGTTGCCCCCCTGAAGTTGAATGTCACCCCAAGCTGTGGACCACTCTGTTGTCCAAATGGAGACTAATCCACCAGAGTCCTGTTGAGAATACATTCTCGGTGCCAGAACACATGCCACATTCAACGGCAAATGCATAGTTAAGCCTTCCTGGACTCCTAGATTTTCTCTCTTTGTGTTAGGCTATACCCTCACAGATCTGTACCACAACAACAACAATGTTCTTGCTAAGTTTGGAGCGAGTGTGTGTTGGCCTGTACCTTACATTTCTTAACGTTATTGTGCGCTTTGAATAAGCTATGTACGCTCCTCTATTCTCTTTTTGTTCAAGTCAAAACAGAAAATAGGTTTTTCAAATTCAGTTTACTAAAAAAGTACTCAAGCTGTAGTTTGGGATTTCCAACATCCCCTCAGTCACGTCTCTGCAGTATGATAAGCTCGAGTCGTACTAAACAGCTTGGAGTTGAAGTTGAAGGAAGTGGCTGTGACAAATGCAGCGGAGCCTTGTTCTGGGATCAGCATGAAGAATTAATTTCTGATCTAAGGAGTTTTCACCAGGGAGAGGGATACAGGCAGGGGTTAAGCTGGCTGTGTATCGTGCCCACTGACATGGAGGAAATAGGATGTAGGAAGAAAGCTTCAACTATTAGTTTGATGTTCAATCAAATAAACCATTTAGTTAATATAGACTTAAGAAAAACTATTGGTATTCTGCTATTCCAATATGGCAGATTGGAGTAGGATTTAGATGAATTTTCAGGAATATGTTTTATCCTATTGAGTTTGTTTGTTTATTCAACAAATTTATTCAACAAATGCACAAACTGGACATTAATTTCCTCAAAATGTTGATCAAGTTATTGGATTTTGATGGAACACAACATATGTATTATGTAATACAATATGATTAGTAGTTTAAACATGTCAGACATGCTTGATGTCTATGTAACAACGAGCTTGGGAAGTTTTACCTTTAGATTTCATTTCCTACTCAGCCACAGATCCTTCTCTTTAATTGGCAGCCCTTATCTGCTCTCAGTTGTTTGAGTTTGGTGCCATTCTCTCTCTGTGTGACATGGATTTTCTTACAGAACCAGATTTTTTGGTAAGATTGCTTCTGTCAAGCAACCGTAACACAGATAGCCGGATAGATGTAGTCTGACAGAACATGAAGCAGATAAGCAGATACATTTCTTGACCATAAAATGATCAAAATCCATCCCTACTTACCATACTGTGTACAAAAATCAGCCATTCTGTCCGGAGACTGCCACGTGTTATCATGTGAACAGCTGTTTGATGACTGGAGCTCAGTGATGCTGAGTTTGTGGTTGTTGAGGGACACGTTGAGGGCTGCGATCCTCATTTGCTGATTGTTACCGGCAGAGGGTGGACACCTGCCAGGAGAAGGGCAGTCATCAGTCTGAGTAGCACAGCAAGATCCTATTTCTGCCAGAACTTCAATGGACCAACAAAATCTATCATTCAAGGGCAAATCAGAAAGATTTACCTTTACCTTATTCACAGTTGTCACTTGATAAGCATTACAATGCTTTTTTTTGCCTTTTTTTTAGAATTATATTGAAATACAGTATTATCTCCAATGACATTGTTATTGCATCGCTTTGTAATGCTGATGATTATCGTCCTTGTTTGCATCTGAACACCCACTTGCAGTTGAAGAGATGCGTTTACCTGACGAACATAAAAAGTTTTCCTTCCCCTGTTAATAATTGAGGTATTTTCTTTCAGCACTTTGAGGTAACACCTCAGCCAGCATCTTCACTTTTCCTCCTTTAAATAGAAGTGCTATTATGCAGAGTGAAATACAAGACAGGTGTTAAAATGCTGCGTCTGACAGTTAACAAGACTCAAACCGATGGCACCCACAATTATCACTGTCTGCAAGGTGCATTTTTAAACCAGCTCTGCAACATACGCATATGCAGTTCTTAAGCAGTTCTTTAAAACTTCTTTGACCAGTGGATACTCTGGGCATGTCTGCCCAGAGTATCCACTGGTCAAACGTACAGATTCAACATCCACAATCAAATATAGCAGGGAGTGGCAGAAATGTAGCGTGCAAGAAAATGATAATGCATCAAGGGAGAGCCACAGCCTGCAGTTAATCCATTACGGACTGTGGCTGGGAGGAGTTTAAGGAAGCTGGGTGTAATGGAGGGCAGAATGAGTTCATGACAATTAGCCAGCTCTCTGCTAACAGAATTAAGCTTGGACGCATGGCCTGAAAACACTTCTGTGGCAGTCAGTGGTGTCATGGCATGTTTGTTTTTGTTTATTCTTTATTTTGCTTTGCATCTGTGCATGCATATGTTTGTGTGTTTTCTGTGAGTTCTGCTCATGCATGCTGGTGTTTATGGACATGAGCCAGGGCCAGTAAGTGAGATTGGGCTTTTTTTTTAAAAATTGCTGACAATGTAGCTGAACCTCCTGGGTTATAGCCACAAAAGCTTTTAAACTTTCAAAACGATGAAAGGGAAAAAAAGAAATATAATTTATCTACTCAAAAATTATTTAGCATTCGCCATCATCTAAAAGGCCAAATAATGCATCCAATCAACATTATGCACTTTTTTTTCCATCCAAAGTCTGACAAAGTGAAAATGCCACTAAAAGAGAAGTGCTTTTAATCATCAAGCCTAATTACTTGACATTTTTGCATTTATTCGATGCCATACTGGAATTGATGTCTACATAAGAAATCCACACTGCAGCATCACATCTTGGATGCCTTTAATTGAATAAGTGAACCACTCCCTCTGTCTGTCTATTCTAGTTCACAGCAACAACATGGTTCCAGCTTTGTGTATGTGCGTTGCAGTTGTACACTCCCAAACACACTACAACACACTGGAAAGAACAGATGTGTTTATGGCTAATTTACTGAGCAGTGGTAGTAATTGTCATTGCTTTCTCAAATTGTTGTCCCGTAGAGCAATCTAGTGAAATGACACCCCATGCAAGACGACTGCGAGAGACTATTTTCACTTTCAAATCACATTCTCATTTGGAGAAAAGGTTATTTGGATCTTATTACAGAGGGAGAAAACAACTGCAAAACATTGTCCATTATGAAACACAAAAATGATCATCCAATATGTTACTGTAAAAGCAGAGCACAAAGGACTGAAAGCCAGAAAAAAACATGTTTTGTGAGGAAATCACAACCAATGTTATATGTATTGCCCATGAGTATTAAAATAACAAACAAACAAACAATAAAAACACAGTTTTGTGTCAATGAATGTATTTTTGCAGGTCCAACCTTTATGTACCTTTATGTATTTATTAAACTGAAACGTCACAATTAGGAAATAAAAGATAGATGAAGGGTGAATATTTTGTTGAGTGTTTCCTTCAGCTTCAGGTTTAGCTTTCATCTTCAGCACAGGGGATAAAGAACCTCATGACGAAGGAAGAAAGGAAAAGATGCACTTATGTTTTAATCCATTTTTATTGGGTTTCATTCAATATTACACTCCCTCTGTTTGGTTATGTGAAGTACAAATGGTACAAGACTGCAAATGCCAGCATATTTTATTCTCTCTGACACAAAGGAAGCTTGTTCACCCCCTCTTATCCCATGTGTGTGAGCGTGTATGTGTGTGTGTGTACATATACTACCAAGTCCTAATTGAGAGCATAGCATGGATTCTCATTTGTATGTCAGTCACATGGTTCTGCTAGGCTAGCTAGATGTTGCTAACTAGACAGGTGAAGAGGTCATAGATGCAGCAGAGAAACAGGGGCACTGTGGTTCAGTGATGCCTTTTTGTCTGATTGAACTGTCTTTTCTTCCTTTTTTTTCTGCTCAGTGTTTATTTTGAGCTAATTTGTGTGGCTACTGTTTTGATTGTATGGCTAAAATGCAGTATTCATTTATATAAATATGGATTGCATGATGTATCCTAATATGTGTAAAGTTGTTTTTCATGCAAGACATGTTTATTTGCACACAATATAAGATTTTATTTGTTAATACATGTGCACAGCTGAGCCTTCAGGGATTGATGGGTTACCTTGAGATAGGCATCAGTTTGCTGTTATACTCAATCAGCCATAAAGTGTTAAAAAGTTTTAGAATCTTTTAGACTTTAACGTATCAGACACATTCTAGGTTTGTAATTTTATGAATATGATGTTGGATATTGTTTTTGTTTTAATTGATGCTTTTAGATAATTGCTGCATTCATTTATTTATTATAAATTGCCAGAGAAAAGGAGCTAATCATTTTATTTTGTGTTATTTAATGTTACGTGAGTTTTCATCTTATTATAAACAAGCATTAAATAATGACACAAACCTAATTTACACAAACTGTCTTTTATGCTTATCCGTTTATATTCTTTGATCCAGATATACTTTAAGCTGGATATAGAAGATATATTTTGTGAATAGATGTGAACTATATGGCTAAGGATTAGCTGAAAGAAAACAGTCCTGTTGACTGCATACTGTCGTATGAAACACAATGGAAAACCACTGATCATGTTTAGATCTGCACACGGATCTAAACAGTAATATCAAATGAGGATTTGCAGGAGCAGCCTATGTTTATTATGAGTGCTCATGTTATTGTGTAAATCTATGTGTGAGAAGTACTGTTGCCTGCCAGGTAACTGAGATAAAGGAGGCAAGAGCTCCCTCTTCTTGTCTGCCTGAGATAGGGGACAGGTGGATGGTATCAGTATGAGTTGGGTTTGTTGCAGGGTACAGAAAAATTGCTTTTCAAATTATTATTAGTAAATAAACAGACTGTACTGTATCTCATGATATCATCAAAACTTATCAGGGTAAGTTGCAGAATCAGTAAATACTAATTTCACAGCATTTTATCAGTAAACTTAAGATTGTATGTCAAGCTGCAAATGGTGCAAACAAGCTATAGCCTGCAGCTACTGAGCTGTTTCTGCTTTTTTCCAGTTGAAGAGAGAGATATACGAGCATTTACAACGGAAACTATGCACTGTAACATACCATCATTTATCTCCTGTTCATTTTAATGACAAAGATGGGCGCAGGGGCACGCGCCCATAATCCTATAGCGTATGCTGATCTTGTGCATAATTTTAATTCGGCGGAAAGATAATGTGCATTCACACACATATAAAACAGTTTAAACGGCTCTTTTCGCAAATTGCTTCCCCACAAAACCCGTCGTGGACCACTCGCATCCGCAAACGCACCGCCCCGTCCGCACCTGTTCAGCCAATGGGAAAGCGCGCGCGAGGTGGCTGGACTGTCCATAATTGGCTTTTTTTGGGGGGGGGGGGGGGGAGAGAAAGGTAGAGGGTGTTCTCTGATTCTTTCTCTCCTGGGTGGACTGCTTGTGTAGTCGCTATATTCATTTTAGTTGTGTTTATTTATTTTTAACTAAAGGCAAGTGTTTGTATGCAGCATATAGCACGTGGGACAGGGCTGTGGGATTTCCACAACCACGCTTCCACTCGTTTTTCTTTGGACTTTTTCGGCTCTTTTCGCCGGTTCGGCTCATTAACAGGCTACTTTCCAACTCACCGTTGGTTCTCCTACCTGACTTCACTGGCTTTTCTTACCTCCGTACAGCAACGAGCTCGAAACGATTATGGTCATGGTGAGTAAAATATAAGTAACGTGGTCTGTTATTTCCATTTGACTATTATTAAAATAGTTCATATGCGTGTTTGGACGTGTAATTTTCAGTTTGACTTCGAAAAATTCAAGCAACGCGTATTTTGATGTTACATTTTGATGCTTTATAAATGTTGCGACTAAGAAATAAGTGCGGTCTCATGACTTTAACGTGGTTTGTAAACCAAAAGAAAACACAAAGAGGGAAACACGAAATAAAAAAAGGAGGAATGCTCTTGTTACTCATAGTCATGTAATGTATATAAAGGGTTTAACATGCACGCGGTAATAGCTCATTTATATACAGTGTGCCGCGCATGCATCCTATCACCACGACGCCCGGGGCTGCAATCACTCCGCGCCGCGCGGCTCTGCACCGGCTCACTCAAGCACAGACTTCAGCCGCGATTGATTGCTTTGCTGGGATTCAGAGGCACTTTTCTCTGCCAAATCAGCCAGAGGTTGGCGTGTGCCGACTAGGGCTCGGAGCCAGCCAGAGAGCGAAGGTGTTAACTCTGAGGGAGGGGAGGTTAGGCCAAGGGCTGACAGGCAAACCAAGAACCCAATCACAGACTCTAAAAGAGTGCGTGTGGGCGGGTTCTGACCTTCCAGCTGAGCATGAGACTGGGCGGGTGGCTGCAGGGAGGAGGAGAGTGGGTGGATGGGTGGGGGACCAGAGAACGCTAGCGGTACGGGGAGAAGAGAGTGAGAGAGACAGAGAGAGAGAGCCTTGCGGCAGCCCAGCTTCATCCAGATTCATCATTCTCCTCACAGCATCTGTGGAAGAAGGCGATGTTTGCTCCCAACACTTCTAGTGCGCAGTTTTCTACTCTCAGCTGAGACTCAGGAAGAAGAGAGAAAGCAAAAGAATAAAGAGACAGCGTCAGAGATAACTGATACAGGGAGAGTTAGACTGAGTCAGGAGGTTTCTTTTCTGAGGCGTTGGTGTAAGCTGTTGTGTGAGGAAGTGAGGAAACGTGAGACAACGGCCGGCTTCTCCCAAATGGAGTGGAATGGGTTTAAGATGGTAAGAAAGGCTCCAAGCAGCCTGCCTCTCTATGTGTCGCTTAATTTCCAGCTTTCTTCAGGAGGCTAGAGCAGGCTGTTTGTTGCAATTATATTGCTGCCTACAATCAGTTTGTGCCATAGCTACTTTTTTTTTCATTGCACAAGCAGTGGAGGGATGGTTTTAAACTATTTCATGTGCAGAATGTTAAGTTCTTTCTTGCAGGGAAGAAGGCTACAGCAGGGGGTTAGACTGAGGATTTGTGTGCAGAATAAGAAATAGAGGAAGACAGGGACAGGGCCAGATATGCTACAAGATGTGTGAAAGCAGGAGTAGAGTAGAGAAAAAAATGGTGAGATGAGCTCAGGAATAGTTATTTTCACACTCCTCTGGAATACTTACCTTTATAGAATTCTGCTGCAGAGGTTGATTGCACATAGCAGAGGCTGAATGTATCACATGTATCAAAGTATATGCAAAGTAGTGCATGTAAGTTACAGGAGTAGATGTGGCTCTAAAAAAGCCACCGGTGTACACGCTGTGTGATTTGTTATCCATGTGTAGCATAGGAGAAAAAGTCGGTGTGCTTGACTTTTGCACATTCCTGGATGACAATAGGTTTTAATGCTGTGCCTGCTTCTTAAATCCTATTTCTATTACTAATATATGAAGGTGTGTGTGTGTGTGTGTGTGTGTGTGTGTGTGTGTGTGTGTGTGTGTGTGTGTGTGTGTGTGTGGAGTGACTGGATGTGAGCTGTGATTGTAAGCTTTCTGCTTTACTTGCATTCCTGACTCTAACATCGCATCCATTTATCCATTCATCCATCACTTCCAAATGACACAGTGAGAAGACGACTAACAAAACTAGCAGCCATTTTATCCTCCCATTACTTCCACTTGTAGACACTAAGACATATTTCATTGCTAATATTATTCTGAATAGATTTATTTAGTTACACTATGTTGACATTATTTGTTTCCTTGCCATCTTCAGCCTGCACCGGCTCACTTTTATATTAGCATTAATAACAATGGAAGCTTTTTGTATTTCACAGAATGTACATTTTTTCTTTGTTTGTCAGCTGCTTTTAATCAGATGGTATCAAATTATTTAATGCAATAGAGGTGATTCCTCTGTTGATGTGGCCAGTGGCTCTATCATCTCCAATATGGTCTCTCCCTGAACATTTAGAGAGAAAGCCTTGTGTCAGCATAGGTGTAAAAACTTGTCAGCAGTATAAGACAGTGTCATAGTGTATCAGTAGAGTCTGAAAGATTTCGACATACATGAAGAAAAAAGGTACACTGGGAAACAGAGTGAAAATGTTAAGTGCTCATTATATATA
>JBAMHX010000016.1:16526166-16548521 GCA_037177515.1 Pseudomugil tenellus | reverse complement strand
TATATACACTGCTTGCTGCAGCATGCCATCCACTTCCACACTGACATCATACACAATGTGACGGCTTTGCAGAATGGGTGAAAAATGATTTTGATGTTTCACCTCTGACTAACATTTCCTTTTTTCAGGGCAGCTTTTCAACTTTATATTGAATGGATGGGACAAATCTAACCATGCAGACTATAAACACTATTATATATCTGTTAAATAAAATGAATGTTCTGTTATTGTAACTTCCACTCATCTGGAAATTTTACTTTTCCATGGCACTGTCCTCTCCTGAGTCTTTCTAAAGCTTGTCGAATTCCTCTTACATCTTTTAGCACTGATAAAAGATTGAAAAAAACTATTGAAATTAAAACCAATTGTAATGCTTTTAAGCTTTTTATCACATTTACATATTTAGATAGCAATATGAAGCAGTACCATTCTAAAACAAAAGGTGGCTCAAATAAGTTTTCCAAATAATAAATGCCAAAAATCTCAATATTTACCTCTACATGTCAGCAAAGAAAAAGCCCTATGCATTGTCTTGCCTTCTACCTTGACCTCCAGCTCTTCAGTGTCTTTTTTATTTCCTTTCAAGCTGACAGTTCACTCTCATTTAGACCTCCATTATGCATTCCTGCCTTAGTTTACAAGACACATTGACAACAGAACATGTACAGGTTCAGTCTCTCCTTTCCCACCTCTGCCTCTCCCTCCCTTTCAACAATTGGAAGTGTCTTCCCCATTACTCAGACCTTACCTTTTATTCTTCCTCCCAACTGATCTCTCACTATATCTCCTCATCTCTCTGAAGGAGTAAATGAAGGCAGAGGTCATACCTCCTCTCTTCCTCCCCTCCTGTTAAATTGGCTGTTGTAGCATCCGTAGATGGCTGCAGGCGTTTAAGCCCCCTGCTCTGGAGAGCCAGCAAACAGACTTCCTGCTCATTTGTGGCATCTCTGTTTCTTCAACCAGAGGCGTGTTTACCCACAGATAGCATGAGGGAAACCCTCATTATAAACCTTGCCAAGGTCATTGTAGTCACAACACCAATCTGCCACTTTCAACACACATGTAGTTTAATTCTTTTGACTAAGGATTCGTTACATTAAATAAATGAAGGTAATATATTTATAACCATTTATAACCATTTCCGTTATTGAAAGTATGTAATTTCTCATTTTCTATTCATCTCAATAATATATATCCCCTCTCTAAAATAAAATAAAAAAAAAACGAACTCTTGAGCCGCCTGCATTTGTTTTAGTTTGACTGGTGCTGTTTGCAAAGGTGTTACTGTGTATTTCTAGCAAGCCACCATTCCCCCCAGCACCCTCAATCCCTCTACTCCCCAAATCCCAACACAACTCTAACCTTGCAAAGTGAGTGTATGATGCTGACGACGGGCTGTGCATCCCTCCCTCCCTGTGCTCTGCTCCATAGGGGTCGACAGAGACACAGTGGCGTCAGGCAGAGCTCCCACAGCTCCAGGGCTGGGCAGAGAAGGGATTGCTGACACAGCCAAAGATGGTAAGGAGACTACTGCTGCCAAATGGATGGCCCTGCCATTTTACACACTCATGAAGTAATATGATCTGATATTGTACTGTGTTTACATAAAAACGCACTGGTTGGTGATGCTGCTGACAGAGACAGTTGGAGCAGGAGCAGAAATTGATGGATGGGGGGCAGCAGGGAGAATTGGGTGGAAAAGCCTGAAGATATGAGTGGAAAGCTGAGGTGTACATCACTTGTAGATATTTGAGAAATTCAGTTAGAAGTGTCCAGTCATCTGTCTAGGTTTCTTATGTCTGTGTACGGATTTGTGCTTCAGTAGTCACAATTATTGCTGTTCAGACGATGCTGTTCCAGTTGTGGACATGTGCTCATCTGAAGACACTCAGAAATTTGACACAGTTGCTACCCAGTTTACTTTGGCACTCACATACCCTTTAAGTCTTTAAAGCAATAAGTCTCTCCCATGCACTTTTCTTTATAGCTTTAATTAAACTACTATACAACTACAGCCTCAATCTTTGAAACAATTTTTGTATGTTTCTGAAGATGACTTCTATATATTGGGACTTTTTATTTGCATTTTTTATCCAGCATCCTCTCACAATTTGCATAATCTCTTTCCAACAACTATAAACTTTTTATGTGTTTTACTTTTAACCAAAAGCCTGTGCTGGCGGTTCTCCATACACAGACTCAAGTTGAGCTCTACTAATTGCCCAAGGGGATGTGCGTTGTACCAAGTCAGCGGGCCTTGCAGTGAGTTCTGTCCTCAGCACCAGGCTCCACAGTGGGAGGGAATGGGGCAGCCAGAGTGTTCACAACCAACATGAAGTGGACCGCTGAGCAGCACGAATGTTGGTAGGCAGGGACAAGGAGTGGAGTAGAACTAGCTACTGAGAATCGGTAGGTCCTTGTTAATTAGAGGCAGCCATTTTGGTGTAAAAAGTCCTCAGAATATATCCCATGGAGTTGAAAGCTTCTCTGACAGAATGAAGCCCAGCAGGGAATGTAAACAGATTTAATAAGGCCCTCTCCAATCAACTCTGTTATGGATACAGTAGATGCTATTCTCTCCTTCCTCTTAGCTCTTCGTTCGTCTTTCTCAGCCTGTCTCAGTCTCTCTGTTGTGGAGAAGTGGTGAGTGAGCAGGGAAAGATACTGTCAAAAAACAATTTGCATGCAGCTCTCATCTTGAGAGCTTTTCGACATCTCCCTGTCTGTTTGTTTTCTGCTGTGGCTTCAGCCATTGTTCTCTCTCTGTATGTGTGAGCCTTTTGAGTGTGTGCTCGCCTTCTCACTGCAGACACCACAGACTAAATGAATGGGAAAGTGTGTGCATGTGTGTGTTTAATGAGATGATGGATGCAGATTTAAGACTTTTTAGGTGCTGCTCCTAATCACTTAAGTGGAGGAAAAATAGACTTTTTAAATTACAGAAGGAGGATATGGCTGTTTTTACTCCAGGCATTCTGTTATTTAGCATTAGTTATGAAAGGGGAGATAAAAAATAAATAAATAACAAAAGCTATTTCATTGTGATTTTTTTGTTAATTTGAAGGTGTTCTGTTAAATTTTCTTTAACTTAGCTGACTATGTTACAATACAACATGCACATAATTCACATTTTATCATATAGTGCTATGGTAACTGATATGCTGGTGGTGGCTATTGCAAAACAATTCTCTATTTTTCTTTATTGTCAAATGTAAATAGATCAAAGTAACACAATTAAAGAAGTACACACACTGTAAATGTCTAAATTTGTTTTTTAAAAACTATTTTTGGACTAACTGGAAATTTTTTTAATTCATCTTTGAGCTATATTATTAGAACACTGGCCCCATCTTTTTGATAATCCAGAAATAGAGTGAAATAGGACTGGTGTCGCTTCGCCTTTGCTAAAACCAGCCTTGCTTGCAAGTGCAGCTTGTCTGCATGTGCTTAAGAATAGTTAAAAATAGACCAAAAGCTGAATGGTTGAATAAGAGAAAGGAGAGCTCCGAGTGATGAAGTGAAAGATTAAAAATGTTCTTAAATCGGACCGGAGAATGTTTCTATCGCCATTTTTTTACATTGATTAGGTCAGTAAACTGCATTTCCCCACAAGCAAGCATGTCATGAGACAGAAAAAAACATTCTTTTGTTCTAGAATATTTTTCATGATGTTTCACACAGAATCACCATGACTACTTTTATTAAAACAGTTCAGTAAATGGCACCCAAATAAGTAAATACTGTCTGTTGTTCTTTCTGGTTCACTCGCCCTCATTAAGTGATGTAGATTAGTTGTTTTCACTCGTTCCCCTGGTAACCCAATAACCCACCCACCCAGAACACAACAGTCACACACTTAAACACAAGTCTTTCATTTGTTCAAATAAATACTTACTATGCAAATGTCAAGATAATCTGTTTACATATTGCATATATTTACATATTACATATATAACTCAGAATTTGAGGTAGCATTAAGTAAATATAAGGTTATAAATATAAGTTTAGCTGACCCCCTCCAGATCTCACTCCTCACTTTCCTTGTTTTACAAACCAAGCTCACATTTGTTATTTAATGCTTTGATCTGAATATGTGCTTTAAAAATCACAGATGAAATGTGAGATCTGTCGCAGCATCATCAGCAGTCAGGGGGGCTGTTCCTCTCACAAACCATAGAAGCTGCCATGGTGCAGTTTGCAGAAGCTTTAACATCATAGGGATTTAGCTCTTCATCCTTTCTGTGTCTTCTGTCTTTCTAAATGTTCAGAAATGATTAATGTATTGCATTCATTGTGTTCACTAAATATTTAGCTGAGGACCATGAATGCTGACGAGGAAAAATATTTTCTAAAGGCTGTTCTTAGTAAATTTTAAGGGATTGGAGGAACATATGAAATACTTTTATTACATTATTTATGTCTTATTTGAGCATAAAAAAGTAGTTCCATTGTTTTATCTCATGGCATGACAATGCAAAATGCTGTTTTTTTCTTATTATTTTTAAAAAGTTTGTATCTCTTTGAAACCAAGAATAAGGTAATAGTTTTGACTAATTACAGATGATTTTATAATTGTTAGCTCATCTTAATTTAATTACAAAGAAAAAGTCTGGCACATCAAATCCACAATATCTTATTCAAATTAGCTCCAGATTAGTTTTTGAATATCCCAAATTCTGGTGTTAAATGCCATCAAACAAAGATCAACTAAGTGCAAAACCTTTTAAATGGGAATCTAAAATAAATATTTTTTTCTTTGGCATAGATTTCAAACAGCAGCAAATCCTGGACAGCATATGAAAATAAGCAATATCAAAACCTTCATCATCTGCTGGTATCTTTGCAGTTGTTAGTGTTAGTACAAGAAACATTAACACATTTGATCTGATTTTATTTTGGGAGATTAATGCAACCTCCAAAAAAAGAATCAACTAACTAACCTTGAAGCATAGTGGAGGAAATGTTACGGTATGGGTTTGTTCAGCTCTAAAATCTGCAGCCTATATAAATATGCTTCGGAAACAACGTGAGACAATTGGTTTGAATGTTAAAATGAATGTGAGAGGACACTTAGCATGACAGTAAATACCACTAAAACATAGTTCAGATAAAAGAATGGATTATACTTTGTATTAGAATCTAAAGTGTTGGCACAATTATGCAAAATACACATAAGGTGTTATTTCTACCAAAGAGGGCAAAAGGCTAAAAAGTCTTTTTTACATGACTCGTGACATTATATATGAATGTTATTAGTTTAAAAACGGAACACATTGTATCTTGCAGTCTTTTGCAAAAACCTAAAACAGAATTATGCAATAAGTGGAAGTAAATTCATCACATGAAAATTTCTGGATGGATGCACACACCTTTAAAAAATGTGCTTTGGCAAAATCTGTTAATAGTCAACTATTAAGTAAGCTCTTAATGCTTTTTCAGAGTGTCTAAACATTAATAAATTATTTTAAGCCAAGTTTTCTTTTAGGTGCTAATGTTTGAGAAACCTCTGCTAAACAAGACCATCTCTCTCCATCTTCTTCTCTGCCCTTTCTCCCCGCCATGCTTCTCATCACCTCGCCTTGTCCTTCTTTTCCTCACCTCCTCTATATTCCTCTCCAGATCATCAGTAACATGGAGGCTCCAGTGACAAATGGCCCCAGTGGTGGAGGTACCACTGCCAACGGGCCCACCAGCAACAGCCGTGGCTGCCCTTCGCCAATGCAGACTGGCCCAACAAATGACGACAGCAAAACAAACCTCATTGTGAACTACCTTCCCCAGAACATGACCCAGGAGGAGTTCCGCAGCCTGTTTGGTAGCATCGGCGAGATTGAGTCCTGCAAGCTGGTTCGTGATAAGATCACAGGTATAAATTAGAGACTATTAGTAACAAAGAAACAATAATTTGCCACTACACAATTTGTGAGTTTTAAAAAGCCTATGACAAATTTATAATAGCTGCTCACCATCTGCTCAATTAAAGTGGTAAAAATGCCCTAATACAGCCATCAGTAACCATAGCGCTGATTTTTATCACTTCTAGAATGACATGCAAGCCTAATTTCTCTGTTTTCATGGAAATATTAACTTCAAACATGACAAACTGGGAGTGGGGGTATCATAACACAAATATGTCCCACAGATTAAATCAATGTTTATTGATTTGAGTGTCCTTAAAGACATTTCACTTAAACAGCGTATTTTAACATATTTTCTATTTTCATTACTTTGTTTTAGCTTTCCTCATATTTGTTTTTACTGTCAGGAAATTAGGTCTGTAATAGTAATTGTTAAAAAAGAGCTGTCAGTTTGCATCTATGATCACACACTGGAAGACCAAAGATAGGTGAAAAAAACATTCGTGTCATAAAAAATGTAATCAATGTGCACACGCACATGTAAGAAATTAAATCTGACAAACTGCTCAGATGTGTACACAAGCCTCACAGTTTCACATCTCTCCAAGTGATCCAAATGTTTGAGAAGGTTTGTCGTTTTTACGGTATCTACAAGGAGAGATCTGTCTTTGCCCGGGGTGTTGGCGACTCAGCAATGCAGCAAAGTGCCACATGTTCTCCAGAGGTGTTTAAATTAAGCAGCACTTTGCGGTGCTAATCACGGCTGTAATCTGGGCGTAGTAACTGTGTGGGTGGCCATGCAGCAGATGGATTGGGGGGTGCTGCTCTGTGATAATGCTCCATAATGGCTTTCATTTTAGATCCTACTTACTGACACTCTTCTGATAATCTCATTAAAGAGGACCAAGCCATTGTGGGATAGAAAGCAGGCAGGCTGGGAATAAGAGGGCAAACACACACATACGCAGATGCATATGTCAGCATCATCATCAAATTTGATTTCTTCTGCAACTAAAAGGCCGATACAAGTAACAATTTGACTGTAAACCAGAAGTGGTCACTGGACCAGTCTTTGCTGCTTTCCCGTGTGCTCTCACAGTTCGAATTTCTGCTGCTCCACAAGTCCTCTTTAGGACCATCTTCCTCTTCTGCTGTAATAAGCCACAAAATCGAGCCTGAGAGTCAGACACACCAGGATAATGGTGGATGTGTGTACAAAAATAACACAGGTGTACCATATACTATCATCATCGCTATCATCATGTTCTCTCCACCTGATTTTCCACTTACGGGTGATTTACCAAGCAGCAGCAGTGGAGAAGTAAGTAAGCAACAGATTTTTGGAGAGAGTTTAAAAATGAACAGGATTGCTGTAAACCTGCTCAGGACCTAAAGTGGGAACTGGGAGAAATCTTTGTTC
The DNA here is from genome assembly GCA_037177515.1 of Pseudomugil tenellus. Taxonomy (NCBI): domain Eukaryota; kingdom Metazoa; phylum Chordata; class Actinopteri; order Atheriniformes; family Pseudomugilidae; genus Pseudomugil; species Pseudomugil tenellus. The sequence continues at coordinate 16,541,243 of JBAMHX010000016.1, read as the reverse complement.
TCTCCTGTTCCAATCCATTTAGGATTCCTCTCTACTCTCTACTACAAGGTCTGTCTGATGACTTAGCATCAACGCAAACAGTTATAAATAGTTCCTGCCCTCCCTCCATCTTCCCTGCGGTACATGCCTGTTTTGGTCTCCCATGGGTGCAATTTTCCCGTGCAAACTTTTAGGCTAACAAAGCACAGATTCCTTCCAGCAGGAAATGCCAAGAGGCTTCATGCTCTCTAACAGTCATCCAAATCATTAACGGATGAAGCCAGATTTTTAAGAGGGAGGGGGGTAAAAAAGTAAAGAGCCCCCTTTTTCAGGCCAATAAATACAACTGCGCTCTTTTTCATCTATCATAAATATCCGCAAATGAATGTCTCTTCTCAGACTTCTCAGAGATTTTAATCAAGATTTTATAGCACAGCAGGATTTTGAAAAGGAGAAGATCATTTTTACTTTGTTGAAATTTCATGTTTCAAGAGTTCTGTAGATACATATTCATAATGATGGGAAGAATTTGACTCATCTTCTTTCATGTTCTGTATGAAGAGCAAGCTTAAGAAAATGAACAGATTCATAAAATGATGCAAATGGATAATATTTTAAATATCAAGTCTTTAAAAGATTAAAATATCCCATCAACATATTCCGTTTTTATACTACATCTTAGCTGGATTACATCAACTACAAATAAATGCACTTACAACAAACAGTAATCTCCATTTTTTTGCCTGCATCTCTCTTTTCCATCAATATTTCCATCTTGAGTAACCTGCTGACAAGGTGCTAGCTCTTGAGCATCTCAGAGGTATGTTAGACAGACAGGTTCTCGGCATTCTCTGTGCTTCCTGTGGACTTGATCCTGTCAGCTCCAATGATGCCAAGATGGCGTGAGGCTCGAGCGAATGTGGGCAGGCATAGACACTTCAGCTCCGTCTGTCACCTTGGCTGACTTCAGCTGGTAGAAAAGCCACCTCTGGGTGTCTTTCTTGCTCCCCACACGCCTGCCTGTTCGCCTACCTTCTTGCCTGCTTGCACAACTACTTCTGCCTAGTGCTCTCTTAACACACCAGGGACATACAGGTTAATCTTTTATTTAAAGCTAGCTTACACGCACCTAGCCCACACACACACACACACACACAGACCTTAATACAAGCCTTGGGCTTCCACCTGTGATTTTATTATCTGCCTGTGTAGACTTGGAGAAAATATATCGATTACATTGTTTTCTTGTCTCGTAACTGTGTATACTGTATTCTGTGTGTCCTGTTTTTAGCTTTGTCAAACCTTCTCTTACACGTTGAAGTGCTTGCGTCACAGCCACAATGGCTTTGACTCTGAGCTATAAATATTACCACTTACATCACTTCGTGAAAGGAAAAAAAAAACTCAATTTAAGCTAAAAATTGGCAATCTGAAAGCTCAGTCCAAATCTCTTTGAGACATAAGTAAAATCATACAACCCTTTTGTGAGAGCCAGGAAAAATGTTTGTGTGCGTTTTGAAGTGTACTGAATCAGCACTCCCAAACATCTACAGTATATAAGCCCATGCAAACAGGAATGGAATTGACTGATCCTTGTCAGTAACTCATTTCACGGGATCATTTTTCTGCATCAGCTGCATTTTTGCTGAAGAAATGAATGCATTTATTTTCATAATGACATGGAGGAAAAGAAAATAGCTTTTCATGCTGAAACAACAATTCACTCCAATTGGAGGGGAAGGAGGGGTTCAGGGGGAATTTTACAGGGAACTATTTTTCTGGTGGTAACCAAAAGCTCAGAATCATCATTAAACTGGATAAAATATCAATTTCTTTCTTGAACAGATTATCTGTGGCATTTCGAAGCTGCTTGTTTTGGTTCTTTTGTTTCTTAAATAGCCTGAAAACGTGGGCCGTGTCTGTTTTTTTAATAGACATGCAGTTCTTCAGGTTTAATCAAACCCTGTAAAGACATTGTCTCAAAGTATACTGATTGAAGTTTTTGTGCGCACCTCTCTTGTCAACTTCCATGTGTTGGTTTAATACGTTGAATCTTGGGAGCTGATGAAAATCATAGTGACAATGAAGCAACCCAAGCAGATGTTGGCAATGAAAAATAGATGGACTGTGATGTCAGATGTGGAGTTGTTCAAGCTGGAGCACCTTTGACAGACAGCAGCTACAGAACTGTGTAAAAGCATGCTGTGATGCCAGTTTTTACAGAAAGACATGTGCACTTTAATCATTTAATGTAGTTGCAAAAACACTTTGACATAGTTGATTTTGGCATTGCTGGTTCAGGAGCATCAGGTTCACCCAGATGATCAGAAAAGCAGTTACTGCATACATAAAACTTGTGTATAACCTTGATCTGTAAGGACAGATGGGTGGAACTTTGCTCCAGCGCAAGGTCTGTTAGTTTAACAAGAAGCAAATCAAATATTCTGTATATCAGCTTTAGTCTACCCACATCTCTTTTTTGCTACTGGAACATATATTGACAACACACTCTGGAGCTAAACTGATTCTTTTCATGATTGCAAACCAAGCTCTTTCCCACATCATTCTAGACAGATAAGAGCACTACTTGCAATTATTATCATTTATACTTTCTGGAACACATAAGTGCAATATTTTTCTGTGTGGTAATAAACCAGTACAAACTGTTAAAAAAAACATTACTGAAATCTTGCTGTGTGAGATCTGGTATAGCGTTCATATCCCACATAGAAGCTGCATTTATCTGAACCTGAAATGAGTTGAAGGCTGGAGCGTGAACTAAGCTGACAGGGAAAGAGATGAAAAAAGGATTTGACATCTCCAAAGCTAGGTATTAAGAGAGCTGCCAGGCTCAGAGGTGCATACACAAGCAGGCAGACATTAAAGTTTCAGAGTCCCAGGTCCTTAGAATGTCCTGTCTCTGTCTTAGTAGCCTCTGTCATTTGATTTCCTTCCCCTCCCTTCTTAGAAACCAGAATTGGCCATCTCGAGCTTGCTTGCTTGCACCGGTCCTCCAGTGCCCCTTATGTCAGGCAGTCTCTGTCCCCTCTAATTTTACTCTGAGTGGCCTTTACACAGAACACAAGGGTTATGATTGTCCCCTGTGCTAGCTTCAGATCCAGGGGCTGAGTACGCCTCCAGGCTGGCTCCTTGCCCCCTACCTACCCCTTACCTTCCAATCTAATCGTACTTAACCAAGGCAAGGGACAACCAGACAGTGGAGTTGGGGTCATGTGGAGGTGAAGTGGGGTATTCCCTCTGAAGGGTTATGCTTTCACAAAGGATCCAAGCAACTTCAGAGCGGTATGTTCTTCAGTCCTGACATAACAGGGTTAGCCTGACTCGAAGGGGGCCTCTCGTTTTGTCAGCTTACCTTGTATTCCTCAAATATAGCGCTTACCAACAAGCCCACACACTGCAGGCTGCAGTCTGCTGGACCCAAGGCTCTAGGAGCTACCATGAGGGGGTGGTGTACATGTGTGTTTGTCCCTGAGCTTCTACGTGGGCAAGAGTGTCTATGTGTGTGTTGGTGGTTGCGGGGCCTTGGGAACCGAGAGTGGGAACCTCCTGACTGCAACAGTGGCTGCTACCTTGGCAACCCAGGAGGGAAATATGTGTTGAATGATGAGTGGGAGATGGATCTGTGTGGGGAATGTAGCACTGTTTATGAATTTAATTATTTAAATTGACTCAATACATGCCACATGTTATGCTCCTACTGTACTGCTAGTATTTAAGTCACTGTGATCTTTTAATTTTTTCATGTTTATCCATTATTGGAAACACATGTAGCTGGTACAGAGCACCTTTTCAAATGTTGAGCAGTGGCAACCGGTCAAAAATAGCACTACTTCAAGTTGCTACAGCAGCGAGGGGCAAGAAGTCAGGGAAAGGACCAGGATGGAAGCAGTAAATGTTCCACATTTATGTTGAGAAATTATTATTTGTTTTGCCTTCCCTTTACCTCACACTAAAATAAGGATATATTTAATACTGATCATACATTTTGTATGGAAAAAACTGGCCCTGATGATTGTTTAGCATCACTGGCTCATGGTTCTGATAATCACTGCATAACAGCAGAACCTTGCTATTTAATTTGTCTTCTCATGTCTTCTGAACGACATAATTACTCAGCTCCTGCAGTATATAAGAAAAGCACTAGGAAACTATAACTATATAAAACTATAAATATATGTTAATTTTAAATACAATGAAATAGAAAATTATCCCAATTTTTTATTGCTATTTATATATTTCGTTTAAAAATTAAATATTTATTTATCTGCAATATTCTCTGTACATAATCACTATTTTTATAGAAACAGGAAACACAGAGAGAAAAGACTAAAGGAATTCATTTGAACAAATTGACCTTACAGATTTCTTCTGCTGTAGCTGCAACATTGTCATGAATATTTTGATAACAGTGTCAGCAGTTGATTAAACGCTAAATAAGTTCTGGGAATATTATCAGTAAGAGTTGATTGCAGAAACACTATTGGATGGAGTAGAAAGTTCTTCCAGCTATGCATTTAATTTGGCAACACTTTAGATCAAAGAGTATATAGTGTGTTGTGTGAGCCCTGCCTGATGATTGCAGGAGATGAAGATGCTTTCATGTCTGTAGTACAGGCTCTTAGTCACGTAATATAACAAAAGGCACAAAATAATGACAGCCACTTTGTACCCGGGTCTCTTATTTGTGCACCTTATAGCATATGATTGTGTACCATATTGTTTACATCACAGAGTCATGCTTATTATTATATAACTGATTGCATACCTGTAAATTCAGTGCAACCATGATTTTTGTGCTTATCAAATAAATATCCATGTAATTTTGTAGAGGTATGTTAATGTTAATGTACTCTTTCAAGCTCTTATGTGTGATTGTGTGTGTGTTTGCAGAAGGGAAAAAAAGAAAGATGAAATTACATATTGGTGCCAGCAGGCAGGACACCAGCTTGAAGTACACTCATTTTCTCATCTCACACATTGGACAACCTGCTGCTCCTCAGGAAACAAATATGGCTTAGTCATAACTCTTCGCCAACACACCAAAGAGCTACTCACATGAAATAGCAGTGATTTTACCACTGAAAAACATGCTCACCTCCCTAAATAATTTATGTCCGATTGGACAAAACACCTGCCAAACGAGTGGCGGTGGGTTTAAATTAGCCCCCACCTCTTCACTTTGACAGAAATGTAGCTTTCTATGAGGCGCTATAGTGATATAGCGGTGAACACATATTATCATTATCATATAACTAGTGCTTCATTTGAGGTTTGCATTATTAGATTTACACATTTATCTTAAGTAGATGCTTCTTAATGCGACCAAGCATTTTCCTAAGTTCTTGTTACTGCTGGAAAATTAGCAAAGGTTAAAGGCAATAAATATTTCAACTCAGCAAAAGGCTATGATAATTGTTTTTATTCAAATGAATTAGTTAATTAATCAATGTAGCCAGCTGATTGCACAATGTTGACTTTTCCTGTTGGCTAAAACCTCATTAACTAATAGAAAAGACATATTAAAGGGTTTTTCCACACATTTTCACAAGAAATGTATGTTCCACAGTGCAAACACAGTAGATAGTTTATGCCTAAAATAACTCTGTGGGTCTTATATTTTAATCAGGCATGCAGCTAAGGTGAAATTATTAAATTATTCGAAAAAGTTAAAAATGCACAAACATCTTTTGAAAAAGGTCCAATCTCAGCTTTTTTTATGTAGTTGTAAAGTTTTACAGTTTTCTAATAACCTTAGAAGACTCTGAGCTGACCTTGTATTCCAGTAAGACACCATGCTAAGTTAAGTGGTGTTGAGCCATATTAAACTGCTCCAGAATCGTGCTAAAGTGTGGCGCGTTGAGCCGGAACTGTGATGGTGTGATCCAAATTCAAGCAGCATGCCAGCTTACCCTGCTGGGGAGCACTGAGGTGGACACAGGAGGTGCTGTGATAGGCTGAAGCAAACCATGCTGCCTGTTGTGTCTGCATGTGTGTACACTGTAAGTTAAAACTCTGTTGCCTTCATATACATAAAGCATGGATGCATATAGGTAGAAATATCCTGGAAAAACCTTTTTTAAGTTTGTGGATTCACAAATGACACAATGATGGATACTTTAATGACATGCTTGTTCACTACTCACTGCCTTGCTGCAAGCTTTACCCTTTACGTGCCACTGTGATTATGCAGTTGTGTTCACATGCATGTGTGAACGCATGTACAGTATGTACATCTGTGTTAGTTTGGCATCTCCCACCATTCCTTGTAAATTCCAGGCAGCCAGGCAGTCTGCCGGTGGTTTCCTGCTGCTTGATGCTCCATAACAGGCTGGAAGTGGTGGGAGGAATCCCCTCCTGGAGCTTCTCTCTTGCTGTAGGCAGATGCCTCTTCTGTCTACCCTCATCTTCTGCTCACCTGGGGAATGATGCCAGCCGGCAAAGCCCGCTCCTACTCTTTTCTTTCTAGCCCCGGAGGCTGTTAAACGTGCCAAACAAGGAGCTAAAGCTGAATGGGGGCTCAAAAATATGCCAATATGAGCTCAAGATCTCCATGTATAGAAAGTTCACTTCCAATTAAAGCACACACATGCAAATAACATACATATAGCAGCTGGTGAAAACCACATTCATCAGAGATGCAATCAAATCAAACACAGTTTTACGTTTGTTTTCAGGATATAATTAGTTTTTTATGTGTTTGTACACACAGATACACACAATATATTTACCTATACTAACCTGTCACTACATACATGGTTGCCAGTTGAGGTGCTCCTTGAGTACTGAGTCTGTTAGTACTATTAAGCACAGAGCCAGGTCCAAGGCCATGTATGACTGCTTTTTACCTGGACTTTCGCTTCATTGTAGATTTTGAATGTCACCTTTCTTTTTAAAGATGAGTAAGAGGGGTGAGGAAGGTGCTGCGAAAGTAGGAGGCATGAATTAAAGAAGCAGCAAACGCAATAGAGGAGCATTATAATGCCAAGCATCAGCTTGGCTCATCTGGAATCTCAAATGGATGAACTGAACAGTTACTATTAGGCACACTGCTCGACTGTATTGCATGTTGTTCTCTTTCTTTTTGGCAAGCCAGTTCTAAATTAAAGCTTTGATTTATTCACTAAAATATTTTGGCTACTTGTCTTATTTATCTTCATTATTTATTGTTTATTTTGATTTATGTGCATATGACCAAATGTAACACCTGATGTCAGCTGAGAGTCTGGGAAGAAGAGGATAGCGAAGAAAGAATAGCCAGATATAAATAGCAGTAGTCTCTTTGGGATGGCAGATTTTTAATTAACAATAGAGTGTCTGATAATCCACCGTTAATCCTGGGGAAAAAAAAGGGAGGAGAGGAAAGAAGAGAAAATCATCAGTTGTTTGATGTTAGGACTACAAGTCCCCTCCTGGCTCTTTCCCTTTTCGCTTCTGAGCTGTTATGCGCTGGGACATCCATAGCCCAAATGTATTTGTTTTGTGAAACAGCCATGCTCCATATTTTGTGATTCACTTTGTCTCGGACTAAACGCTGTCTATTCCCATTAGCATGAATCTGTGTGCAACGCTCCTCTAAAACTGTCTGGGATTTCTGGGGTTTGTGTGGCGTTTGTGGATAGAGGCTGTTTTTGAAAACTAGCAGACTGAGGGCTCTGACGGCCGGGGGCATGTACGTAAAGACCTAAGCCTGTTGAAAGACTTGTTTCACTGGGGAAACATTGGGAGATGTCAGGCCTGCTTCTGAGGAAAATGGGATGGTATTTTTCTTCCACAGCAGGAAAGAAATAAACAAAGACATTCTTTGTACCTGCTATAACAAATTTTACTAGTTTCAGTTATTTATCAGAAATAAAATAGACTTTATAAATGACATTGTAATTCCCATCTGAAACGGAGTAAATTGTAAGTACACCGAATCATCCGTACTGCCTGAATAAAAACTAGAAAAGTGTTGCTAAAAAATAGGATTAATTTTATACTTGGTTTCAAAAGTTAAACCAATGCTTTTGGACCTCTGGGCAAGAATAGGTGAGCTGCCTTAAAATGACAATAAAAATGTACAAATTATAGTGTTGTTACTTAGTCAGGTTGGAATCATAGGAAACTGATGCACTTAAAACTAGCCAAACACATCATTTTCACACCTCCAACTGCAGACAACACAGTAGTCAGACAGATAACTCTTGCATGTACACCACTAACTTGCACCAGTGCTAACATTTTATCCTTTTAGATATTTTGCAACAACAGCATCACAGTATAAAAAATGGTACCATAGGGATAATTCTCCAGCTATCGTTATTGTCTCTTTTCAAATTGTCTTTCTTTAGGCAATCAAGATGTCTTAAACACCAGACATTATATTAGAACACCCAAATTCCCAGTAAAGATGTTTTCAGTTGCATTTATCCATTTCCTTTTCCAGACAGCTAACTTTCATGACTTTGTATTAAATTGTCACACTGCTTCTTTGTCTTGTTAAATTTCTGAGTCACCATTCAAGTAATGTAAATACAACTTTCTTGAAGCAATATCAGCTACACATGTATGTAAATTTATCCTTCACAGAGAAATTCAGAAGCAGCAGAATGTTTCATGATTGCATTTGTCCAATTGTGTATTGGCATTGGAGTGAATTATGTAATCCTCCTCCTGTGCATGTATACTGAGGTAAGGACAGTCGTCCAATTGGCCCAACTGAGGAAAAGCGCTGGGAACTTGCATATAACGATAACTACGTCATCCAAGTTGTGTCTGTTGTTTAAAGTAAATTCATTTTATTGGATCTGATCAATGTTCTGCATTAGTTTATAGAAGTTTATAAAGTTAAAACAAACAACAACTTAAATGGCTAAAAATAGCATCTTTAACATCTTTTTTCTTGCATTTCAGGTCAGAGTCTGGGATACGGCTTTGTCAATTACATCGACCCAAAAGATGCAGAGAAAGCCATCAACACGTTAAATGGACTCAGACTTCAGACCAAAACAATCAAGGTAATGAACAATGTACATTCACAGCTCAAAATCAGAAAAGAATAAAAAAAATCCAATCATGTATTTCATAAAGTTCTGGATGTTATGTTAAATTATAAACTTGCTTTCTTCTGTCTAAAGAGCCCTTTTAGACAGTGATGCTGTTATTGAATGTGCTAGGGGGCAAGATTGGATTACCACACATGAGCCACAGAAATTAAACACCATCTAAATCAAAAAGACACATTTAAAATCTTTTGACTATGGTTGATATGCTAATTACTTCTCTAAATGTCAACATTTAAAGGTGAAATTATATAGATATCAGAGAGTGAAAGGGGAGAAACATGTCAATCATCCTATTTTCCCAAATAACTGCAGTCTCTGTTATTGCTTTTTAAATGGCATGACTAACAGCCAGGCTTAGTTTCTTCTTATTGAAGTAGGGTGGATAAATGTGTGCCAGCACTGCACTTCCCTTCATATACACAATTTTAGACTCTTGATTTTGCAGATGTGTTACGACAACATTTCCTGGCTCAGTTTGTCTTCTGTTGTCCTCTCTCCTCTCCGCCTGCTGCGTTGTTGCTGTTAAGCTGGGGCATAATCTGTTGCTCTGTGGCAATCCTTGCGTTCTCGCTATCTGTCATCTGATTTAATCTGATCTAGTCCAATCTAATGTAATCTAATAGGGTAGGATTAGCCTGTTTGGGAGTTAGAAATCCCTAGTGGAATCCCAGTATTCCCTAGACAGTATAAACTGTATGGTTTGGAAATGATACAGCACAGTATTCCACATCGCTGTTTGTCTGATGTGAGATCCATAATGGTTTCATATGTTTGTTAAAGATGGTAGGTTTATGTGTGTTCAATATTAATGAGCTAAGACTGAAATGTTTAGATGAGCCAATAGCATATTGTGTGTGCATAAATACAGTCAATGATACAGCATCAAATCACTTCTGTTATATATTTTATTGACTGTAATTCACTACAATGCACTAGCGACCTGTCCAGGGTGCACCCTGTATCTCCTGGTAATAGCTACGATAGGCTCCTGCACCCCAAACACCCCTGAACTGGATTAAGCAGTATGGGTGATGAATAAATGAATGGATATTGTAATTTGGTTTCTTCCCTAACTGACTCTTTTGGTTTGTTTGCTTTCATGCCGTGCTTTGGTTGCATAAAAAAAAGTTTCCAAACAAAACTCTGAACTGCTTATTCCAGTTAAGGGTTGATGGAGCCTATCCCCGCATTCATTGGGCGAGAGGTGTGATCCACCCTGGACTGGTTGCCATGACAGATCTCAGCAATAATCACTGGAATATGAATCCAGGTTGTTTAATTCAAAGAGCCTTTTAAAAGTGGAGCTTGCAAATGACATCTTTCAGACAGACTCAAAGAAATAAACCTTTAAAATGAGCAATTTTTAAAAGAGCAAGAGGTTAAGATTGTTAACAGTGTGTGGCAATTCACATTTTTTACTGTTACACTTTGGTGACATAAGAGGTCTCTTCAAATTACTCTTGTGATAAAGGCCATCTTTGTAATGGCAGATGACAACACTGATACTATCACTCTGTCACACTTCACTTCCTTCCTCTGAATACTTTCCTGGCTTGCTTTCTCTCTTCATAAACGACGGAAACCCCTAAAGGTCTGACGGTAAATTAAAAAGCAGTGCAGTAACTCGAAAATTAAGTTTTTAGCTGTTTAATGTTAAACCCTATTTCTGCCGCAATGCCTGAGAGGAAACACTCAACCCAAAGATTCAGATTCTCCTTGGTGATCTTTCTCCTTAGGTGTCTATGACTTGGTTTCACTTCTGCGGTTTCCTCCGTCGTGACACCTCTGATTTTGTCAGTTGTGGTTGGGATGCTGCTTTTCCTGCAGAGGTGTGAGGGGAAGCAGCATGCCAAAGGTGTGAGGAGTTCACAGTGACATGTGCACACACAATCTGAGACACATTTATCCAGCGTGTTCTTGTGATTACTTTAATCTTCACACAAAGTTTTTCTAACTTTTCCTGCGCACAAGCACACACTTCTGTTTCACACAAGCGCCACACCACACGTGTGCACACGACTGCTCACAGCTTGAGGAGGTGTTGATGGATTAGACATCTGGAGTTGGCTGACAAGGAGAGAAAATGAGGGAGAGCTGTACAGTGAAGAAAAGAGGCGCACAAAAGAGGCAGACTCTGGAAAGGTTTAAGGGAGGCAGCATGCAGGAAGGAAACAGCCGGAAAATAACCAGGCAGCAAAAAGAGAAGGGAGATGCAGAGAGGAGGAAGGCGAAAGAAGAGCTGAACAGATAGGCTGAAGAGGGAAATGTGTGAAAGAGAAGTGAAACATGGGGAAAGCCAGCTGCTCCCAATCCTGTTCTCTCACAACCAGGATTTCCACGCTGGTACTAGAGGATATGGCTGTATTTTTACTATATTTGCCTGACTTCAACCTTATTTGATGATTTGTCTCTTTATTTGTCTGAGGTCATGAAAGGAGTGGGGGTGAAAAAAAGCTGCTTCAGTCAGCAGCAATTGTAATGGGATTTACTGACTTTCACCACTAAAAAATTCTGTCTACAAGTGAAAATGTTGTGGAAGTTTATAGCAGATTTACTGATGGGAGCTTCAAAGCAAAGTGCTCTGAGTTCCTGTCATTTGGACCATTACAGGTAACATAAATTTTAATCAGTCTTTTAGGAAGAATGAAAGACATTCCAACCAAAGCTGATTGCTGTCATGTCAACTCCATAGTCTAAAGAAAACAGATGAATTAAATCTTTTGTCAGGTTGTCATTTAAAATGTTGCTTAGAATCAGTCGGAACAAAACGGCTTTTCTGCCTGAATCTTTTCAATGCAAAATGTTTCCCACTCAGGTCGAAGCTTCTTGTGTCCTGCAGCAAACAAGTGGATGAAATATTAAAGATTTATGTCTACAACTATCTATGTAATTTATGGTCTTTTTTGTAGGACTTTGTTTTCTTTACTTCTGTTTTAATTTTATTTAATTGTCTTTGTTGTTTTACTTTACTTAAAGGGCTAAATAGAGTTGGTACAATGTGGTAAAACGTTCAATCTTTTTAAACAACGATCCCTATAGAAAGAATAATAAAGTCTCCCTTTCATCCCTTGATAATGATCCTCTAATGCTGTTTATTTTTGCTTCTCAGGTGTCATATGCGCGACCCAGCTCGGCCTCCATCCGTGATGCTAACCTTTACGTGAGCGGCCTGCCCAAGACTATGACCCAGAAGGAACTGGAGCAGCTTTTTTCCCAGTATGGACGCATCATCACCTCCCGCATCCTCGTTGACCAGGTCACAGGTATCCATGGGGCAGCACCTCCTTTACCCTAAAACTTTTGCCCTCATCTCACGATTTTTGTGGGATGCAATGAAATCTTGTTAATTGGGGCTCAGTATTTCCTCGTGAATATAGAAAATGACATTTAATCAGTTTCATCTTATTTTTCTAATTATAAATGTCATTATATGTAATTTTCTTTCTTTTGTTTACTGGAAAAATTGAATGAGCACACTGGTCACTCTGCAAGACTTACATGGAGATGCAATATCAGTCAGTGTTTTTTTATGATTGGCACTGCATTTCAGTGTTAAGCAATGTGTGATTAAACTACGTTATGCCTCACTTCCACAAAAAAGGTTTAAAATCAAGCAGGTAGAATAGCAGATCAACACTCAAACAAAACTTCTGAAAACAAGATTGCAACTTTATCTTTGTGACTTAAAATTCTTCCCTAAATGTGTTAAAATAATAGAATACCAGGCTATTTGTGGAAGTATAATAAGTAAAGAAGCAATGATACAACATCTGTAAACATTTTATGGAGGTAAGAGACTATGATCATCCCAATATGATGTTCAGCAGCTGTTTTCCAACAACTTTATATAAATTAGCTGAAATTATAGTAAAATTAAATTAAATGAAAATAATCATTATGAGTAAAGAGATTTGTCTGACAGTGAAAATAAGTCAAATGGTATCAATTAAAGGAACAGTTAACCCTTAAATCAAATATATGTCAAATATCTCAAGCATAGGTGCAAAAAAAATGTTTTATGTCATCATGAAACTCATTCCTGGTAACAAACACATTTCTGCTCTGATGGCATTTACAGCCACTTTTGGCAAAACCACACTTACGGTATTTCCTACCCACGCTGGATGTAGCTGCAGCAGTCGCTGTCAGAAACCTTATGTAAGCATCAGTAGCAGCAGTTTGGTCTCAGCTCTAAATGCACCCATTTGTGGTTTAGCTAACTTGTAGAGAGAGGCATTATTTTATAATTCAACCTGAGGACTTTATTGTTCACATGATATGTTGTCTTTCCTTATTCATCAAAGTGATTAGTTTAATTCAGTCATCAAAAGGTTTTATTCATAAAATATAGCCTTTAAAAACTGTTGAATAACAGTGCTATCTATTTTCCATATGTTTTTTTTTTTTTTTTTTTGCTCCACAATCTGAATCACAATCAAGCTCTACAGCCAATATTTCCTCACACAGACCTCGACACCAGAAGATAGAAATTTCAGTGGGAGGCAGCTTTACCTCTAAAAAATGATATTTTTCATACTTGCAAGGATATCTGCCTATATGAGAAAAACATTGCTTTCGCTCATGTATTCCAGCTTTAGTGCCTTTCGCATTACACAGTGAGTGACCTAGACAGGCAATTTTGCCATTATGAAAACAACGATTACATGAGACGCATGTGCGGCAAAATGAACATGCTCAACAACTACACACTCCCTACACTACATAACATCCCAAACACAGAAATGAATCACATTGGCCTGTTGTATTGCAGAACCCCTCCAGCATGTCTCTTAGATCAATTTCAGCAGTTGTGTGAATGCCTGCAGGCGCCAACCTGCTCCAGCATTATGTGCAATGTGTACTGATGAAGCAGAGAAGGAGCAACATGCTGTAAGCCACTCATTTGCCTAAGTAGTATAAATCACTGCTGGCAGTGAAGTGCATGACTGTCTGTACACACTGAGCAGAGGAAGAGCGAAGAGAAGAGGAGAGGGGAAGGGAAGGGAAAAGCAACGGTAAGAGGGCGTAGATGAGAAGAGGAAGGGCGAGGAAGGAGCTTATGAACAAAATGTAGAGGCCATCCAGACATATCACCATCCTTCCTGTCTGTTGATACAAATAGGACAATTATAACACCCTAACTCACTATATAAGGAGATAGTTAAACAGCACCTACTCATCTCTGACCTTTCCTTTGCATTAAGGCTCAGGCCTCATATCATGAATAAAAAAGGCAACCACAGGCAGTTGTGGTTACAGCGAGACAAAGTTTTTAAGCATTCGCTGCACGTAAGGCTCCGAAGTGGCTCAATCATTCATTGTGTTCATTCTTCAGCAGCACAAGGTCAGTTTTAAAGTTGAGGGTCTCACATGTCCAGATGAAATACTGTAATATGGAGATCAAGCAGAAAACATAAATGAGGTCTCTCGTGTAGGTTCCTTTATTTGAAGCAGGCACTTTAAAGCTTAAACTTTTTCTCATTTAAAATGCACCAGGTTTATAAAAACTGAATCATTTGAGCCACTGTCAACATGATACAATTTACAGACTACAGTATGGATCCAGGAATGATATGTGAATTACTTTCACAATTTTGTCATTTTTCTATCTGACAACTGGAGAAATATGTCAAATAATTAATTTTCCATACCGTGTGGTCCAGTTAAGGGTCATAGGTAGCTGGGGCATATACTGCCTCCCACTGAAGTAACAGAGCCAAGTGGCCTCTGAGCAAGGCGAAAAAGGAAACACTTGTCTGATACGAGAACTTCATGTTCATCTTAGGAGATGAAACTTAAAGGAGAACTTCGCTTTTTTTTAACCTGGGGTCTGTTGTCATCTTTCCTTCCATACATGTTAGTGATGTAGAGATGAGATAGCAAGATAGCTCCAGTATTTAGCTGGGCTGGAAATTAACAGTGCAGCTGATGACAGGTAGGGGGGCAATGGTTCATTCGCTGAAGTGCTCAGATAGTCTCGGCAAGCGTCCGACATTGTACTAGAGAGTAGAAATGAACGAAAGTATTTGTATT
>JBAMHX010000016.1:16494798-16525462 GCA_037177515.1 Pseudomugil tenellus | reverse complement strand
AAAAATCACGTTTTTATGGCAAATTTAGACGAATGAACAATTGCCCCCCTACCTGTCATTAGCTGCACTGTTAATTTTCAGCCCAGCTAAATACTGGAGCTATCTTGCTATCTCATCTCTACATCACTCACAAGTATGGAAGGAAAGATGACAACAGACCCCAGGTTAAAAAAAAAGCGAAGTTCTCCTTTAATAAACTCAGTCTAACAACGAGCCGTGTCACAGTCTGAAATGGATCTAACATTATTAGTAGATTTAATTGAAGTCAACATGTTATAATATATCTAAGCTAAAAATAACACGTCGAGCAACTCCGCTGATTTAAACCCTCTTTATTCACTTTTTCCAGTTATTCTGTCAGCAGTTTTGGTCAAATCCCTTCAGTTATGGAAAATTAGTCCACAATAAGCTTTAAAAATTAAACATACCTTTGTATTTAGGGTAGCTGTCATGTTTCATGATGACAGGAATTACAACTAAAAAGTAACAGAAATAAATCAATCTCCTTCTTGCTCTGCAATTGAGATCAACTAATCTCAACATATTCGATTGTGATTTTAAAATGATTAATGTTTAAGCCTATGTTATAAGTACAAAATTAGGAAAGTTTGAAAATCCCAGTTTCTCATTCAACAATTTTACAAAGTTGCAACAACACAAATAAAACCAGATTTTACAGCTGATACAAGTGCTCTCCAAATTCAGCATGAAGCTGAATATCTGAGCAGGTGACGTCAGCATTGATACATTTCATTCAACGTAATCCTTCTTTCTATTTCCTCCTATACAAAGTAGCAGGCACACAACTCTGACATAAAACGGTACATTGGTCAGTAAAAATACAAAGCAGGAGATGTTTTTCAGCCTACTAACACCCTCGCCTACACTAATTGCTGTCCTAACAACTACCCTGGCCACCTGCCTCTGAACTGAAACAAACACACATTGTGTATATGCACACTCGCACAAAAAAAGATAATGTGAAAGAGGGATGTTCTGCAAGGTGCCCCCAGAGGGCTGAGGATCAGCAGGAGAAATGTTAATGATTAATTAGATCTTCGAGTTGCTGGTGATTAAAAACATGGAGGACTTTAGAGCGGCCCTGAGAGAAGCATGCTGGCATCATTGACTCATCTTTTTCTTCTCTCTGATACTGTATGGACAGAAGAAACACATCCACCCACGCACTCAGTGCCATTAAGAAAGAAATGGGCTGCAAATTAATACTCTCCTGTGTCTCCTAGAAATGTAAGCACAGAGAAAACTGTGGAAAAGACAGAACGACAGGAAAGAATCACAGACGAGTAACAGATTGGTTTTGACACATCTGTAGAAGGAGCTAATGTCAGCATTATCACAGGGAGGATAGTGTGCAAGTCTATAGAAAAACAAACTGTCATTAAGACCTGACTTCTCCTGGGTTGCTTCCACATATTTATTAAATAAAAGACCAAATCATTTTCTAAAATTAAATTCAACTGTGATTTACTCCTCCTACCAACAATGATTTGAGGCACACAGAGTAAACAGTACAGAAATACATAGTGACAGCAGTGTTTCGGAAAGTTGTTGAAGTAACAGATATTCTCCAGTGACCATTGGCAGATGGGCTGATGATCCGCGGCTGCTGCTCTGCTAAATTGGTAACTTGGAGTCTGTTCTCCGAATGCCCTCCTCATCAACAGGATGCACCCTGCAGTCACTGTTCTGTTCATCAAGAGGCAACTTAAAAACACCACTGTTAGCATCATTCACAGTTAGACACAGCTGAAACTAAATCCACTGAAAGTGCCAGATTGCTCCAGAGAGTCCAGGAGCGAACACAGCATCGACTTGACAAGGGTATCGCTCCATCTCTCCTTCTTCTCTTCTTTCCTCTACATATTGATTGCTTCTGAATGGATAAGCATATTTTTTCTCTTTATCAGTGCAACTAGTGCCAGGTTTCCTCCCCTGTCTTTCTCTCTAACCTTCAGGGAAAGCACTGAGACTGTTTTTTTCTTATCATGCCGCTGTTTTAAGCAAGCCCCAGTTTAAAACAGACATAATATCAGACAGCACTGATCAATAGCTGCCTATTCCTAGACCCTGCTCCTGGACCTGTATGTTCACAGAGGTCAATGCTTACCTGATCAATGACTGCAAATACAATTGATCCATGAGAATGTCTTTTGCAAACGACAGCTGTAATGTGAAACTAAATTGCTGCTCAGTTTGTGAAAGGATTGACTGCGAAAAGGCTGATGCCTTGTTTTCTTTTGTGGGATGGAAAGTGTTAGTAGGAAACATTCCCATGGTAACAAGTGGCACAAAACACATGATGGTAATTACTACAGTTAGATTTTAAAAGTAGAATGTATAAGTTTTATTTTTCAACACTTATTAATTTATTTGTATATTTAACCCATTAAAGTCGGCCCAAGAAAAATGGGCATAAATTTCAGATTTTAATCTCTTTATTTGAATCTTGAAAATGTGAAAAGAAAAAAAAAAGATTTGTATATTCCCTTTCATTGCTTTGTGATATGTCAAAATAACTACATTGCCAAAAGTAAGTAATTTATTGTGTCATTATGTGGTGCAACAGGTCTCAGAAACTGTATATATCAAATATGACACATACAGCATTAAGGGGTTAATAGATGTATGGTTATTCTTCTATTAAATTGTGTTGCTGGGATCAAAATCTAGATGATATTGTAATTTCAAATGTTCAGCATTTTAGGCAGTGGTTGGTGGTGTTTTTAAAGTGCTTTATAAATAAAGTTGGCACAGCTTCTTTTGATGATAGGAGTCAGACTTATGCATAATGCATGTGCATAATTTTTATATTTTATCATAACTGTATCTATTGCTTGTTTTTATCATTTCTTACTATGTTGTAACCTTTTTTGGCTCCAATTCTTCCACATGGGGGTCCTCCAAGAGGGTAGTTGTGTCTAGCCGGCCCATAGGGCCTTGGGATTGGGAATCCCCTGGACCTGGGACACTGGGAGGGGTTCTGCAAAATGTGTGGAGTCTATACTGGTCTATCCGGGTTGTAGTGGGGTTCCTTGTGACCACAGACTCTGACACCTCTCACTGTAGAAAACCACCTATAGATGCTTTTCCTTACTGGATCTGTGTGTGCATGCACGTTTTGTGTGTGTGTGTTTGTGTGTGGGTCTATTTGTGGGAGGAGCGAGTTTTTGTTATTTGTTGTTAGATGTTTTTTATTTGTTGTCATCCTGTTTTTTAATTTTATTTAGTGTTTTGAAACACTTTTTGTTGTATGAAAAGTGCCAGGAAGCTTTATTTGAAAAGACTTTTTCAAACATTTAAAATATTCTTAGTAGGGTTATGGTCTGCACAATGTGTAAGCCATGTTTACTATTGTTTTCTCACACTCCTGGAATAATTTTTCCTTGAATTTGGATCTAATTAATTCAGGCATTGCCATCTTCTGTGTAATCGTAAAAGAAAACATCTATGTATAAGCCAGCCACTGGGTGATATTCCTGAGGCTACACAGGAAGGCAATACGAAGGCCTACTTTAACACAACTGTTTATTATTTTTCTCTTTTTTTTTTCTTCTATTTTCCACAAAATGAAATGCCATGAGTATATCAGACTTTCAGGAAACAGTATATCCCAGTAAAAAGGAATTAAAATTTCCGAAAAGGTGGGACCAAGTGCTGGAACAGTAACAGTCTAGAGTTACTGTGATCTAAAAGTTGCACTAAACATTCTCAGAGGACGTTGTACAGTGTAGAGACGAAACCTCAAAGTTTGATGTTTTGCCATCAACCACGGTTTCCATTTTCTCTCCCATACAGCAACAGACTGATCATGTCTCATCCCACATCAATGCAGATCACAAGTACATGTCCAGATGTTGGCAACAGCAAGTAACTCGTATTAAAGCCTATTTAACTGATCTGAAGCATGGCTGCACTTAAGGGCTAGAGTGGCACAGGTGGGAGGTCGCAAAGGGATGTGGTGGCTCCAACACTGTTTGCAGCTTCATTTATTTCTTTTTTTATTATTTAACATTAAACCTATAAGATACTTTTCCAACCACAAATTGTTCATTTTAAGAGTATGGTTTATAAGTCTTTGTAAAAGCTTTAGTAAGGAATTACATTGTTGGTTCTAAATCTAGTTTCAATAATTTCAGCAGAAACTGTTGCATGCTTAAAGAATGAGAAGCTATTCTGCGTGAATTGAGTTAAATTACGTGTTAACAAGTAAAACATATCAATTGCTGCACTATTTTTTCTTTTCATCAGGAGGTTCTTAACCATTTGCTTACATCTGAGGGGTTTTCTCCTTAATTTACAACACATCCCAAATTTTCATTAGGCCTACTGCAATTTCAAATAAGCCGCATTATAATCTTAATCTATTATAATAAAGGCTTGCATGTAGAGAAACATGCAAAGTCACCGCACATAAATAAAAACAAAATAAAAAAAAACAATTTACAGTTGACAAATGTGTCTTTCAAAGGTGCAAAATAACATCTGCATCAAGTTAGAACATCTGTTTCAAATAATATGCTATATGGGACATTTACACACAATATACAGGGAGGAAAACATATCAATGTATTCATTTAGCACGTGGAAAGTGCATCAAGCCCAAAAGCATTTTTCCCATAGAAACTCTGCCTATATTTAACATTTTTCAACTGTTTGTGTTATTATTATTATTAGTAGTAATTGCACACACGTGGTTGCGGTTTTTGTCTCAAGAAGGACACATTGAAACAAAGCAAGGAGATGCAGACAAAACATTTTTTACCCTTGTCTGAATATTTTCGATTAACTAAGAAACACTCAAAACATATTGCATATAGTTGGAGCTGTTGGGGGAACTCAGAATTGATTTGGAGGTACGAGGAGGAATCACACATTCTCTGTAAAAGCGGAAAGTACAAACAACAGCCTTAGTCATGTTTTAGTCATATTTTTACATGACTATCCATACCTCCTTTATCCTATATGGATGTTTTATTATATGCTGATTATTCTTTAGTTGACCTTCTACTGGATTTATACTGAATTTTACTTCATCCATTGTTCACATCTATTAGGTCATGTTGGCTTTATTACCCAGTACTCCCAATTCCATAATGTTGATATTCCTTTTACGATTTCTCTCCAAAATTGCCACACTACCACAAAATGCTCAATACACCGAATTATATAGGGTGTGTGGTAAACACATTTAACACATTTGCACCTGCCAACATTAATGCAACTCTCAGTAAATCACCTGCTTGGTTCAGTCTGCTTGGTTTTTGGTTCAGTCCCATATGCAAGATTAAATTGCACACACAAATTACTACATACAAGTTAGGATCTTAGTAGATTTGGCCCTCAGAACATAAGTGCACCAAAATATTTAATAACAGTATCAATATTAGGATAACTACTACTACTACTACAAATATTAGTAGCAAAAATAATGATGATAATAATAAATTAAAGTTATTTGTAATTAAACCGTTCCTTGCCTACTCTGGAAAGAACTTAAGCAAGTTTGCTGCTGTTGTTTATTGTTATGTTATTTGTAGTGGAAATGAGAGAGAGAAAAAAAACTAGACAATAAGGAAAAAAAAATCCATCCCACAATTCCTGATAAGATTTTAGTTGATTCAAAGTTGTTGCCAGGAAATTTTGACAGACCACTTTCAAAGAAGTTGCAACATTGTCAGTCGATCAATCTTACAGTTTTATATAGATGGGACTTGTCAGATACGATGATAATCAAAGTGCCTTTGAATAAATGGCCAGAATACAGAACAAAAGAAAATTATATATAGACTAATTAAAAAAAAATGATAGACAATCAAAAAAGAAAACAAGCTGTTAAGAAACACTATAAAATATTTAAATATGGCATGCAGTTGCAACAGGAACAAGGGCATAATTAGTTACCTGCTTGCAAAGATTTCAATAAAATGTAAGTTTAATGTTGATAAACTGTTAAGAAAGAACACCTTAAAGTGAAAACACATGACAATAAAACAATATTTTCAGCTCATCTCACATCCTCTGGAAGGCAGTCACTGTTTGTAGCGTAATGAAAGGATCAGGACATGTTTTTGTCCTGCTCTGTGGTCTGGCTTAAAGCAATGCCTTGAATGATCTTTTTAACTCACAAATTAAGCTTACAAGAGAAAAGTAGTTAGGCATAAAGCTTTGGGACTCTTTAACTACTTTAAAAAGTACATAAATTTGAGATGATTTACAGTATTCTTTAGTAGAACAGAGAGGAAAGTGCTGCAAGTCTCTGTGCTATTAACAGAAGGATAAAAGCCCTAAGTCTTCAAATGATGAAGACTTAAAGTAAAAATCTGAGTAAATAATTACTCCTTCTTCCTTCTTAGTTGGTCAAGTCCTGGTCTAATTTGTTTTGGGGTCAGTTTCTCTTTCTTTGAGCACATCATCTTAGACATTTGTGGTTTTATTCTGCTTCAGCTTGGAGTTGGATGCAGATGATAGAGACAAAGTGCACATGTGTGTTACATTGTGATGGGGGGTGTTTCCGTTTAGAAGCTTCACTCAGTGTACTTGTCCTGCTGCTTCGGACAACTTGAACCATTTAGTCATGGGAAGTGAGGTCTGTCCTACAGACACAAGTGCTTGTTGAGAGAGGGTGAAGCCTGCAGCAAAGCTGTAGTTCACACCTCTTCACTGGAATCAGTGTAGAGTGTAGCCACACTGAAGTTTGGGATTTCAGCTTTGGTTGAAATCAGATCAGATCTTTTAATATTGCCAGTCAATTTTTTTTATATCCCCACATTTTTGTGAATTGATTGTGTTTATGTCACAGACCTGGTAATGCAGCATAGAAAACAGTGTTTGTATTATAACCATGGACTGTATATAAACAGATAGACAGAGCCTCTGTGACATCAGCCGTAGGTTTATGAAGAGCTGAGATGAAGCATCATGGGCGCTCACCACCACCACCTTCTTGGTAGCATCAGTTGCTCCTAGAAAATACAAAAATCAGCAAAGAGGAGCTGAGAGGGGGCCTGTAAGTGTGGAGGTGGATGGTTAACATGAAACTCCAAGTAGCTTAAAGATAACCGAGCTAACTCAGATCCAACTGGAGCCAACCTACTGACTAGGATTATTAGTAAATGTACTTTTATTTCAGCTGACAACCACTTGTGTCATGCTTGGCAGATTTTGACAGCTTACACATTCACAGCTGTTAATTTGATCTAAATATTATATAATACGATCGGAATTTTTGGGCTAAATGAGCAATATGGTCATCTAAAGGATACAAATGTAAAGGATACAAAGACTTGCCCTTGCACACAGTCGCTATGCTCTCCTCTCTTTTGGCTTGAATAAAGACAATGTACAGTATCGCTGTCTGCCGAGTAGTAAAGAACAGAGGGGTCAAGGTAATACAAGCAAAGACTCACAGTATCACCTCACATCTTTTTGCCCTCAGTTTTTTATTTTATGTAATATTTTGTGTGCATTCTTTCTCTGTGATAACCCTGACACAGAAAAGCCACATACAGCAAAGCACATCAATACATCCATATGCGTACATCAGACAGATGGTTGGTGCTTTGCTCTGACAGAGGCTAAAGCACAGGGCGCCTCTACTCTGCAAAGTCTCTTTGCATCTCTTCTCGTTGCTTCTTCAAATACCATCTGTATTGAGGTACACTAATGCAACTTAAAACAAGGGCATTAATGTTTTTATGCTTCTAATAGGAAGAGGATTTCTTTCTCACTATGCCATGTCATAAATCCTTTGGAAGGACAAGTCTAATCATTTGATACAGTTATCGTAGTTCCTTCAGTACAGAAAAGGGATTAGGGCTGACTAGCATCACTAATTTCCTGAATCAATTTGATTAAATTCAAAACAACCTATTTTGATCCAATTCAATTGGATTTGATTGGATATTGATTCATTCACAGCTGACTTTGTAACAAAACAAATTTTTGTTGAATATTAACATTTTAGATGTTTTATAAAACACTTGAGTCTTTATCTAGTAATAAGATTATTGTAATAATCTGCACGCATGTCTGAAATACGATTAAAAACTGTTTTTTCTGTATTCACAGCCTAAAATGTTGTGATTTTTAAAAAAAAAGAAAGAAAAAACACTCAGAACAGAAGCAGTATGAAACTTTTTAAATGACCTGATGAAAGTCACTTCTAGCTATTATTAATGTTTAAATCTCATACAACAGCTTTGCGTTAGTAAAAGTGATTAAGAATATCGGATTAATTTTAAGCCGTATTCCAACTCAGAAAATCTATAATTGACAGTAGATTCCACTTGTTAGCGTGATTCCGTGTTGCTATTAGTGTGACACCATAACAGGAAAATAATCCAGTTGCTCTTTTCCAGAAAACTTTCATCTTCACCTCCCTGAAAGCATTTTCAATCAAATAAAATAAAGTTTGACAGATTTTTAGTTGCTTGACATGTTCTTTGCCATGTGCACACTGTCCACTGACAGACATGGAATCAGATTTATGCACATGCACGTGTCTGTGTGTACACTCACCTCTGTGACACGGACAGAAGCTGGCACTCCTACCTGTAAATCATAAAAATACATCACTGTTCACTTTTTTGATAAAAGGACAAAGTATCAACCTATTCTAGAAAAAAGTGACCATTTCAGACTTAATTTTAAGCAGTAACATGTGTGACATCCCTTTCTGTTGTTGAACATGAATGTAATATTGAATAAAAATATATGAATTCATTATCATCTTAGCAAGAGAAGATCATTTGGCATGGAAGTGACAGGAAACCATTTCTATATCGAGATCTTGTGAATCTTGTGAAAAGGACATACAAAATAAGAATTTTTGATCTTCAAGTTTTATGACTTTTGATTAATTTTGAATCAATATAAGTTAATTTTTTAAACCCAGCCCTAAATATGCTTTTGCATAAACCATGTATTACAACATGTATTAGTTCATCTGTGTCAACTACTTACATGGATATAGTTCACTGGATGGATGACAAACTGTGTGTTTTTCATTCCCCAGCAACCAGGCTTCTCACCACTCTCTCTTTTGGGTTCTCAGAGGAGCACTCATTTCTCTTTGTCAGTCAGTCAGTGTTTGGAGAAATGATAGCAGGTTTTAGAGTCTTTGTTTGGGAAGGAACAAGCAAGAATAGCACTGTTTCCTTTCATCATCATCCTTATACTGTCACCTCTTAACATTCTTCTCTATCACCTTCTCTGCTTTTGTCCTTTCCTTCCTTATTTAGCTCCTCCACTTTTTTCCCTTTCTTCTTTTCTTTTGAGCCTTACCCACCCCCAACCCCAGCACTCACTTCTTGTCCCCCATCCTCTCTTCTTCTGTTTCCCCGCCCCAGACTGAGGCGGCATGTTATTAGTAAGGCAGCCAAAGTGCCTGTCGGTGTGTGTTAGAGAGAGATAAGCACAGGTAGAGAGTTATATAAGCCTCTGTTGATTACTGTGGAAGAGAGGGAGACCAAAAAAATGAGAGGGAGAGGGTGAGGGAGTGAGTGAGAAAGACAGATTGCTGTACCTTAGTAAGTACATTGTGCTCTAATGTCTCAGGTAAGGCTGGCTGGTGCTTGATAAGTAGGTCCAGGCTTTTGGGGCTGGTTGAAAGGACACTCATTTGGTTGGACTTCCTAAAATGACAGCTTGCTTCAAAGATTGGAAATGTTCTTTTGTTCCAATGTTTAACAGGAGAAAAATAAACCCCTCGAAAGGTTTATTTCATTAACATGGCATGACAGAGTTGTAATTAAAAGCAGTAGACAACAGACTTTGAGTTGAGTCTGGAGTCTCAGTCGATTTTATTTTCCTCACTCAAAACAATTAATTGATTATATCAGCAATTTGTTTAGCTTGTAGACAAATGCCTGGAGGAATACAAGTCTCTGTATTTTTATTTTTAAAGCTCATAAGACATAGCTTCAATGATTCCTGTGAAAAACAAAATAAGCAATAAACAGATCTTGGCAGGTGTTACCTGTGCAGCTAAAGCCAGATGCTGCTGTAGAGCAATAAACCTTCATTATACTCTAAAGGCAACTTTATGTTAAAGTAAGTGATATAAAGTGTGTTTCTTTTTCATAGTCAGCTGTTTTTTGAGAAAATCCCGAAGTAACGTTGTCACTCTTTCCAAATATCAAGCTGAAGATAATTTGAAGTGGCATGTGTTTGTTCAGATCTATTCCAATAGATGAACTGATGGCATTGTTTCAAGTTGATGGTGAGAGCTCTACTCAGTCTAAAATAGTATGCAGCCAGACAACGTTGTACACGTGGCTTTGCTCAACTCCCTGGTGGTATCTTACTGTCTCACTTGGGAGCTTTTTTATTTTGAGACACCTGCTTTTTACAAAGTCCACAAACAGCCTCATCAATATAATTTGCTCACTTATCTTCAGTGTAAAAGTCAAAGAACATCCACATGATGGTTTTTATATGTCCTTTATTATTTTATCAGTGAGACTAAGAGATTACTCTTGGTCTCACAAAGAGACATTCAATAGGTGACACTGGTTAAAAGGTTTTACCTAATTTCTCAACTAGATGCAACACAGTACTTAACTGATGCTACGATGATATTTTAAATGTACATTTGTCCAAAATTGAAAAAGAAACACTTTCTTAAAGCTACATGATAAAACTTTGCAAGGCCAGACAAAAGCATAGAAGCAAACCAATTTCATTCAGAAACATGTTCAGTTTTCAAAAGACACCTTGAACATGTATAAACTAATGTTAATTAAATTATCTTAATCATTTTCATAAAACTGTTCCTGAGTATACTATGATAAAAATTTTCTGTTAATCTTAATATATTAAACCCAAAGCTGACCTAGGACTAATCCGCCAATTGTTTATTTAAAGCAATATTGTCTCTCTCTTGGCTTTCTGTAATGTAGTTTACAACTTTAGTGATACAACAAGCTACGTTGAAGATTTGGATCAACAATAAGACATGCATGTCTTTTTTTCTTGATGAAGAATGTTTGCATCATTTGCTGTCTAAGAGCACTTTCACAAAACAAGTTCCATTAATTCACTACTTCAGATAGTCATGGACATACCTCCTGGACATACCTCTCACACTCAATATCACTTAATACCACCTCTTCAAGTCACCATGCAAGGATGTTTATGCATGCGTGTGTTTGTTTTGGACCTTCATCTGTATGCTAAGCATTTCTCTTGAGGCCCTCCAGCAAGAACCAGCTTAGAAGGAGCTCAAGGCCAAACAAGTTTGAGGATTAAAGGACAAAATAGAGTCCTTACTTCTCCTCTCACATTGCATTTGAAGAATTGTGTAAGTAAGTAGTACTCTGCACACACTTACCTACCACTGTAGTGCTCTTGAGCCAAGCTCTCTGAGTTTGCAAGTGTCATTCAGCTGTAGGTTTTTGTGAAATGTGCTGATTCCAATTATCAAGATGAATCATAGTGGTGGTAAAAGTTTAAACAGCTAATATATTCCACTAAAATAGTCCATCTCTTGTAAAAGTGAATACCTGTATATTCAAAATGTTCCAGAAACACAGAAATGACCCTTATTTTACCTCCGGTACTGCACATGCATGACAAGTACTGTAAAATAACGTTTAAAAAAGGAACAGCAATGGTTGTTTGCACTGTGTAAATCCCATTTGAATTGTTATTTTTCTGGTTCTGACAACCTAATTAAAACGTACAGGTACACCACTGGCACAAAAGGAGGTAAGGGAGGGGAAATTTTGAAAGCTTTTCAGAGGAAAGAAAGCTAGAGAGGTTAAAAGAGGAATGAAGCAGAATAATTTGCATTAAGCGTTAATGAGATCATCTAGTAGGTGGGAGGAAAATGATGTAGTTCAGATGTGGGCATGGTCGTTTGTGTGGACAGTAAAGACTAAAATAAAACATTTTCATCTGAGCAATAATCTTCGATTTTTACTATTTGAATTAGCATTTGAAGAAACTTCAAGGTTTGATGGTTTTGTGGAAAAAGTACAACCATACGGGATCATGTATTAAACCAAATAAATACAGTAAATACAGTAAGTTGAGCAATATGTGAACATTTAAGGGAAAGCGCAAATGCACTGCTGCATCAAACTTACACTAGGAAAAAACTGATGTGTTGGAAACAATATTTATAAAATATAGCATTTCAAAATTATCCTATAGTACTGAGATTCAACTTTGACTTTTCTTTATAATATAAATCAAACCACTAAATTTCCTGATTGCAATCTACTTTTTTAGAAAAATGACCCAGAAATGTTTAGTTTCATTATTACATTTAATACACTACAGTAGATACAACAAGTTTTAATTTATGATTTGCTTTTTAAAAATCTATGCATCTTTTTATGATTTAACTTGGCTAAAAAGTAAACAACCTTTTGTGCTTGTCTTCTACTGAAAAAATAACAGCAAAAGAGGGGAGCAAGGGGTTTAAGGGATTTCTTTGAATAAGGTTTCAGAGATAAAACAGCAGGATGTGTATATAAATAAAGAAATACAGTAAGGGATGCTACGGACAAAAATGTGGAATAACAATAAGGAAGGCTTTTAAGTGTAAGAAGGAGGCTGCACACAATGATTCTCAAACACAACATTCCCTCCTTTCTTACTGCCTCTCTTTTATCCAGCCTCAGTCACACAGACATGCCTGTGTGCACACAGTATTATGTAAATAGTCTCGGTAGAGTGCTGCTGTCACTGAGCAAGCATCCTCTGGGCCAGCCACGTAGCCTCATTAAAATGAGTCACAGCATTCATTAATAGATACCAGCGCTTATGTATACATATGCATACACATACATACATATACAGTCAATAACACACCCAATACGTTCGCAGACACCAATAAAGGACTTCCCAAGAAGCAGACTTCTAAATGTTCCTCTCAGGTGACAGTCAAAAAAATGTCTCCAAGGAAACGGCTCAAATGTCATGAGAACAATGGATGAAGAGTGTGTGACTATGACTGCAGTGAGCATCAAAAAAATAATGGATTATGTAGCTCTAAACCAAGAAATTCATCTGTAGCTGGTGCATATTTATGTGGTTATTATTCTCACTTTGTTTAGTCCTTTTTTTGCTGTAAATATTAGCCATTTCTAAACTAAAATATTTTGGTTTTTCCAAACGGAATATTCTAAATGAGTTGTATAACTATTAAATAACTATAGCGATATACTCCTGTCAAGCTTTTTGTATTTTGGAAGACTGTGTTAGCAGCTTTTTCTTTGCATGGAAAACAAAAATTAAAGATATAGACAGTAAAAACTAGAAATCTGTAAAGTAACAGGGGCCCCTGTTGTTTGTGATCTGCTGGCCCCGCAGGTGGCTCCCGAGGTGTGGGCTTCATCCGCTTTGATAAGAGGATAGAGGCTGAGGAGGCCATTAAAGGGCTGAATGGCCAGAAGCCATCAGGTGCCGCCGAACCTATCACAGTCAAGTTCGCCAATAACCCCAGCCAGAAGACCAGCCAAGCCCTTCTGTCACAACTCTATCAGTCCCCCAATCGTCGATACCCCGGCCCCCTTCACCACCAGGCTCAGAGATTCAGGTGAGTACAGCAGCAGAAAATGAAAAAAATAGGACTGGGAAAGACGTCAGGCAATGTAGCCACAACATCTTTAGGAGTTCTGGATCGGAAAGTAAACTTTTTCCTTGTCAATCCATTTTTTTCTTACATCAAAAGACTTATTATTGGACCAATTTGAACAATGAACAATTTTAGAGCTGTTTTACTTTGTTATAGCAGTTGTATCGGATGCTAAAAGGAACCTCAAAACATGTAAACCTGAGTAAATACAAACTAAAATGGGAGCCATCAATTGTGACTCTCATGTTGCTGATAAGACACAGGAAGATCCTAAATGTTTTACCCAAAAGCAAAGTGAAACACTTCTAATGCAGCTCAGTGATAACAGACATCAAGTTCTGACAAACATTAAAACATACAATTCCTTAGAAAATAAAGCTAAAATGACATTTTCAAAGAGAATGAAATGCTTCTTGAAATTAGTGACTCCTTATTTTAACCTCAATTCCAGACGCATTTAAAGACGTGACACGATTAGCTGCAGCCTGCCCTAAAGTTTGGAAATCTCCACTTTAATGTGATAAGCTTATGTAATAACAGCAAATTATGCATTCTTAGAAGGGTAACAAACAGTAGTATTATTGCATTGAGAACCTGTGAAAAAAGGAGATCCTATTTTTTAAAACTGACACAATTGACAAGTGTCAAACTTTACAGCAATTATTTTCAGTCAACATGTCTGCTCTAAACATTTTGGGAAATGGGAAAACATTTGCACCAAATGCAATTTATAGATTGTTCAAACAGAGGATGCAACGCCTACACACAGAGAGCATTACTCATCTCATTGTCTGTGTTACAACAGTGAGGCACCTTTTTCTCCTCTGAACAGTCATTTTGGCAAAATACGTCCTCCGTTTGAACAGCAGCTGTGGGCTCGGCACCTGGTGCAGGTGTTGGATAAACCAGTGAGTGCTCTGGGTGGGTCCACCCAGATCAGAAAGGAACTGTTCATAAGAGACTGTGGGGTTCTGTTGTTCACAACTACACGTGTCCCCTCATTTCATCTTGCTGCCATCATGTCAATGCTTCTCAGTATATTCTCTCTGAGGCCTGAGCAAAAACATATATTAGGAACAAACTGCTTGAATATCAAATTTATTTATTTTTTTTATTTTACAGCCACAATTAAGGATAACGTGGTTACAGTAATAATGAACGCTGATAATGATGAGTATAGTTGCATCTTAGTTAAAAATAGCAGTGAATATCAGTACAGATGCATATTTGCAAATATAAGTCCCTGCAGTGCAGAATAACAACATGTCATTTAATATATTTAAACTGGTTTCAGTCTGACTCGGTCTTATTTCAAACTACCTAAATTTCTAATATATGTTTTTGCTCAGGCTTTTAACATTTGGATCAAACCATCACTTAACATTTACAGTTGATGCTCAGATACTGTATATATGGCATCCAAAACAATCATTTTATGTCACTGATGATTCAAAGAACCTCTTCTTTAGTTTCAGTATCACATGACACCTTAAGATAGTTATAGTTTACTTTTTGAAACCCATGAACAACCAAGCTGTCATAAACACGTACTTGTACATTACACTCTATCATCAGACCCAATGAGAATTTTGAGATTGGAGACACAATATGTGTTTATATAATTTCTTCTCTCTTTCAATGTCTCTAAGCTGGTTGTGCTGTTTACTCTCCATCAAAGTCAGAGCTTGGAAGGTATTTTTCTTGTGGAGCGGCTTCCCCGGTGTGACACCTGAGCGATGTAGCGTGGCTGTGTGTCTGTGATACGCCAAGCCAATTTACAGGCTCTGCAGGAGAGCTGTCGCTTCCCATCACAACTCACAACCACAGGACACTTCCTTGCTGTGTCCCTGTGCTCCTGCTCTCTGCTCCCAAGCTCTTCACTGAAACCTCAACACTTTAGAAGTTAGAAATGTGCTTGATGTGCAGTGCTTCCCTTATTTATTTTTTTTTTTTTTACCAAATCTTAAAGGAAAGCATTGCAAAATAACTTTTTTTCCTAAATACATTTAATATAGTATAACCTCTCAGTAGTTGAGAGTCATGTTGGAGATTAAAAGATTGCATTGTGTATATAGCAATGTTAGCAATATTAGCATATCTCAAAATGTAGAAATACTGCAAACACCTGAACTAGATTTAGCTTTACATAAAAAGCACAAGATAATGTTTTAAAAATAATAATAATGCTAAATCTGCTGCAGATATAACTGCATTAATCTTTTGTGACTGCTGTGACACAGGTTCATTGTATAATGTGCTTATATGGTCCATCCTCCAGACAAAAAAAAATCAGCTCTGCACCAAGCCCTTGATCCTGGTTTGTTTCTGATCCTGTCGTTAACTAATGGTAGTAATTAGCAAATTAGCCTTATTATATTCAGGGCAGGAGCCAATTTTAATTTAACAGAGTTTTTGTTTAAAAAACAGAAAAGAAAAAAGTGCCCATTCCTCCATTAGTGTGCATTGACAGGAAACACAAAGCCCTATTGTTTATATTGAGCTTGGAGAGGCAGTGTGAAGAGCTGGCAGAGCGGTTGCGTGGCGAGCTTGCATCAGTGTGCATTTGCACATGTGTAATAGAGAAAGCGAGAGAGAGAGTGTGAGCAGCAGGTTGTTTTGTTGTGGCCCGACGGCCCAGCGGCCAGCAGATGTCTTCATGCTCCTGGGCCTGGAGTGCCTCTCCTCTGAGCTTCCTCTCCAATTGACTCATTTACCCACAAAGCAGACTCCTTGTTCCCTTCCCACATAATGGGCTAATTACTGTTTTAATGATTCTGTATATCCTTCCCTCCTCTGTAGTTCTTTGTTTTCACTCTGCATTCATACTTCTTGGTAATTTCAAGTGCTAACATGCAAGCACACTATGATGAGTCCAGATCATGTAAATATGCCTGAAAATGTGCTGAAAATTCATGTAAACCGTTTTTAATTCAATGTAAGTTGTTACACTATGACTTTATTTATATTATTATTCATTTCCAACATTTATATTTCAAAACTACCTGAACAAACTAACTTGTGAGATAATACTGAAATAAAACTTTAAAACATGAGTTAAATAACAGTGCAGCTCAGTCCTTCCACATGGGTTAGAGGATTTCTGATTTAAAGGGTACTTCACTACAATCACAAAGCCCCCTTGTGGTAAATTGACCCTGATTAAATGACAAATTCATTATCACTAACAGGCAAGGGAAATTTAATTTAACTATTATTATTAAAATAGAAATAACATTATGATTAATAATATTGGGCTGGTCATTTAATGCAAACCTGCTTAATTAACTCTCGAAGGTTCAATTTAAAAAGTAGTTGTCCCTGAAACCATCTCCATACAAGCTCCAACTTACTAAGGAGCAAGTTTTTTTTAAGGTAAACAAAGTTAGACAACAGATTTCGACAGTGTCGTTTTAGGAAGACCTGCTTTGACCAGTTGGCATTTGGTGGTTTTGATAAACACTATAAAGATACACATTTGCAAGTGTGTTTAAAAGGAAGCAAAGGGCTCAGCTACTGCAAGGGGCAAGGAGAAACAACCCTGATAGTTGAGTCAAAGTCAGAGAGTTTGTAGTGTTTGAAGAGGAGTGAGGCGTCACTGGCCAGCTGTTGCTCAATAAGGCATGGCCCCTGTCCATTAGGCTGGAGGAGTTAATAAGACATGAGACAGGCCAGACCCAAGTGAGGAATGAAGGTCATTGAGTCACCAAGCAGGCTGCATTCATCCCAGGTTTCTGAAGCCCAGCACACAGGCACAAACTGTAATTTACCCTGGTTGACTGCAACGGCTGGAGCTTGCAGGCTGAAATTATTCTGAAACCAGAGCATTTCCCCTAAAGCTAACACTTTTAGACAGAGGACACCCTCTGACTAGCTCTCAGTCATTCCACCTGACCTGTAAGCACTTAACAGCTTGACCCCATCCACAAAGACGGGACTTTCACGATTTCATGGCTAGTTTAACATTTAGTTGTGTTTTTGTTTTCCCACATCATAAAAAAGCTAATAATCATCATCCCCAATCTCACTCACCCTTATTCAAATTCCAAACCATTACACTGACAGAACTCTGAATCATTTCCTGTCATCTCAGGTGTTTTCTCAGCTCAGTTAACACTGAATTAAAAATCATAGATTTTATATATATATAAAAAAAATCATTTATCTTCATCCTAAAAAAACATCAGTGTGGTGGTATAGATTGTATGGATAAATACATGCAATTTTGAGACTAATATTGTTTAGCATTAAGCCCGTTGTAATGCTATGCCTGCCATTAGTGTGCCGCATTTAACAGCAAAGCTAAACTGTGACCAGTCTACTGCTGTATTTTTGTATAACAACAAAATTGGTTGCACTTTTTTTTAGTGTTGCTGTAACACTGCTCTAGCATTAGAAAGTTCAGAGCGATGCTAGAGCCTACAGAGTAGCATAGCGGGCGAACAGGCATGAGCAGACCATACTGATTGTACTGTAGATTCATTAACTTATAATAGTATTTTCTGGTGGGGCTCCTCAGTGTAATGGACCAACTATAGATGGGTTTGTTTGTTCTTGAGTGAGCAGGACCATGCAGTTCCTATAGGGACTTAACATTAGTTCCATTGAGTGAGTCGACCATCTGCCCACCATTAACCCCAGAACCCTCCTTCTCTTTACAGGCTGGACAATTTGCTTAATATGGCCTATGGCGTAAAGAGGTAATTAAAAACTTCACCCAATGCCAGATGTCCATGTTGACTCAATGATTTTTCAATATCCTTTTTCTTTACTTTGTGTTTCTTTTGTATCTTTGCAGTCACTTTAAGTTTGGCTATTTATTTAAGGTCGACTTGATTTTTGTTTCTTTGATTTGTTTTTGATTTTCTCGTCAGCTTGAGTTGGCTTTGAAACCCTGCCAATCACTTCAGGTGTTTAGAAAAAGAAGTGTTGTTTTTTTTGTTTGGTTTTTTTTTGGTGGTGATAAATTTACTTTTTCTTTTGATTATGGCAAGTACTGGTGTGGCTTGGATTGTTTTAGGTTTTTTTTCTGTGTACTGAACAGACTTTGTTCTCTGGTCTCAGACTTCTTATTTCTAGTTGTGTGCCTTAATGTTGTTTTTATGTTTGTTTGTTGTGGTTTTCTTCTATGGGATTCGGGTTCTCCTACCTTGTCATGTGGCAGCAGCAGTTTTATGGGAGTCTCCTTTTAAGAAATTAAATGTATCATTTCACATGTAATAGAGATTTCTTATTTTGTCCTTAACATTTAACAAAAATGCACAAACTATTAGAAATGTAAACATCTGTGCATATAACTGATATCTGCACAAACAGATCAGGAAAACCTGAGATAAGATTGGATGAACCTGGATCCCTGCTGGAAACAGTCAAGGCTGTTTCAGTGCAGACAGCTCAAGCTTTGCTTGGCACTGCTTTTCTGAATTCTCTTCCTTTTGCCTCAATGTTTCATTTTGCTTCCTGCTACTATAGGTGTATTTTCATCAGACCAGCACCTACTATATTGATAGTTTACATCTGATGGTGGGCTCTTCCTCATTTCAAGCATAGGAAACACAATAAGCCAGTCTGCTGAGCAACAAAGTTGAGGTCAAGAGAAATATTCCCCTAAAAATTGGGATTTTATAAAATACTTGAATAGGACCAACATTTGGATTAATGTGCAATGTTGGATTCACATAATTAACCTTCAGTGTGCCATTTGCACTCAAAGTCTTCACATAATGTTCTAGAATTAGAAAAGGGGGATGGAGTTAGTTCTCTTGATTGCATCAAGTCTGATCAGGAGATTATTATTTGAAAGGAAAAAAGAGAAGAAAGGCATTAAAAGCTGAAAATGGTTGAGCTCCAGAAAGGACAGAATAGATATCTGGTCAGCTACACTGTTGCTATGCAACCCCTGGTCTCGTCTGTAACATTGGTTAGTGTTCGGTCCCGCTCTGATGGGTGCACTCACATGCATGTTTTCAACCATGCACATGTTCACACATACACACACACGACACGCACATTTCCACATTCTCACAGTGCTAGTGTTACCTTAGCTCCATGTCCCCCTCCACACGCCCACACACAGACTTACACACATACATTCACACACAAAGCATACATTTTCCAGCGTTTGTTTGTTTTGTATAAAATATTACAATTACTTCTACAAAATACTGAGGTCATGTAATTTTGGGCTGTAAAATAGTTTGCAATTACTATAGTGGTGGGGTGTCTGTAAAATGAAAAATGCTGTTTTCACAGTATCGCAGGACTCAAATTACACTGTATTTAATCTCTTCTGCATTGTGCAAAGGTTAATACTGATGTGTGTTCATCTTATAAATCAAACATATACAACTCCACTGAGGGTTGTAATCTGAGCAATGAGCCAACCATCCTGGATGATTGTATTAGAATTCAAAACAACCACAAGTGCCAGAGGCAGTCTCTGCATGACCAAAGTCATGCAGGAAGGTCGTAGTGATTGCCGACCATATATAGTCACTGGAGAGAGAAGGCTTGAGGCCCCTAGCAGCAAGCAGTGCTATCGATCAGTGCCACAAGCTCTGGAATAGAATAGATCAGAACACACTGCAGGAGGGAGAGGAGGGGGAGGAATACACTTTGTACCTTAATGCCATTGGGCTGTAAAGTGCTTCCATTTTCCATTTAGTTTGCTTAACTTTCCCTCCCTCCTTTTCCCTAAGAAAGCAGCCTTCTCTGAGAAAGCTGCAGTAAAGCGGAAATCTCAATTAAAGCACTTCCAATAATGCTTATAGTAGTTTCTTGAAGAGAGGTGGCATTAGAAATTAACCTTTTTATCTCTTTTACCTTTTAGTCTAATTTACCTTTTATTTAAAGGAGTTGGATCCCCCCCCCCCCCCCTCCTTCCTTCATTTTGAGCAGAAAGGCAATTTAGTGAAGTCAAATGAAGATTTAAATCTCTTGCATCACAAGAAAAAAGGACGATTATGAGGCGAATATGGAGTTAACACGCTTTTGCACGTGATCTTTGAGGAATTTTTAGCAACAGTTTAATTCAACAACTTCCTGCAATTAAGCTGCGAAACGAGCCACTCGAAGACACAAAAGCAGAACCTTCGCTTGCATCGTCTTCAGCAGAAGCGTAGCTCATCACAGGTTGCAAAATCACCAGTTCTTTAAGAGTTGAGGAGCTTTGGGAGGATTTAGTGGTAGCTTTGCAGACACACATGTATCTATGGGTATTAACAACTTGCATACACAATACATTAGGATTTATCAGAGTTGGAATTTGCACGGTTTGATGAATCAGTTGGCATTACAGGGAAGGTTTCTATACAGGTGAGTGTCATAGCAAGCTTATTTAGACAGAAGTATAACTAAGACGGAAAACAATCAGGTATTTCACCAGTTTATGGCTATTCCATGTGTGTAGATGCATATTTATGTATGCCCCATAGCTGAAGCTGTTGATTTAACACTCGCTGTTCTTTCCCTCCCTCCCCCCCTCAGGTTTTCGCCTATCACCATTGACAGCATGACCAGCCTGGTTGGTATGAACATCCCCGGCCACACTGGCACCGGTTGGTGCATCTTTGTGTACAACCTGTCCCCAGATTCAGATGAGAGTGTGCTCTGGCAGCTGTTCGGGCCGTTCGGTGCAGTCAACAATGTCAAGGTGATCCGTGACTTCAACACCAACAAGTGCAAAGGCTTTGGCTTCGTCACCATGACAAATTACGACGAGGCGGCCATGGCGATCGCAAGCCTCAATGGCTACAGGTTGGGCGACCGTGTCTTGCAAGTCTCATTCAAGACTAATAAGGCACACAAATCCTGAACTCTGACAGCTAGAAGCAGTTGCCCCGCGACTTTGTCTGCTCAAAAATTTGCCCCCACCCCCCCACCTCCACTCGTCCCTTAGCCCCTTCAGTCACTACCACCTCCACCCAACTACAGCCATCCAACACAGTAAACTCAAACTACAAATGGAACACGAAGCAGCCAATAAACCGTCAAACCAATTGAACTAGAAATGGCTTATATTATAACTTTGGACCTATAAGCCAATGTTGCCTAAGTATTACAAAAATTAAATGATGAAAATGTTCACAAGTTTTTGGAGTTCCTGTTATAATGCAGGCTTCTCTTTATTGTATATTCTGTTTGTTGTGGTTGTTATAAATGATTTTTTCTCTTCTGTATAAACAGTAGCAAATCCCTGTATCTCCTTATTTCAGAGAAGAGAATGTCCTTTTTAGATTGGAATTTTTTTGTTCTGTCTTTAATCAGGATTTGATCAATTCGCCTTGTTTGGGATTTATTTTTCAGTTTTACAATCCGGATCCACTGTCGTTAGTATTATTAACCTTCCTACTGGTAAAAGGGAAGAATTTTCAAATTGATAAATCATTCATTCATTTTTTTGTGTGTGTTTTAAAAACTCCCCCTTGTCGATTATATGTGGGATTGCATAATTCCAGTAACTCAGATGTTGAAAAAAAGAGGAAAAAAAAGAATTTCTAACATTGTTTTTGTTTTGTATCGCAAACAAAGCATAATGTCTTTCCTCACTGGTATTTGGGGATATGGGACGAGGGAGGGGATGGGTTAGCTTTCCTGATGACACGTTCAGTAATTTAAAAAAAAAAATACCCTGTTGCCAAAGAGAAGATCTCTTTGCTTGAAAAAAATACGTTTAGAAAAATAAAAATAAATAGAAAGATCTATTTTTATAAATGATAATTAAAATAATAATTATTGAAGAATTTTTACAAGAATCTGGATTTGAAAAAAAAGAGAAAAATATTTTGACTGGCTAACTGGGGGGGGCCGGGGTGGGTGGAGGGGGCACCACCTTGTCTTGTTGTTCTGCCGTGGTACTTTATAGGATCAGAGGTTGTTTGCTTTTTGGGGAATCAAGTCAGTAGAGATTTTGTAGATGGAAGGTTTTGTGAAAAGGGATGCAAACTAAGGCAGGTGATTTTGGTAATTTTTCACTTATGTACAAGTGCGTAATTATTCAACAGCGATACCCAAAAGGGAAGGGAGAGGGGTCTTTCCGAGGCCTAACCAACCTTATAGTCCAGAGCCCAAAGCAAGAAGATCCTTTGTCCACTTGTTTTCTCCTTTTTCTCATCAGTCAACATAAGATATTAGTAACTAGATATATACACATCTATCCACTTAGAAAGCATACTATACATGATCTATATCATTTTCTTTGCTCTGCGTTTGTGAATTTACGTTTGAAAAGAACTTCCTTTTAGCGATCAACAGTAGGTGCTATACTACATTATTCACATATCTTAAATATCCAAGTTTGTTGTTCTATGTGTTAAAGAAAAAAATACTTCGATGTTGGCATTGAATTGAGCTGCTGTTCTTTGTTTTGATCTTTGTTTAATGTTGCCCCAGAAATCTGGTCAGATTATTTCTTTGCTGAACAACCAGATGTAATGAATTTGGGGCTCATAAGAATCATTGAACTAATTTTGATGGGTTTATTTTATTTGCTTATTTGTTTGTTTGTTTCATTTGGCCTGCTGACTTTTAGGTTACTTGCTGAGCGTGAAACGTTTGTCCGAAACTTAACAATGATTAGCTAGTTCCGTTAGTCTAGATATTTGTTTCCTTAAAAAGGATCTATGACAACTGTGTCTTTATTTGCTGTGTACAAATAGATGATATATATAAATATATATATAGTCTACATTTGTTTTACAATATCTACTGTATTATCTGAGTTGTCACTGTTTTTTTATTTGAGCTTGTCTTTTTCATATGACAATTTATTATGAAGTGGTGGTTCAGTTACTTAGAAAAACTTGTGAGGAAACTGTTCAATTGTTGTCATGTTGCTTGTGGAGAAAAAAAAATTGGATAAACTTTGAGTTAACTACCGCGGCAAAAGAAACCGAACAAAAGCTTAGAAAATAACTGTATTTGTTTGACAGTTTCTTTACGTATCTATTTTTTAAACTATTTATTTTCTATTTATTTGTATTTATTCTATATTTATTGATTGCTTAATTTATATATGTGTATTTATGTATTTATTTGTTTCATTGTCCGTGTATTTGCGTGATTCTGGTACAGGGAAGGGGGCGTTTCTGAGCAAAAGGGAACAAAGCGACTAGTGGAGAGGCTCTTCCAGTAGTCCACTGCACTGAGAGAACTTTTAGTACGTTTGTGCTTTGTACCAATATATCAAAATTACAATATAAAAAAATCTAAAAGTCAAGAAAACTGAAAAAAATGTCTGGAGGGTTGGGGGACGCTCTTCCCTTATTACTAGAAACAGTTACTCGCTATGCATAACATAGTTAATAGTTAAATTTGCTATTGCTTTTTTCTTGTCTTGTTAAAATGAAATCTTTAGATCTTTTTCAATAAAGTTTAGTCTTAATAGAATGTTATAAACAGTTGTTCTGGTTCAATATAACCTGTGATAAGTTTGTGTAGTTCTAAAAAAGCCACTCCGTCCACACCCTCCCTCCACTTACTACCGCTTTGTGATGAAACCTTATGCAAAAATGTGGGTCTGCAAGCATAGTTTTTAGTTTTTGGTCAACATTTTTATTCAACATTCAGCTCTTGGAGTCTTGGGTAGATCAATTTTAGATTGTTGTTTGAGGGTCGTTCATTGCACTGGACTAAATCGATCAAAACTTATTTTTAAGAATGTTCATGTTTTCAAATAACATACCAACAAATCTTTAAAGAAAAAATTATTAGTTGTTGTCATTGCACACAAACTGCTATTTACAGCATCTGTTGCTATATTTACAAAGTACTCTGGAGATATAAAAAGGGGATTGCGCCGATACTATATTTTATATACTCTAACATGATATATATTATATATTTTGAAAGGTGAAAGGTAGGAAAATGGTTCCAGACGTATAAATATTAGAAATTGGATTTATTTGTTAGTTGTTAAGACTTGAAAACATGAAGGAGGTGTGTGGAGAGCATCTGAAACGCTCAGACGCATGCATACATAGTACATCCTTCTCTCTCACACCTCACTCATCTGACAAGCCAGGTCACCTGACATCATCACCATTTACAATCTTCATCTACTCCCATGCAATCGCAAAGTGTTCTATCGTCATGACAGCAACAAACCAACCAGACCCCTTCATGCTCCCCACTGCCGTCGGGAGCTTGAATTATGCAACGACCCCAGTAGAATGTTCTGATGTGTGAATTTCCTACACTGTATGACTTTTAAACTCTTTCAATGTGTACCTGTGTTAACCCCTGTGTGCACGTGTGTGTGTGCGCGCGTGTGCACGTTGTATGCATGTTTCTTTATGTGATCATGTGTGTGTTTGTTGTCATATGTTTGTAAGTGTGTGCGTGCAGTGTAAGCATACTTAAGTGCATTTGGGTTTGTTTTGGTGCACATACACACAAGACGTATACATGTGTCTCCCTGTGTGCATGTGAGTGTGTGTGACCCGTTGGCAGGGGTGAATGTTTGAGTATGTGCAAATGCGTGTGCATGTCAGGGTGTTTGAAACATGGGGCTGCGTCACCTCGCTCTATGCCCGACCCCTATGGCTCACACCATCCCCTGTAGCGCCTTATAGTGGCAGCCTGCCAGTAGGAACAATGCAGCCAGTAGTGGAGGAGGGAACGTGAACAGAGGAACTCGGCTCTTCTTGTCAGTTTTCATTTTCCTCCTGAGACGTGTTTGTTTACTATCTGAAAAATCTATAAACTAAATCTTTAAAGACAAAAAAGACGAAAAAATGCTCACAGGGCCCCATGACTGCGGCTCTCTCTACTCTCTCCTGCTTATGTTATTACTTAACAATTATCAATGATGATTATTATGATTATTATTGCTATTATTCTTAGTATTCTTATTCTTATTATTAATCCAATTACTGCGATGAATGACTTCATGTTATCCTTGCTAGTTTAGGTCATTTCTGAAACTGGAAACAAAATAAAAATCTTGCTGTAAATGTTTGTTTTTTCTTTTTCATAAAACTGTTGTGTTTGAATTATTTGTACTTTTGAATGTTGGGACAATAAAATGAGGTGTTAAGAGCTTGGATGTTTCCTGTTATTAAGAATGAAGCTTTTTGATATATCACTCCAATTAGTAATGATCTATATAATTATATTAAATTGTTTGTTTTTCCGTTATCCCCGCCTCTAGTGTACTGGTTAGACTGAAACAGGACAATTGTTTCCTGTTCTAATAACATTGCAGAACCTTATCATTGTCATAGATTTGATGAGTTGATCACCTCATAGAAAACTAGCAACAGTTTCAATCCATTTCCATTACAAACAGAAGCGCAGGCCAAGGAGGCTCACAGGAATTGGTTATTTAATTTAAGAGTATTTATTAATTCATCGATTAGTCAATAAGAAAGGACTCCTTGAAAACAGTGATTTGCTGCCCTTTAATAGTCCCCATCTTTTGTCTCTAAAGATTACGCACAAATCTAAAATTAGTTTTACCTAAAAACAGTAAATCACACATTTAATCTGCTTTCACTGTGACCTTTCAGTTGCTCAGGGACGGTCGCCACTACAAGGTACTAACACTGCAGACATAAAACACATCAATGATCTTAGTGAACCCTCTGAGGAACAGCTGTAGGGCAAAAGGGAAGAATTCACTGCAGCTTCAACACAGAGATAACACTGCCCCCATGCAACCATGCCGCTTCACCTGGGTTAGAAAACACTGGAAACATTTGCTGGTCATTTTCTCTTCTCTGACTTACATGAAAAACTCAGCACAAAGAGACACAAGAGGAAGCTCGAAGGATGAATTAAAAAACTTAGAAGCAAATTCGGATACTGCTTTGCAAAATTAGATTAAAACGTTAAAGTTTTAAACAAATAAGTCATCGTTTACATCTTTTTATACAGTCCCAGCTATATTTACAGAGATTCTGTAAAGACTGAAAGCAAAAGAGAAACAACGCTCTCTAAACAATTTAAGACCAGTTTTAATTAGATTTTTTACTAAATATACACACCTTTTTTAAACTTAACCTTTCATCCCTAAATGACACAAGACTAAAAATAAAGGAACATATACAACATGAGACTACTGCCAAGTAGCAACTTTTAGTTTTAAAACTAACTTTATTGGACAAATGGTCATATTTGATAACCTCATTGCAAATACAAAATGTCTCTGCATAATAGTCGATTAAATTCTGGAAGCACACTGAGTTCTGCACACCAATCAAAGATCAGGCTGCATCTCAGTTACTGCCGTTAATGTTTAAAGATCGTCTTCATCATAAAATTAGAAAAAACTGTTAGTATTGACCACCAGCTACTGCTTTGTCACAATACGATGCAACTCTGATCATCTTAAACAGGGAGTTCAAGTCTTGATGCATTATTTTTTAAAAAAGCACTAAAAGTTACATAAAAAGTTTAAAATGTGCAATGAAAGCATCCAAAAGAATTAGTTCAGACAACAGAACTAATTACAACATTATATTGTTTAGCAAACATAAAACAACCTCTGTGACCGTTTGTTGAAACGTATTAAAACATTAATCCAAATACAGTATAAAAAGTACTATTTCTGCATTATTTCAATCCTGATATTTGGTGTAACCACGTAATGGTGTACGTGAGCTACAGCTTTAGGATTTAAAAGCATTAATTATAGGAGAAGCTGCTTTCATCACCAAGACAATGAAAATGGCATGCAAAAAAGTAACACATTAAATTAATTTTATGATTAAACAGACACTCCAATCAGCCTGATCAATATGTTAATGCCAAAGTAGAAAATGAAATGGACCACATTCATCTGAGGACAACTCAGTCATTAAACAACTTGTAGTATGGATGCATATCTTTTGATTAGACAGTGTGAAATCTGTGAAACGGACAAAAGGGTGAGGAGAGTTATCCCATTAATGTTAGGGTGTGATCCAAGGAGAGCTAGAGGGCAACAACAGCTTCCCTGCTGCATAAATTTGACTGCGGAAGATTTGTCAAAGACAAGTAGCTCCTTATGAAATAATATGCTTCCGACTGTGAGGCTCATGCTTGTCACTTGGCAGAGCTGCCGTCTACATCACAGCTCGGCAGGATGCTGACATTCACACCACGGAGTAAGTGTGATCAGCTCTCACCCAGGCAGACGAAAAGTGGTTTATATAGAAACTGAGAGGCAGTTTCATATGGTTGCACCTGGTGATAGAATATGGTGAGAACTGAGCCATATTAAACCCAACAACTCCCTGTAAGGAGAGCACTTTCACTTCCTTTGCAATTTAGACATCTTGTTTGCATCAGATATTTTCAGTCATGCTGTATTTTGCTTTACTCCTTCCAAGTACAAGTGGAGCGAAACTGTTGCCTTCTTCACTGAGATCACACTGAAGTTCAAAACACCACTAGTTGTGCATTGAAAGTTCTCTCTTTACACTCAAATAAGTGATTTCAAAGGGAAACTAAAAGTATCTGCAGATTCATGCGTCCCCATTGACTTTGGCCTTGGCAAGAGCTAAGGATCATTAAGTTCCCACAGAGAGGGAAGATGAGCAGCTGAACATATCACAGTCTATCAACCATGATCTCTTTTACAACAGCTGTAATTTGCTGAGATTTTAAATATAAACCTATAAAGCTGGGCATGTGTCATTGAGTTCAAAGGCAGAGAATCGCCATTATGGAGGAGCAAATATAGCTTTTTTTATAACGAGCTCATCATGAAGATACTTTCTTGTTCTTAATTTTGAATTATGTTTAAGTCGCTCTGTTGGTTCTTTTTACCATCAGTTCATGGGACAGTATGTGTATGT
Source organism: Pseudomugil tenellus (assembly GCA_037177515.1). NCBI lineage: Eukaryota > Metazoa > Chordata > Actinopteri > Atheriniformes > Pseudomugilidae > Pseudomugil > Pseudomugil tenellus. The sequence continues at coordinate 16,497,085 of JBAMHX010000016.1, read as the reverse complement.
TGCGGTCATATAGCTCAAGATGCTATAGCTGGCCGCTTGTGATGGTATAACACTGAGCATTAAGCTTAACTTTAACTCAAACTGTTAAACATTTTCTTTCTCCACTGGCCAATTTATTTGCTTTACTTGTTTAAGAAAACCAGTGAATTATCATGGACATTTATTCACAACAGTAAATATATTAATAAATTAAATAAATAGTCCAAAAACCCAGTTATAATTATCTTACATCACAAGCACATTATATAACTTATAGATTGAAATGACTGCTAAGATAAATACAATTTATTTTTCCATTTATATAAAAAAGTCTGTTTAATGGTATCCATGGTGGATAATGTCAAATCCAGCATCTAATAAGGAAATGTCTCACTATATTCTTAACATATTCAGTGAATACTAATCTAAAGTTGTTCACATTGTTACATAAAGGTAGAAACAAACTAATGTGGCACTTAGTGTGTAGCTAGCAAAGATGCTAACATTAACGTTAATGTTACATGAATCATGGTGGATAAAGGTGGATATGCAGGATCCAGCATCCAACAATATTCGTCCAATAATAGTTGCTTATAAAGTACAGCCTGTAAGTTACTGTGGGGTGGGGTGAGGGCAGATATATTTTTATCTCTTAGCTACATTTTTTAAAGTATTTGCCTCCTCTTTGAGTTTGTGTATTTCTAAACCTTTTCTGGCCTAATTGACATTGTCTCCGACACATGCTGTTTTACTAAATGTCTTAAGTGCTTCCTTTCCCATACAAATCTAATCTGTTTTCTCTAGACTGCCACCTCCCTGCATCTAAAAGTCACAACTCAGGACTTCCCCTAATTTAGATTTTTTTTTTTTTGTCATTGTTGTTGCTTACTAATTTCTGCTTTGCTGTTGAAGCTGTTATACTGCTCAAAGATGCTCCAGCAGATACGTATCTCTCTAACAAGTTATTTTTTTCGAACTAAAACTGCATGAATCTACTGTTGGTGCTGGAAATCTCTTGGAGAGCAGCTGATGCTCACCGGGGTCTAATGAAGCTCTAGATATCGTACTTCAAGTTTCAGTCCCTGAAGGCTCTACTTGCAATCTGCTCTCCTGTGAAGTCTCTTAATTTTATGGTAATATTCCTAGCACCACAGGATCACAGTGTTCTTGCTCTGGGGCAGCATTTTCATGTACACGCAATCTGTCAAGATGTTGTGATTTACCTTGTGTATAGCTTTGTCACAATATGAAGCTATATTAAGATGCTCAGTCATGGCTGACACCGATAGGAAGCACATACAGACAATGACAACATGAACTCAAAGCTTGATGCCCAGCAGGTGCCTCAGTCTCCTCACGAAGTCTTTCTCCTGTATTGAGCTGAATTGAATTATTTCAGCTTTGTCACAGTTTAGACCTGAGCAATGTGGAGCAGCTTTGTGAAAAGGGCCTTCAAAGGTGAATTCAAGTTTGTCATTAATCAAAACGTGTAAAATAAGTCAGAGAGAATTCCAGACAAGGTGTCCATTATCAAAAATGAATGGACAGTTTTACCATGGTCACTTACAAAGGAAATATTAAATATGTTAATGTTGTTTTTGACTGTTAAAACTCTAGTTTTTTATGAGAAGTGTCTGAGTGGAGTGTTTAATATCTCTTGTTGTGACCCGTTGCCAAGGTAACCGAGTCTGGCCACAAAAGCTGCAGCTGTTATTGCCAATGTAATTAATATACAGTGAAATTATTGGATTATTTGTCCGATAATGACAACAGTATTCTTCAAACATAGTGTGAATTATGGTTTTATAAATAATTTTAATCTAATATTAGGTTTCCAGGAAGTGCAAAACAATATTACATCCACAAAAACACTTTTACAAGTTCACCAGAACATTTGAACAAAAAGACAAGACAACTTAAACAGGAAGTCATGTAATGTAGTAGTTAAACCGATCCAGCAAGCAGCTTGGCTATCAGAGATGTTTTTCCCATTTTATAGAGCCTATTTGAAAGTTTTGGTGTCTTTTGTGTTGATTCTAGATGCAGCTTGGACTTTCCCATGCAGACGGAGAAAGGAACAGCCTCATGTCCTGTCTTGTTAAGAATGTCAACGTATGCTGGAAGTACAGAGTGATTGTTGATAAATAAGCAAAGATGAATGTGATAGGCTGTTCTGATATTCTGCATATATATACTGTATGTATGTATGTGTATGTGTCTGTGTGTGTGTGTCTGTGTGTGTGTGTGTGTGTATGTGTGTGTGTGTGTGTGTGTGTGTGTGTGTGTGTGTGTGTGTGTGTGTGTGTGT
>JBAMHX010000016.1:16467120-16478641 GCA_037177515.1 Pseudomugil tenellus | reverse complement strand
ATATATATATATATATATATATATATATATATATATATATATTCATCACTCAGTGAGTGGCAGTATACTGAATGACTCAAGATTGTATAATGACCATTGCAAATGTACCATCACCCATCTAGATACATGAAAAAGTTTTAGCAGGTTTCCGCCATAGAGGACTTTATGTATTAAAAAGATTAATTAATTATTTTAGTTTCAGGCCAATAAAGTTTTCCCACAACTAAAATTTCCTTGATCATTTGCTTGTATTGAAATGATTTAGTATTCATGTGTATATTTTGATGCCCTTGTTTTGCAAGCTTAGATTTTTTAATTTAAGGTCATTCAGTGTCAGTTAAATGAATTAATCTACAATTGATTTGGACATCTGTTGATGGAAAGGACCATAATGTAATCTGGTTTCCCCTACTGGCCGACTGGACAATTAATGGTTATTACTTTTCACTGGGAGAGGTCTAGCTTGTCCACTCCTTTTACAGGAGGTCAATTAGAATCCAACTGAGAGGTGCACTTCACTGATGGAGCACACCAAAGTCTTTGACCCTCCTGACTGCACTATGTCCACTAACAGTATAATTGGCTAAGAGCGCTGAACTACTCATCTATTGTAAGTACCGGCCCTTAAAAGTTAGAGGGACCATATCTAAGTCAATATCACCAATGAGAGAATTAATAGCCACTCAAAATGTAGACTCACTGAAAGTATAAGGTTTTCATTTTTGCTGTGTGTGTGTGTGTGTGTACACACACATATACACATATATATATAAAATCTGGCACATAATGCATGTGTGATTTATTTTATGTAGGATGTGGACATGACCGAAAACAGCACACTAAAGCTGCTTCTCTCCTGTGTTGCTATATCTCTACTCAGCAGCAGTTCCTCCTCCCACTCAGATAAAATGGACGTTCTGCCATTTTCGGGAGTCAGCTCTTCTGTCTATTCCCATCATGGCCAAATTCCTTAAACGCACTTGCAAAGACAAGGCTTCCTCAGCAGTCTGCTTGGATAGCAGACCAGCTCAGCTCCTGCACGCGAAGCTGTACTGCTATATTGAACTTGTATCTGATTCACTGACCTTCTTGCTGCCTCATGCCTTGCTAATGTAATCTAGTGCTGCTGCTGGCTCATGTCTCTCTGCCCGCAGCTCTCTGTCCTCTCTTGAATGTTCTAAAATGTTCCTTCAAAGAAAACTAAGTCAAATAATTTTTGTTTTGTTTATTTTGAGCTTTTTACCTTGTTGTGGAAATGACCTATTTGATTCCCTTAAACTAAAAGACTGAATTGTGAAACCCTCTTTCAACTACATGCATTAATGTATTGTAATTTCACAAAATCCCTGATAAAATCTCCATTCAAAAGAAGTAAAAGCAATATCTTTTGGATGTGATTTTACCATATAATCAACAGTGCCACAGCATACTTTAATCGGTAACTTCATTCCTCTCACTACTCTACACTACACTGGAACAAGGACAGAATTCTACTAAATGAGCAAGTCAAACTGTAGCTGTTGCTCAACTTGAGCTATGCATGTACCATTTCACTCATAACATTGTCTGGCTCCAACCAAAGAAGCAATGAATTTAAAGAAATAAAACGAAATCAAGATGACTCCAACTTGCGGGTTTCCAAACCATCTATTCATGCCAAAAGCACAAAAGTCCAAACCATAAAAAGTTCTCTATTACTAAAAGCCAGTAATGTTTCAGTGATAATTTGAGGTTCCTCTTCACTATTTTGTCCCTGTTGTAGCTCAAATTAACCTCACGGTTTGAGGTTTCTTCATTACTTAGCTTAAATGATTCAATTACCTGAACTAAAAGGTGTATCAGGGTGACTTAGCTGTAACTTTCTGTTTAAATTGTATTTGACATTCAATTATAAAATGACCAATGATCGTTTTGTTTTATTAATGAAGTCCAATGCTAATGCTAAAACTATATAGAAAGTCATTTTCCTCCAGGTTGTGCAAACACGTCACTTTGGAGATCTTTATGAAGAACGTGAATAGACTTGTAGATCTAAGGTTTTAAAAAAATAAATACATATTTTGATTTTTACAACTACATTCTTCAAATTGTAATTTCTTTTTTAGTATTGGTGTCTTCAAAATTATCTCAAGCAGCAGCAAAGAAATGCTCCCAACTATGTGTATGGGTTGTTCATCCATTCACCTTTTATTCCACACAATAATACATGTTGGGTTCAGTTTTCTGTACCGTCACTGTGATCATATCTTCCAAAAAATTGCTTTGCTCTTTGTTCATGTTTATTTCAAAGAAAATCTCAGAATGCACTGACATTATATGAGAGAATTGTCAGGGATTTTGAGGAGAGGACCCAAATGCATAAGAGGAGGAGGCAAAATGCAGAAACAAAAAAATTTAAATATAAACTTAATGTAACAAACTGGACTTGGAAAAATGTACAGATAAACATAACTAGAACAGAAGAGAACATCATGACAAGAGAGAACCAACCTGGCAACTGAAACTAGGTGGTGTAATAGAGAGAAAACACAACAAGACACAGGTGGAATGGATAATCTAAATGAAACCAGGTGAACTAATGAACAGGAAATAAAGGTAGACAGGACAAAGAAAACTAGAAAATAAAACAAGAACCCAGAACTAATGACTATAAAACACTAATACCCTCCAAATCATGGCAGGAATCACAAACCAGGTCCATTTAGTTTTAGCTGAGTTGAGACTAAACCTGCTTAAGGATTCATAGTTAAACTTAATCACATTGCTGAATGAGCCTGAGACAAAGTCAATGAAAAAAACAAAGATATTTGTATAAATTACAATTTGTTTGCAATAAATTACTTTGTTTGCTTTGTTGTCTTATATGTGCATGAGTTTATTTTTTTATTCTTTCATTGTGCTTCTTAATGATAAACAAGAGATTTACAGCAAGGTCTCCAATATTTAAGCAAATCGTGCATGAAATAAGACATCCCATCTGCTTTACATTTAAGTGGGTGACCAGCTGGTATGTTGCCATGATGGTGAATCTCTCACTCTCTTGCTCTCTCATTTCTGATTCATTGTGCTATCTGGGGAATATGTATCCCCATTTTTCCCTGAAGCCATCATGAAGTCCAATACATAAGTAAAGCTTCGTGTTTGAAAGTTGAGACTTTAACCAGAAACCAGAGAACGTTTGCTGCAGAGCCACAAAGCAGATTTTCCTGAAGAGGAAGACTACATGTGGAGATCGTGGGATGTGTGATGGAAGGTTGAGTCAAGAATAAAGAAGACAGCATTCAGTTTTGGTAAAAAAAAAAAAAAAAAAAAGAAGAGAAGAGAAGAGAAGAGAAAAAAGCTCAACTTAAACGATAGCTGGACAAAAAAAATCAAGCTGTTTTTCTTTGACTTTGTGATTCGTGTAAGTTGTATGTCTTTATAATTGAAAGACATAAAGGTGCACACAAGGAAACACTTGCAAAGAATATACAGACACACATTCAAACACACACCTAACCAGGTGAAATTTTGCATGCATGGCTGCGCTTCCCTTAGCTGAGGCCACGGTTGCTAGGCTACGAGTGATTCAAGTCTTTGGAGGGGACCTGACATTAGGGAGAGCAAATTGACCACAGGAGGCTTTAATCTGGCGTGAAACAGCAGCACTAGCACACTTACACACACATGCCAGTAGTGTATTTCAACATTTACTCTTCTCCATGATAAACACACATATCTGTTTCCCCCCTCTTCCCCTACACATGCACAGACGCATCCCATCATCCTCTTTAGACTCACAGCCTGATTATAATGGGATACAGTTTTGCCACGTCCTAAAGGAAAGAGCCAAATATTTCTTATATGTGCATGTCTGTATGTATAAATACATCAGTATGTCTTTATCAAAGAAGCACATTGGTTTGGAAAACTACAGCCTATTGTTTAGAAAAATGCTGCTTAAGGAAATAAGAAAAGTTTTTGGATATGAATAATGCTGCAGTGCTTTCTTACATAACTTGCATAATCATTACAAAATATCCTGGTTGCAAATTATTAGCTTTGTATTTTCCACTCATTATTTTGTCAGTGGGCACCATGTTTCACACTGATATCTATTACTGTTAGACAAAGTAGTTGTGTGCTGCATTACATTTTTAGCTTAATGTGATGGTACAATGGAGGAAGGTGGAGAAAGTGAGGCGCAAAGTCAGAAAACATCACGACAACGGTTTAAAGTTTGTTACTATTCCAAAACAAAAACACCCCCAAAAAATTAAAGATATACTGTAGAGTGTAATCGCTGTAAAATTGAATCACGTAATAATGGTGGTGCAGCATCTCAGCAGAAAACACTCGTCGTACTCAGTCCTTGGAGGAAATAAGCAATGTTTTACATTAGCGTTAAAAAGTTTGTCTGTCCATTAATGCATAGTTGCTAACTTGTTTGACAGTCAATGGGTTATATATATATATATATATACATGTAGCTATGTTTGCTTTTAGGATATGTTATCTTTAAAAAGAAAATCATGTGACTAAAATGTCTTGGCATCAGCTGGTTTGCTCTTACTTGTAATTCAGATCCTATTGCATTTACTGGAAAAGAGACAACTTGTTTGCTTTTAGAGACTGTAACAGTGCTGCTATGTCAAGATTTTATTATCCAAACGTGATATAAAAGGAAGACCAGGACAGCCAGCCTAGCCGTCTGCTCTTCTCTTTCTGAAGATAAAGAGATATCTTGATCAGACTTCTACGCCAATCTGCATCACCTGCAGCTCCCTGAACCACAGCCTCACTTCTTCTTCCCACAGCTGAGGCACAGACTTGCACACTACCACAGACATAGTTGCTATTGCCATTTAATAAGACACAAGTATTTTCCTTCTGATTATTCCATTAATATATCAAATATTTATTAATAAATGATGATTTGAATATCTATTTGTTGCAGCCCTAATATAAACTCAAATCCATCCCATGAACCTTTCCTGTCACTTAGAGACCCTCCCACATTTAAAACACCCCAACCTTGCAATCTTGTTAATTCCAGCCACTTTCTCTTGCATACAGTGTGTACATATACAGATCAAGTAAATATTCATATGAATAACACACACACACCTCACTGCACAACAATGTTTCCATGTTTGTGCAAAACATTTCTTACATTTCTGGGAATAAAAAGTGAATCTAATTTAAATGGATAAAAATCCCAGAAGTAGCAAAGCTTTCTGCCCCTCTTGCTTCAGTCACACACACAACTTCTATAATCTCTTTAACGTATTCTTGCTCAAACACTTAAATTTGTTGCAATTACTGTGTGTTTGACCATTTTCTTTATGGCTGCATTAGGTAGAAGTCTCTTAAATGAACCTGTAATGTTATCTGATTTAATTGCCCGTGCTGATGATTCTGCTGTATGAGCAATAACCCATTCACCCCAGGGGTATATCAATCCTAATGCATCTATTAAAGTCTGCCTATGACATTGTTATGATTAGTCACTTTGTTTTCCCAGGCTGGAGCTGTACAAAATCTGAATATGAATAGAATAAAATTGATATGATTATCTACTGTCACCTCTCATTAATCACTACTAATCTCTATGACTGATATTAAATGTATTCATGTGTCCTTTCTGGACATTCTCACTTTGTTTTTGAGAAACAGATGGTATCAAGTGCTGTCAAATAATTATTCCTGTGAGGATGTCGCTGTTGTTTCTGCTATGCAGAATCCTTAATATACATGAACTGGTGTCACCTGGCTTTTGTGTTGGGGGAATTGTTTTAACAAAATAATTTAACAAGGGAAATCAGCTTTTTGCCTGTGTAACTCACTGTTGGAGCCTCCCTGCAGCGCTGAAGGACAGGGTCCTTGTGATTACATGAAGTTTTACATGAGCACTTTAGTGACACTTGAGATTCTGTTAAATACATTTTTCCCATCCACAACTGAACAGTAGTTTGTGTTGGGCACATCCACAAATTCCATGTCACCCTTTCACCTGCCACAAGATAGCTGGACTAACAACCCCACCAAGTGGTCAGGTGTATCATGTCTATTTCCAGACATCTTTTCATATACTCTATTAATAAAATCAAGAAGGTATTCATATTAATAATCAACAATATGAATAAACCTTGTGAAACTGGGAGGAGATAAGACAAGAGCAGCCTCATTTAGAAGTAAAGTGTAGGGAATGATTAATAACATCGTAAAAGCCGCACAAAGCAATGAAACTGATAATTACACTCACAACAAAAACTTTATGTTCAGCAGTGTCTCTCTACTGTAAGAAATATATTGTACTTTACAGAATATATGACATCTTTTTATGCACCTGTAAAATTTCCAACAAAGCTGAAAAACAACCTAAAGTATCACAACTACACTAAAGTATCTGTAACAAAGAAACTATATTTCATCCCCCTTAGGAATGAAAGACCACTTTAATTAGAGTCATGATAGTACCACTATAATCTCTTACATCTCCTCCTATAAAGAGCAACAGAGTTTGATGTATGCCTAATCTTTTCAATAATTCATTCAAATTCTTTATTCTGTTCATTTGCATTTTATCATTTAGTCTGGATGCTCATTTTAGGAGGAAGCAATGCTCTCTGTAGGCTAAAGTGCAAAATAATGTTTGGTTTTTATGGAGCCTTACAGGGTGTCAAAGACCCCAAATCAGAAAACTTGGAATGGTGTAGAAGATGCAAAAAGTAGCTAATACACTTAATTTAATTTTCAGTTTATTGCTGATTGCGTGAAGCTATTTTTTTTTTTATTTCCTTATCAATTGTATTTTCTGTGTTAATATCTTTCTGTTTTTTCATTTCAGGCCCACTAAAAGGTTTCAAGAACTGTTGCCACTTGTTGATGTTGCACATTGTCTTCTCCCTAAATAAACGTTAAAATACTTCCTTATATAGAAGATACAAAGCCCTAATGCAGGACTGGAGTTCTTCCAAACGTGTCTTAAAAGTGTGTTTGAGAAAGGGGTTATATTACTCATCACAAAGTTCCTTAACTACTCTCTTGAGCTATAGGCAATACAATCAAGTAACAGCATCTGCTGCTGCCATCAGGACATCCTAATGTGCCTCTGGACTTGTCACCACAGAAATTTATATAATTTTGCTTCCAAATCTCATAAAAAGACAAGGTTATCACACACCAAGTCATGTTGTGTGATGTCGAATTTTACCTTCTATTATATATGTGCTGCAGAAGAATCACACTTCAACATTTTATTTGAGGAGACTGAATGTTTACCAGGGGTGCCCAAATCCGGTCCCCGATCCATCTTCCTGTAAATTTTAAATCAGAGGTCACCAGCTCCATAAATAGAGTAAATAGTGGTGTGCATATACACATTTTGGGGTTGTTTGGATACACTCTTCGTGTATGTGTGATGGAGAGAGGTCTGGGGAAATAGGTCTATAGGAAAGTGGGCTTGAGCTGGTAGTGAAAGTAGGGACTTCCCATTGTTTGAGTCTGAAAAAGAGCAGGACAATCAAAGGGCAGTCGTCCCAACTACTAGGGCATTCCATCACCCTGATCAAAAAGCTGCCACCAGTCCCAGAAGGCACCTACCCAACACATGCAATGAGAAGAAGGTGAAGAAGGTGAGGGGTAGAAGAAGGAGACCACCGATCCAAGCCCCTTACCCCCTCACCCACCAAGGACACACTACAGTATGCACACACACTAATACATTGACAAATACTCACCTTCAGTATAGCACACTCACACATGCACACACACTCAGTTTAATCTTACATACTCACCCATTTATTTGTTTTAATACAGTCTCTCCTTCAAGGCCATCCTCCAAAGTCCCCTACCCTGACAACCCACCCAAACCTCTACCCCTCCCAAACCTCTACAGTCCCCCTGGTCCCTACCTATCACAACTCCCTACTTTAAGCCCGGGCTTGTTTGTTGCACTCGTCATCGAATTGCTTCTCAGTTTTAATTACACCAATTAATTAAGTCATCAACGCCCCACCCAAAAAATCCTGACAAGATACAAACAACTTTTGAGGGGTTGGCCATGTAGTTTATGGTGAGCGAAGCTGCTTCGGTGACCCCGCTTCCAGCATGGTCTGGTTACTGGCCCTCTATTTTAATCACAAACAACACACACTTCACAACCATTTATGAGCAGGGGGGAGGAAAGGGGGTCCTTTCACATGACTATCTCCTGGGTGTTGCTGGGGGTGGGGTTAATCCCATAGGGGGAGAGGTTAATCCCATAGACCTGGGGTTTGGGCTGGGTTGTTAGTATGAAGCTGGCTGTGAGTGAAACATGAGAGGCTGGAATGTTGATGTTGTCATGGAGGCTGCCTGTGAGAACGTAGGTGGAAGGGGTAGATGATTGGATGAGTCAAAGAAGGGGGTGGTTGCAAGTGGATGGGTGTGATTGTGAGGGGAATGTATGAGGGTGGACTGGAGTGATTATGTGAGTGGGTGGGGAATGGATGAGTGTGGATGGGTGGGTGGGTGTAAAGGGGGGGGGGGGTATGTTAGTGATTCGGCATACGGGAATGAGGCAGTGGGTTTATGGTGAGCGATCATATGTGTGTGTGTGTGGGGGGGGGGGGGGGTTTGAGTTGGGTGTGTGTGTGAGTGGATGGGCAGGGCGAATGATGGGTTGGGGAGGGCATGTGTGCATGGCTGGTGAAGCGGGGTGTGGAGTGACCCCCATCTGATGGCAATCTGGCAGTCATTGGCTGAGCCCTCTGTCTTTGAGGGAGGTGAGGTCACATCCAGGCTCTTGGAGCCCTGCGACCTGTGGTCTGTCTGTCCTGGGCGACTGGCGCCCCGTGGGGATGAGTCCTCCTGGCCTGCCTCTGACATTTGCAATGGCGGAGCCGCATTGCCATGACAACTCTTATGAAAAACTTTTCTCTCCATATGTTCTGGATGATGGCACATGGCGCGTTTCCATTACCCCTAGATTTGCGGAAAATCCAAATGTCGCAAAAGAAAAACGCAAATGGAAACATTACATTTTTTTAAAACTCTCAAATATTTCTAAAAGTTTTTCACTCTCAAGATGAACATGCAGTTTATCACAAAAGTGTAATGGAAACATCTTATTCGTATTTCTGCGTCCCAAGATGTTACATTGTGAGTCATGTGACTGGTTAAGAAAGGTGTAGTATGGAGAAAACAACTGGGAAATGCAGTTTTAACAGGTTTTAGAAAGGGAAATAAGGGAGGACAGCTTGGAAAAGCTGTAGCAAATTTTTGGCAACATGTAGAAAACCACAAACTGATGCTCAAAAAAAAAAGTTAAATTGTCAAATGACAATACTTATTACCATTGTCTGATGAATTCCATTGGATTTTTCCTGATTCATGCATTCATTATTCAATGGAAAATTTTAAGCAGTGTTTGAAAGCATTTGAGAAAGATTTGCTTATGTTTTTATATAGAATACCATTTCAGGACTCAGATCATGGGTATGGAACACACTAAAATCCCTTCAGCTATTCAATTATTTTGTTCTCTGGATGAAAAATATGCTAATTATTCCAAAGTTTTTATTAGGAGCACTATTTCTACCATTTTTTTTTCTTTATCTATTCACAAACTACTACTTTGCTTTCTCTCCCTTAAAGAGTTAGCTTCTCACAGCTTATACTTTTGTACAAAAATATGATTACAAACACTGTTTGAAATAACATCAGTACCAATTTACTTATGTGGCTATATTTGTTAGTTTATATATTTTTAAATATTTTTTCCATTCTTTCCTCTTATTTGTGTCTTTTCCCCACATGTTGCAGATCTAAAATTCAGTAGATGTATGTTAACAATGTTTTGCATATTTAAAATACTTATGGGCTACAATAATAAATGTTATGATATTTAGGCGCTACCATACATGATTGCGTAACTTGGGTTTTTGCATTGGTACTTTATAATCTGTCCTGCTTGTGAATCCGAGCTCAAGAAATGATACGAAATTCAGAAAACTCAAAGAGAAAAACTTATCCTGACTTTCCATAAATGAAGCTCTATAAATGCCATATTGTTGCCATATTTCTTTATCAAATCTTTCCTAACTGACAAAGATCAAAGGTCAAAGCCCAATCTAAAATGACCCTGATTGTATAATAATGTGCAGTCTATCTTGACTTATTAAAATGGCACTGAAGATACCATTTAATAATGGTTTAATCAAATACCATTTATATCTGTAATGGTATTGGAGCACCTTAATGCTAACCCCCCAATAAAGTCATTGAGTAGTCATACAGAAAAAGAAGCAAAGTATTCAAAATATCCAAGCAAGTATGCAGAGGAAAACATATAGAAGTTGTAAACAGACAAGGGCAATAAAGAAAAGACAAACTATATATTGCACACAATTAAAGGGAAGAAAAAGTACATTGGGAGAAAGTAGCTAGAGGGAAAAACTCATTGCTTTTTGGGGAAAAAAAAGAAATAAAAACAAGAATATCTTTAAAGAAAAGCCTTGACCTCCTCTCTTATAACATTAACACCACTCAGAAATTTCTTAAGACCTCATGAAATTAGTTTTGGTGTAGATTTTTCTGCAGATATTTATGCTTATTTTACTATTTTCAAGAGCGTATGGCAGCTTCTGCATGCCTATGTGGGGTTGTGCATGTCATCATTTGTATCTGAATCTATCAACCTGCTTTATGTCTCGTATTTCTATGTGTGTCTGAAAGCATTTCCTCACTACTGACTATTGACTACCTCACTGGTTGCATGAAAAAGACTACATAGCGCTCTCAGCACAGTAATTAATAATCACTACTTTCTCTATGTTACTAAAGCAGTGGTAAAATGAGTTCATCCAGAAGGACCAACCAGAATAATGCCAGTAAACATTTTGCGATGTAGCAACTGACTTACCCCAAACAAATTAGTACTTAATGCTTTTAGCCATTTGTGTTGTAAATCATTGGCGATTCTCATACTAATCATGTCCCATTAGGCACATTATTTTCACACCATAGCTCACATATTTATCTTGTCCTTGCAGTTACAATGAAAACAATATGTTAAATCGACTATCTTAGTAGTTCAACACATCACATTCAGTTCAAGTTGAAGTTAAAAGCTGGCTGCCCTCCACTTACATAATAGATTTTTGCCGCTACTGGAGGTCTAAATTGATTCTAATTCTTGTCTCACCCCAATCCAGTACAGTATTTCACCAACTTGGACATTTTTTGGGGAGTGGAGGGGGTTAAAAAAATAAAAAATAATTTCATGATTTGAAGTCTTTGTACTGTCTTTTACTCTTGTTTGCTATTTTATTTAGTAGTTTTTCCTCTTTGTGCCCGCTATGTTCCTGTTCATTAGCCCACCTGGTTTTGTTTGGTTACTCCACCTGACTCTGTGTATGTATCATGTGTATGTATGTATGTATGTATGTATGTATGTATGTATGTATGTATGTAAGTATGTATTTATGTATGTATGTATGTATGTATGTATGTATGTATGTATGTATGTATGTATGTATGTATGTATGTATGTATGTAT
>JBAMHX010000016.1:16449953-16466068 GCA_037177515.1 Pseudomugil tenellus | reverse complement strand
TGTATGTATGTATGTATGTATGTATGTATGTATGTATGTATGTATGTATGTATGTATGTATGTATGTATGTATGTATTAAGTTCATTTAAATGACTTATAGTAAAAGAAGAGCAAAGCACAAAGGCAAATGAATACTTTAAAAGTACTTTGTACAACAGGTCCTCAAACTTATGTGTTGTTTGTATATAAGTTTTTATAATTCTGCCCTATAAAGTACTGCCCAACAAGTTACGTCATTCAAATGTCCCAGGAACAATGATTCTTAAATTCTTTTGATAGTACCAGTATTACAAAATGTTGAGATAACTGCAAAAAGAAAGCAATAAATAGAAAAGAAAGGGTCACTAGAGTTTTAGTTTGTTATGAGATACACCAAACCCTCATCTTTAAGGCATTATTTTAATATTTCTTGCAGGTGGGATTATTGTATTCTAGTATTTGTGCATTCACACAACTAACTTTTTGTTTTGTTATGTTGTTTTTTACCAATTTGATTATGTAAATTTTCTAGTATTTTGTTATCCAATTACTTTTCCATGTGAACACTATATTACAGAGTTACCGTATATCTTCAGCTGGAGTGAACTGGGGCACAGCCTAATAAACTAAACAGTGAATGTCACAATTTGTTTCTTTGCATTTGAAGTCAATGCTTACAAGGGGAAATTAGACAAACAACGACTGTTACAGAAATCTTGTGATCCCCACAAGCTGAGGTAAACCTTTAATATTACTACATAAAAAATACCTAACAGTCTAAAAATAGTCTGTGTATATTCCAGGTACATGTAAGAAACATCAAAAGAGCATGTAATAGCATCAGAGGTCATAACTAACGTAACTACAATTCCCTCCTTCCAGCTGCTGTGGAGAAGTGATGCTGCAGGTTATTGACCCTCCTCCCTTTTAGTTAGGTCCACATCCTCTGGCACATTTTCCTCGGCTGGTTTCTCCATCAGAATGAGACCAGCGTCTTCATGACCTTACTGAAGGAAAAAAGGAGAAACAGTTTGTGTTTGTTTTGTAGCCATATGGCCCCATTAGTAGGGTAACGACCCTTAAATCCCTGCAGGACACACATTCATTTCTGAATTATGTGTGTGTGCTTCTGGATTCTAGCATGTTTATGTGTGTGAAATGACCTTGGAGACCCTCCAGGACACTTAGCACTGTCCCCAGTCACCACTTACACAGATGAAGCCCCTCCATGTGCCATTTGGCATGCGACCACTGCTCGTGAGACTTTCACCACAATTACCCATATGCACTCACACAAACTCCCACACACAGACCCACACACACAGAAAATACATAAATTATCCTTGTCAGACAAGTAAAAGCAAATTCTTCAGTATAACACAGATCATGTATATTGTATCAATCACTATAATATGGTAAAATTTTATTTGAAGAAAAAGAATGATTTTGTCATGTGAAGTAAAATAGTTATAACCAGTGAAACACAATAACTGACTCTAACCCATTCTATTTAAATTAACCCTGGTAATCTTAAAATGTTGTTGATTTATCAAAAAATCCATGGTCATTTGTTTTTATTTTGAAGCCAGCAAAATAATTTCTAAAACCTTGAAAAAGAAGCAGCAATGAATGTTAAAGAAAAATAAGGACTTAGTGGAACATTGTCCATCTGAGAGAAAAGGGAGTGAAAAAGTTGGTTATTTTTCAAAAAGTTTAGTAGTTCAACAATAACAATGACATCCTCAACATGTACTCCCAGCATTAATGGATTTTTAAATATTTCTGTTATTTATCAAAACCAAATTTGGAGAAATTGTGAAGATGGTGTGATATGGCGGTGTGGATATAAATGCAGGAATGGGAAGGAGGCAGCAGGAATGCAGATTAGAGATTATTTAACAACACTGCGACTAAAGAACGTCACACAACTAATGATCCAGCAGAAGTGAACGCAAAACCAAGGCTTTAAATACACAGAACTAACCCAGACACAGGTGAACACAGGTGATAAATCAACCCAGGTGAACTAATGAACAGAAGCAAAACAGGAAACCAACACAAAATGTTAAATGCTGAAATTCAGATTGAAAACTAATTACTAGTAGCTGTTATCTGGTCTACGAGTTTTGTTACATAACTCATTTATTTGTTTTAATATTTTTAACATAGTATTTTTTCCTTGCTAGTCTTTATGCTACCTCCTCGTTACCTCTGCCAATCCTGAGACAATCTTGCGGTGTCAGCTGTTGTCACGTTCAATTGTTCGGCTTTGTGTCATCGCATCTATCACAGATTGTAATGGAATGATATATGTCACTCCTCACTTTTTTGTGTGTGTCTTGAAAATGACTAGAAAGATGTTTGGACTTGTTTTAGAGTGATACATCTCTCAGAGCTCAGTCACAGATGTCTGTGTCAGAGCGAAAAACAGCAGACAGAAACAGCCTATAGGAGGTGTCAGCTGCAATAACATTAGTGGCTATCTCACAATGTTAAAGAATCCTTCAAAACCTTCCTGGACCCAGACGGTGAACCGGATCACCTCCTAAGTTTCATCACATGTTCAACTTCCTATTCGGGATATATCCTGAGAATTTCCAGAGAATCCATCTGTAACTTTTTGATTTACATTGTACACAGACAGACAAACAAACAGACAGACAGATAAACGCTGGTGATAACAACCTCCTTGGTGGAGGTACAAAACAGGGCTCTATAATGTTTTGGTCAGGAGCCGATTGAACATAAGATCTGTAAACACAGTGAAGCCCTGTAAACACAAACCCCATGGACAAAGCTTGAGATGGAAGATGTATGTTTAACCTTGACATGTTTAAATGGTGATTGAAGTCTACCTTACAATCTCATCACTATGACACGTTGTATATCAGCTGTTTTTCCTGGGTGTGGGCAACCTGATGGACCTAAAAGATCCAAAGGACAAATGCAATAACCACATCACAGACTAGGACAACCCACACATCATCAGATCTGAGATCAACAAACAGAAGATGGATGAAGGAGCTGGTCCAAGGACACAGTCAACCAGGATAAGGGACCCTTCCTGCTCTAACACGCATGGGACTCTCTCTTCTAGAGAACATCGAGCAGCAATTTACAGTTTAGATTAGTATAAATATCTTGCTATGGTGCATTTAGTAACACATAAAAAATCTGTGATTAATATATGTGTGAGTGAATGAAAATAACTGAGCAGTGCTTTGAATGTTGCTAGTGCAAGGAGTTGTTGGGCAGCATTATCTCTGTGCCACTTGTGAATAATGAATCAATGTGCTTTATGATGGATAGTTGAATGTGCAGTCAATTATCCAGTTGCTGAGCAAGATGAAGTAATCATGAGTCATATTCGACAGCAGAAAAGGTAGTTGGTTAGATTTAGCTGTGAAAGCCACAATATAGAAAGACCAAAATGTGTGATCCGTTACTGTTTGCCTGATAAACACTCCCACAGGAACGCGCAATGAAAATACTTTATCCAATATTTCCATGAATGTAGCAAAATATCTATATACTATCAATGAGCAAAATGAAAAAGAAGAATTAGTGAGTCATCATTTTGGCATGATGTGTGAAAGGAAAAGTACAGTAGCTGTGATTTCATGACAGCTGTCTTCCCTTATAATGTTTCTATTGTCATAGTAGCTCAGGGGTTTACACCACAACATTTTTGTCTTTGTCATTAAATTGACTCTTTTTTCTCATTTTTTTTAAAAAAAGAAAAATCAATGAAATTGAATATTCGATGTAAATTCTTTCTTTTGCTGCTTTGGTGGTAAATAGGTGACCAGCTGGTCTGCATTTTTGATGTTGATTTCCTCTTTCATTTCAGTCTCTCTCCTCTAACTGTCTCTCTCCATGAAACCCTTCTGGGTACCAATTAGAGCTTAAAGCTGCTGGAGTGTGTACACACAGATAGGTGTGTGTTGCATTTTTTTTTTTACTTTTTATTTTTTGTAAAAGTGTGTCTTACTGTGTGTTCTGAGCGCCAGCTCAGAAAATAAAATATAGGCTACCTGTCAACAGCCACTTCAATGCCTACCATCTGTTCAAGCTGCAAGATGGCCTTCATTTACCCACAAACCAACACTACAGTCACACGAAAAGCATGATGTTTATTGAAGTATGATATAATTGCCTCCATGCTGAGGAAAGTGGTGGGTTTTTGTGTGCACACTGTGTTTGGATGTGTGTGTTTCATTTTTTTCATCATATAGTTGCATAATTATGTTTTTACCATTTTTTCTACATTTGCTTATGTGTGCATGTTTTACTGTTAACTGTGTGTCATTTCATGGTTATTTATTTGTTTAAAATAACTTTTGTTCATGTGTTAATATAAAGTTTTATGTAAATGACCAGAAAAAGAACTTATAGAACAATACCATGAGAGCAGGTACACTACCAATCAAAAGTTGGTAGTTTCTCACAGGATTTAAATGGAAAAGGGTGTCCAAACATTTTTCTAGTAGTGTATGTGTCAGCTCCATTAAAAGCAGATCGGACCTGGACAAAAATGTAAAATCAAGTAAATAAAAAAAGTGTTTTACACAAATTGTACAATATGGTTTTTTTTAACTACTATGTTCAAATAAATGTCGTTTTACCTATTCTCTCTTTGTCCCTCACACACTCAGGCAGACCTTTTAACTCATTGTGTACAATGTCATACAGACATACATTGCCGGCAGTGTTCAAGCCATGGGAATTGAATGCAGCTTATATTTATAGAGAAGGTGATTTGTTCAAACGTATGTACCCTTTAACAATGTCATCAAAGTCAAACTTTATTCTCTCATGTGGCAATAATGCTACATTTAGCTTAGGATGGACAGATAGATGCACAAGTTGAAACTCAGCTACTAAGGTCTCAGAATTAAAGTGAAATATACATGAAAAATGCAATTTTTTTTCAATTCCTTTGATAATAATTAAAATAAATTGTAAAGAACATTTACTTATACTTAAAAAAATACTTACAGATTTAAACCATATTATCACTGACATGCTGCGTTTCGGGATAAAATGCCCTTGGAAACATTAAGAATAGATTAGAACAAAACTAATAAAAATACATAAACATAACCAGGACTAGAAAAAATGTGCTAAAAATGGATTAATGAAAAAATAAAATAAATTTAATTTTATAAAAAGAATTTTAAAAAATATATATTAATAGTATGAAATTGACTCAGTTAAAAGCTAAGATAAAAAGTTGGGTCTTGAGCCTCTTAAAAATAATGGTAGTAAATATTGTTTTAAGTGTATGATTTATTGTGCAAGATCACATAAGATAAGAATAGACGAAGAGATCAGGACACATATCACACACAAACATGTTCAAAACTTAACACAATATACCAGGAATAAAACAAAAACATAAGACAGATATATACTGTAAACAGTTACATATGCTGCAGCAAGGGTTCTGACGAGAACTAGCAGAAGAGATCATATTTCTCGACTTTTAGCATGTCTTCATTGGCTCCCTGTTAAATTTAGGATGAAGTTTAAAATCAGTCTCCTTAGATATAAAGCACTGCATGACCAAGCTCCATTGTATATCAGAGATCTCATATTTCCATATATTCCAAAAAGAGCACTTCGCTCTCAGACTGCAGGTCTACTTGTTGTTCCCAGAGTCTCTAAGAAAACAATGGGAGGAAGAGCTTTTGGCTATTAAGCCGCACTTTTATGGAACCAGCTCCCAGTGTAGGTACGGGAGGCAGACACCCTCTCTGCCTTTAAAACCAAACTTTAAACCTTCTTTTTTGAGAAATCTTATAGTCGAGAATAATCTAGCAGTCCACTAGTTATGAAGCCATGGGGATATGCCCTTGATGCACTGAGCACTTCCTGTTACTTTCTCTGCTGCTTATTTCCATGTATCGGACTGTACTGACATCATTTCTCCGTTTTCTGCAGATCTTATTTCTATTTTCTCCTTCTTCTGCAGGTCTTTCTGGATAACTGCAGTGTATATTGATCTGTATTTCCTGTCCTCTCCACCCCACTAGATTGTGGGAGCAGTAATATGAATAACCTTTCCTGACAACATTTCACAGGGCCTGTATACAGTTATCTGACAGGATTAAGCGATTTTTCGTGAATAAAGCGCCACCTGGTGGTGAAACCATGATTGTGAAATTCGATACAGGTTGTCCTCTTGGGGACCTAAACAGGTATACCGTGTATCAAAATCCAATTGTCAAAATTGTTTGACTTATTGCACTCACATGAAGGGTACCCGGCAGCGGAGGCAGCAGCAGTGGTGGCAGCAGCAGTGGTGGCAGCAGCGACGGCAGCAGCCACAGCAGCAGCGACAGCAGTAGCAACGGCAGCAGCAACGGCAGCAGCAACGGCATCAGCGGACACAGTGCCGGTCGTGATGAAACCATAATATCCTCGACATTCCACATTCAGGGATTTAACAATCAATATATATATGAAAATCATGGCATCCAGAGACATTCTGAAAATAGTTCCAGAGATATAGCCAAAAATCAGATTTTTCATGCATAAAGTGCTACCTGGTGGGGAACCCAGTCATGGTGAAATTTAATGCAGGCTGTCTCCTTGGGGACCTAAACAGGTATACTGAGTATTAAAATCCAATTGTGAAAATTGATTGGGGTAACATGGTGGCGGCGGCGGTCCTGATGAACCATAATATCCCCGATATTCGGTGTTCAGGGATATAACTAATGCGATTGATGTTAATATGATTTCAATGTAGTACATTGAAATTTATCATAGTGGATATCTAATGTATAACTATTTAACTTAAATCGCTGTGAAAAGAAAAATTGTTTTTTTAGCCTGTGCTGCAGTACTAAGAGTTTTAATTAAGACATTAAATGCAACTGCCTTGAAATATTGTATCGAACAGCTTATGGTCATTTGACATATTTTCACAAAACAGATATAGGGGAAGGTTTGAGGCCATCAAAGCAGGGCAAGATGAAACTAAGTTACCTTATCCTGTGCTTAAGATAAAACGTCATCTGAATATGTGAAAGGTTCATGAAGTTAATGCAGTCGTAACTTGATTACCAGCTGGTTTCTAGTAAAACTAGCTGCCAGAGCTAAATTGAAGTAGAACATCTTAAACTGCTCTAAAACAGCTTCGGCAAAAGCTTTGACCAGGTCATAGAAGTATGAATCCACATGGAAAACTCTGAAAAATCTATTAAATTCCAAACTGTGTAAGGAAAACCAAGCAGAAGAGAGGTTAACATTGTACAGCAGATCAGCTGAGAGACCCACTGCTTAACTGACACAAAATATTATTTTCCTGTTTCTGACAGGAGAACATACCATCAATCAAAGGGTCTCATAAATCAATTAATACCTTAATTCTCAGTTGTGAAGACTTCATGAGATTTCCTCCCAAATAAAACGATTTCAGTTAGTGAGAAAATTCATGACATCCTTCCCTTTTTGCCAGCTAATGCAACATCATCATTTCTGTCCTGTTGAGCTTTCTGAGCCACATCAATGCCTTCATTAAACATAAACATGTCTTTTGAACTTACTTGAACCAAATGTTCAAGGATGCTTTCCCCTTTACAGCTCAGCATTTGATCAACCCAACTTGGTTGCCAAGTTGGCAGGTTATGTATCTAAGGCTGATAAACCTCCATTTTAGAAGCCAGACTCCAAAAGTATCATCCAATTATGGACCTGAATGCTATCTTATCTTTGTTTTCCTCATTTATGAGGAACAGTGTTGCAACTCAAATATTTGATCATGTTGTCCTCAATCCATTGTCTATATTCCAAAACAGGGTCACGGATTCAAGAGCATGATTCTTCTTGAACAACAAAAAGATAAACATGAATGTAGGTAATGTTTTAAATCCCTGATATAATAAAAGTGCTCCATATATAAATAAAGTAAAATTATAAAAAAAAAAAATGGGGGGAAATTCCTTAAAATGGTTTTGTTCTATTTACTATTAAGAGTTTAATTCTGCTCCATGTTTCTCTTGGTCAATTGCTACAGTTACCCAGGTATCACGTGGAAGAAGAACCTGTTTTAAAGTTAAATTTCCACATTTTAAAAGTCAATGCCCAGCTGCTTCTACTGAGTTTAGACAACACTGTTGAACATTTTCCGATCCACTAAAGACCTTTTTTCCACAGGAATTTATGTCTGATTCTCTTTCTTTCCTACTATCTTTCTCTTTGAGGCCACATAGACCAATCAGATAAAACCTGCCAAGCGTTTGAGCTCATGACATCTACAACTTACAGAAGTGTGTCTGCATTCAAACACTTTCTCTTTCCAAGGACTTTCACCCACTTTTTCTACAGTCTTCATTTTACTATCAGGGCAAATCATGCTGAGGCGGGACCATGTGGTGCCTTGTGCGCCCCATGTCAGCACCATGCATTATGTACGCATTTCTCTGGATAATGTGCTCAAAAGATGCCCCCTGTCTGCCCTTGTTATTGGAAGCCCTTTCACTATGAATAATGACAGACATCAGGGTGCCAAATGTCCCATGCAGGACACCATAGGCATTTCTCAGCAACAGGAGGAGAACAACATCTGCTTGAATGCTGAATGCAATGCTGATTCATCAGTCTTGCAAAAAGCACCTCATCTTAAAGTCACAGTCAGCTGTTTAAAAGAAGCACTGAGGAGTGACTTTAATACAATGTCAGTCATACAATATAAATGCAGAACAAATGGTTAATCCAATCATATATACTCATAAATAACTGAAGACCTGATATTAAATGAGAGGAAAAATGTCCTGTTGTTTTCATAATGCTCCATTAATGGGAATGACTTTAATTGGAATTTTTTTCCCCTGTTTCCGAAGGACATTCAGCCAGATGTAAACTCCCTGGTGAGGTGGATAAAATGCAGACATTTCATTTTGCCACCTAACTGCTCATCAAACTTAAAGCTTGCTTTTAAGTTCGGGTGGAAACTGAAGTACAGAATATTAATGTCACCCATAAAATAAAATTTTTGGAGACATAGAAGAACTGCTGCCATTTTAATGGCTTTACATCACACCAACCTCTCATTTTATCTAAAAAAAAGAGAGGATTAGAATTGCCCTCTTTTATCTCCTTCATTTTGTTTACTCCACCTTCTGACAGGTCAGGTCACACTGGTATGAAGACTAAGTTAACTGTAGAGGCTGTGTGTTAAAACAGACACTGGGCCTCGACCCCTCCTTAACAGAAGAAGCTTTCAACAGCCTCATTTTGAATAAAGGCTTTTAATACAAGTCAAAAGTGCAAGAGGATTTCATTTGTATTCCTGAATAAATCTGCAGGAGAAAGACCAAGGAGGGAGGAACTGACATGAATAGAGAGGAGAAAATGTATGCCTTTAGGAAGTAAACCACAGAGCAAAGGCTTAAAGAAAAGGAGATGGATGGATCGAAGGATTATGAGAGTGCAAATAAGCATAAATCATTTGAAATATAGCTCCCTGTTTCATAGGGAACAATCTCTTCCATCTGACAGTTAATGATAGTACTGCTTTCAGCAGTTTCCCTTTCACCTCAGGCACTTTTCTTTTCTACTTCTTTATTGTATCCCACAGGATTTCATTAGAAATCATATATATTCTTATCAATAAAGCTTTTAGCTAAAGTCACACAACAATATGCAGATAGATTAATTGAATGTGAAAGTACAACACATCTGAATTGACTTCAAAACAATGTTGAAAGAGATAATAGCATCTCTGCAGCCGTGATGCAACAAAACAGTAAAATGAAACTTACTAACAGTAAGATCATTTATGTTCGCTAGATCGTTACTTTTAAGAATGCTTCATGGTAATTAAACAATTGCAGCTAATCCAGAATGCTGATGTGCAATGTTCCACACAAATTCAACAATGTGTTGTGATGCAGTATCACAGATTGACAGATTAAACTTATAAATTCACCCCACCATGGGATATGTGTGTTCTGTAGCATGTTTGATGTAGGAAATGTCACTATCCCGTGTGTAATGGTCAATTTTTCTGTCAAGGATGAGGAGACTGGTTTCTTAGATTGAGAAGAATATAAATTTAATAATGAAGAATAAAGGAAGTTAAACATACATTAAACATTAAAACATGGAGTGAGACCATCAATGAAAGACAGACGGACAAGGTACAAGGTTATAACTTGGGGAGAATCACTTAAGAGAATCACTTAAGATAAAAATGGAGGCGTCGTCTAAACATTTTCCTTATGGAAGGACGCTGGCCCTGCAAATGGTTTACTAAGGTCAGAATGACATCAGTTTAGGAGTCTTATGGTCAGACCTTTCAGCCAAACATTAATTAAGAGCAAGGTAATTAAGCTAATATGAAATTTCCACAACACATGTTTTAGGCATTACAATAAATTTTATTTAAATAAATTTTACAATAAACATTATTTAAAAGCATTATTACAGTAACAAAAACACTAAAATTTTCAATATAATTCAATTGAGCTCTATAATCACAACTATTAAATCCAGTAAAATGAAAAAATATCTGGATTTCATTTAGCAACATCTCAGTCAGAATCAAATCTCACCTTTGTTTCATTTAACAAGAAGCTTGGATTGTGTTTTTACCTAACACCAGCAGCTCTTTTGGTCCACCCAAAGAACAATTACTCAGAAAGTACATTTTTATTTCTGTGTGGAGTTTTACATCTGAAATGTGTCTGGGTGAATGGCTGCTGCTGGCTGTTCAGCTCATTAAACAAGCAGTAAACTCTTACATGATATATTGAGGTAGAAACAGCGGTTTGCACTGTGCTAGAAATCCTCTATTGCCTTTTCCTTATTTGTTTTTCCTGCGTCGTATAGTCAGAAAGTAATCATTTTCTGTCTCTCAGTTTTCCTCTATTTCTCGTACTATAAGTCTGCCGAAGAAGGTTGTTCGAGCGCCCCACTGGAAACGCCTCTGATACAAGTCGCTCTCTGCTCTAAAATTAAACTGTTAGCAGGAGTCCTTGGAAAGGGTTCAGGGAGAACAGTGAAGTAGCATATCCTTTGGTTCAATGCTTTGTTCTTGTCTTTTTCATGTTTTTTAATTAAGACAGGGTTAAAGACACAAATATGAGCGCTGACTCACATTTCTGTCCTCCTGAGTTTTGTCCTGTTCAAGGAGAACACTGGAAAGGGACTACAAGCCAACTGCTACCTACTTTTGTATAAAGCCTGTTAATGATGCTGTGTTATTTCAGCTGTTATTCTTCCTTTCCATCTTGAAAAAAACTTCTGTTAAGCATCTTTCACCAAAACTCTTTACTTTATTTAATTTGCATAATATGTCTTTTCAACCGCATTCCTTTCTTGTCTACAATTCTGAGTCTTGCGCTAATCAAGAGGTTTCTCTTCTCTGAGGTGTAGACACTGTGTCTTTCTTTTTATGACCACAAATCTTAGAGGCTCTTTTCCAGAATTACTACACATTGAGTTGTGGCAGAGAGGCAGAATGAGAGCTCGATTTAGGAGACTGGTGTTCTATGTTTTGAGTCTACATGTGCACAAGCACTAGCAGGAGAGGGATGTGTCTGCCTTTTTTTGTATGTGTTAGGTGCTCTGCTGAAGGCCTGGCAGGGGTAATCATTCAGTCAGATGAAGGAAAGAAGCAGCTTTAAATGCCAACACTGTTTTAGGCTTCACTGCATAACCAAATAATGTTCTGTGTGTCACTGAGGCTAATAAGGCATATTCTTTTTCTGAGCAGATCAAGGGGAAATAGCATCCTTGCTTAAAAAAATGTAAAAAAAATAAAAACTTTTATGAGAGACATACCTTTTTTCTTCTAAGCTGCTGAATAAATGCATTTTTTTATGGTTTTTCTATGCTCCTGGGAGTGGAAATGACACATTTCACTGCTCCTGCAATGTCTTCATATGGGTAGTTATCAGCCCCAGTGACTCCTGGTTGTGTTAATAATCCCACAGCACTGGTGTAATGGATTCAGCCAAAACCCCTGCTTTATCCCAGGTATCCTTCTTTTCTCTCAGTAAATCCACAGATTATTACAGAAATAGTTTTTCTCTCTTATACTTGTTCTGTCAAATTAGTTCTTTTAGCATCTCAGCCCTTTGGAGGAATTACAGGACTTATTCGTTTTTGCTGAACGCAGGATAATTACTGGTTCACAGAGGGGTTTTAAACTTGCAGTCTTTAAAAAATAATGTCAGTCTCTTTTCTTTTCTCCATCTATCTCACTGAATATCAAATATGTCATTTTTAGAGATGTCATTAGAACGTTGTTTTGTTAGTCAAATTTATTAACTATTAACTATTTGAATTTGAAGTGTGATGGTTTGGAGGTTATGTGTTGTATTTGTCCTGGTTTTCAGTTCCTCTGTTTAGCCTCCTGCACTCTGTTCATTTGTTAGCTTATTTATTCCACCTGTGTCTTGCTGTGTCCTCTACCTGGTTTCAGTCCACCTTTGCCAGTTTATTCTTGTTGTCTTGGTGTTGTACTCTAGTATTATTGTTTTTTTCATGTCAAGTCAAGTTAAGCATTCATTAAACATCTGTCTGCATCTTGCTTTCTTGCTGATCTGCATTTGGGTCCTCACCACCCCTACCCGACCTAAGGTGCATATTTACATAGCGTTATAGGCTACAGCAAGAAAAGTATGT
Organism: Pseudomugil tenellus; assembly: GCA_037177515.1. Lineage (NCBI taxonomy): Eukaryota > Metazoa > Chordata > Actinopteri > Atheriniformes > Pseudomugilidae > Pseudomugil > Pseudomugil tenellus. The sequence goes on along the minus strand of JBAMHX010000016.1, from coordinate 16,453,449 downwards.
ATTGTTTTTAATATCGATTGATAAAAAATGTTCAAAGTGTTTTATGGATATATTCCAAACAGGAATTCAACAAATCATTTTAACACGGCATAATAAATCTTAAGTGAAGTAACCTGCTGAAACAAAAAATCATTCTCAAAAAGCAGTATAATTTTATGCATTACTTATTTTTTCCTTCTATCACAGACCTACTTTCTGTAACCTTAACATTATTTCTCACGCCATTGTCTGTCAATGACTTTCACATAAATTTGCTCGTACCCTACCTTTCCAGCCATTTTTAAAATATTTTTTCCTCTATCTATCCATCCATCCACCCATCAGTGTATTCATTTATCTCTGTATAGCAGTTTCTGATGACTAGAATCCAGCACAATGCTTTACTCAGGCAGGCAAGGATTGTGGATGTGTGATAGAGTGCACTACTCCACAACCTGGCAGCGACGTGAACAAATTGATTTTCTGACAGATTAAAAAAGATTAAACTAGCCATAAAAACAAGCAGGAAAATGCTTAATGGACCATATGTGCACAATAAGATTTCATATGTATTCTTTTCCTGCCTCTCCCCCAGCCATCCATCTTGTTAAGCATGACGGGTCGCAGGCCATGCTAACGTGACTGTCATGAGGACTGGACTGTGTCCTTCATGGTATGTTGCAAAACAGTTGCAACTTGTTTTCTGATATTTACCCCAAAAATTAGATAAATTATCAGCTTTATTCATACAGTATTTTATTTAAAAGGTTTTGTGACAACACATTTTAATTACTGATGGCCCTTTTACAAAACCTGAAATTTAAAATACATTGTAGAGTTGTGGATTTAATATTTGACATGAACTCTTCAAAATGAATTGAAATTCTGACATGATTTTAAGATTTCCCTTGCTGGTAACTGCACAACTATCAATTCAGCTGTGAACAGAAATGCAAACAGAGATCACATGAATGAACACTCACCATGAATGACAAACTGTTTCTATCTAAAATGTTTTTCATACTTATACAGCTGTTGTTATTCTGAGAGTGTGGTGCAACACAGTGTGTCTGTTTAGTTCCCCTGACAAATTGCAAAGAAATGCATTGTAAAGTGGCAGATCACCTAAAAATCTAATTTCTTCATAACAATAATTTGTATTACGAGTGACATTTTATATTAAGACTGAGACTTTCTTTACCATTCCTACTAGGTTGTTAAATGCACTAATGTTGATAAGTTCATGTAAAGTCCTTACGAAGGAAAAAGAAAAGATCAATGGAAAAAAACTGGCTTAAAATAATGCAAGAATCTTGCGCAAGGCATGCAAAGCTTCCTGAGAAGTGGAATATGGCTATTTAAATTAATGTTTAGAAAAATCCATTCCACAAATTAAAACTTTGGAGCAGTATTTCTCAATCCTGGTCGTCAATAATCATTGCCCTGCATATTTTAGAGGCAACATTAATTTAACACACCTGAATTAAATGAATGGCTTGTTTACAGGCTTGCAAAGAACCTGATGGGAAGTTCATTAATCTGAATCAGGTGTGTCAGAGTAGTAACACGCCTAAGCCTGTGTCTCAATTCAGGGTATTTATACTTCGAAGTTTGCAAACTATGAAGTGTTCTAGGTAGTAGACAGAGAATTGCTTCTCTTGTGCGATGCAGTTCCTTATGGTGTGGGAGTTGTACTGTCACATCAGATGTATGATGGCAGCGAGAAACTGTTAGGGTTCATGTCACACACACTCTCACCGACTCAAAAGAGATATTCACAGCTGGATAAAGAAGGCTTAGCAGTGATCTTTGGTCTCAAAAAATTCCACAGGTATATGTGGTATAGTTTTCACTATTTACACAGACCATCAGCGACTGATCTCTCTTTTTAACATGAAGAGACCCATACCTCAGATGGGCTTTCCAAGAGTGCAAAGATGGGCTGTCAAATTAAGCGGTTATGAGTACAACATCATATACACGGCAGGTAAGAACCATGCAAATGCAGACACACTCAGCAGATTACCTGTGCCTGAAACGGCATCGGAAAGGGAAATGATAGAGCAAGACTTAAAGATGGATGTGCTAGATGACACACTAGAAGATACTGGAAAAATCAAATGCTTTACAGCTAAGGATGTTGTTTTGTCCCAAGTTCAAGAATTCACTTTACTAGGTTGCCCTGACCGAACAGAGGCCTGTTTTAAACTGCATCAACAGAGGAAGCTGGAACTAAGTGTGAGGGATGGATATGTGCTCTGGGGAGCCAGAGTAGTCATCCCCAGCAAAACCAAAATACTGACTCTTCTGCACCAGACTCACATCGGCATGACAAAGATGAAAAGACTGGCAAGGTCATATGTATGGTGGCCAGGAGTGGATGAAGACATTGAAAAGGAAGTATGGTCATGTGAAGAATGCCAGAAACACCACATGTAACCATCAACAGCACCATTACACCCCTGAGAATGTTCAGAGTCACCATGGTCCAGGATCCACATGGATCATGCAGGCTCATTCCTAGGTGAGATGTTTTCACTCATTATGGATGCTCATTCCAAGTGGATGAAATCAGGTTAAATAATTCCAGGTGAAATCAGCAACATCACAAGCCACCATAGAGAAACTGTGACAGAGTTTCAGCATGTTCGGTCTTCCTAATCAGACAATGGAACATGCTTTACTAGTGCAGAGTTTGAGACTTTTATGAAGCTCAGTGGCATTGATCATGTCAGATCTGCGACATTTCACCCATCTTCCAAAGGTCTAGCAGAGAATGCAGTGCAGACCTTTAAAGATGGGATGAAGAAAGTGAAAAGCGGCAAACCAGATTGTCTAGGTTTCTTTTCAGCTACAGCATAACACCTCACGTAACTACCAGCGTGATGATGTCACAGAGACTGAGATCAGCTCTTGATCTGCTCATGCCAAATGTGAAAGCACGAGTGCAGCAGAAGCAGCTGAAACAGAAAGAGAATTATGACACAACAAAAAGACTGAGACGTTTCTCACCTGGGAACAATGTACTCATTATAAAATTCTCTTACGGTCCCAAATGGATACCAGCTGTCATCGCAAGCTCATCAGGGGCCTCATTTATGAAACTTTGCGTAGAATCGCTGCTAGAATTGTGTTTAGCAAAAAAAAAACAACTAGTTGCTACGCCAAAGTAAAAGTCTGATAAAAAAAAACATTGCGTTCGCTCAGGTTCACGCAATTTGCTTTTATAAATCACAACCTTGCCGAAAAGGTTGCCCAGGTAATTTTGGGAAGCCGGACATTGCTGCAAATTGTCTTTTGACTTGTCATTTTAATGATACCGTCCAAAACAGCCGGTAGCCAGGGGGTCCAGCGCTCTGACACTGAACCAACTTCCTACATAACAACAAGAACAAATGGCTTATTAGTCAGTCATCATCATTGGCCTGGGAGCTCCCCCAATCTCCCCGTCCCCAACGAGGGTCCCAGCCCATGCCATCCTCCCGCCCCCCAGCACACTCCCCCCTCCTCCCCATCC
>JBAMHX010000016.1:16438875-16449853 GCA_037177515.1 Pseudomugil tenellus | reverse complement strand
ACCTAACAAAAAAGCCCACAGGTTTTTTTTTTGCGCTGTTCTCCTCCCCCTCTTCTCCCCCCCCCCCTCCCCCCCCCCCCCCCCCCCCCCCCCCCCCCCCCGGGGCCCTCCGCCGGATCCAGGCCTCCTGACCCTGCATCCCCCGGGCCGGCCTCCCGAGCACGGCCTCCTGACCCTGCGGCCCCCGGGTCGTCCGCCGGATCCAGACCTCCTGTCCTTGCGGTCCCCGGGCCGGCCTCCTGTCCCTGCGGCTCCCGGGCCGGTCTCCCGAGCCCGGCTTCCTGTCCCTGTGGCCTCCGGGCCGGCCTCCAGAGCTCGAACTATGGACTCTGCAGCCTCTGGGATTGTTCCGTCCTCCGGGCCCCCTCCTCCCTCCCTGGTTTGGTGTTTTGGGGCATCCGGTGGCCGCCCCTTGAGGGGGGGTACTGTTATGGTTTATAGATTTTGTTACTTTTGTTTTGTAGACTTCTTCGTTTCCTGTTGTGTTTCTGTTCAGCTTCATGTACTTGTTCATTAGTTCACCTGGTTTGATTTTGGTAATTGTTTTCACCTGTGTCTTGTTCAGTTGTCAGTGTATTTATACCCTTGCTTTTCTTTCCCCCTTGCCGGTTCATTATGTTCCCTGGCATCTTTCTGAAGTCTCGGTTTAGTCTGTGTTTTGTTCATTTATTTAATAAATCTAGTTTCTCCACATTCCACATTGTCCTCCTCGCCTGCATTTGGGTTCATATCCTCCAGCGCTCCCTAACTAGGAGAAAGTACTAGTTATTAAACAGAAAGTTGTTATTGAGGCATAGTTCAGTGAGACATTTATTATTTTGTTTTCTTTATTAGTAATGTGAAATATTTTTGTACACTGTCATTTTAGTTGGAATCTACATATACATGATCATGGGTTGATGGATTTCCTTTTATTTATTTATGTGCAAAAGTAAAAAGAATTAATAAATGAAAAAGGTTTACATTGTTACAAAATAAAAATACTTATGTTGTTTTTCCTGTACAAATATACTCTAAAGGTGGAACGATTCTGAGCAACAGGTGAAATTGTTTCAGCCCGAGTCAAGTTGAGCCGATCATTTCTTACCAAAAATTCTGAAATGTAAAGAATTTTCTCCTGCAAATACAGACTAGTAAAAATTAAACATTCCATACGAATATCACTTAACCAACAGTAGTTACTGTAACAAAATGTTTGTAAAAACATTGCAGTTTATTGAGTTTGATATTTTAAAATAAAATGTTTTGGACTCCAAGCTGTGTCTGAATGTGCATCCTATGCCCTACATCATGCCCTATGTAGTGGTCACAGCATTTTGTAGGAGTGTACTTTGAGAAAAAAGTAGTGTGCTCAAAATTACCCACAATGCATCTTGAAAAGTAGTGAGCATCGATGGTCACTCGACAGGTCAATATAGACCATAATGCATTGCGGGTCGGGGCTTACATTGGCGGAAATGATACAAATATTACAAACGTTTAGCAAAAAAACTATAAAGCACAATTTTTATTCATTTTCTACTGAATCATTATGACACAAAGCATGAATATAATGCAATATAAATAAGACATTTTCACATGAAATTACATTCGATTTGCAACATCACCTTCAAGTCCGTTGTGGTTGCTACAGTTACAGCTTGAAGTCATGTGATGTGCGACAAAGTAGTGAGCTTCATGTCCGAATAGCCAGGGTGAGAGATTGAGATAGATAGATTGAGGGTGATATGTAATGTACTACTTAGTGTAGCCCTATCTAGTGAATGAGGGGTTAGGGCATAAGGTGCACATTAGGACAAAGCCCAGATATCACTGTGGTAACGTTCCGAACGTCCCATAAGATCGATTCTTTTTACGGAACAATTGTTACAAATGATTCAATCTCCCAAACGTTCCATTTTTCCCATCACTAGTCCAGAGGGTCTTGAGGAGGGCTGATTCAAAATCCTTTTCCTGAAGACAAGAGATGTTGGAGTGAGATCACAAGAACAACTTAGAGACCTAGTATTTTTAAGAGTGAACTCAGAAAGTCTTGAAGTTACCTCAAGCGTTAACAGTCAGACAGAAAACTGGCAGTAGATTTCATTTATCCTCCACTTTACAAGCCCGGATGAGTAACAGGTGTGCAGCCTGCACACCTGTTGAAGATTTCCCAATCCAGCCTACTAGAGGGACCTCTGGTGGACTACAGCTGATAGAGAAATCCCCAATCCCAACAAATACTGAAAAAGTCATTGTACTGGGTGACTTTAACGTTCATGCTGATGATGAAAAGGACAGTTTAAATGTTTAACATCATACTCTTGATCAGGTTCTGACATATGGCATTGATAGCGAAGAACTAACAGTTTTTCCTCATAACCCTGTTCTGTCTGATTATTTCTTAATCCATCCATTCATCCATTTTCTACCGCTTATTCCCGAACGGGGTTGCGTGGGGGGCTGGGGCCAATCCCAGCAGGCAATGGGCGAGAGGCGGGGTACACCCTGGACAGGTCGCCAGCCCATCACAGTATTATTTCTTAATAATTTAATAAAGAATTTACTTTACTTACTTACTTACTACACAATAGCCGAGAAGAAAACTTATTACAGCAGATGTATGTCAGATGTTATCAAATTTGAGAAATCCATTTCACCAGTCTTTCCTACAACGCCATGTGTTGATATAACAGCAGAGTCCTCTGAGCTCTCCTTCAACACAGGTTGATGGATTTGTTGACAGAGTGACAGCTTTAAAACGCACAATACTAAAGAATGTTGCTACTCTAAAAAACAAGATGACCACTCAGAAGAAGCAAGCTCCTTGATTTCACAGCTTCAAGCTTTCAGACAGACATCAAGGCACTTGGAAAGGAAATGGCGTTCATCTGGTCTAGAAGAGTCTCGCTTAGTCTAGAAAGGAAGTTTAATAATATATAAAAAAGCCCTGCATAAGGCTAGAACAGATTATTATTCATCATTGATAGAGGAGAATAAGAAAAATCCCAGGTTTCTCCTCAGCACTGTAGCCAGGCTGACTATGAGCCATAGTGCCGTTTAGCCTCGTATTCCTTTAACTCTCAAGGTGGAATGGATTGAGGGGGCTATTGAGATTTATATTGTATTTAGCAGATACATTGAGTTTAATGTCATCAGCGTAGTGGTATAATTGGAGACCACGATGAGGATGTTTTCAAGGAGGAACAATTAAAGTATGAAGAGTAGAGGACCGAGCACAGAACCTCCTGGAAAAAATGGTCTCAGGATGATTAACAGTTTTGGAGAAAATGTTGATCATTTGTGAGATAAGATTCAAGCTATTTAAGTTGCTGTATCAGTGATGTTTAGCGGCAACAGTGGTCACAGGAAGAATCTGCCCATTCCTCTCTCTAGCCAGTACAGAAGTGTCAATGTACACCTTTATGTCCAGTAGAATAGATTACTGTAATACACTGCTGTCTAATCTTCCTGCAAAGAATATTTCTAATTTAGTTACTCCCGAATTCAGCTGCATGTGTGCTGACGAGGACCAGAAGCCAGTAATGCATTACACCAGCTTTATTCTGATTTAAAATGAGTGTAAATTAAACAAATTAACATTTAACAGCTGTTCTCATTATCCTCTGGTGAGCTGGGGACTTTAACGTATTTGTGAAACTTCCATCCATCCATCCATTTTCTACTGCTTATTCCCGAACGGGGTCGCAGGGGGGGGCTGGAGCCAATCCCAGCTACACAGGGCAAGAGGCAGGGTACACCCTGGACAGGTCGCCAGTCTATTACAGGGCCAACATACACAGACAAACAACCACGCACGCACACACTCATACCAATTTAGAGTGTCCAATCAGCCTATCCCCCAGCGGCATGTCTTTGGACTGTGGGAGGAAGCCGGAGAACCCACGCTAACACAGGGAGAACATGCAAACTCCACACAGATAGGCCACTGTCCGACCCGGGGAGCGAACCGGCAACCTGCTTGCTGTGAGGCTGCAGCGCTAACCACCTTGCCACCGTGCAGGCCATTTGTGAAACTTTGACATGATAAATTAAATAACCTTGAGGTTTTTTATAGAATTGAAGACCAAATGTAACATTTTTTTTGTTTGTTTGTTTTTGTCAATTGTTCTGCTTTTTGTTTTTGTCTGATCTTGTACAGCCCTGGTTCCAAGAGAGGAGATCAGACATCTAAAAGTCATCTGTTTTCAATTTAAAAATGTTTGGGAAGTTGTTCATGCATGAGAAAGTGATAGTTAATTCACCATAAAAAATTTTAGGATGTGTGACACACAGACATTCACAAGCATGCTTAAACATACAATAATATTAATGATAATACACCACAAGAAATCCATTTTAAATCAGCTTAAATTTTGATGAAGTGCAAATATTGGTCTTTATTAGTTGAGTTCAGTTTCTGTCAGCATTGAGCTTAATTCTGACCAAGGCTCTGACTATGACCATGTGTCTGAGGACACAATTAACTAGTAATTATCCAAGCTTACAGTAAAATCCCTGATGATTGAGTTCACACCCAGTTTATAAAAGTCAGAAGGATTTTGGAGTTCAGTTAAAGTATGCGCATATTTGGGGTCAAAAGAAATATAGCAACATTTCATTTTGAAACAAATGTGTTTAAATTGCAGTGGTTCTTTGACAGCTTATGAATTAAATTAATGCTTCTCTGGTGGGTAAAAATATAGTTTATCCCAACTTTTAAAAAGACAAATATCAGGAAGAGCTTTAATTTGCTAAAAACAAAAAAGCATGTGCTGTTTTCTGTGGTTGGCTCTCATTTAATCCAAGAACACATTTAATTAACAGCATTTTCTTTTATCATCTGGATTTATGTTGAGGACACACTAAATTTGCATTTTTTTATCATCAAATATCAGTAACATAAAAATAGCACAAACATAAAGCACAGTTTGCAAGCCAAGTAGTGCATTTGACTACTGCTTCATAACTCCTTCTTTATTTTGTAGCAACTTCATGAACAAAAAAATACCCCTACTTCAAAAGATTTACTTTTTATGAAGTTTTTTTCAAAGAAGCCAAGAGAACTTGCATATAATCTGTCATAACTAGTGTGCAAACATTCCATTCAAACACTTTAGCATCAAAACCAGAAATATAGTATAACGATGGGACACCATGACTAGAAGGATAGTTAACAGATTTATTAACAAGCTCAAATATAATAACTGCAAAGGGAAATGTTTAGGATAGACCAGGGTTTTGGTGTCATAGCCGAAGAACAGGCCCCAGATTGACACATGTGACCAAAGTCCTTAAACAGAGCTGCCCTATCTGATTAGGGCAGAATAGTTCCAGACTTCTGTGTGACAACAGATCTCTGGAGAGATTCTCCCCAGGTTATAACCTTATACCATGTCTGTATGTCTTAATGTATTGTCCCTTCTTGTTTTAATGTATGATCAACTTCTTTTATTCTTCATTATTAAATTTACATTCTTTTCAATCTAAAGAAACCAGTGTCCTTGTCCTTAACAGGAATAACGGTCATCTACACTGGGAACAGGCGAGGGTCAAAACCAGGGAGTAAATCTGAGTAGGTAATTCTCAAGGCAGGGAGGTGAGTTGGAGCCGAGGAAGAGATACAGGATCCGGCGTGGCGGACGAGAAAAGGCTGGTAGGTGTGACAGTGTCCAACAAAGGAATAATTGGTGAGCTGAGGAATATATGGGAGTGAGGGAATGAGGATCAGGTGCAGGTATTCAGGCTGGTGATTCTGATGGCAGGTGAAAGTGATTGGGCTAATGAGGTCTGGAGCCAAGGTTTGGCAGAGGCAAGGCATGACACATAGTTTATCTGTTATGGAATAGTGGTTTGATGAATATCCCATGTCTCCACCAATAATGCCAATCTTCCACTAGAATAGAATCCAGTAGGATTGTTGGACCCAGGCTATAGCAGTTTGGATTTACAACTGTGTCAGAGTTGTTTTGACTTGCTATTGAGGAGAACATCTCGAGAGATGAGTAACTTGGATGTGAAAAAGGGCTCTGGACACAAACTTGATGAATCAAAAAGGATTTATTATGAAAAGTTAGGCATCTGAGAACTGACTGAGGACCAGACAAGACAATATCAAAATGGTAATATTACATTTACAATTTTGTCAATGACCATATGAAAACTTTTAGTTTTTCTTAGAGTTTTTTCGTCTTAAACATTTGTCCAGGTAACAGCATGCAAAATATAGCTGCAGATTATATCATTGCAATAAACTTTGTGTGTGACAGTAGCAGAAGCATGAAACTGGTGGGGAAAAGCTTTTTTATTTTGTCATAGCATACTCCCCAAGTTTCAGAGTATAACAGTTAAATTGCTTTTGTATTCCTATTACTTTTATGTAACAATGAAAATTACATTCTCGTGGTTTTCTCTATTTAATCATTTAGACAGAGAGCTCATCCTAAGTATCCCAAGTAGTAACTTAGACAAATGTTGAAGATGGGTGAACTTGATTGTTGTTAGAACCTCTGTTTGCTAAGTTCCTGTAATATTGCAAATGTCTTTTGTTCATATATTCCTCAACACCAGCAGATTTAAAATTTCAACTGAGTTTCTTGTCAAAATATATGCTTTGATGCTTCAAATTGTATGTTCAGATAATCTGGATGGCCCCAATATATCAGCAACAGTGATGGTCCAGGCATCACAGGCCCAGCTGAATGCTGTCCTACACCATTGTGTTTAGACAGTAAAATCTTTCCAACATATTTGGAAATGTCCAGATCGCTGCAGAGCATATCTCCTCTGCTGGGACACCTTTTATAAAATCTCTTGTTTCAAACACCCATGGGCATGCCCTTCCTGGCACAGATAACCTTAACAACCCAGACAGAACAGTGATGCCTTTAGGGGGTACTTCCTGCCGGTTACCAAAGCAGAGAAATAAATGTGCACTGTTGCCCTGTCAATTCATGAGTATGAAGCCTGAACCCAGGAGACAGACTATTCTTGCACGTTTGCTCCGGAGATGAAAAATTGACGGCCTTATCACAACCCTACCTGAACTGTGTGCTAAAGTTAAACAGCTCCATTGCCTAAAAATAATGGCATAAAAATAAAACTAAAATCATACACTGGATCATTCATTACTGCAAAGTTACAGCCATCAGTCTAATAATGTTGGAGTCAAACTAGTTTCCAAGAATAAACTCTACGAGTTTAATTTAACATCAATACTACAGACCCCAAATTCCGACATGGTTGCTGGTTAGTAAAGTCCAACGTCCTGTAGAATAAATCAAGGATCAAAGTATTTTGCGTCTAAAACATTTGGACATTTTTTGCTGAAAAACAGAGAATACAATTTTCATATTTTTCCTGGAAGTTGATCACCACACCAAAAACGTTTGCCCTTTCCACAAAAAAAAGGATATATTTTTTATCCTTTCCATTATTTACATGTGTCATCCTCCTGTTATTTCTGTACTAAAGGCATTTCTAATTCTTGTGCTCTACTGGCATCTGAGGAGTGGTGAAGTTTGCTAGTCCCTACAAAGATAGGCTCCTTGGTGTTCGCATGTTGCTTTACTAATCTGAAGTTCAAAGGGCAGGCCGATGATCAATATACTGAAAAGATTTTATTAAAAATGGTGAAAACAGATTTCAGATCAACAAACAGGATTTTGTGAACTGCTGCCAGTCTAACTGGATTACACCACATGTTGCCGTGTCATAGGGGGAAATGGAAATTTATTTGATGGTTTGTTTAGTTCTTGACAACTAAAAAATTATCATAGCTTAGGTCATTTGAGAAATTGTAATGTCAAGCCATGTAAACGCTGGGTTGTTTACATTATGGGCCCATTTCTGTTTCCTTATATATGTAAATGGGGAAATTAATTTCAAAGGTTGCCATACATTACACCCTTGAACAATATTTAAGAGTTTTCATGTTTTGCATATGCATTGATATCACAAAACAGATAAACTGCTTTGATTTTGAGCGATTTATCATGTAGATGCTCATTATTCCTGTCAAGGACACTGGTTTCTTTAAATTGAGAAGAATATAAATTTAATAATGAAGATAAAAGAAGTTGAACATGAAGGGACAAAACATTAAGACATACAGACATGGTACGAGGTCATAATCTGGGGAGAATATTCCCAAAGACTAGTCATGTAGGCGAGTTTTGTTTAAAGACTTTGGTCGCGTGTGTCACTCTGAGGCCTGTTTCTAAACTTTTCCCTGATGGAAGGACGCCAGCACTAAACTAACCAAGAACTAAACCAAGATCTTCGCAGATGGTTTACTAAGGTCAGAATGACATCAGTTTAGGAGCCTTATGGTCGGACCTTTCAGCCAGACATTAATTAAGAGCAAGGTAATTAAGCTAATACATAAAATTTCTCTGCAATCATTTTCAGGTTGGCCACTAGGGGGCACTCAAACCTGAAAACTTTTTTGACTATGTCTCTGAAACTACTCGATTGACCTCAAATCAGCTGAATTCCTCGTTTAAAGTTATTAAGTAATTTATAACCATCTCAAAACACCAGAAGTAGAACAATGTTTTTGTAGTTTTCAGCTTCTTTTGTGCCTTTTTCTAGTACTTTTTATTTTGTGATTTCTATGTAATCTTCTTCCAGTTCCTCTTTTTACCAATTTAAGTCACATTTATTGCTTATTGTTTTTTATTTAGTTTGAAACTTCAGCAGAAAGTACTTGTTCTGGATTGTGCTACTTGCTTGCTTTTGAAATACTTTACATAAAGGCAGAGCTTATACGCATTTATTTAGATGCCACCATGCTGGCTTGGAACAGCACTGTTAACAAAATTTGAGGTCAAAACCAGGAGCTGCACTCTGCAAAGCTGCATTGACTCCCTCATGATTCAGTCACATCTCCACAGAAGCCTCCATGGAAAGCTGCAAATGACTATTGCATAAAAGCTGAGTCACTTGCAGGCAAATCCTTTCTACCATAAAACTGCCAAAGTACACTGCCAAACCAGAGAGGGAGAGAGTCTATATTTATGGATGCTGAAACCTACCAGGTGTCAGCTTTTAATCCCAACCCAACTTCTTATGTTTTCATTTCTTTGTTCCAACCTTTTATATCACCCCCTACCAGCAAAATTACACAATGATTTATAAAAGCATTTTGCCAAAGCTGCTTTATCCATTTCCTTAAAGTGAGGTTGCAAACATGACTTATGAGGTGTCTGTTCCGTTGTGTATGTTTGAATGTGTGTGTAAGTGGTGATCAACTTAAAATTTGGCTCACCAGTGGATGCTATATCTGCATTTGTTTTGTCTGTGTCTGTTTTCCAGGTAGAACAATTGAAGCTAACATTTAATAGTATCATGTAGTTTCTTAGTGCTATAAAAATGTGGCTGGGGTGTGTTTGCTTTTTCACAGCAACAAACACAGACATATTGTAGATATATGCACATAGAATCCATGCTCACACAGCAGCAGACAAACACTACACAACACAATAGCACACTACTTTTACAGCCCTAAACAGAAAAAAATACTCACAAACATAAACACAATGCATCTGACATTTCAACAGCATCTGTGGTGAGGCTACAGTGTCATCACAGTGTGTGAGCGCCACACACTGTCACTCTGCTTCACTGGCAAGCAGCCTATCAAAATACAACAGCCTACATTCCTATTGGGATGGAACTGAACCTGCTCCACTTTTCTGTTTGTCATTTATTTTTTTGCTCATCATTACTTTTCAGAAATATTTGTGTTAACGTTTTATATTTTATTTTTTTTATTAGAAATAATAAATAATTTGATTATACTAATATTCATCAGTACTTCCATGTGTTTTAACTCATAGGGATTGAAACCCATAAGAATGTGTTGATTCCAATTTTGGCAAACATAAATCATAACAATGTAAGAAGATTTTATGACAGTAACATGCACATCTAATAGTTTCCTTTGAAGTGTTCATTTGCATAGGTAAAAAAGGATCCATGTAACTTAGAGTACATAAAGCTAAAACTTAAAAACCTTCGATTATGGTCTGTCAGTCAGAATCTAACAGGATATTAAAAAACCTTTTTAAAAGCAGTGTAACACTTTTAATCAGGTCATACCCCACAGGTCACTCAGGTCACAAAAATCAGGTGGAAAAGACATTGAAAAGACGGAACAACATGTCATTGAAACAACGTATAAATTTGGTTGAAAAGTGAAAGGTGAAAACCCATCATTTACAGGTTGTTGCATAGGCGTATCCATGAACAAGTCCTTCTGGTGGACTAAATTCAGCCAATTTTTCAACATCTAATTCTGGTCTAAATTTGGACCTAACAAGATGGATTAAACTCAGTCCAATTTTCAGCGTTTATTTTTGGGCTAAATTGTGGTTATGACTGAGCGAATATATTTAACCCAAAAAATCAACATTGAAATGATGTCTAATGTTTGCTATGAACAAGTCTTTATTTTTTATTTTTAAGTACCAGTGGTTGCAGGTTAGACTCCCACAGCTGTTTGTCTCTGTAGTGTCTTTTGACATGCCACTCCTTCCTACTTACTGCAAGGCACTCTAGACAATAACATCAGATGTAGTAGCTAAAATAGAAAACCCAGTCTTGTCCCTGATGATTTCATTCATTTCTCAGTGCAGATTAAATTGAATTAATTCTTGGACTCCAAAACAGAAACCAGTTTTAATGCAAGTGGCCCCTGAAGATAATACTTCCATTAGCGGCACATTCTTTTAGAAAAAAAAATAGATTCATACTTATATTTATATTTATGTATTTTCTAGGAAACAGTGTTTTGTCTGTTCTTGACTGTACACATGAATCACTCCCTAAGGCTTTTGGGCTTCACTAGGTACTGGAAGACATTTATCACTGGTGTGAAGTCATCAAGAAATCTTTTATAGCTAAGGGACACACTAGTGACTATTACATGTTGTGAGGAGCACATCTGACTCCATGGCAGTGACAACATCTGTGATATATGTATATATATATAAGATCG
>JBAMHX010000016.1:16411768-16435551 GCA_037177515.1 Pseudomugil tenellus | reverse complement strand
TACATACATCCATTGTCCCCCACTTATTCCTGAATGGGGTCGCGGGGGGGGGTAGCCCATCCCAGCTGAAAATGGGCAAGAGGCAGGGTACACCCTGGACAGGTCGCCGGTCTATCACAGGGCCACACACATAGATGAGTAACCACGCACACAAACACTTACTCCTATGTGCAATTCAGAGTCTCCAATCAGCCTATCTCCGAGGTGCACGTCTTTGGACTGTGGGAGAAAGCCGGAGTACCCGGTGAGAACCCACGCTAACACGGGGAGAACAGGCAAACTCTACACAGACAGGCCACTAAGCTGGCCAGGTAATCTTTTTTAGGTTTTGTACCTTCATAAGACCAAAACCAAAAATCTTCACTGCTCAGTGTAAGATGGAAGATGCTAAAACTTTGGTGGACACTGAGACGTTTTCATTGCTACCATGGCTCACAAGAAATGCTGCGTCAGCTGTGAAGCGAAGCTACATTTAAGATTCCTGAAGGAGACAACAGCTAGACAGCAATTGATAGATGCTTTTGGAAGCCAGCCAGCTACAGCTTTGGGACAACATTTTTATTTGAGACAGTACTTCACGGCAGACTACTGGATGAATAAGGACCAGTATGATGAGGGATTTGCAAGCAGGCTTTTGCAGGAGGATCTGTTCCTACAATGAAGGACCACATTTCTAATCCTGAGAAACAAGCTGTAAGTAAAACCAAATTAACTGAAAAACAGTTTTGTTTTGGTACTGAGCAATGGTCAAACTAAAGTAATGAAATCAGACTTACTTCACCTGAATGCTGCAGCAGCTAAGGTTTATGATGAGCACAGAGTTAGCTATCAAAACTGGAGATGGGAATTACAATAATGAATTTGTTTAAAATCTATGGTATTTAAAAAAAAACTGTGCAGTGAGAGTAACATTACTCATCTTAACATGCTTTTGTAACTGGCGAGGGGTGGTAACGTATTAGCGATATGAAACAATAGATATACATGGAGGAATGATATAAGCCAAACGACCGGGCTAAAAACATCCAGTGCATTAGAAGAAAAAAAACATCCAGGTTTTTTGCCACCACATGAAGCAATAGATATGAATAGGGGGTCGCTACAAATGCAAGGACCGGGCTAAAAACATCTAAGTAGCCACATGAAATTGTGAATCGTGGGGTTGCTAAAAATGTAACAAATTTAACTAGAAAGCTAGAATACTAAAGGTCATGCTGCATCTATGAACTGTTCACATTTGTTTTATGGGTCCTATTCGGGTTACAACATCTACGGCTGCATGTTTTGTGTTAACATTATTGACTGAGTAGCTTCGGTGTGTTTACTTGTCCTGCCAATGTTTCTGTGATGAAACAGCCGATGTGCGCACTCCCATCAACTACTCCCGGCAGTTGGCCAATCAAAAGCGTGTATTATCTTTCTGCTTGTTTATAGGAGAGACCTACAGCAAAGTTCAATGTGATGGAAATAAAGGAGTTTGAGAAAAATGCCATATTAATTTATGCCCTCGTGGACTCGCAAAACAATACAATTTAGCCTAAAATGTGCACAATAGAGCCACTTTATGCTAGCAAGAGGACGCTAGAATAACTATTAGTAAACACAGTGAACTGAGAGATTACTTTTATGAAAAATATTTCTGTTCCTCCCACTTTTAAAATCAAAACTACATCTTTGCTTCTATGCACACCA
This sequence comes from Pseudomugil tenellus, assembly GCA_037177515.1. NCBI lineage: Eukaryota > Metazoa > Chordata > Actinopteri > Atheriniformes > Pseudomugilidae > Pseudomugil > Pseudomugil tenellus. The sequence goes on along the minus strand of JBAMHX010000016.1, from coordinate 16,433,859 downwards.
TTAGTCAGTGGCAACATTTTACAGAGTAATTGTAGGTCAAAAAATTCAAATCAACAGAAACGGTGTCAAGTTTCACATTCAAATTGGACTTGAACAACAGATTAATGTTTATAAAGAACAAAGAGCCTCTATTGCACTGAGCAACAGAGATAAAATGCTTTCATGCTGATGTGAGTATTAACTGTCGGGTGTATCTTTGGAGAAAATGAGTGGCAGCAGCCGTTTTGATCAAGTGGACAACACCAGACTGACATGTTTTTAAAAATGGGTTCTTACATCTACTCTTACAATCTGGAATCTGAAAAAACATCCACTCATGCCGTTTGTTTACTGCTGGCAATAAAATATGATAGAAGTGCCAAAAATATTAACCTCAATTCTTGGTTTGCAAAAGCAAAATCACAGTTATTGAAGGGATCTCGTCTATATTATTAGATGTGTCGAATTATGAACAACAGAGGGAGATTGATTTATTATTATTATTTTTAATGGATGTTTTGAGTTTTGCATTAATGCCCTACACTCATCCCCTAGCTTAAAGAGAAAAGTTTATGTTTCTTAAAGAGACAGTTACAGGACACATTAAACACATCCAAAGAGATTTGCATCTTGTCTAACAGCGTCCTGATGCACTCAAAATTTTCTATCAGATAAACTCTTTGATCCGTTCATTAACATTGTCACACAAAGTTAATTTGGGGTAATTGAGGGTTTAGTTTCCACTCCATGTTGTGTAGAGCACACCAAGTGTTTAGTATGTGTAAACTATAAGCATCCTGTTTTAAGGCCTTACTGTGTAAAAACTAAAATAATAAACATATCTGCTATGTTGTTGTACAAGATTCCCTTGTAATGAATTAATACAATGAAAATAAAACCACTTGTTGCTTCTGGATGTTTTGATTTTCACTGTTTTTTTTTATTCCTGGGTCAAAGAAATGGACTGTGGATGCAAGAGACAAGGCGGAAGGACCCAAATATAGGATTTAGTGAGGCGGGTAAGAGTAGAATGAAGATTTATGTTAACAAAGCCATAATTTTAGACTAAACAACACCACTAGCACAAAAGTAGAGCCTTGTCCACATGTAGCTGGGTTTTTGTAGAACTGTATAACTTACCCCTTCTGGCTAGTAAAAAAAAAAATAAAAAAATGTCCACACCTATCTGCATAACTATGCTGTTAAGCACATCCATAACTATATCAAACCTTTTTTTTGTAATCTAACCTTGTCAGCTAAAAATAGTACAGCATGCAGGCAACGTTTTTTACATCATTGACCAGTGATCACATGTTCTCAAGGACGACGGAGGAGATTTATGTGCAGTAGTATTTGCTTGGAAAAACAAACAAACATGAAGTGCCTGGACAATATATAAAGCTAACAGAGTTTTGAGGACATCAGTGTTGTAAACAAAGGTCACACATGTGACGTCCTTGTTTTGTATCGCGGACAGTGACGTTTTCACACAGAAAACCCTGCTTATATATGTCCACACACAGATGTATAAACGGAAGTTTTGAAAATCGTCACTTCGATCAGAGGTTTTTAAAAGAATAATTTTTGATTACCTAAATCTGCGTTTTTGTGTGGATTGCAGGCCAAATCAAAGAAAAAAATATTTGTTTAGTGGTCAAGGCATAAGACTGGAGCAAAGGGGACGAACTGACAACACACACATTGAACCCACAATAAATAAAAGAAAAATGAGTATATTTACAGAGAGGCTGATTACAAGACAAGAAGCAGGTGTGTTAAGTAGGGAAAAGAAAGTAAAGTACACAGAATACTCAAGGAGGAACTACTTTACAACACAAAACATGGCACAAGATGGAACTAAAAAAAGGACGAAAGACTAGAACACTACATAAACAACAGAAGAACAAGAACAAAAACCCCAGAGATCATCCATCCATCTACGGTACTTTCCACACAGTTTAATCCAATTTAGGGTGGTGGGGAAGATGGAGCCTTTCCCAGTTAGTAGGGGACACTCTGGACATGTCATAGTCCACCACACAGATCCTTCCATATCCCAAGGTCCCTGCATGCAATGATCAGGCTAATTCTGATGAGTTGTCTTCTTTTACTATTGATAAGACATTTTTCCTGGGTATCATGAGCATGGAGAGAACTAACGAGCTCAGACAGCCTGTTATTCATTTCATTAACAGTTTGGAACATCATGAATACATTTTGGAAAATTGCATTCATGATGAGAGAGACTGAAGTGATGGAACAGGGGCCAAGAGGGGGCATTAAAAAATGGACTGAGATGGGGCTCACAATGTTTTCTAGTTCCTTTAATTGATGGAGGAATTTGTTACACCACATAACATTATACGAGGTTTTCTACAAGGTGAGAAGACCAGCTAGAGGAAAATGGTGTCTTACTTTAATGAACAGAACAATGTATTTAGATAATATTGATATCAGGTGCTCTATATGGCTTTTGAAGTTAAAAGACTTATCAATGACGACCCCCAGGAGCTTTGAGGAATTGACTTGTAATAAATTCTCATCATTTACTTGACATTTCTGATTGGTGCCGATTGCATTTTTACTGATGTTAAGAGATTTTCTTAAAATTTCTATTTTATTAGTTCAGCGTTTAAAAGATCCTGAAGGTCCAGTTTATTATTGTGTGACACAAACAAATGAGTGTCTTTTGCAAACAATCTTGTGTAATATTTGAGAAGAATTTACAAAGTCATTAATATAGACTATGACAAGTAATGGTCCCAGAACTTAACCATGAGAGATCCAATATTTGATTTCTTGATTTGCGATAGATGTGATATGTTATCAATATTTACATATTGCTGTCTACCATGTAGGTAACTTTGTTTCTCACGCATCTTACCAAAGTATTGCATCACATGGATGGGTTCAGGAAAAACTCTACTATCCCCCTGGTTGAAAGTGTCATTTATTGATATTTTTCAATGAAATCCAGAATAGCCACATTGAGAACTGGTGAAAATATGTATTATAATATTTCCAGGTATTGCTTGATTTATTATCCACCAGTGTTTTCAGTACATTGGAGAGAGCTGTAGAACAGAAATTGAACAATGTTTTATCATATCGTTTTAATATCTGGATTAGTAAATTAGAAGGATTATGTCAATTCTAGCTTTGGTATTAAATTCTCTTAGATTTGGCCCTGTCTCTCCTTCCCTCTCACTCAGATATTAGCTATCAAATTTTTGGATGAGAAAAATATATTTTGGTTGCCACGCCAGATGCAGGTAATAAACAAAGTCACAAAATATTTTTTGCCTTGTCAAAGCAAACATCTTCAATATCAGCTGTTAAAGTTGTACTTAAGTGTTGGTAAAATTGAGGACCACATTATATGACCAAAAGAGAAAAAAAATCAATTAGGAGAAAAAGGGGATACGCTTTCATCAGCAGCCACTGAAACATCTTATATCAGTTTGAGAAAAGCGTGAAACAAATATTGTTATTTGGAGAAACACAATGTAAATGGATATGTGTGAACACCTTGGTTTCCCGCTGACAAGGAAATAAACAAATATGATATTGAAAAAAAAAACAAAAAAAACTCAAAAATGTATTTCTCATGAAGTAATTAAACACAAAAAAAGTTAAAAAAAAAAAAAAAAAAGAAAGAAGCATAAGCATATAACATACAGGTAATTTTAAAAGACCTTCACAGTAATCTCAGGTCAATCAATACTCGACAATTTGTGTTTCTGCAGCAGAACATATATTGCCATGGTAATGCAGACCAGAAAGCTATGAGTCAGCCTAAAGACACAGAAAAACACAATGTTGAACGTGCCGTTATCTCAGTAATCCTGCTTTGTGTTTGTGTGTTTTAATTTAATTGATTTTTATCATGTACAGCACTTTGTGTTGCCTAAGGCATGAAAAACGCTATAAAAATAAAGTTTGATGTTTGAAAAGCGCCTGCTTTCCAGTAAATGCATTGTCTGGGATTTTAATATACCAAGAATATTTATGTACATGCATTCACTATGTATTCAAACTTCTTTTATGAGTCCAGAAGGTATGCTGTCTAATCTCTGTATGAATCCCTCATTGATTTGAGGAAAATTTAGGCTCCCCCAACTGTGATGTGCAGGAACTTTTAATAAGCCGTCCAGCTAAGCCATTCTTCTGCACTGATAGATTTGCTTGTATGGGTGTAAGTGACTGCATCCAGGCAAACTTGTCTGAGTGTTGACATAAAAATCTGGACAATCTTGCTTGTTTCTTCTCATTTTCTAAACTCATTTACATTTGACGGCAGTGATTACATTTCTGCCAAGTTCTGCAGAGACAGCAGCATAATGCAGCTAAATATGACCAGCTACAACTTGTCATTTAGGGAGGACTCCCCCACTGTTTGTTGACACTCAGAAAGCCAGTCATCTCCCGCCTCACTAGATAATTCTCCTCTGCAGCATTGCATAGAGAAACTTCATTAACCCCATTGCCATACAATCCAATTTTTGAGATGTGCATGTGTAATGTGGGTGAAAGCAGGCTTTAAATGTTGCAAATACTAACTTGCTAAACGTCAGGATGTATTACATACTTTGACTAAATTGTCAAGAGCCTTTCCATGAGCTTGCATTTCATGGGTTGTGGACAAGTCTGAAAACGATGTAATAAATATTTCATGAATGCAGATGTACAGTTTCAGCAACAGTAAGCTCACAATTACACGGTCTCATGAAAATATTTATGCGTTGTATTTATGTGAAAGTGACATTTAAAGCCAAAGGGAACATTTCAGCAACAAGCATGACTGCTGTGTTCTTCTAAACTCAGTAAATGCTTTGTCTTGTCAGTTCAACCTTTTCAAACCAGCTCAAACTGCTTTTTGGTGCCTCGGGGGCAGCAGAAATAAGCTGTATACAGAAATTATACTAACTTGTCTATGCACGAGTTGATTCTGTAAACTTGTAAGCAGAGTTTGTAATGTTGCACTGTATCTGATGGGTGTGTAAAAGATAGCCATCTGGAAATATTTGTTTCTTCTGCTAGATCATACAACACATCATGCTGAAAACAATGACACTAAAATGAGAGACATAATGTTATACACAATAAAGGGGAAACAACAAATGAGAAAAGACTGCAAGCTAACCGTTTTTTAAACACTACTTAATGTATTTACTTTTTAAGTGTTAGGAACAACCACATGAAACTATAACTAAAGGGACAACAACATCCTTAATGATTCCTAAATAAAAACTGAATTTTGATAAGGTACTGAAAACAGAAGATGCTACATTAGTGAACAAAACCTATGCCATCAGAAGCAACGACTAGGAGTATGCCCCCGAATGCCCCTAATACTCCTATACCCCAATCCTCAAATAGACACAATACAATAATATAAAGTCGCATATGTTCAGTCCCAAAGCTCAACATGTTGTGGAAACTTTGAAGCAGCCTGGTATGGCATCAGGACAGGATGCACTCTGAGGTCATGACCTTTTATTTGCACTTGCTTTGAGGTCAATGAGAGAAATAGTTCCAGAGATATAGCCAAAAATCTGATTTCTTCTTATCAATAAAGCGCCACTTGGTGGGGAATCTATAAATCCGAAAATCTCTAAATTTGATACAGGTCGTCCCTGAGGTCATGACCTTTCATTTGCGCTTGATTTAAGACCAATGAGAAAAATAGTTCCAGAGACATAGGAAAAAATCTGATTATTTCTGCATAAACCGCCACCTAGTGATGAAACCATAAACCACAAAATGCTGAAATTCGATGCAGGTCATGCCCTTGGAGACCTAAACAGGTACACCAAGTATCATATTCCAATTGTGAAAACTCTTCAAGTTATCGCGCTGACACGTAGGATATCTGCCTGTAGCAGTGGTTGTGATGAAACCATTATATCCCAACACTCCACATTCAGGGATATAATTATTGGATGATTATTGTTTGAATATCTGTGAATCCATAATGGTGGTCACCTTTCTCATGAGTTGTTTTTAATTAACTTTGAACCTGACAGACATGGTTGTTATTGGGTGCAGAAAACTTTATTTTCTGAAAATGCCAGAAATGGAACAAGGAACAAGAGATTCCATTTTGGGGGTGATCCCAATCAACGCCTGGAGCCAGAAACTTTTTGAAGGATCTTTTACTACATGCAGATAGGAATAATTTTGTCATTATAACTAAACGCATAATGGCCAGAATCACTAGCAAACAGGAAACAAATATGGTAAATGTTAAATAGACAAACAGCTACCATTAGAGAAAAATGAAAAATTCTTCAAAAACTTCATTACTGTTATCGTCCTTTCCTCATCTTCTGTATGTGTGTTTAAAATCAATGGCCACTGTCCTACAGATATTGGACCATTTCTTGCTGCAGCACAATTGAATCATATTGATGGGTCAACATACATCACTTGACAAGCAGTTGGTGAGTCATTTAATTTGACCTGGGTGTATTGGAACAGGGAGACATCTAAAACCTGCAGGATTTTGGCCCGTGAGGACTGGAGATGGTCTAGGATTTTTTATATAACTTATCTATTTAGATGTTCCGTTCTCATCCATTGTGAATAATTAGGGGTGTGTGCTTTTGACAGCTATCTGATACTCGGCAGGAAGAAGGCAGAGTGTAGCACAAGTATGGTTTTAAGTCAGCAAATAGCACGCTTTAATTATAGTCCACCTACCTCTTTTACCTGGTCAGTCTCCATTAACACAGTAGGGCATCGATCATCCTCCCCCATTCTCACAATCCCCCTTTCAGCATCATCTCTGCTCATTTTGGTCATTTCTATTAGTGATGACGTGCAGTCCTGCCAAAATGGCAACAGTGGTAGCCTCCCACCAAGCTTAAGTTCAGCTCTTCTGTCCATCTTTTAATATACAGTTTATAGGTTTATCTAGATTTTTGGACATCTTGAATATGTTTTGCTTTTTAATGAAACCATTGACTTTTTTCTCACTCAAATATTCCCGAAGCCAGATTCCCATGTGCTCATTAGAATTTGTATTTTTTTAGGCGTTACCTGCTTCTAGTGTTAGTGTTACCTTCTCAAAATTGTTACAAAACTGCTTCGACTGTTCATCAGTAATAAAATAACAACTCATTTGCTAAGTCATTTAATTGAACTTCAAATTTAATTTCACTGAGAGTTCCTCCTTAATGGTTAATAAGCGTTAAGTTTCTTATTACTGAAAAAGATCTGTCCTTTATCAATGCATCTAGAGCTCAGCTTTGACCTTTACTTATAGTATGAGAATGTTAGTAAGAAATAAACCTCATAAACTTGAAGAATGGGAAACTAAAGTAGTCATCTGTACAAATTATAGTCATTGAAATAAATGTAAGAATAGGCCTACATGTCTAAAAAAAAAAGGTTACTGTATTGCAAAAACAAGACTCGTCTTTGCTCATCAACTAAATGTTTCCACCTTCAGCAACATATTTTATAATAAAAACTTCTAATACAAAAATAAACAAACGTAGTTCTTAATTTAGTAATTTTCCTTCAGGCTGTAGGTGGCTAAATAAAGTCTTTAGGGACAAACTAAACCACAAGACTGCTGTGCTGCAACTTTCCAGTCCCCCTACTTCCTGACACCCACAAAGATGCCTTCTTTTGGGACACTACTCCCACTCTGCCTCCAGGCTGAAGTAAATATGAAAAAATGTGGACTGTCAGAAGAGATGCTGAAAAAAGTATGAGAAAAAAAAACTTGGATTTTGCATGCAATATTAGCACTTCGGTAGATTCCTGATTTTTTAAGGGTCTTTTTTTAAGTTAATTAATGATTTTGGAGGACACACAGCTAGCAACAGCCATCAGCAAAAGCACCCAGTGACCACTCTGAGTTGGGCAACAGCCTGCATCCCTTTTATTTCTTTCAGTATCTGCCTCTAGCACACTTACCCTCACGAGCCAAGAGGCTCCTTCTGTTCTTTTATCATACACCAATGCTCAAACATAGGAGTGCAATAGGAGTAAATGAGCACACACACATAAATGCAGACAGAAGATGAAAGGTACAGCAACAGAGAGGAAAAAAAAGTGAAGGATGGACGGTGGAGATTGCAGCTTAACCTCCTGGCTCTCCTGTAAAGCACCACTCACTCTCAGGAGCCTCGCTGATAGCCATCTGTCTTGCAAGTGGAAACAGATTCACCTTCCGAACACACTCAAACACTCATCCCACAAACAGGAGGACAGGCACTCACTGGCCTACACTCACAGATAATAAGTAGATGAAGATATTTTGAGCATGACTTTGGAGCTGTGGTTTTTATTTTGCAGAAATGAGGGCTTAGATAATTCTTTATCTGCTAATTAATCCCGTGACTGCAAACTGCCAACTCTCCACTTAGTTGTTTTTCCAATTATTCTATGAAATGCAGCGTATGCACACATAACTAACATTAACATCTGTTTAAAATCAGCATTCAGGCATAATTTGAAAACCCATAAGCTGAGTCCAAAACACTTATACTATAAACTATAAATATGGAGCTCAGTCAATATCTCCCTCTCAGTGTGATGGCTGAGCTAAAGAAAACCTTTGCTGTACTCACATCCTTCCCCTTCCTCTCCTCTTTCTTGCTCCAACCTGCCATCTTTTAAGTCTTTCTCTTAAAACATAAATTTCTTGATATCCTTCCACTTTTTCACCTCTGCTGCAACTTCACAACCCTCACACCACCTCTCCTGTGTCTCTTCTCCACCCCTCAATCCATCTCTGTCTTCCTGATCAATAATCAATCTGCAGGGGCCAGGGCCAGGGGCCCCATGCCATCTGTCACCATCGGGAAAGAAGGAGAGGGGAGCGTAAGAGTAGAATGAGAAAAACAGGAGAGAAAGAGGAGATAGAGTTCAATCTATCTCCATCCATGGTCAGGTTCACTCTGCCGGTATAGATCATAATTTGGAGGTGTAATTGCTGGTCAGAGACTGTGGGTGGAAGCTAAAGGGGGTTGTGGGAAGAAAGGGTGCATTAGAGATGCTTTTTAGAGCCCCAACTCACCACTCTACTGCCTGACCCAATTTCCCTCTTTTTCTTCTCTTCATCTCCTCCTTGCTATCTGCCCTTTTTCTCACTTGTCCTGTTTTGGGCCATATCATATTGTTAATGATACTACTGGTAGATATGTGAACACCCGTAGAATATGACGACATCATTTAACTGTGCCACAGCACTTTGAAGAGCAGCTCAGCTGAGTGAGTAAACAAGGAAATGTGTGTGAAATGGGGCTATGCAACGTAAAAAAATTAAAACATTTGTTGTGGAATTTTCTAGTTTCATATTGTTATGGCGTACATAACGTACAAAATACACACTTGTGTCTGGTACAGTTCTATCTGGGAACACTATGATCATACAAACAAGGATATCATTTCATAAATGTTATGACTTTAGCAGTGTGCCAGCTGTAAACTCATGTCTCTCGGGTAGAAGCTTACAGACCTAAACACATCTCTGTCCAACCTTCTCCATTGTTGCAACTTTGTAAAACTGTAATGCATCTGTACTGTTGAGATGCAACAGTATGGATAACCCAATACTCCTTCTCCTGAAAGGTTATTGTAAGTGCACCACAAAGTGCACAGATTACAGTTGGGTTTGTATTTTAATGAAAATGTCTCCATATATTGTTTTGTGGCTTCTGACCACCAAACCCCTTAATCAACATGGTTCAGCTTTGAATAAATTACTTGTCTGGGTGATGGGGGTGACCTAGGTGCTGCACCATTGCAGACAGAGTTGGACTCACAACAGGTAGACTTAACTTTTTCATATTGTATTACCTTTTCGGACCAGCATCCAGCATCATATATGTGGGATGGATGGGCATGTTTCTTTCACCTGTTTTAACTTGCACGCATAGATGTTGTGACGAACTGCATTACCTGACAACGGTTTTCTGAATTTTTCCTGAACCCACTTGAGAATATCCTTTATACAATGATTCTGGTATTTAATGCAGTGCCACCTGAGGGATAAAGGGGATTTGCTAATCGTTGTATTCTGTTTTTATTTACATTTTACACAAAGCCTGAACTACATTTGAACTGGGATTGTATGTTTCATCTGGGCTAAACATGCTAGGTCTGGAAAATTACTCCAGGAAAAGAAAACCACATCAGATCATTTGAAGTCACACCTTAAAGGGCTTTTTTGACCTGCTATGTTTATCTTACTGTCTGAAACAACAAGACACCGTTAAATATCTTATGGACACCATACTTTGAGAGGTCAGGGCTGTTTGGCAGCATAATGTTTTGGCTGATACGAGCAAGCCGTACATTACCAGCATGAAAAATGAAGAGACTCAAAGATTTGCTTAATCTTTACTCCTACACACAAACCTCACAATTTCAATTATTTTTAATCTTGTGTTATTAGTTGCTGTTTGCCAAGTATTACTGGAGCGTGTGTGGCTTTCAGGAGCTCATCACTAAATTTCTAGCAACAGCCGACATGCTGACAGAAGTAGGTCTGCATGAAAAGAGCTCTTCCCTCTCTGGCTCTGTTCCTGGTGAGTTCTCCTCCTCAACATCTTCTGCCTCACCATCAAGAGTTTTCTCTTCACTTTGTTTTTTTTCCCTTCCTTTCATCTTGTCTTTTTTTCTTCCCTCTTTTTTCTTTTTTTTCTTTTTTTCAGCATTTTCAGTCTCCCTACACCAATTGAGAGTCATCAAATGAAGATTAAAGACACTTCTGTTTTCACTGACAAGCACACACACATACACACACACACACACACACACACACAAATGTTCATGCAAACATACGAGTGTGTGCAAGTGCACACACAGGCACCCTGCATACACACGGACAAAATAATACACATACAGTACATGCTAGTACACACACAAAACTGTTCAATCCCACACACACACACACACACACACTTGTCCCTTCGGGAAACCTTACACAATTATGGCTAGAATGGGATTCATTCTCAGCCTTCAACAACTCATTAACTGCATATTGCAAATCGTAGGTTTCAGCAGAAAGCATTGATGAGGAACAGCGAGAATGGAAGCTCTGGGAGAGACTGGCATCATTTTAATGCGGGTTTAGAATTTATTAGCATATCACATATGGAACATTCTGTATCATATATGGGATAGTGCGGGTAATGAATGACAAGAGTGTCTGTTTTTGGTTAAAGCGATATCGAAAAAAGGACCAGCCAGTTAAATTTTTGCAATTGGGCTTTTTTATATGTCTTAAATCCCAGTTAGGAACTGTGGGTAGACTTAATTAACATTGTAACAATGCCTATAAATAGCCGAATACAATAAAGAAAATATACATAAGATACACAATGCAGTGTTTAAATCGGATAAAATACATTTTGTCTGCCACCACAGCAATTAAAAAAACAGCTTTCAAGTCACATTAAGCCATGAAAAACATGCAGCCAGTAGTGATTTTATGACAATGTTTGATTAAAAGCAGCGGGAGCTATAGAAATGATCTGAAGTTAATGTAAACTTGTTTTAGACACAAATCTGTGTGGTAAACAAAGGGAGTCGTTACAATCACCTCGTGCTCCTGTTGAATCAATGATATAAAAAGTTAAATATTTTTGTTGCTCATGAACTTAAAAGCACACATGACCCACATCACTTGATGGTCAACCTTGTCTCCAGCTTCAAGTTCCTGAGGACCCATATCTCGGAGGATCTGTTCTGGACCACTAATGTCTCCGGCACAGTCAAAAAAACTCTCCATTGCCTTTTCTTTTCTTCTCTCTTGTAAACTATGTTTACAGACACTTAGTCATTTCCTTAACCACTATATTCAATTAAGTCTATTCCTACGGTCAATGGAATGGTTGCCAGTCCATCACAGTTATTATATACAGTCTACTACAATTAATGAATATTATAATTCATGGTATTCATGGTACCCACTCTGTAAATAACTTTTGAATTATTGACACACCACATAGTACTACATACATACCTTTAATTACCTGTGCTAATGCAGAGATGATGTAGGATATGCCTTTATCCTGTAGTTTTACTGTTGTGTTGAAAACAGTGTAGATGATCGTTTTTCCTGTCAAGAACGAGGACACTGGTTTCTTTAGATTGAGAAGAATATAAATTTAATAATGAAGATAAAAGAAGTTGAATATACATTAAACATTGAAATATGAAGGGATAAAACATTAAGACATACAGACATGGTACGAGGTCATGATCTGGGGAGAATATTCCCAAAGACTAGTCATATAGGCGAGTTTTGTTTAAAGACTTTGGTCACGTGCGTCACTCTGAGGCCTGTTTCTAAACTTTTCCCTGATGGAAGGACGTCGGCCTTGCTTCGGCTACAACAACCAAGGTCTTTGCAGATGGTTTACTAAGGTCAGAATGACATCAGTTTAGGAGCCTTATGGCCGGACCTTTCAGCTAGACATTAATTAAGAGCAAGGTAATTAAGCTAATACATGAAATTCCTCAATTTCCCCTGAAGGAAATATTAAAGCTCACAGCTAAATATGACAAGATAGAAAAGGATCCATCCATGCTTCTCTTTCTCTATCTATCCATACCTTCCTTGATGATCAGGTTAGCATAATCTTACATGTTTAACTAAATAACAGAACTCCTCAGAGGTCCTGTGAACGTCTTCACTCATGTCATCAGCTTATATCCTGCTCCTTTTCGTCCCTGTTCTGTCTTAGTCTGTTTGCAGGTGACAAGTGAAGTGATAATTATTTAGACTTATTTAATTTTTTCATTGATGATAAGAGCTAAAAACAGAGAAACTAGAAAAGCACTTGGAGGGCGCAGACCTCCACAATGCTAGAAATCTGGATATTTTTCATTGTGTTATATACACATGTATCTTGCAATGATAAAGAATCCTTTAAAAAATTCCTGGATCCAGACAGTGATCCGGATCACCCCCAAACTCTATCACTTCTTCATCTTCCCATTCTGGATACATCCTGAATATTTCATGAAAATACATACATTACGTTGTAGTTATGTTCTTCACAAACAAACAGACAAACTCTCCCAAAACCATTATCTTCTTGGCAGAGGAGATAATGATAAAACTGAGCGCTTTCTATTTTCAGAGTTAACTGACCTTGGTCAACATTATGCTTGGTTTTAACTAAACAGGGCAGCAACTCTTTCATTTGTAAAACAGGAGGCACCTATTATCTGTCACAACCAGGTTTTTAACTACCTACTAACAACTATTACTTACTTTCATCTGTAATAGCAATCTGTTTATCTGTTTGGATCAGTCATCCCAAGCACTGGTCCTCAAGACTTACCATCTTCTAAGTCAGGGGTTCTCAAGTCCAGTCCTAAAGATCCACCATCCTGCAACTTTTAGATGCATCCATTGTCCAACACATCTGAATCAAAAAGCTGAATTCCCTCTTCTGCATGTCATCCAGCCCTGCAGAGTCCTGTTAATGAGCCGCTCATTTGATTTAGCTGTGTTGGACAAGGTTTCATATAAAACAGGGATGGGAAACAACGCTGCAGGTTTTCCCGCATCCTAGGTCCAGCACACCTGATTCAAAACAAATGGATTTTACAGCTTATCAAAAGCTGTAAAGTGATTCATTCATTTGAATCTGGTGTGTTTGAACAAGTAGACATGGAAAACTTTCAGGATGAGGGCCAAGGTGGCCCAGTCCTGATCAAAAGGTTACCGGATGGTAGATCCCAAGGACAGAACTTGGGACCCCCGCTGTAAGTACATGCTTCCCTGCTGCAAAAAGACTGACTCCTGACAAGCTCTGCACTTTTCTGCTAATGAGCTATTAATCTGATTCAGGTATGTTGAAGCAGGGAGACCTTGAGAACCAGAGATGGAGACCCCTGGTTCAGACCACAAATTCACGTGTTATTTGAAGCTCCGAGTGACAGGTGAGAATAAAAATGTGAAGCGCTGAAATACAGACCGGGTTTGGCAGCCTGAACTTCAAATGGGAAACTTCTCTAATAAAAGGTTTTTTTAAGAGGAGTGAAGCAGGATTAAGAATATCGCACACTCTGCTTCCTTTATGTAAGTTAGAATTATGTTCAGTGAAGATTTGGTTAAAACGTGAGGAACAAGTGTTACTCTTGTTGGAGTAAATCCCTGGATAATTAATGCAAGTTAATGTATCAGTTTCTAAGAGGATGGAAACAGAATTGCGAGTGAGCAAATGCTTGAAACTCTACTCATAACCAAACCTGCAGTATACTCACATTACATGCAAACTGTAGTTACAACTAACCAAACTTCCACACATGCACACTGTCACATTCCTGTGCACTGTATCTGCCCCAGTAGTGTTAACTGACACTCTGCACTTGAGGAGATTTAGTGAGCTCATGCTGTGTCGGCACAGCTTGACGTCCATTTATCCCCAAAAACTCATCCAAAGTCTCCCTGTAAGCTCCTCGCACACCACATGCACACTTTCTAGTTTCATTGTACACATGTACTATGCAATTATTTAACAAAAATGAGAGGGATGGATGCAGTTCATTTGCAGTTATAGGTACAACTCATGAAAGTGGGTAAAAAAAAAAAAAGTTTTGGTTTCTTTATTCTTACCACACCTTGTTTTGAGGCGTGTTTGCGTTTCTTTAACCAGCATGAATTTTGTGCTTTGTTTTTAGCAACTACAAACAGACAAGGAGCCTCAGGCATTTGTGGTTCCAAAAACACCAAATTTAACCAACACACCATTAACACACAGCAAAGACCATCTGGGTGCTCACAGGGTACACATCGCTATCTAGAAGCTGTGGGTTATTTTCTGCAAGTTTGCTTATATTTCCTGATAATAATTCAATTTTAATCACTGTACAGTCTGAAAATATGACTGTTGCAGATCAGATAACTTAAATATACAACAATCTTATATCTAAATGTTTTCATTTTATGATTTGTAATATTTTTCTTGTGCTAAATGTTCTGCACTGATAGCAAACCACAACCATGTGACAATCCCCAGATATTATTTAACAACTCTCAAGGGGGTCTCAGTCCCCTGCCTGGGAGTCAGTGGGCTACAGACGTAGTTCCCCTGAGACAGTATGTGAATCTCTGAGTCTTAGTTCCACAACTCGTCTCCTATAGCTAAAAGGAAAAATGTATAAAAAAGCTCAGTTACATGACCAGGTCTGGCTGATTTCCGGTTAGTCAGGATGCACAGTTGCATAGTGCTCAGCACAGCAGCCTTCCAGTAACAAGGTTGCTGGTTCAAGCCTCAGCTGAGGAGTTCAAACAGGAGCATTTCTGAGCTAAGTTTGCATGTTCTCCCTGTGTATGCATTCTGTCCCGGTACTCTGACTTCCTCACAGTATCCAAGGCTTATTCGTTAGGGTAACAGATCACTTCTCATTTGCAAGTTTCTTTGGATAAATCCGACTGCCAAATTACTGTAGAATCGATTAAAACTCATAGAATTGCATGTGTTCTTGCCTCAGTTGGACAGATATGAGTCTGATTATTACAACATGAAACTGAGTCTAGCAGCATCACTTTCATTATGGTTGATCAGAGGTGAGTCTAAAGAACAAAAATGTATAGATTTAATGGGGAAAAAATGAAATGAGTATGGAAATTAAAGTAAACTAAACTCCTCGATTGTAAAAATCAAACCAGATGTTACAATTTGATTCTGTATTCTTTGACTTGTTGGTTTTTTTTTTTACTTTTTTCATTAAGGGAAAAAATGTAATTCATTAAAATAGATATATGTGCTAGTAAAAAGACATCTTTTTAATCTCAGGTGTAAATCTTTACAAGTTCCTTTATTTTTGCACAGGGGCAGCATTTGCACGATTCTCTTGTGTCAAAGTTAGACATCTGCATTGTTATTTGAAAACTGCAGCCAACTTTCACTCCCTATCATCTTTTCTTAGTACACAGAGTATCATGTTAAGTCCAGGCTGAATGGCAAACATAAAATTACTTTTTGGTACATATGTATAAGAAGAATATAATGCATGTTGTTATGACACATTTCACCAGACATGTGGATATGTAGCAATTGTAAACTAATTATCACCCTCAGTTAACAAATACTATATAAAACCGCATCTTCGTGTCACACAGCTTACCTGTAGACATACATATACACTCATCAGACTGATGGCAATCCCTGTTAAGACATAAATGTAAAAAAAATGTAGTTCTGCAAGAATATAATGGTTTGGGAAGCAGAAAATGTTTTTCCAAGCAAATGGTATTTAAGAAAGATTTACTTTCTATATTACTATCTTCAATTACTGATATGATCAAAATGATTCATTACTCTGTGATATTACTGATAAACATGATTTTTAGGTAATGTTTTTCTTATTTTTCCCTATCTTTCCTTCATAAAAAAATTATAGAGGAAGAAACAGCAAAATTTTAATATATCCAACAGTTACATTATCATTCATTCATATTTTTTGGAGCCCATCCCAGCAAATTAGCAAGCACGAGGCAGTGAACACAGAGAGACAAACACTTCAGCTGAGGAAGAATTTTCTGACATGCATAGTTTTGGATAGTGGGAGGAATAGACAGACAGATCTAATACTAACAAGCATGCTAACAATGCTAACAAAATGCAAATCCCCCACAGAAAGGCCACTGTTCAGTCCTACTGTGCAGTCAAGCCTTGAACCAGCAACCTTCTTGCTGTGAGGCCGCAGTACTAACCACTGAGGAGCCAATGTTATCATATTCTGCAGTGGAAATTACAGTGAAAGATATTTATTTGGTACCTATTCATAAACAGCATTCCAATTTGATAATAAGAAACACCCCACAACCTGAAAATGTCTCTGTTAACATTAAGATTATGTCTAATAAGTAAAGTAATAGACTGTAGTGATATGTTAAACTTAAAGTCCACCTTTTCATTTCTGTGAATACTGAACCCACATGGTGAAATTGCTAAACAATTGTCACATAAAATGCTAATTAATTTTTGTTGGGCCTTTATTTCTTGAAGACAAAAGAATAGTAATTGGAGGACTAAAACTAATCTATGTATGGTTTTATGGTATTATGGAACCGTTGGTATTTGTGTATATGCAAGCAAGGTTTTTTATAGGTTTGTCACTGGCAGGCGCTAATGAAACATTGTTGGTTAGAACATTTGAGTGTATTCTATGGCAAAGCTAAACTTTAATTCATATTTAGTTTATCTGTTTTGCTGTCAGTATGCTGAACTGCAAGAGTCAAGGCACTAAATTCAGTCCACAATGTGCACAATTGTTTTTGTGTCAGTGTTGGTTTGTTTTGCTGTTATCTATTTGTTTTTCTGACAGTAAGCCAAACAGCGCTTGTGAAAATGAAAATGAGTTTTTATGTATGGAGTAATAACCTAAATGGATTTTCCTCTGTCTCTCTCTCCCTGCACTGCACTGGAGGCTTCTGGCTATTTATCTGCTTTTGTCTAATTATTCTTTTGTGAAGACAGAAAAAGGAGTACAGAAAGTACTGTTGCACATTTATTGTAGCAATTCTCCACAAGCTGATGCTGCTGGCTTTTCTTTTTCACGTGTAAAACTGTCTTTATGTTTAAATAGATTACCACACACACTTGTCATATAGTAATGTTCTGTAATCTTTTGTAGATGTAATGCACTGCAGACAAATCCAGGAGTCAGTATGATTAAATGGTTTGATTATAAAATGTTTATGTGTCAGTGTCTGCTAAAGTTTGTTCTAAAAGCACTGGAGCAGAAAAGACTTTTGTTATGAATAAATCAAGTAGGATACAACAAGGGTTATAGTTCTTACCCAATGCTGTGCTTATGGATGGCCAGCTGGGGGAGCAACGGAGCTACTTCATCCAACACAAAGCCCTTTTCGACAAGAAGAGTATGCACTGAAAAGAACTGTATTGCTATGGGTAAAAATCTGGTGATTAAAAGAAGGCTTAAAGAAAAGGCCTACGACTGCATAGTTTAACAGGAAACATCGTCGTGTATGCATGCTGAATCAGCCTGCTCTTGTGTTGTAACCTACCTGGGTTCTATGTATACTTGTATAAACAACTATTTGTAGTGCTGCTGTATGTGTTATTCCTTAGACAAGACTGTCATCTAGCGGTGCTATATGTGTCGTGCACAGTCAACTGCACATCAGTGTTTGATTGGTCAGAACTAGTGTTTGAAGTCATGACAAATATTTTTAATGTGCCCTGAATCTGCATGACTTTTTGTTTATTGGCTGTTAGGAGAAATAAACAAATGAAAAAAAATAAAAAAAAACAAATAGTCACATCTATGTTCCCTATATCCATCTTGCATTAACTTCTGCAGCTGCATGTGTTCATCTCTGGTCTAAAAAATGGAATAGTGCTTCTCTTTTGTTTTTCAGAGGAGGAAAAAGACAGCATTAATAGCATTAATATGATATCACTTGCATCAGTACGCTGATGAATGCACAGTCACCATTTTAACGTGTCGACTTTCATTTATATATAAACTACACAGAATAATGAAGGCGAATTTGAAAACGAAATCATTAAAAAAAATTATGGTATCTCCTCTCTGTTATGGAGTTAATTTTCTGCTAAATTTGCATCCCTGATTCACTCACATTGATGCCTATTGTTGTTCTGGTATGTATGGAGCTAGATTTGTGTTTTTATTCAATGGAAGAAAATATACAATGTGAGAGGGGGAAAAGGTTTTGGAATGAAAAATATATATTTGATAACCAATGCAGGAATCTTTCTCGTCTCTGAGACTAAAGGAAGACCCCTGCTGACCGACTTTCTGCCACTGGGTTCCGAAGCTGTTGCTGTGATTGATCCTGCAAAAAATAAATGAATAAATAAATAAACAGAGTAAAATCTTTTTTAGATTCTTTTTTAGATAAATATATATAATTTACAATGTCCAATAATTATTATATATTCTGTGGCAGAATATTTAATCTCAAAACTTATTTTTTACTCAAAAGTATTTTTTTCTATCAGTGTGTGTAAAATATTTCTATCAAATATATTTTTTTTTTCTTCCAAAGCGTTTTTTTTTCCCCTCTGAGATTTTATATTTTCTTGCATTGAATAAAAACACCAATCTAGCTCCATAACGTAGAGCCACTGCTTCATCTCATCTTAGACGGATGGGGCACTCTCTCTGTTCTTTGGCACTCTCTCTATTCTGTCTTCTTTTATCTTTGATATTTGGAAATTGTTTGAGCTATGGAAATTATATTTTAAAGATTTTGTGACGTTTAAAAACTACTAGTTAATCATTATTGCTAACATAGAAGGGGAAACAGACTTTTAGACCATTGATTATGGGAACGGTTATCCGCCCAGTAAGTGGTGGATAGATATAGATGTAAATAGTTAATATATACATGTCCGTGTAGGCTATGTCAATACTTTCTTAGCTGAGTGGATAGCAAGTAGTCATGTGACTAGTTTTTAGCTCTGGTTAGGAACATTTCCTGAGGCCAACATCTGATGATCGGTAGATGGCGCCAATGTTCTTCACATTTTCTCTCCTGGGGCAGTGAAATCCAGTAAATTGGAAAATGCTCGCAGAAACTCAACCTGTTGGGATCACTTGTATACTCATATAATCTAAAAACCAGGAGAAACTAGAGCCTATTGGATCTGAAATGTCAGAAAAACGAGAGGTGACATTTAAAGTTTACAGGAGGGAGAATTAGCTGATTAGGCGATGATTTTTTTTAAAATATTGAAGATTCTTCATTTTCTTAAAAAACAGATAACCGTTTATATTTTAAGCAGATTAATTCACAGCCTACAGTTAGCCTATGTTTTAACAAAACAAAAGATTTTTTTTATTTGCACCGCCATGATTGGCTTAAATCTATTAATCTGGTTGATGCTGTAAACTCAGACAAACAAGACATCACTGGTGTCTTATCTTGACGACATGGTCACTTTTTATAGTTTTTAAATGGCTACATAAACTTATACTTTAAATAATAAGCTTTTAGGCGTAACTTGCTAAAAGAAAAAAAGGAGCGGCGGGTCTGAATGTGTCAAGTCCTGTTTAACTTCATTCAACTTTTTATTAAAGGTTTAAACGCCATATCAGACTACATGTGTAGCGTATTTGAATATTTAATTGATTTCTCTCATAAAACGTGTCCATGTAGTCTGTAAAACAACTGGCATTGTATTTAAAAAAACATAGGTTTTATCTTCAATATATTAATATGTTTCCTTTTAGACTTTGGTGCATCTTTATGATGAGGTCGTTTTTTGCATATATTATCTTTTAACAATAAGTAAATAATAATCATACATTTACAACATTTTTTAAAATAACATTTATTTCCAGCATATTCATACAATTTGACAGCACAGCTTGCAACATCTGAAGAGAAACTGACTTGGTCCAGTACTTTGCCACAAAATATTTGAGCAGACTAAAAACGGAAATGGAAAATATAGTTTGGCATTTTCATATTACCAATGCAATAATACAGGCATGAGGGAAAAACGAAAGAGGTGAGATAACTGAAATGATACAAAGTAAAAATGAGTGACATTTACACATCATTAGTTTTACAGCAAGCAGCTACAAGTTTTAATAACTTAATTTTGCTCCGTTGAACATATCCTCTTTCACTTCGGTTTAATCAACCAGCTGTAAAATTTGATGGGGTTTTAAAAGTCCAAACTTTATGATAAATAATTTCTTTTTGCAGAGTTTATATAAAAATCTGCAATAATAACATGTAGGTTATGTAACCTACTGAGTTTATCTTTAGTTTTTTGTACTTTCCCATTTTGATCGCATTTTTGAACCAATAAAAATGTTGTAATTCATATAGTTTTATTGGTGTGACCACGGTTAATAAATGGGGAAAGTTATCCAAACATTTGCTATCTAACATATAAAATTATTCAGAAGGTTACACATAAGTGAATTTAGTTTTCCCCCTTTCCATGCCATTTGACTATAAGCCACATAATCCTAATATATACAGTAGCGTGTGTTTTCTCCCGCCCCCAAAAAATAAAATAAAATTAGGTGAAATGAAAGTAAAATCAAATTACAAAAAAAAAATCACAAATTTTTAACACTTGCGGCTACAAACACAACGGAATGTGTCTGACAATTCAATCAATGCTCATTGTTTGTCAGGTGTGTTGTTGACCAAAGGCCCATAAAGGCCACTGGCATAGCTTTGCTCCTTGTGTAACATTGTCCTGTCCCTTATCAGATCGCTAAATGCATAGTCCATCGGGGGTCTGAACCCCAATGTCGGCATGAGCCCGGTGGTGGAATAGGGCGTCATGAAGGCCAGTCCCCGGCTATGAGCAGAGTAGGCCAGTCGCAGCGGATTGAGCCCTAGGTGGGTCCCCAATGGATACGTGCTGGGGTCTGCACCGAAGTGCGGGGCGTTTGGTTGAAGTGGAGAAAACGCAGAGCGGTTACTCAGCGACATTGCTCCGGGGAGCATCGGCCTCGTCGGAGGTGTTGTGGTTGCGGAGGTTGGCAGAGGCTGTTGCGCATTTTGAAGCATCCTCTCCGCCGTCCACGTCTCATCAGCCCCGGCCTTGTTGGGCCCCTGAGAGCCGCTGTTGTTGAGGATCTGTTCGATGGCCTGCACCACATCTTTGCCGCAGCCCTGCAGGACGAGCTCCAGGACGCTCCGCTTGTGGCTGGGAAAAACTCGGGTCAGGATGTCGATGGCATTCATGTGTCGGGAGGCCGCTGAGGAAGGAGATGGTTCCTGCTCGTCTTTGTCAGTTTCAGAGCCAGAATCTGAGCCAATGGAGCTCATGGACCCGGGAGTTTCCTCGCCGTCTTTTAAGGGCTTGGATACAGGTGAGTTGATGAAAGACTCACTGTCTCCATTCTCTGAACCCGAGCCTCCTCCATGGCGCCCATCTGGTGACGAGATGCTCAGTGCAGAGTCGCCCTCAGCGGAAGAGATTTTCCCCCCAGATTGCTGATTGTTTGACCCTGACACTTGGCTTTTAGAGAATAACTCATACTTCTGGATACTCGAATCTGCTGATACAAAAAACAATACAAAAATATTGAATCTGAGACTTTATAGCCCAAGGCTTGAATTAAAAACTTTCAAGTAAGACAACAGAGATTTTAAGTAATACTGCCTAACTTTT
>JBAMHX010000016.1:16375923-16403260 GCA_037177515.1 Pseudomugil tenellus | reverse complement strand
GAGGCAGTTCTGAAGGCAAAAGGGGGTCCAACCCGTTACTAGCATGGTGTACCTAATAAAGTGGCCGGTGAGTGTAATTGCCATTAATAAAGATGTTTTGCACACTGTAAGCTAAGTTAAATTTCTTCAGAACAATATTTAATGTTCAAAGAGATGAAAAAGAAACTTATGCAAAAAGGTTAGGCTATCCCAACACATCTAGTTCAGAGCCTGGCAAACTTTGACATATCACAAATACTTTTAACTGCTCATGTACTGATAATCAGCAGAAATGTCTTTATCTGAATTTGCTAGCTGTGTGAAAATTAAGATATATGATGCCAACAAAGCAGAAGGCTGCAGGAGGAAAGCAACACTTTTTACAGGTTGCAGATTTCTCAGTTTGTAAAGCGCTATTAAGGGTTAACAAGAAAGATCACCATCAAGATCTAAAGATCAAGAAAATCTTCCTGGAAAACTGCTCAGAAAGTAAAGTTTCTACCTTCAGAAGATGATGAGCGAGATCAGTGTGGGACAAACTGCATAAACATACGTTTCACGTAAGAAATATCAGAAAAAATGTTTTCTGTATGGTGTCTTAAATGTTCAACACTGGGACTACTATGGGAGTATCCCACTATGCTCTCTGTTTAATAAAGCTGGGACCCTGTGTCTTGAGAAAAATATCATATTCTGGTCAAATGGCTAAAAAAATAATATATTCTTTTTTCTGGGAGGGATGGGGACAAAACAAAAACCTTTTTTTTTTATTAAAACGTGGATTCATGTGTTACTGTTGCAGCTACTGGAGCAAGAAATATTGAATTGAAAAAAAGACAAATCGTCTTCCATCAGTTTTTGGTAGAAAATAAAAAAGGACGGCTTTGACGACAGGACTGTGATCCTTGACAACCCTCATAAATCTACAAGGCGGCATCAAGAGGAGAGCAAGCTGAAGGCTGAGATCCACAAATAAAAAAATCTGTTGAGAGGAGACATGGAAGACAACTGAAGGAACTCACAGAAGCTGAGCAATGGGAGAAAATTTCCCCAAAAACTGCAATTCTTCCTAACTGGGTGATACTTTTACTAATAATGGAGATTAAAAAAACAAACAAACAAGAAACATAAAAAGCTACAGTGTTAGCTGAGAAATGTGAACAAAACAAGAACAAAATGAAACAATTTTTTCCTTCTCTCTCGCCTTAGGCAACATCTCGTCTGGTCAGACCAGTGGAAGTTCGTCTCAGCTCATTAAGGTGACTCATTCTTTGCGTGAGAAGACATCCAGAAAAAAAATGACAAATACTCTGTCACTTGGAAATATTTTGAAACAATTCGTTTACTTATGAAACCATTTGTGGAAGGCTCCCATAAAAGTAGTTAAGTCTTGTATTTTCTAATAATTCTTTGAAAGTACTTAGACTGACAGACGTCTGTTCCAGACTGGTTCGAGGTGATAGAAAAGCAAAAGTAACTCAAATTACCACTGACTATAACTAAGGTATGAAGAACACCATCTTTGAACACTGGAAGCAGATGTGCTAGCAGCTTGAGACCACACCTGGCAGCACTACTGCCAGCTAAAAAAAAAAGGGGAACTTAAAGCTGTAATTTCTACAGGTCTAAAAAATGTTTTTAGAACAGATGGAAAAATCGCTGCTTGGTTCAATAACTCTCAATTTCAGTTTCCATATTCGGATGGTAAAGTCAGGATTTGTAAAAAAAAAAAACCATACAAGCATGGATCCATTCTGCCTGGTTGGATGGATGGTTTAGGCTGCTGCTGCTGGTGTAACTGTAATCCCATTTTCCTCACAAATTCTACATGTTTGAAAAACCGCAACCTGTCCGAGCATTGATGATGAAGATGTTCATGACCAAAGTCTTCCAGTCTTCTGATGGACACATCCACCAGGGTAATGCATCAGGAAACTCAAACCATTTCAAAGTGAATTCTTAGAAATGACAACTTCACCGTACACCAGTGGCCTCCACAATCACCAGATATCAATCCAATTCAGCATCTTTGGCAGGTGCTGGAATGAAAAATTCTCATCATGGATGTGCAGCTGACAAATCTGAAGCAACTGTGTAAAACCGTCATGTCTGTATGAACCAAAATCTCTGAGATAAGAATCCAACACGGATCTGAGGCACAAAGAATCAGCACTGTTCAGAAGGGGAAAGGGGGTCCAACATGCTACTAACAAAGTGTACATAACTAAGTTGTTAGTATTGTTTACAACCATCCTAGGCTAGCATTTTGGCCAAAATGGGACGTAGCATTACTGTTATTTTCAGCATCAGGTCAGTGATTTTAATTAAATCAACGGACACTAGAATAAAGGCCTTCCAACAGTCTTATGGAGTAACCCGTGAAGCCTAAAGTTAATGCATAATATTTCCATTTCAATTAAATAGCTCACCAATTTGCATTTTCAGACCAACATTGAAGTGCGAAAAGTATATATTTGGAGGTTTATTTTGGATAACTCAATACCAAAGTATCCCCAAGTTGCATTTAGTAGGAAGTAGACATTTTACATGCAGCTATTCTCTGCTGGTGCCTCCAGTGTTTCCCTCTAAAGAGGTAACTGTTAAATAAAATATATAAAAGTAAACTTAAAAACATTTAAATGACCATGTATTTAGTTATACCTTTAATTTCATTATAAATAAAACATAATTCAGATATTAGGAATTTGCAATAAGTTTGATCAAGTTGCTTCGTCTGATGAAGTTCACAAACTTTACCTTTAACTGACAGAGGAGCTGTGCTGCAGATGGAGGGCTAAGCCTGTGTGATCTCTCCTTGCAGGAGGCACAATATTGTATGGCTCATATTAGCAGGTGGTGTCAGAGTGAGGATAATAAAACATTTGTTAAGAGAATAATGCAAAAGGTCTGCCTGTGGTGACAGAGAAATGATTTTGCATATCTAAACAAAAAACACAACTGGATCATTAAAGTGTGTGCTTTGTTGTACTCAGACTCGTGTGTTTTCTGATCGTGAAACTCTGAACTTGGTTGTTGCTAGCAACCAGTATCACAAAAGTCCTTTTTTAGAATTTACAATTAGAAATCACTTTGATTGTAGTTTTAAAAAACCCAATTAAACAAAACTAATATTTCACAGCCAGTAAACAAAGCGAAAAAAAACCCAGAAACTTTTGCCCCTTTCGCTCTATCTGTGCATTTATGCCCAAACATACTCAGAAAAGAGTCGCAGCAATTGATATGGATTTAGAGGAAGCAAAAAAAATGTTTGTGTGTGCAAGTGTCAACAGATTCCCGAGCAAGACAAATGGATGTTCATAGTCATATATTTTTTATAATGTATATCAAACTAAAACTAATACAGCAAACTTAAAAAGGATCAAGAGAAAAAAAAAGAAAAAAAGAGAAATCTATTGGCTTGTGAAGCAGTGGATGTTTAAACCAGGGGAAAAGCGACTGCAGAGGTGACTGCAGATGCTGCAGGTTTCCCACTGAGTCCTGACCCCGCAGTAGACAACGGACGGAGGGATGCAGGGGGGGAAACGGGGTCTGACAGAGGTGGAGGGGTGAATACAGGTGGAGGTGAGACAGTCCTGTTTTCACAGAACAAAATCTCCTCTTGAAGTTTATAACATTTTTTAGCATTTTTCTTTTATTTCAAACACAAAAACCATGTTCTAAAAAAGCAGCCTCGGTGTGTTAAATCAGGAAACTGGAGGAAGAAGTCTTTGTTTTTGTTTTTTTTCAGTGACAACAATCTGTCCACTCAGTCTCTCAAAGCTGAAAATGTTCTGTGGTGGTGGTGCAAGAGAACCATGACACAGCAGTTTCAAAACATGACGAGTGTTAAGTGTGTGAAGAGTTGAGAGAGAAAGAGAGGATCAGGGACATCAATGTTTGGCTGTGTGCTTGTGATTCTGTCTTTGCTCCTCTGTGCAACACGTGTACACCGGGCATTCATGTACTACGACCAGGCCGAGGGCAGAGAAGCTTATTTGCGCATGTGTGTCACTGGATGTGCATGCCAGTGTGTTATGTATGTCTAAGAGCTCAGTGTGCATTTTGTGTATGTACTGTTGGCCCAGATTGTGGAGAGGGGGCCATGCTCGGTGACTAATGTGCATCCAGCCAGTTCGTCAGTCAGTCACTGGGTCCTCTCAGCAATCAGAGGGCTGGCTTCTATTCTTTAGCTTCCAGAAAGAGTGTTTCCTGAGGAAACAACTTGGCCTCCAGCAGGGTTGAGCCTGGATCCAACTGGGTGATCTGTGAAGAGGACAAGGACATTGGGAGAGTAATAAGAGTTATAAATTATCATAAAAATAAGACACTTAAAATTTAACATGAACATAGCATGATGTTTTATAGTTTTTCTTTTATTTGTAGTCTATACAGTACCAGTCAAAAGTTTGGACACAGTTTTCCATAGGATATAATGGGAAAGTGCGTCCAAACGTTTGACTGGTACTGCATCTATATAATGTTATGCAAATGCATAATAGAGTCCATTAAAACCATGTAAACCCTGAACCAGCATGCTCTGAAAAACTAACCAGCAGTCTGACATATTTAATAATAATTTTATCTCAATTATTTAATCTGTTCCCAGATTTATCCATAGTAAGTTGACAATAGATGTATGGAAGCTGACAGGGCCATTAAAATCCCTCTGTGAGTGTCTTGCCATGTATGGCCTTAAATTCAGTCTGTTTGTGTTTGCACAAGAACATGAACTGTGTGTATTATTCTAACACCATGTTTAAAAAGAGTTTAAGCAGTAATGTGAGCAGCGAGAGTTTAGTTTCCCTAAGAGGACCACAAGGTTTGTTTTCTTAAAAAGACTCCAATGAAGAGCAAACTGATGGAGGTTACAGGAGGAGAGTGTGTGTGTGAGAGAACTGGAAGTGATGGTTGTAATGGTTAAAAATGACTAATTTCAGGTACAAAAATAGAGAAACTTTTCCTCTCTGTTGAAACTACACAACAGCTAATTTCCAACAGGAGAAAAATGCTGTACCACCCACGACGTAAGTGATCGAGTTAGCCAACATGAAGGGGTCTGACCTATTTTTTTTTTCCAAAAACGGACAATCTGACTCCCCGACACCCACCACCCCTGTGGGCCTCTTAGCTTATGTGAGCTAATCACTGGAGGGGTAGTGTTACATCAGACCAATCTAACACCTGGGCTAAATGGGCAAGGTGGTGTGACACTCAGATGTGTCTGGGGCTTATCTGGTGACTGCTGAATCAGCCTCTCTGATTAGGAATCCTACTCTAACCTCACAGTGGGATAATTAGCAGACTCCTTGTACCTGCTGTAGAAGGTCGGAGGGCAAGCTGATCGCCGTAAAGGTCAACCTCCCAACAAGCAAAGTGACATATCTCACACAGACTGTTGGAGGGAATGAAACACAAACTCTGACCATGAACTAAACCACAAATTCACCTACACTAACCTGTAACAAGCATCTTATCTTCTGAAATCTCTAAAAATATTTTCTTTAGTCTGAATTCTTACTAACAACCCTGAAAGAAAACTACTCTCATTCTGTTTTGTCAGCTTATATTTTACACCAAAATGTACTTTATTCAACTGAAGATGTTGGACTTGGAGGGGGGAGAAATAAAAAAGATGGACATTTCAGCATTAGATAACCTATTTATCTCCCAAAGCAGCTTGAAAATGTCACACCATGTGAAAGCCGAGATCTTTGACTCCACATTTTTTCATCTTCTCATTTCATTGTGTCATTAAGACTCTTGACTTCTCAGCGGGGAGCATGCAGGGAGAGGGAGGCTGCCATCCTCGTACCCTTCACCCTTCACACTGTTATGCCTGACAGCATAAAAGTGGTGATGATGGTGGAGGGAAGGGAGATGCCATGAACTGAGCTTGTGTGTGTCTACGGGTGCATGTGTGTGCAGGAGCTGCAAACATATTCCATCCCAATGGTGGGGAGAAACGAATAAAAGGACTGCTGTGTTCCTTTTCCCACATCAGGAGCAGCGTGTCACAAATGGTTGCAATGCTAATGAACCCGACAGGCTGTTATGACACCACAGCATCAGGTAGGAGTAAATGAGGCTTTGGGGTGGAGCAGGTGTGTGTCTGTGTGTGCGTAGTTGTGCGCTTTCAGAGTAAAACCCAGGGATGAGGGTTTGTGCTCGCAATTGCACCAGGGAGAGACGACGGGGAGAGAGCAGCATCTGACTCTGAAAAAGAAAGTAGGGAAACAAGATGCCACACTGACACAGGAGACGGGCGCCATCGGTGATTGTTTACATTGTTATCCAATTAACAGACCATAAGCATGGAGGCATCTGTCAACAAACAAAGCTGTTGTTTTTCTGCTGCTCTGCCTAAGCCATATTCTCTCTTCCTTTGCCTACACGGCCATGCATACATGCATATATACATAAGACAGACAAAATTTCGCTTTCTGCTTCACCATTTGATTTTAACCTTTAGTCAATGTTTTTCTAATTAAATGATCAATCATCAGCATTGAGTAAATGTTTAAAAGATTAATTTGCTTTCTAAAGCTTTCTTCAGAGTAAATTTAGAAATATAACATCTAGAAGCAATAAAAACTAAGATAATTAAAGTAAATTAACAGACTAAGACTTGGAAGAAATTGTATGTTTTGGGTACACGCTAAATAAATATTACCACAGATCTTAGCTTTAATATTAAAACCGGACACCAAAAAGACAGATGGTCTTTTTTTGCCAATCTTTAATATTTCATCTCTATTCCCTATGAAACAATTACAGGACAAAATATGAAATTAAAATAATTAATTTAAAACCACTTATTTGTCATTAAACAGATTTAAACTCCTATAAATACATAATTAGGATTTAACGTATAGTTTAGAACAAACAGAATTGTGATTAATTTGATTAAAACAAAATTAAAAAACACACTGATCTTAGAGCAGGCAACACTAAGAAACGCTCTGACATGAAAGACAAGAAAAGCTAAATAAACAGGGGCCCTCAAGATGTCCATTTCCAACATAATCAAACGTGCAGCTGAAATAACGCATTTTTAATGAAGCCATTACAGGCTCTGCTATGTTAATTAAAACCAAATAACTTGTCTGTTTTAAACTAGTGTTGTCAAGTGTTTATTTGGCCAATTACAAAAGCAGTGGGAGATCATTATCTGCTGCCAGGAGCGTTGACAGCATGTAGTGCTGGGGCGTGAACAGAAAAGAACAGAAAAGAGTTCGGCACTTCAAAGGGGGAAAAAAACCAGGCTGGACAGGCTGGACAGAGAGAGGACTGAAGGCAAAAAACCTGAAAAAAAAAACAGCCAGTGCAGAAGGAAAAAAGAAGTGGACCAGTTTTTACTAAAAAATAAACGTTCAAACATATTTAAGGTGTTTAAGAGTAAAAGCAGGAGGTTTAAAGAAAGTTGGAAATGGCACAAAAAGTTATAATGCTTGATGTGTAAAAAGTAAAATCTCGATCTAAATGAGGAAAAAAAAAGAAAGAGGAGGGAAAACCGAGACAGCGGGATGGAAAGCTGGAAGATAAAGCAAAATATCCCCAGAGTAACAACTCAGGTAGACAGATTTCATTTGAAAATAATGCATATTGTACACCCCCTCCCCCCTAAACAGTTAACACTTTACTGAAAATACCATTCTCACTTTGAAGTAATACTAAAAAACATCACCTGATGCAGCAGCTAACTAAAAAACCCTTCTTGCTTTGTTTTTATGGTTGTATACAGACTGCTGTGTAATCCAAGACCAGCTCTTAAATGTTGACAGCAGAGCTCAGAGGGGTTCAAACCATCTGTTGCAGGACTCCTCGTCCTTATTGTGGCTGAAGATCTTTACACCGTACATTATAGGATAAGTAGTTTGGATTGATTACATGACTGAAGATAAGAGGAAATAGCTTAAATATCTAGATCTCTGAATATCAAGGTCCTAAAGCATTCCAGTGAGGTACACGTTACGAAGCTGCGGTCTGTGTCTAAGAGAAAACATTAGAACTCCAGAGAAGTAATTAAATGACTTTGAAAATAAACTGCATCTACTTCCCATGACTCTTTCAGATAACAGGACAAGAAAAGCAAAACACAGCAGTTTAACAGATGTAAAATCTATTTCAGTACAGAGCGCAGCTTATTCTTTGCCATTGTTTATTATTTCTGCATCTCAAGTTTTGCGTAATAACCATTTTGGCACGTTCGTCATCGGAGCTGGAAGGAGGATTAGCAGAAGGTGAAATAAAGTACAGTATCAGAGTGAGAAAACTAATACACTTGTTTGACATTATTTGGGTGTCTGTGAGCAGCTGGCCAGG
This sequence comes from Pseudomugil tenellus, assembly GCA_037177515.1. Lineage (NCBI taxonomy): Eukaryota > Metazoa > Chordata > Actinopteri > Atheriniformes > Pseudomugilidae > Pseudomugil > Pseudomugil tenellus. The sequence continues at coordinate 16,394,959 of JBAMHX010000016.1, read as the reverse complement.
AAGAGATGACTGCAAATCATTTCAACAGCAGTCTAAACATATTCACCACATGCTGAAGGAAGAAGACCTCAGGCCTTTTAACAAAGCTTTGTGTTCAACAAGTATCAAAGAGAAAACGGGGGAATTCTTGAATGAAAAGCTGAAAACTGAAACACTAAAAGTCCCCCTCCTCTTCCTTAAACTCAGTGACAGTCAAAGAAACGCAGAAAGGGTTAGTTCCCTGAGCACGGCTAAGCCTGGTACAAATGATGCCAGTGTAAGGCCTGCTGTAGTGCTGAGGAGATAAGCCACTGATACCAAATGTTGAGGAGGATACTAAGTCCAAAAACTGGAGACTAATAGACATTTACTGGCAAAGCTTCAGAAGGTGGCAGCAGCATGAATCAGACATGTCTGATCATCCATGTTGATGAAACTGACTTTTATACATTTAAATAAGTCTACTTTTCTGCATATACTTATCCACACAATTTTCTTTTTTTGCTAAAAAAATTAATCCAGCTTAACTTAAATGACTGAAGTTGGTGTGTAAATGCAGCTGAACGAAGAGCAAATGAAAGTGATCAAAACTAGAAAAAGACAAAAAGGTTTCAACAGTTGTGCAGTATTACAAATGCAATAGTGGTCTATCCTCTATCCTCTGATCCTGGCAGAGCAACATTGAGAGCGTCTGGATGGGATGGAAGATTTCTATGCTCCCTCTCATTTAATTACAACACAGAGCTGCCGGATTAGATGGGGCCTGTGTTCACAGCCTCATACTGGCACTGCCACCGAGCGTCTTCTCTTCTCTCTCACCGCAAATCTCTCGCCTTTCTGTTTTCTGGAATTATCTGCTATCCTCTACTTTTTAATATCTTCGCCACTTGTCTTCTCTATCCTTTTCTCTTTCAGACTGTTTCTCTGATTAAATCTTTCTTTGTTCACGCTTTTTGTTTTCTCCATTCCCTTTCTCGCTAGTCCTGAAGCCACCATCCTCCTCTTGCTTCTTTCCCCCACTAATCCTCCCATCCTGTTTTTGCTGGAATTTCATCTGCGATGCAGACACATCTTTATCTCTGTCTCAAACACATGTTTACTCTTGATTATAAAGAGACAACTGTGAATCCTTTAAGTGACAAAGTTGTGAGCGGGGCATGTGTTTGCTTGAAAATATTTGTGTATTTGTCAAATTGTGTGATTGTGACGAAATGAAGTGTGAGCTACGTGTTAATGTGTGTGTTACATTGGAGGTGTTTGTGCTTCTGTCTCTACAGATTGTGATGGCACACTGCCTGGGCAAGCCTACACACACACACACACACACACCTCCATACAAACCAATACCACCCATCCGCATTCACTCCTGTTTTGATTAATGGAAATCCAGCAGCATGGCTAATTAAACTGGCAGTTAAAATACTGCTCATTAGAGTGCTACCACGAGCATGGCGACCAAGCCCTCTAATGACTAGTTGTAGCTAGCTGAGTGATGCCAAGCATCAACAGAAGAACCACAGAGAATACTACTGTTAGTGCTGACAACTGTATCGCAACACAGTCAAAGTGTACTGTACACACAAAGGACTGATACTAATTAATATTCAATGAATACTGAGTGCGCAGGTGGATGGATAAACAGACGGCTTAACTTTCTCCAACACAGGTGCAAGTAAACAAAGGCAGTGATTCAGAGTTAAGGCAGGAGCACATGGACAGTGAAACGAAGATGAAAAAAAGAAAATCTTCAGTCATGAAGATTATCTTAACTATTGTACCTGCTGCTCTGCATTCACAGCCACCGGCTGAGTTTTAGCTAAGAGCCAATTAGACCTGAGAATCTTTCCAGCAGAGATGTCAGCGGTGGCCGAGAACAGATCACAACCTGTTAATGCTCTCCTGGTAGTGGGCACAGCAGAGCCGTGTAATCGGCTTCCATCTTGGTGTGAAGCCTTTAGCAGGACGTAAAATTTGAGAGCACTCAAGTTAAGAGGCCATTACAACCGATGAAGCATCGGCTTTGTCCTGAACTTATACTGCAGATCGACTGAGGCGACCTAGATCTGCAGACGGAGTGTGGCATGTTCTCTAAAATGCTTGAAACAACAAACGGCTTTCTGCTAAAGTAACTTTCACACCCATCAAACATGATTCCTAAATCTAAAAAATACGGATCTGGTTTAGTTTTTCTTTTGTAAATATGTGTAGAGGTTTGAGCAGAAGCACAACTGTTGACATTTTCATGTTGGTTAGACAGTATGTGTACCACTCACATTTCTACGAGGGAAGGTGGTGAGGAGCTTGAATTCTTCAAAGGGATATCCCTTAGAGGCCACAAAGTCCAAAAGGACCTGAAGCTTACAGCTGCCCAGAAAACGCCTTTCCAAAAACTCCCCACTTGGTGTGCGGATTCTCAGTTTGCTGATTTGCTCTCCTGATTCTTCGTCAGGCTCTGGAGGTAACGCCTGCTCCAAAGACAAGCGAATAGCCTGGGAGGAACACAAGAAAAGAGAGAAAACAATACTTTCTTCAATACAATTTGAATTCAGACACAGTGTTCACTGAAATCAGACATGTTTGCATACAGGTGTTGGTCAAAACCCAGCTGTCCACACTGGTGCAGAAATATATTTTTATTATTATGGACTTGTTTTAATTTGAATTGTACATTAAACAATCATGTTTATACAAATTTACCAAATTTCGTTTCAGTACAGTGTCCGTGCAGCATTAAACAACTCAAACAAACTTCTTTGGATGCTTTAAAACAACCCAAAAAGATGCATAGTATCAAAACTTCATCGAATAAAAAAAGGCAGCAAATGTTCTGAATGCAACATGAAAGAAAGTCTAAAAGCTGCTTGCTAAATCAGATTTCTGCAATTTAACTTCACATAAAACAAAACCATTCACCTGTCCCAGGAATGTTATTAAATTAGTTGTCCTGTGTCTCACCCTGGTCCCTAAAGTCTGGTGCATCTCCGAAGGTTGCCAAGTAGCATATTACTATGATTAAAAAAAGCCAAGTGTAGCCATCTAGCAAGATCTCTTAGGTGATGGCCCCATCGAGCTGAGAACGATCCTGATAAATATTGCGTTTACTAAAAATAGCTTAAAATCTTTGTAGAGATAATAACAAAAGATGTACTTTTTTATAATCTACAACACAGAGTGAAGGTGTCTTATCCCACAAAGACAAACATCAACTGTCATCTTTCGTGGCAAAGCTAATCAATTCTCCTGAGTTCCAAAAAGACGTGCTCCAGCTGCTCTCACAAGCTTTCCACTTCTTTCCACCCCTCACCTCTTTCTACCCCCCCTCTGCTTGTTGTTCCTGTTTGGCCAGCCGGGGAGCATATGCTGTGACAACACGCCCTGGCTTTATTTACACACCATAATGCAATTATATTTCATAAGAGTGTACAACAGTAGCTCATTAGCAGCTTCTGGTGTTGGGTGGGCAGGGTAGGGCGCGTGCCGCTCCACCATCAGCTCCCCCAGGTATACGAGCTGATGCTGACTGAGTCAAAGGGACCTCTGGGGACTAACTCACACATGCACACATAGACACACCAGACAGAAGTGTGCATGGTGGTGGACACACAAATGCAGAGACTCAACCTCAAACACAAGCATAAACACCCAGACAAGTGATAGGTTGCGTCCCAAAATAAACCACAGGACACCACAGCCTCTGGCCCATGTAGCTCCACACAAATAATCAGGAGCATCTCTTCGTTCATTCATTCGGTTCAGCAGCTCTGCTCGACTAACCACAAAAAGCAAACAGATGACAAGCACCTGACAGCCACACAACTGTATGCTAAGATCCCATGAAGGAGGTAAATAATAATGTCAGCTCACATACAACCTTGCAACCCCACCCCCAATTCACAGGCTCCTACTTTCATGTCCCTTCTCTTTGCACAAAGGGGCAAAATCACAGAGAAGGCATTCCTTTTCACATTGTCCCCTCTCTGGTGGCAACCGGGGCTTTTTGTTGTGTGTGATGTTTCTTTAAACACACAGCACAAGCTCCCCGCTTTGTGGGAGATCTGAAAACTGTAAACAAGTAGAAAAGCCACTTATGATCGAAAATATGATGAACACTTTGTCCTTTAATCTTTGAGAGTGAGACAACAACACTTTATATTTATGATTTGAATAAATTAGTTGTTAATGCTACATAATAATGATTTCATCAAACAGAAACAGCCATATCTGAGAATTAACTTCAGAATTACATTTGGCTCCCAATGCAGTAAGTGAAAAATGGTTACACGTGATGGTAATACTGGAATATTGAACTGGACATCAAACATCATTAGGTCAAGCAATCGGTAACTATAACAACGAGAGTTTTATGTATTTTGTTCTCTACCCAATCTAAAATATAACAATATAACTATTCAGTTTTAAAAATTAGAAGAATTTTGAATACAAACAAAAGTTGCACCAAACTAGGGATGGGCATAATTAATCGATTAATCGGTCGTTAAGGTTTTAGTCTATGACATTTTTTTAAAATCAATAAAACTAATGCAAGTCCTGTTGCGTAGTCATTTTTTATGGAGTGCAATGGATTTTGCTATGAGGGAATAAATCAACACTTTACCACACGAGGCCAATGTTTTTTTTTTTAAAAAAAAGAAAAACTCCACCAGCCTGCTCAGTTACCTGCGAGTTTCTGTGCATCTCAAAAGTAGACTGATCATGAAGAGGTCATGGCAAAGTGTGGCGTGAGAATATTTTAATTTAAAAAATTACGCAAATCGTCCTCCACTTGAACATCGCATATCCGACCCTGGTTAGTGTTGATGCCTCCGGCTCTCTGCCTCAACCTAGCATCAACTCTGTGTTAGCACGGAGGAGCTGCGATGCACAACGGAAAGAGACAACTACCAAAGGGATCTGCAAGTTCATTGAGATGGATATGCTTCCCTTAATGTTTTCCCTTATTGTTTATGCTGAAGGTTTGTGACAATTGGCTTTGTGCAAAGCTCCACCACTTCCTGAAGATAAGACAGTAATGAAAGACAGGAAACAAAGAGCCGTCTTAAGTATCTAAATGTGGAAACGCACTTTTTTATTTTCAATTTACACTGCATTTTAATATACCCAATGAACACTGATATTAAGACAATTTAATCGAATGTCCATCCCTACACCAAACGCTGCACAACAACAATGCACTGAATAATGAAAACATCCATAAAAGACAAGAATGGAAAGAAAGAAACCAACCCTACCCCCCCCCCCCCCAAAAAAAAAAACCATGATAAAACTAAAAGAAAATGATAAAACTAAAGATAAAAATCAAGCTCTTTACTTGACTACAATACAAAAGAAAAACCAAACTACCAGAAGGAACACAATGCACAAAATAGAAGTAAGAAGTCAAACATTTATTTGCAACACTACGAGATGTTTATGTCGCCGTTGTCAGGGCTCAGCAGCTCCTGTTCTCATATTTATTCACATCACGGCCTGTTGGCATAGCAGATTCTGCAGAAACCGCTGAACTTGAGTAGACAAAATTAATTAAAGTTGGAACACAGGAAAAGTTGGAGTTATATTTACTGTTGGTGTATTTACACACAGTTTGCTCAGCAGAGTACAGTGATATAATTAAGATGGCCAGGTCTGGGGCTCTTTTGTTATCATCTGTTTAACTCAAGTGACAAATCATGAGCTAACCGGGTCACCCAATACCTCAGGCTCTCTACTACTGAGTAAACAACAATCAGCATGGATAACACTGTATTACTCTGGACTGTATTACAACATTGGTGCCATCCTTACAGACAATTAGCTTCCTGTATGCGTGACATTGTGTCTGCCTGTGTATATGTGTGTTTTCCCCCTTTTCACGGACAACAATTGTTTTCAAGTGAATATGTGTTTGCCTAAGTTGTGTGTATGTATGTATGCACAGGCCGGTCTACATGACTTGCGGCAGTCTTTTGTTCACCTGAGTTTGAATATGAGGCTGTGTGCTTTCCCAGTAGAAGGCAATTAAACAGAACAATGAGTATGTGTATGGAAGGTGATGTTTAGAAGCACTGACTCTAATTAGGATATTTAATTCATCTGAATGGCTATTTGCCCGTAAAACCAAACTACAGGCTTCATTGACTGGCAGGTTTCACCAAAACCCACAAACTAATTGAGCCAGTACACAGCAGTGAAATGACAGCAAGACGGATAAAAAGCCAACATCAAACTCATGTAGTCACTGTACAACTGTGTCAGTGTTTAGCTATGCACCAATAATGATGAAGTATCACTTTCAGTAATGTGAAGATAAGTTTGATGCTTTGTCCTCACCTCCTTCTCCTCCTCCTGCTCCTTTCTCATCTGTTCCAGGCGTACCTGTTCGGCCTCTTCTCTCTCTTGGGCTTCTCTCTGCAAAGGAAATTGTTTAATTAAATGGGTCAACAAAACCAAAATACCTGACAGTGTTCAGTGCCAACTATTTTGGCATTTTTTTTTTATTTTGTCACTGTTCCAGACAACTGGTTTTTATAGTAGAGGTATAAGTCTCAATTTTGATGATAAAATATACTGATTCAATGGAAAACCATTTAACATTTACTAGTATTACAAATTATGCCACTGTACTTATTTAGTTGTGACAATGTTCTGGCTTAAGTTACTCCAAATTTTTTCATTAAACCCATCAGAAAATCAGAAAAGGTATTCATGTCATACGAAGACCATTTGCTTCATTTCTAAAATACCTTTTTACGGTCAGCCTCTAAAGACAAGCGATAGGCCTCATCCTGTTCTCTCTTCACCATCTCCCGTGCCTCTCGTTCGTCCTGGGAGGAGGAAGAAACACAGTTAATAACATAATAAAAGATATACAAGAACAAAACATCTAAGCTTAGGTGCCGATTGTGGAGGCCAGGAAGAATCAAGCGAAAGAAAATGCAGCATGTCAAGTGTGGTTACATACAAACATCAGGTATGAAAGAGTAGCACTAGAGGAGAATTCATTGTAACTGGGCTGTCATTTACCAGAGCTGGAGCCCCTTTTATGTTTCCCATCTCAGTTTCACCCTCCCTTTCTCTTTCATTCATTCTGCCTCTCTCTTCCTGTTTGTACAGAGGGAAGGGGCCTTTCTCTTTCTACCTGCTGTGGCTACAAAGTGTTTTATAAAGACTGGGTCTAAATACGAGTGACCATTGTGTTAACATTGCATAGCCATTAGTTTTCTATTTTCTGAAAGCCCATGCTGTGCAGTAGCCCGGACATGGCAAAGTAAGCTTATTGTGATGATCAGAGGACTACTGTGCAGCCTGGCATTTGCTAAGCAAAATGACAGTGTGTATTGTTGTATTGAATCGGAAAAAGCAAAGATACATTTGTGCTTTTGGCTGACATAATGGAGAAATAGTGAAAGGAAACTGTAAAAGAATGGCGGAGAGGGACAAAAGAATCAAAAGTCCCCGATGTCAATAGACTGACCCTGAGTCACGCAAATGAGTCACAGAATAGTTCATGTCTGCCTCTCACCTACGATGTTGTTAAATGTTTTCAAACACAGTGAATAGCCTAATGTGAAAAGAGATCATGTAAAATGTGGATCTGTTTAGTGCTCTTGCACCATGTGGTTTTTAGAGCCTTAACTTTCAAGAGTAAAAAGAAATATATGGTTTAGCTGTGGAGACTGATTTTCCTCAAATAAATCATGGCTACTGTTAAAGCTGTGCCTCTAATAGTGTTGCTGATACACTTACTGTTCATAAACTTCTATCTTTCATACATTTAATGCTTGCTATTATATAAAGAAAAAATACATTTTTTTTACTTTTTTTAAAAATTATTTTACAAATCAATCAGCTAAGAGACAAATTTCCAGTTTCCAAATAAGTAGCAGTGAAAATACTTTTAAAAAAATAACAACTGTTTTTTGTTGTTTTTTTACTAAAAGTATTTGGTTACATTGAGTTTGATAGTAGCAATAAATTTCCAAACAACTTGGACAGGAGCCTGTTGGTTACTGGATGGTTCTTGGAATATCTACTTTGTAGAAACAGTTTTCATTATGATTTTTTTTTATAAATCGTCATTTTAAGCTGCAGCAGAGACATTCAGACAGCAACTACGAGCGACACAGACAGCCCTGTCCTCTTCTCCTCAATAACACCAATTCTGCTATTATGATTAGGAATATAAAGATGAAGTTTACAGTTCTGAACTGGTTCAAGATGGTTCGAAAAAGATAGATTTATAGAAAATGAAATAGACCCAGTGTGTGTAAGTGCTTTGAATCTGGGGCTCTGGGAGCCACGTTATTCTGTAGATGTCATTATACTTTTGTTGTTATACTATTATATTTGCAGATATGATTCATTTGTCAGATTTTACCCTTCCTCGGGACTCCCTGCTCTGCATGTTTTAGAGGTAGTCCTTCTTTAACACACCTAGATTAAATGAATGGTTCGTTAACAAGCTGCAAAGGTCATGATAAGTTCATAAATCTGAGTCAGGTGTGCTGGGAACACGTCTAAGAAATGATGGACAGGGGGTCCTGAGGACTGGAATTGAGAAACACTGCCTTAATGTGACCTGGAAAAATACTTTGATGCTGACAAATGCAGACTGGAAAATCTGCAGTGAGTAGTCACTTGATTAGTAACGACTAAGCTAAAACACAGACAACCAAAGGAATAACTGGTGTGTCAGTAAGGTTGCTTGAAGTCACAATGTGGCTGTCCAGCTGTTGCAGTTCCAGACAGAAAGAGAAATCACAATCAACAGGGAATGTCTGGGCGGGGTGGGAGTCTGAGTTTGTGTCTGACTTTGCTTTGGAAAGCAGAATAGATATTAGAAAGAAAATAGTTAACTGCGGAAAATGAGAACGTCAGGAATGCGGTACCTGAAAGCTTCTAGAGGGAAAGTGCAATAAGCGTAGTTAGGGTTGAGCCAACTGGAGAGATGCAATAAGTATCATTTACTGGCAACACTATTGTCATAAAGTTAATGATAACAATATTGAAGAACAACACTGCACTTCCTTCATAACTAATAATTTCTAAGACAATGCACATTTATTTTAATCTAAAAAGAGCTTTGCTATAATCTCATAACATGTTAAGTTTCTGATGACTGCAATGTCAATATGTTTCAGTGTCTCATCAACCGACCTACAAATGCCAATAATAAAGAAATATAACATTTTAAAAGGTAAAAATAAAATGTTCAAGAGTGAACTGGATACTATCCTTAGAGTGAACAAGACTCCATGTGAAATGTTATTTGTTCTTTGGTAGCAAGCAAAATGTTCACACAACATCTACCAGACTTATGCGATCAGATTTTGAGCAAACTATGTTTAATTTTGGTAAATCTCTTGTACTTTAGCTATAGTTTGGACAAAATCTAAACTTATCCTTAAATGTTAACTGAAAAACTGGATGGGTTTGTAAAAAAAAAAAAAAAAAAAATCATATTTATTTTGCTCTTATATTCTGTCATTGCTGATTAAACGAAGAGCTTTCAAAGCAGACAAATCCACAAGGAAGCCAGTAAATAGTGCAAATAATAATGTGGAATGACTCAGCTGACACTCAGAGGTCAGAAACTTGACAGAGCAAGTTTAGTGTGTTTGTGATCAAAGATTCACTTTCTTCCCAACACTCCCATTAGAGAAATGCTAAGACTCTCACGACTGCACTGTTAGAGAGTCTGTTTGACTGACTGGCTTTAACTGTTACCAGCTAATCCAACATGCTTTACATACTGTATACATTTTTCTAAGGATTGAATTTATCTCTGATCACACTTATAACTTAGAAAGTTTCATTTTCGCATTGATTAAAATCCTTCGTAGTATAGACGACACAGTAACGTTTGGCAGAAGCACAGTACCTGTATGAGAACCTACAGGCAGAACAAACTTTGACATTATGACCTCTCACTGTCAAAAACTTGATCTTAATCATTTTTACTGTTTGATATAAAATTGAAAGTTTCCGACCTCTGACATCAAAGTCAAGCCTCGGTTTTCTATGTGTTTTGTTTAAAACGTGGGCTTCTGAGTAACATCCTCACAGAGATGTATATGCAACTATGGTCTAGTGGACTGAACTCAATATTTGTTTAATTAGGCAGAGTCAAGCTGCGGAATAGGAAAACAACTTTACCAATTGTCTAAAAGGGATGTGAAAAAAGCACAATTACTACAATATTTTTTTAAAAAAGAAGATTGTGAAGCTTGCTGTGAACATGATTGCATGACAAGATTGATGTGGTTAAATAATAAGAATAAAAACACAATGTAAAAAAAACAAACAAAAGAGATGAGTCAGAACTATTTTTAGTTTAAGTTTTCTAGAGGAGTTCAATTTGAACTGTTAAATTTTGTTTTGATATGAAAAACATGTCAACAACAGATGAAAAGTTTATTACAATCCTATTACTGCAAATGAAACCTAAAAAAGAAACAAAAGTCTCTGATTATGGTGTCCAGACAATCAGAGTATCAGACCTTATTATTTTATTACTGTTTGAGTATTACGCTTAATGTGGCATTCAGTTTTGCAACGTGGACCGCAGCAATGTAATGCTGTCCACCACACAAGGCTATTAGTGCCCAATACTGGCAGTTTTTCTCAGATAAATAACTGAGAAAGTGTCACACTTGATTAGTTTAGTATCAAAACTCAAATATTTATTGGTCAAATATGACCAAGAGCTTTTCTGACTAATGAAAGCTGTAGAAACACATACTTCTTGTATTTTGTTTGGATAGTTTATGTCTCTAATCTGAATCAGCTTCTGTCCTTTATTTCATGCTATTACTGTCAGGAAAATAAGATCTCACATCTCCCATTTCATCAACCAGAACATACATCATTGCTTCAAATAGTCTATGCAGACATTACATACAGGTTAGAGTGGCTTTCTGCAGATTAAAAGTAGAAATCCTCAGCACTTGCACTGATTCATATTTTTGCTTATTAAGAGATGTCATAAGCAAAAAGAAACACAAGATGAAAATGTTAGTTATTTTTAGTGAGAAGGGACATCACCTCATGGCCCTGGTCACCAACATGAAAGGTTAAAAATTAAATATAGCATTCTGTAAAGAAAAAATAATACCTCATCTTTGATGTCCTCTAGCTGCTGTGCTGTGAAGATCTCCATTGCTCCCATTAACCTCATCATCAGCTCATCCACTGTAGTATTACCTTAAGAAAACAAACAAAACCCAAAAATGGACATTACATGAAAAGTGTTTAACCATACCAATAATATTAACATTAATAATAAAATTACCTTGAATAACATTTAGAACTTCATTGGAAGTGCGTTTGCCCATAACTATTAGGAGCAGGGGGAACTGGTCTGTCTTGTATGTCCGTATAGTTTGTGTCACCACGCTACCAAAGTGCCTTGTGCACATGGTGAGTAGTCTGAAAGACAAAAAATACAAACTTCATTTTTCTCATATTTTTTACATAAATTTACGTTTATTGGAAGTTTTTGTTTTGATATAATTTACACGTTTTCAGATCAGCCATTTAAAGTATACATACGCCATAAAACAGACAAACAAATACATAAAGCAGGAGCCAATTGCAAGCATGTACACACATTTTCACAAAGAAAAAAGGAAAAAAAATCTGCTGCAGAAAACAGATATACCCGACTCCTGGCATTAAGGACTTTAAACCCAATTCTGCTTATTTATGTTTTATTTTCCATCAGTCACATGCCATCTCAGCTGGAATTGTAAATGAATTAGTATTCCTCACCAGACGCCTAGAATTGATAGGGCAAGAGAGGATTTCTTATTCCATTACAAAGACAGAACTTTTTAAATTAACATTTCAAAGAGGGAAAAGGGTAGCAGGCAGCCAGGGCCCCACCAAGCTCCCTGTAAATGTCATAATATTAATGAATTGCTATAGACTGAATGCAAATATAGATTAGCTTTTCCTCCTGCCTTTTAATAAGATCTACTTTAATAACAGGGTGGTAAAATAGAGAAGTAATGGAATGGATGGAGGAACAGTGGGTCAGGGAAAGATGATGGATAAAGGGGAAGCAGCATAAGAGAAGGTGTAACTCATTAAAAAATGAAGTCAAAGCTATGGGAACAACTTGAAGAACTTTTAAACTGGGAAACTGAATACCAGCACCTCAGAGCTGGCTGTGGTTGCAATAATCACAGTACAGTAAACAAAGATCATGGATGCTACAGTTCATATTAGTTTGGATTGTCATTCAGGCCAAAACCTTCCTAGATCATGAACTCTGAGTAACCCCCCAAAGAAGTTGGGTACCCTTAATCTCACAGATCATTTTGATCTGACATTTGTACCTGTTCAGTTCTCGACCCAATCAGACTATAAGAATAGCCCAGAGGGAAACTCCAACCTGTAATGAAAGGCCACAGACACAAAGGACATCAACTTGAAGGGTAACCTAATCTGAAATCTCCAATAAAGCTAAGATAACCCGCATTGTTTGCATCTTAAAACTAAGAAAGTCAATTCATCACAGTAGAATTAATCCTCACAACAGGAATATTTTGCAATCTGGAAACACGGCTAAGCTCTATCCAGTACCCACAGTCATTCAGGATGAGAAATCAGGATATGAAGCACTTCTGAGTTGTTCAAAAGAACATGTATGGACACAACTCTGAGGGCAGGAGGAAGCCAAGCTGCTCCGAAAAATGAGGTAAGCAGTTCAGCAGTGCCATCCAGGCATAATATAACATGGTAAAGAATGTAACTGAGTCTATACCAGACTCATGACCTTTAAAAAGCTGTAGGGGTAACTAAACGTGGAAGAAACACCGGCGTGCATCTTGCAACTTGCATGTTCATGGCTCTGCTTCCATGGGTAAAGTGACTGACATCTTATAATTTGTCAGCCATCCTATCCCCATTTCTGAGTGCTGATCCATATAACTAAAACAGTAAATGTTTCCCTGGTCTGTCAGTTCGCATTTCTTCATGTCTCAGTGAGGCATTAAGATGCGTGTTGACTGGTTAGACCTGACACTTGCTTCAATGAGCAGATGACGAATCAGGCTTGTACAGTATCACTGCAGGGAATATTTTTGCCTGCCACCTGTACAGGAGCAGTATGGGAACCGGAAGCTTTAATAACTCACTGTGTCATACACACTTTGTTTCAGAAAGAACATGGACATGTTTTGATTTGAAAGTGACATTTTTTTCTCCCTCTATACCAGTTATGTTTTCAGGTTGGATTATATGGAAAAGATAAGTCAAGTGTATAAAATAGGCTTCCACTGCCTTTGGTAAAACAGTTTTTAAGTTTATAACTAAAGGCATATTAATTAATTCAAAGTGTCAGTGAGGAATGCTGTGTACAATTGATTTGAATAAACAAAATATACACAACAAATAATTAATAATGCATTTATTTACTAAAAGGATCAATATTAGCTCAGTGCAACGACAGCAAAATCTCTGTACGATAAATCAGACTCATTTCCCATGAGTGACAATTACACTGGCATCCAATCACCAGTTTGGCTTTTATGCATAATTAATCATTTAACAGAGAGGCCTGTGAGAATAACACATTCCAGTGTGAACAGGTTTATCTCTCTCACACACACAATTAGGATACCTTTCTAACAGCCTGTGTGACTGATGCCAATCAGCAGTCACTTTGGATCAGCCAGAGAGCGTGAGAATGAAGGGAGGCAGTTTATGTGTGAGTGAGTTAGTATGCACATGTGCATGCATGCGTTAGCAGCAAAGCTGCGGCTAGCTGTGTGCGATGAAAAGCTCCAGATGTTGCCTCTCTTTTAATGTGTAATAAAAAAGACCCAGCTGGGGCAAAAAGCAAAAGAGGCCAATGGGAGAGAAAAGAGAGTGGAATGAAGGAAGGAGGGATTTTCCTAAATAGAAATAATGGAGGGCTGAGGTCAGGGTGCGAGCCTTTCTTAAATGACTGCTACCAGAGGGCATGCTTAACGCAAAGTTCAGTGGTAACCAATACATTTAAGAGGAAATCGGAAAGGAGATAAAAGATGGAATGAAAATGTAGAGACCAGCAGAAGATCAATATTGCTCCAAGTACAGTGGTAATGAGTAAAAACTTTGACTATTTACAACTTTATCTGTACCTTTCAAGCAAACTGATAAAATCATTATCCAGTGAGAATTATTAACAGTAGTTGCTGGACCTGAGAAACAAACAGGTGTTGTACTGACCAGTCAATTACCAAGACGGGCCACTGCAAGTATGCTTGGACAAACTGTTAGATAGAGATGTTTGGGCTCCAAGGGAGTCCTTCATCTCCCACTGACCCTCTATTCAGACAGCTTAGTCAAGATTGCCCAATCAGGGGCCTCACCATGCAAACACAACGCCTTTTGTTAGCATGCAACCTCCAAGCTTCAAAAAAGAGAATGAAGCTCAACAGAGAAAGAGAGGACAGAGATACAGGGTGTGAGCAGTGGAGTGAGAGCTGAATGCCAGCAAATTAAGGACATGTCAAATGGATTTTAAAAGGCTGCTTGTGTGTGAAAATGAGGTTCCAACCACACTAAATATTTTACATGATTTTCTTAAAGCCTACTGTATACACTGCATTGACATAATAAAATATTTATATTTCACTCTGTGAGGTTCAAGAGTCAGTGACTAAAAATTAAAATTTAATAACAAAAAGTTTTTTTTAAAAAGCAGCAAAATGGTAAAAGGTGCTGATCAAAATTATGTCAACTTTTTCTAATAGAATAATCAAAAACAACTTGGCACTGGGACATCTCCAGACTATTTTACAACATGTTCTAGTTGCTGACAGGGTACATAACTACAAATCAAGCTTCTCTTATTCAATACACTTTAGACTATAATGCAAACAGTCTGCTCCTACAGACTATTAGTCACATATAAATTAAACATAACATGAGGAGGAAGGTTTATCAGGTTTACTTAATGCACAGCTAAAATGTATAGAGGACAAAATTAAGAACTAATTGGATTACAGGTGGCGGGATCTCCAGCGCATCTTCCTTTCATGCCTGAACACGCTTCATTTCATGTTCCTCTGAAGTCTGACCTAAGATTTGCTTCCTACTTCCTACAATACAATACTGATGAAGTCATCAATCAAAAGAAAAACCCCAAGCCTTTACTAAAATGAATTTCACTTTATATTTATTCAGAAACAATTTTTTCATCCAGTCTTATTACATCTTTTTTTCTTTTTTCATTACTGAGGATAAAGTGTAATCCATTTTAATTATCTAGTTTTAAACTGGATATTGGTAATTTGGAATACATTGCAAGTGACCATGGATCAACAACAGATTAAACTTTGCAACATATTTCATGTGTTGCTGCATTATAAGAGAATGGTAAAAATCTATGTCTTCACATGTTTTAACAAGCCAGTTGTTAATTTATTAACTTTTTTAAAGCCCACCACAGCAGTAAGATTTCATATTCCATAGCTGAAAGCCATTGGTGGCATTTATAGTTTTGGCAACAAGTTCACATAATATAAGATAAATAATTAAAACCATCTAAGAAGAATTAACACTTGTTTGGCACGATCTCAACAAAGGTTAAATTTTGTGTCTCAAAAGTAGATTACTAAGTCTGTTGTGTTTAATGAAATAACAAAATATTTCTATGCCCTACGTTGCATCATTAACAATAACAAAACTGCAAAAGGGAGTGAAAATCACCACTATACCTGGCTTTGTTAGCTTCTTTAGTGACGTCCCAGGCCCATGTGATGAAGTTCTGGCTCAGGTAGGAGACAATGGAGTCTGCACACATCATTTGGGAGCAGAAGACGTTGCTGAGGACACTGTCATCATTGTGAAGGTAGATCGCCAATAGCTTTCTCTGTGGAAACAACAGAGAACAGTTGATCCTCTGAGTACATTTTTCATTTAGAACTGATGATTTTATTTGTTTGTTTTTTGTAAAGTGGAAGATAATAAATTAGGTGTAGCAAAACAATAAACAGGTTAGTGTCTGTGAAGCCCAACTTTAAAAGTTTAGAATAATACATTTCTTCGCACTAATTTTAATAAACTCTATTTAGGAACCAAAAATCAATATGAGGGGATCTTGCCAATTTGAAACAATCTCTTTACAAAAAAAAAACTCGCTAAAATATGACAAGCTAATTTAATTTCTGAAACAGTCAAATCTGTGATGTGCATCAAACACTTTTCTCTGACATGCTCTAGCTATGTATTGATATTTAATTACTTAAACAATAGTTTAACTTAAAATGACATGACAGACAACTCACTACAGAGCTATCTGAACTTCTACAAACCACAGCAGGGCCATTACTGACAAAAAAAGCAAATATCACACAAAATCAAACTGAGAGAGGTGTAAATAAAATCTTTTGGAAGCAATGAAGATATGGAGAAAACAAAACAGACAAATCACTCTATTTATTTTATACCAAATGCCAGCAGCCTGCTCAGGTTAGTAGCAGCAAGGCCAGACAATATTGACGAAGCTCCAAATCCAAGGATATTGACACCATCACATAAGCCCGCTAGATTTTCCCTACTGACAAACTAATTAAAAAACAAACACACCCACAAATATAAAAGGTTCCAGGGGACGATGTTGGAAATAATGCTCTTTAAATTACATGCCACTTCTCTTGCTATTAAAGAACAAACAAGAACAATTCTCCGTCTCAGCTTGGTTCATTTTAACCAAATGTGACGGGGTGGGGGGGGTGGGGATTTAAGGGGGTCCGTTTCTCAGGAACAGTAATCTAGACTACGTATGCCAAAAAGCAAAAAATCTACACAGGGTGTAAAATGCGAAGGCAATGAAAGAAGAAGTTGTGCTATACTGTGGCCTGTGTAGAATAGAAATGGGAGAGCACTGCTGTGTTTGCTCAACGATTAGTGCTTTAGAATAATCTCCAGGGCTCCTAGAGAGAAGGAGCTGGGGACTCATTCACTGGGCCGATTCAACAGCCTGAAAAGATTAAACACTCATGCTGAGAAGACAAGCAAATTCCGTCTTGTGGGAGGAATGAGTGTGAGGATGGCGAGAGTTTTACAAGACGGAAAAAAAACTAAACACTGACACACACTCAAACATTGGCATCCTAAAACAGGCACAAACTTAACTCTGAACCCACAAGCAACAGATTTATACTCACACACATGCATGCTCAATTAGAGTAAGTGTAAAGACTAATCAAAGTAGGTATTTTGGCCAACTGAACTCCTTCATCTCAGTTAAACTGTCCATACCCCTCTGTTCAATCTCTGCTTTCAAAGAGAAATCTTTTGTATTGCCTGTCTTAGCAGGGAGGAGCAAATCCCACAGTTCAGCTAAATTACTAGGTCCAACCTGAGTTAGATAGTGACCCCATAGACCTTCCTCACACCTGTTCCCTTAAATTTAAGCTTGTTTTTTGTGAGTAAGAGATTAAAGACTTCACACAGTTGATGAGCACTTGCATGCATATTATATATATATATACACACACACACACACACATACATACATATATACATAAATATATAAACACACCCTATCCTCACAGGGTTTACATACTAATTACACTCATTCACTCGCATAATAAGCCAATAACATGGAATAACATGGCAGGACAACTTCACTTTACTGCAAAGTGAGCCACAGAGTGAGGGCTTTGAACACACACATATATATATGTGTGTGAGTGTATATATATATAATGTTCACAGTTACAATACTTTGTGTCTCTTCCCTTGTTTTGCCTTTTAATACATTCAGGCAAATAGAGTGGCTTTTTTGAACATTACTTGTTTATTTTAAACAAGAGCCCATAAATTTATAAGATAAAGAGAAACAAATATAAGCAGTTATGTGAAGTGGCAGATCTTATTTTCCCTCTGCTGTAGAATCAGTCAATAGCAGGGGCCGGCTCAGGCATTCAACAGTGGAAAACTGCTTACTCTTCATTTGAGCAATATGTAATCAATCCCAGCCAGAGGAAGGCAAGAGCCTTTTCCAAACTAAGTGGGGAAACAGTGGGATTACTGGCTTGGTGGCATTTATAAATTGAGCCCAACGAGAAGAGGGCCACCGAGAGACTCCCGGTCAACGTAATTACACCGCCTGGCCAATAAATCCCAGCCACAGATCTTTTACAGGAGCACTGCAGTAAATTCACGCTCTTTCCTCACACTGCCTCTTGCACATCACAAGAAAACACTAATGTTTTTGTAGCCGTCAACAAAAAAAAAAAAAAAAGAGAAGAAAAGAAGAAAAAGCAAACAGTGGCCTTGGTTGCTACAAATCTGTGTGGCCTTTACTTCTAAGCAAGCTGTGAGTCATTGCTGCAGTTTAGATCTACACAGCACTGACTCATGCACATGGCTGCGTAGTAACGCTGTGGAGGAAAATCTGCATTTGGTACCCTTGAAACAGGTAAAAAGGAGTTCATGGTTCTCTTCTGGAAACACAAAGGACAAGAGAGCTGCCTAAAGAGCAGAGTTGATTTAGGACTGCGTGCTCCATCTCTGGGGACATTTACAAATGTCCGACAAATATAAAAAGCGATGTTTGTGGCCAAGCTAACGGCATACTGATTATAGCGACATTGAAACCACCCAAGGATAAGTAATTCTCTTATCCCAGGTGTTTGTATCCCTCGTGCATCTAAAACATCCACAACACGCGCAAATCTTGACCTTTCCTGTAATCTCGGAACATCTCTGTTGCCAGATTGTTTTTCACAGTAAATGCAGGTAGAAATATTAAGTATTGCATTTTACAGATAGCGAGTTACATTGGGATAAAAGGATGCTAGCCATAATTCATACAAGAATTGTTCTGCAGATGTAACTTGACATGTTTGAGGGGACAATGTGCTTCTATCCTCACAGGGTTTACATATTAAATACACTCATTAACTCACATAATAAGCCAATAACATGGCAGGACAACTTCACTTTACTGCAAAGTGAGCCTCAGAATGAGGGCTTTGAACATGGCCTGGTTGTTGGTCTAAGTATTTCAGATTTATATATATATACATATATATATATATACATATATATATATGTATAC
>JBAMHX010000016.1:16364380-16375823 GCA_037177515.1 Pseudomugil tenellus | reverse complement strand
AGCAGTTTATTCACTATCTTGTCAGCAATAAAAGTGACTTTATGATTACACTTGGGGCTGGATCTAGCAAAGGTTGCATGAAGGATGTAAATGTTAACAATAAAGAGATAAAAATAAAGGTACATTATAAACATTCTCTACTTGTTTACTAAAGGGCTTTTTCACAGATAAAAATATTAAAGTGCTGTACATAATTTAGGTTCAATGACAAGTAATTTCATTAAATAAAATAATAAATACAACATCAACCAGAGACAACTGGATTTTTGGCCTCAATGTCAGAGAAAGTCAGAACAAATTAAGTAAATGAAAGTATATGGCTCTAAATACTGGGACTTAAATCCACACATACCCATCTGGCTTAGCTCATCACTGAATGAAATCACTTAATCATTTTGATTGAACACTGTAAAAAGGTCTGGGTGTAGCTTGCATAAATGCAGGTGATCCCCCTGATCAGTGGCAACATTTAATATCATTAATGACAACAACAGTTAGCATATGAGATCTTCTAACCATTGTTATAATTTTTGCAAATTATATGAAAAATTTCCATTTAAGTATGAAGAAGTACATGTGTCACTGACAGGATGCACAAAGACCCTACTTAAAAAAATTTAAAATATCTTTATATACATTTTATTTAAAAATCCTACAATAATATATCATGAACTAAAGTACTACTTAAAAATTCCCAGATATTATCAACATGACAACTTTCCAAACTTCAATGGAAAACAAAATCTGTAAAACTGGTGTAATTTCATCTTCAAGTTGATGCTTTATCTCTATGCTACATTTAGCACATTTTAATAAAATACATTTAATGTTTAAATGTTTTTTTAAAGAAAGTTGATCAAACTGGGAAAAAAACCTTGATGAAAACAGTTTTTTGGAACAATATTCTGATTATAATGTGATAGTGGAAATTACACTTTTTTCTGGGCACTTTCTGTGTCAGAGAATCTCTCCACATTTCCTCTCCCATTTACTCAACTAACTACTCAACTCAACTACTCACTTTATTTACACGCTTCAATGGTACATCTGCAAAATGCAATGAAAAAATACAGTACCCATAATACAGGAGACTACTTGCTACTAAAAATCCCACAATGCAACCCAACGAATTCAACCCCAACACTCTTAAATGCCACATGCCATAATATAACAATGTCACCCTCTCAGCTCTGAATCTGCACAGAGGGGAAAACTAATATTAATTTAAAAAAAATTAAAAACTGATTATATTGTTGTGATATCTTACAAAGACCAGTGAAACATTCATGTCATGTCTTTCTTTTACCTGTTTAAGGCAATAGTATAAGCAAATAAAAACAATGTGACATTGTTTCATTATTTGAATTCAAAGAAAGGCAAGCGCAACTCCGGTAGAAGACAAGTGTAATTTATAAAAGTCATTTTCTGTTGTGAGTATTTGTGCAAAATCACGATTTATAAATAAAGTGTGTTTAACAAAACGTGGGAAGACAAAATGATATAAAACTAAAATATAAAACAAGACAGAAGGACGGAGACACATTACAGAAAAGAAAATGCTTTAAACTCAGACACTAACATGACCTTTGTGAGTTCTTTATTTTGAAGTATTTGGTGCGTTTTGTGAAAACAAATGCTTATTTTATAACTTCCTCAAGCCTTTTATCAATAAATACAACCAGACTATTGTACTTATCAAAGATTTTTCATCATTTTAACCATATTTATTACATTTATTATGCATTCACTGCTTTTTTTTTTTTTTACCCGATTAGGTTTCTCTTCACTTTTAGCAGACAAATGTGCTTTAATAGAATTCCGAGCATTTCTGTCTAAACTAATGCTAAAAAGACAACAACCAACAAAGTAGCTAATTATGACTGACCTTTTAAAATATGGACACCATGTATTTTAATACACAGACAAATCTAAATATCTGATATGTTACAAATGGTACAGACATTGTTTAATTAAAAAAGAAAACTGAATGTACATGTACATGAAGCCAATACAAACAAGTATGAAAGTTCCTGATCATTTAGTGATGCTTCATATAGACACAAGGTGATCCTTCTGATTTCCATATTTCCCATACACTACACTGATCCAAGGCTAGATCCATCAATGTGTGCATGACAGTAATCAACTTATCTGAAATCAACAAATTATCGGTGTTGCACGCAATTTTAAATCTTATAGATATACAAACATGCAAATGCCATATGCCATGCTGCCTGACGGCTGCTTTTTCCTCTTGACTCTGCAAGACTATTGCTGGGATTGGGACTTAAAGTGGATACTTGGCAGGGATAAAGCCCCGAACTCCCCATTCGAGCAAGACTATGAATTTTGATGCGTCTTTGTGTGTGGCAGACAGCAGAGTGGAGTGAAGAGTGAAGGAGAGTGGGGTTAGAGTGATTAACCACTGCGTTGATGGGGATTTAGCGAGGATCGTGGTTAGTGATGGGTGGCCTATCTCATAGTACGCTCTGACTAACCAATGATCCCCAAGAGAGTTCAGCTGAGCTCAGCTCTGCAGCCCAAAGCATTTTCATTAAGGATGGATTGAGTCTATCTCAACAGTGCCCCAACACACACCTTCAGAAACACTTCATCAAAAGTAGTGTTTTGCTTAGTGAT
Source organism: Pseudomugil tenellus (assembly GCA_037177515.1). Lineage (NCBI taxonomy): Eukaryota > Metazoa > Chordata > Actinopteri > Atheriniformes > Pseudomugilidae > Pseudomugil > Pseudomugil tenellus. The sequence goes on along the minus strand of JBAMHX010000016.1, from coordinate 16,373,183 downwards.
TATCCGCTACCAGGCTATGAGGGAGTAAGACTGATTCTCTTGTTTAAAAACCCATGGAGGATGTCTCTTTTCAGTCAAATCCCCCTATTCTGATATCCCCTGATGAAGTAGGCATGTTAAAAAATAAACATATAAAAATGGGATTCTTTTTCAAATGGATGAATGAGATAGTTGGAGCTATAGAAGAAAGGATGGTGTAACTTGTATGCATATGCTACTGTGTAATGAAACCGTGAAAAGCCAAAGTCTGGCCTGCTGTCGGCTGCTTTCGACAACACAAACACAGAATAGCTTCTGTTTTCATGAAAGGTCTGCACATAAGCAGCTTCTCTAAAGCAATTTTAACCACAGCACAGTTGGCAGAGTAAATTGAGATTGCTCAAAATTAAACAAAATATCATGAAAAAGAATATGACTTTATTCTTGCACTGTGTAGAGCACAGTAGTACTGTACACAGAGAGTGAACACCACAGAGACATCGGGCATATTGCTGGCTTAGGAGAGGAGATCAACTAGGAAACGAGCAAAATGCCAAACCTCTCCTTAGGACTTCATTTATATTTTATATATACAAATATATGACGATATGTATACATGTTTGCTGTTTCACACTCTTGCTCTCCACCACCAGCCTTTATCCCTCAACACATGATCTTCTTCCTCTTTGTCACCTTACTTCCTTTCAACTTTAACCCTTGTCCTTTTCTCTAATTTTAGACCATGTCTTTCACAACGTCCCCTTGTTATCATCTATATAACCCCCCCCCCCACTTTGTGTACTTGATTATCTGAATCCCCCCACCCCCAACGTCTTGCTGTGTCCTCACAATCTAATAAGGCTGTAATCCACACAAGCTGTCAGTTGATACAAGCTTCCTTAAAAGGACAAAAGCTGGAAAACAAGAAGGGAAAGTGGCCGGCTAAAAATAAAATCTCAGCTGTCGGGGTGAGAAGTGAAAACAAGGTTTGAAGAAATTATGTCAATGTGGCCATACAGCTTTGCTAACAGAAAACACTCTTGAGATGACATATTATAATTAAATATAAGGGTTTCCATGATAAGTAATTTATTGGATTATGTATTTTTCACTTTGTGAATAAAACAAAACTAAATTATGTGCATCATTGTTTGTTGTTCTGTGTACAAGACCCTTTATGTAATAAAAAATAATAATCTGAAAAATTATGGATCGTAATTTGAAATGGAGAAATGTTTGAGGGGGGAAAGAAGACCCTTTGAATTTGACACAAGCAACAAATTATACAAAAAGTTGGGACAGGATGCATACTGGAAAATTAGGGCAAAAATCAGGTACATCAGGCAAAGTTTTACCAAAATCAGGTTTCTTCACAAATACATTGACCAAATTATATTCGATCTCACTCTGTTATCTAAGAATATATTAAATTGCAATAAAATGCAATTGCATATTGAGGAGTTTAATAAACCAAACTTTACACACAATTTAAGAGATGCTATAGGCAAAATATTTAATTAAGAGATTTGGGGGAAAATATAAATGTGCATAGGTAAGAATGAAACTGCAAATATAGTAAAATATAGGACCTTTAAGTTAATATCAAGCATGCAATGGTTTTCAGTGGTCATTATGCTGTGACAGTTTTCTCACCATTCAATTCTGGTAATAAACATTACATTCAATGTACGTATAGAATTGCCTCTGTGTTATGATACCTACATATTGTATCGCCAGATTCTTGGCAATACACATCCCTATGACGCATATACTGATGTCACCTATAATAACTGTTTTTAATTCCCACCAGCTAAGTAACCAGAGAAAACAGTTATTATTACAAGTTCAAATGACATCAGTGTAAAATGAAAAGCTAACATGCAATATTTAGTGGTTTTCACACAGTTACTAAGTTAACTATTAAAAGTTAAAATATCTCAGGAAATTAAAAATGCTCCTCAGAGACTCTAAAGATACCAATAGTCCACTCACATCTCTGGCTTTTCCATAGAAGGCCTCTTGAGACGCTGCTTCCAAAGACCCGATGAAGAACATTGGGTGGGTCTCGCCATACCTAAAGAACAGATGCATAACATGTAAACAGTTTCTTATGCAGGCAAATTATTTAACTTTTTGTTGCTTTCCAACCACACATTACATATTGAGGGTCTTTGAGCCAGCGCTTGACACAATGCCCACCTTGAAGAAAATTCGGCAGTAAAATGAGTTAAGGCCTCCACTTCGTTTTCAGTATTCTCTGGCACTGCAAGACAAAATAATAAATGCATAGCTGAACTCACGATGGATGTTAGTAGAGTTTAACTCTATAGCCACATATATAATAGACTCTAAACTAACATTTCAGGAGGTACTGATTTTACATACTCATAGGTGATTTCCGACAGCTTGATGAGCTCATCCCAAACATCTCTGAATCATCTACACCAAATTCTGATGCATCCTCAAAGTCGTCCCCCTCACTGTCACTGATCATGTGAACATCTGCACACTGTAAACATCCATCACTTTTACGTTAGTACACATAAGGATAGCAACCCACAGGTGTGAAGACGGCATGTCATAAATATTTTAGAGAATTTTTAACCACACACACACAAATACACAGACCTCTTCTGTGGGTTCCTGGGCGTTGGCTGGTGAGGACCTTCGACAAACACTGAGGTGATGGCAAGGGTAGCTGATGCCAGAGAGAGCTAAAGTCATCTAAACAAAGAAAAATGTATCAATCAAATAGAAATTATAGCATCTCATCAATAGCCAAGAACTAATTTTTTATTTTTCTGCAAAGTAAAATAACCAGGAGTGGTGAAGATGGTGCTGCATCTAAAGTGATCGGTTCTTTACATCATATTATCCTCTTAAAACATCAATTTAGAGCTAGCTGCCCCCAGTTAGGAGAAGTTAAGCTTGCATGATGATTTACTTTATGACTTTAAACAAAGGCTTGCTCATCTTTCTAATTAAGGGAGGTCATGACGTAGTTTCTGTACACCTGCAGTTGCAGCCAGTTTGATTAATAAGCTCTTAAACCCAAAGCCAGAACTGAAAATGTCTTCATTCAGCAGGGACTCATTACAGCTAGTGTCTCCTTGCTCAGATCCCAAGGGATATCAACAAAATAGGCAAGCCTGTTTAAGGGCTGTAGTGGGAATCTAAAGAAACCTTTTTGTAACTTAAATTAAACATGTCAAAATGTTTACATTTTCTAATTCAGATAAGTGTAAACTAAAATCAGGACTGGTCGTCATTTATTCATGTTGACCTGACAGAAGAGATTTCAGAACAATGCAACTATATGTTCACTCGTGCACAAATTGCTAGGAGCCCATCAGAAAGCACAGATGCAAAGAGTTCTTCTGGGAGACTGCACTTCTAAACAAGTTTGGAGAGGCAGGCCAGGCAAGCTGGGTGTGATAAGAGGCAGAGTAGCTGCTTGTCCCCAACAGAAGTCCTGTGATCTTGTCTATTGTTAAGTACTAGGACACTCAAAGAGCAGCTGGATATGGCTGAACCAGATGATTAAATGCAATGCCAACTGGATCTGAAAAGAAAGATAGACACTTAAAAGAGAGTTTCTCTCTAAAATAATGATCATCCACATTGGCAAGGGAAAAAGACACTGTTACCAACAGACCTTGTCAGTAAAATCGGACTCAAATTTGCTGTTGTCTTTGAACAACATATGATACAGTATCTTTGCATTCATTTGTGCATGTCCCAATTTCTTGTGTTCTCAATTTTAGAGTGTGTTAGCAGCAGCTAAAAAGACTTGGATGCTTGTGAAAAAATACACATTAGTGGCCTAGCTGCATTCATTTAGGTGCAACTGGATTTACCTGTGTAATATTATTATAACCTATTATTATTATTATTATTATTATTATTATTATTATTATTATTATTATATCAACTACTCTACTACATACTTTTTAAACAAATGCGTGTCTTTCAGAGCAGTAATGTTTTACACAATTGTGGCCAATAATACAAACCAATGCACAAGAGTGATTTACTTTTATCTGTTAATATTAGAAACTTTGTGGTTTTTACCTAAAGGTTAATATTGATTTACTGGATTAACCAAAAACTGAGATTTTGTCTGGTCACCTTCTCCCCAACCCAATAAATAAACTAATTTCCTAATGAAACACACAATATATTTAAAGATAAGGTGTTGTGGAAATACCGACTTTAATGCAACCACGCTTTGTCACTTATTCATTTATAGAGTTGCTTATATAGTGATTTTTCTGCGAAACTGAGAAAATTAACTCTATCACAAAGATTTTGAAAGGCAAACAACCATTTATTGAAGCTTTCAGACAGTTGACTGTGGATATACTGAAACTGCTTCTAATATTGACCATTGTGTTTCCAATTCCCACCATCCCAGCAACAAAGGAGAGGATATATGAGAAAGCCAGTATCTCCCATGACATTAGAGACAGAATAATATCATGATGAGAATTCCTTCTCCATGTTGTCTTAAGCACACTGGCTAGTCTGTCTCGCAATATTGAAACAACATAAACGAAGAATGACATCATTGCCGAAGAGGCACATCCACATTGGCCTTTTTGTTCCTTTTTTTTTGCAAGAGTATCTCACATTTTACTCATTATGAAGGTTAAATGTATTGAGCACTAGACAGACACGTTTGCACAGATTACAGAAGAAACACTGTGCGCCTTGTGTGCCACCGATTAGTGGTAAGTGTTTTCTTGACAATAAGAAGAATTGTCACAGCGAGAATGGCCAAGTTCCCCAGGAACACCTACGAAGCACACTTAACTGGATTGCTTCGTCTTTACTCCTGTAACTTTACTCTAATTTTTTTAGTGAAGCAGAAGTGTTTATTGAACTAATGTTTCATTTATATCAGAAAACCAGACCCTAAAGAAAAAGATGAAAGAATGGTCTTTTTAATAATTAAATTATGAGGTAGTCAAAAATGTGGATTTCCGCACAAAAACAATTATGCTTACATAATGTTGCATAAGGCCTGAATAAATTAAAGAAAGGTGATGGGATATGTGTCAGGCCTGAGAATTTAATTATTACAGAGAGCATTAGAAAGCTGGCCAAAAAAGCCATACAGAATTTAGGGATGTGAAGAAATATTTCAATGGCTGTTTCTTCAATCGAGTGGCAATCAAATGAGAGAAACTTAACTGCGACTGCTGAGAGGATTCCAATAAACCCATTACCCCCACTACTCACAATGAAAAGCTTGTCTAAAGATCTAATAAGTGTATAAATAACGTTGATCAGCTGAAAGACTGCTGACATTGATGCAAGCATAAGAGGTGAAAAGGGGGAAGAAAAATGAGTTAAGTGCCTCTCAGCCCTCTTCCTTGCTTTGACCCAAAGGCTTCCACCAATGTTGAGGTACACAAGTGCAGCTTGGTGGCTCAGTGGAAAAACGTGGAAACAAGGTTGAACCGCCGCAGGGCATGAGGTCCAGAGGGATGAGGTTAACCCCCCCAAATGACCCTCTCCAGCATCTCCACACAAAAGAAACTGGCTCCTCTTTTTTTGGATTCTTTTAATTAACACTTGCATTGAGTCTCAAAGTATTCAGGGGCTGATACAGGGAAAGAATTTTCTCTCTCCTTTTCTCCCACCCTCCTGTCCCTCGTCAACCCTTTTTTCCCCTTCACAACTCTTCTTTTTCTCTCTTTTTCTCTCTCCATTCTTTCTGTGTTTCATTTTTTTTCTTTTGTAGTGTAGGCAGTGTTTGGATTAGGTGTCTGGCTGTGAGTGTGAGATAATTATCACTGACAGCTGCACTGAAGGCAACCATAACCACAGTTAACCACCTTACTCTACTTTCTCCATAATGGACGAAGACAAGAAGAATGGGAGAATTTAGAAGTGAAATAAACCCATAAATTGAAAAAAGAGAAAAATAATGTGGGTGAGAATTTTTTTACATGTTTGCAGTAAAATTGAGACAGAGATAAGCAAATTAAAAATAACTTAAAAGTGAGCTACACTCTTAATAGTAGATGATTTTGGGGCACTGTGTGTTTGGTTGAGGATACATAAAAGAAGTTAATTAATAACTCATGGAATATGAGGATCAATCAAAGTAGAAATAGCAGTAAAATCTTGTAAATATGGGAGTTTCACAAAAAACTAAATGGGAAGAGACAAAAAATGAGTCAGACATGCTACCTCAGTTCTGAATGTCACCTGAAGGAAGCTAACTACACAAGAGAGAAGAGGGTAGTGTTCTGTCTGAGCTTACTGCTGAGCCCTGTTGCTAAGGAAACCAGCGGCCCCCTCTTCAATAAACCCTTGGTTCCAATGGCCCCTATCAGGTAGAGAAGGATTCCATTAATGCCAGCTGGGAAATGGAAGAAGGTGCTGCCCTACAAGGCAAGGCACCTCAGAAGTTCTTCAGCATTAATACATTAGCAAACATCATGAAACACTGCATAAATGTCAGCAATTACTGGTAAGGAGGAAGGGTGGGTGGGGGTGGGGATGCAATAAGGATGTACCAATAGCTGTCAATCACTCCAACAGGTGTTGGAAGCACTGCAAAACAAAACTGCTCCAATGAGATGAAGCCTGCCTGGAAACTCTCCAAGCTTAAGTGCTTAGGCAGAAAATGATTCAGAGGAGAAAAAAAAAGTCTTCATCAGTTCATATTCAACAACATAGGATCCTGTTGTCTCAATGGCCTCTCAGATCAGCTGTTGCAAAGACCTCTCTGTCATCATCCCCAACACTGTTCAGAGCAGCTTTGCCAAAGCCACAAGAATCAAGTGGAATTTCAAGGCAGAGCTACATCATGGTGTTTGCAAATAATGCCAGAGTATTTGTTTTAATCTACTTGGAGTAAATTGAATTTCACCAAGTTTTAACTATTGCAAAGTCCAACATACTTTCCTCTGACTGGGAACTTTTTCCAGTACAACCATGACTGTTGTGGAGCAGTAAACCCAAAGAAAATGAAAAACAAATGCAAAAACAAATATTCACATGAGGACAGTGTGCTTCGTCTCATGATCCTCTATTTGGCTACTCTAGAATATATTGCAAACTGTCTTCTAGTTAATCCACAGAAGAGAAATTGTTGAATTGGCACTTATTTTTCTTTCCTGTCAACAATTTATAGCTGCACTTTAAATTGGCAAAAGTGCACTGAGTAAATGTTGCATCAGGGTACTACAAATTTGATTCAATTGTATGTCTCTAAAAAAAATCACAGTTCTTATAATCTCAATAAATATTAGATGAATATTGAAATAGATATTGAAATTAATTACTGTTATTTTTCAGCATTATTGGCATGCTTAAAATGAGCATCATCTGACATTGCTACTGCTTCCACTTCCTTTTATACTCAACTTCCTTACGCTAACACCCTACACAATCAGAGTACACTCAAACTCATCTGTTGTTCACTGCCATTTGAGCATGATGCATCCTGATCCAATTTCATTTCTCCATTGGGCCTTGAATAATTTAGAGCACAATAAACAATGAAACACATTGAGTGGACAGTGTCGAAGGGAGTGACGCAATTTTTTAACAACCAGTGTCTCTGAAAGGTGAGAATTTCTTTCCTACAAACTATTTTCTTTCACTTTGACAATCCACAATATAATCAAAGCAACACTGCACAAACTCAAAACTCTCCTAGGACACAAATGAAAAAACAAAAGATACTGATACCAAGAGGTGATCAGTTATGAAAAAACCTTATTGTTTCTGCGAAATCGCACCATCTCCTAGTAGAGACAATCACAATGGCAACATTCCATTAAGCGTTTTATGTTGTCAAGTTTTTGTTGCTTATGGCAATATAAGAGTAACTTTTGACAGAAGTCTTCATACCTTATTATATTTCATTCTCGTTCATCAATTAATTAATCTCTTGCTTTAAACTGTTTTGAATATCTCTGCATTTAACAATCTCTTCTCTGGAGTCCAGCATAGTGGGTGTGTTTGTTTCAATGTCAATAAGGATAAAACTGATGTAATGCTAATTGATTTGTTAATGTCTTATGCAAGAAATTGGTATGAACATTTTTTTAAAAGAGGTTCAGTAAAACCAAAATCACTGCAAATAAATCAGAAAGTACCAAAAATAAACAGGACTAAAAGATGCCAGACAGACTTAGCTTAGGCAAGAAATTAGGTTAAATACGTTGCATATGACCATGGTGGACAATAAAGTAGGCGAAAATGCAAATACACAAATCCAAATGTGCATAACCCACACATACACCAACAGGTAATATTACACGCTTTGAAGGTAAAGCAAAGGTAAGTGGTCATCGATTGAACTCTAAATGGGATAGTCTGTGGAGCTAAAAGTAATCTAAGATCTGTGGCTGCCATATTTATTGGCCCAAACCCCAAGAGATGAGACTGGGCTAATGAGCTAGACACTAACACTGGCTCCCTATCCGCCTGCTAGGCTAGCCAAGCCCTGGGCTTTTTTCTGTTAATACCTTCAGACGTTTCAATAAGAGGGCTATGGCTAGAGCAGAGGCCATTATTGCACTTCAGTCTCTCTCTTTTCAATGCGTTTTAATATCTCCTCATACAGAAAAAAAAACAGACACTGCATGTGTCAGCCAGTGATAGTGGGCCTATGATTTCACAATGAAATTTATTCATGATTTTGGGTCATAATATTTACGGTTATGAGCTGGAGTCCACGATTACAAAAACAGGGACAAATGAAAAACAATTAGCATAACAGCTACAGTTATATATGTATATATATATATATATATATATATATATATATATACACATATATATATACATATATATATACATA
>JBAMHX010000016.1:16337343-16364168 GCA_037177515.1 Pseudomugil tenellus | reverse complement strand
ACAAGCTAAACTCAGACGAACTTACATCGCTACTTCTGGTCTAAATATAGACCAAATAACGTAAGCTGAACTCACACACACATTTATATATATATACACATACACACATATATGCAAAAACATTGTACGTTTAACTAACTGATCTTATTAATTAAACTGAGATTTGTTCTTTTAATACAAATTACATTTTTTACATTATGCAACTGGACAACATTTAGTTTTTTGTAGCCCTTTCATCATATTACTCTAATATTAATGTTTTGTCTGAAAGTTGAAAAATATTTAAATGTTTCTGTAATCAAGGACCATATTTATTCAAAATCAAAGTCAGTCAATGTCCCACATAACCAAAATGTGTCTGCAGATTTGCAGGAAGATTTGTATTTCTGTAAGAATCACATCCTGTTTGCTGATCACATAATCAGAAATCTAGTAGGATAATGCCACCAATAGTATATACATCATGGTTGTGTGGTAGTTAATGGCTTTATAGTTTGATTTTTTGGGCTGTTGCAGATCAAAACAAAAGCAAATGGTTTTCTGTAGCATGGATGAATACATAAACTTTTGTCATGGGTCATTTATGCAAATCAGTGGGTTTAAAAACTAACCTTTAGGCCAGATGTTAAATATCTTTGAATTTATTAAATATGAATAAGGGTTAACAGATACAAAAAAAGCTAAATTAAAAAACGAAAACAAAGTCAACACTAGTGCTCAAAAATAAAAACCATATAAACCAATATAAAACCATCCCAAACAATTAGTATAGAAACACATATGCTGTCGAAGAAAGGGTGAGACAAAAGGGGTCAGGAGTTTCTCAAGAGTGCAGCCTCTGATCAGCTTGATTGTGTGAACGGTTGGGAAGAGCAACCCTGAGACGCGGAGGTCAGAAGGACTCAATGATGTGAGCTTTAATGTCCACAAATGGAGGGCACAAGATGGGAACAGTCTTTGACATCTTAATTATCTTCACCAGCCATGCTTCTGACAGCCTATTTTGGTATGAATTTAGAGTGGAAAGCTTTTTACTGCAATTGTAAAACTAATGTGAATTATTAATCTGAAAATTACGTAATTCTGTGTTTTTTGGTTTGTTTGTTTCTTTTACTTGTTGTAAGATTGGATCCCATAATAAATAAGAATATATAGTATATTTCCAAGTGCAGACTGCAAGAATATTTGTTATACGACACCTACATATTTTCTTAAACTTTTTGTGCTTGTGTCTCTTACAGAATCATCAGATGCTGATGCAGGCCATCCCTCCCACTGCTGATACCGAACAGGGATGTTTGTCAAATCTGAAATGTTCCTCTTCACCTGCAAAAAAAGGGGGAAGTCACAATTAGAAAAATTAAAACTTAACTGGATGCATTAGAAAGAATTGTAAATAGCTCAATTTTTATTCCTGAGCTCTGATATAGCTTTAAAATGTCTTAAAAAAAGACAAGAAAAAACATCTTCCCTGGAATCATTGTGATAAGGCAAGATTTCTTTCACTGCTTCAATGCAGTTAACGTAATAAAATTTTAGCAGCTTCAGTTCGGAGTGTTGGGAGGATGGGACTGAGAATGAAGCAGGGCACGAGCCAAAAGGAGGGAGGAGGAGAAAAAACAAAAAAAGAAAGCCAGTGTTATCAGCATTCCTCAGATGCCACAACTAATTCCCAGCAAAAACAGCTCCACGCTCTGAAATGAACAGTATTTCTCTTCTCCCATTCATGCGCAGACGCTGTATCTGCATCACTTAATAACATTCCTTGGTTTTAAACAGTTAGCAGCCAGCAACGCCTGTCCCACCAAGCGCCGTGTTACATCCTCCAGTGCATTGTTGACTTAAAGCCCCAACGCCAGCCTGATGTATGCTGGTCAAAGCTGATCAAAGCCTTGTCGGCGTCTGAGCACTGACAATACTGGATTCTAGTGCATTTGTTCGGCAGAATTCTGCCATTCAGGCCCGCAGGGCCGGACACTGATGCTGAGAAAACTATCTATTGTGAACCAAAGATCCCTCCATACACGTGGCAAATTCTGTGTTTGTAAAAAGCACTGAGGAGTGATGGATCCTTGGGCATATTCAGGGCTGCTGGTCAGTGAGGTGGAAATTTAAAGAAAGCTACAAACACAAAGTCAAAACCAAACTCAGGCATCACAGGAGAGAATCTGCAAAACACAGAATTGACTCGAGTCAACTCAAAGGAGGAACCAAGCTTGGTGTTTGTACTATTTATTACTGCACTTTGGATATGTATACTGTATGTTTTTGTTACTCTGTGAGCAGGGACATATTTACATCTGAATATGAATATCTCTTTTTATCAAGCAGAATAAATATTTAATCAAAGTAATCAAACTCAAATAGAAATTATATTTGTGCTCGGCTTTATGTCACAAAGCAATTCACAACACAAACAAGCTGAGAAAAAAAGGAAAAAAAAGAACAATGATAAATGAGTGGCACAGTCCATCCTTTGTCTCAACTGTAAATCCCACATCGCGGCCTTTGGTGTCGATTTTTATGAAAAGAAGCTATGGCCAGGATAGCACAATGGGGTCAAAGCGGGTGGCCAGTGTTATTACAGAGTGTAATATCTATGTTTGACCAGCCAGACTACAGGGATTTGACTGACCGGCTGGCTGGCCGATGAATAGAGGGGAAAAGGGAGGAAAGGAGAGGCATAAACACTAGTAATGAAGAGGCTGCAGTCAGAGGTTAAAGCAGCATCAGAGAAACAACAAACTAACGCCCACCACAGAGAGAGACAAGGTGAGAGGTGAAGGAGGAGGAGAGAAGAGACAGGCAGCGAAAGACACCTGGCAGAGGACAATCTAATCCCACCACAGAGAGCAAGCACAGCCATAGTAGGCCTGCCCACCTGAAAGTACACCACTGCAATCTGCAGCCAGCATTTGCTGCTCGCTTGACATCTGAAAAGTATGGTGCAATTACAAGACTCTAGTGCCACCATATGAGAGTGAAATTTTATTTAAAAAATCAATTCTGAACACAAAACAGCTCTAAAGCAGGTTGACACAATGATTTCCTTAAACTTTCCCAGGTAGCTGATCTTTTGTTACATCCATCACACATAAAGCAATGCTGTCTAATGCTGCCCCCTGTCTCTCACAATGGCCATCTCACTAATAACTGCAACAAATTGAACTTACATTTACTGCTTCACTATGAAAACTGTATTTTACCTAATAAAATCCTTCATGCCAAACTGAAACACATCTTGCATGGTAATTAAAATGTAAAGGAACTATCTTAAACTGTGAAGAGAAAATTTATATTAAAACCTGGTAAATCAGTGGAGCCGATATGTGTAGCAGCTAATTCTGATATGAAGAATGTTTTTTTAGTTAAATACAGCGTCATAGGGAATGGCTGTAGTGCTGAGCTACTCAGCAATGCAACTCATGGCAAAATTAATGATCCAATCATTGTAAATGCCAATTGCCTGTAATCCCTGGCTGGAAGCAAATCAAAGAGAATGAAAGGTTTCCGTTAAACTGTCACAAGCTCTCTCTCTCTCCTGCTCTCTTTCTCCAACTCCGTGAGTCACCAGATGCCTTTCTTTCAATCCTTTTTCAATCTAGCTTTCTTTTTCTCAGTACTGTAGCCCATGTCTGCATTTGGTTCCTATATGTCTCCCAGCTGCGGAACGGGGTGGGGGTGCAGGAGACGTGCAAAATCCCCAGGACAACTGGTCTGGTCACGGACAACTCAGGACCCAGCAGCCATCCCTATTCTACCCTCTACTTCCCTGGCAAACATTTGCTCTCCAGCTTAGCTCTGAAGCTAGCCAGCAACTTACCCCCACACTCTTGTCTGGTAATGCCAATCAGAGACTATGCAGCCTTGGCTTCTAGAGATGGAGAAGAAAGAAAGTGGAAAAAGGACGCTGGGAGAGATGGAGAATGGAGGAATAGAAAGGGAGGGGTAAGGGCAGTTCCTTGAGAGCCACAAGGCAAAGCTAGAGTCTATGGCAAAGACAAACAAGAAGACAAGACTCTTTCCCTATTGATATGCACAAGCAGGGCTTATCGGCTTGTCTTCAGCTAAAACAATAAGGAGGACAGCAAGAGAAAGATGCTCTGTGGTGTGGACACAGTGTGACCAGAAAAGGAAGGTAAAAAGACTGAAAATGGTATAACTTTTTTGTTGCAGTTTCTTTTTTAAGTTGGAAGAAATACAGTCCCATATTCTCCATGTCACAAAGTTTACTATTTAGCTCGTCTTCTTTATTATTGGTAAGTAAGCCTAACTTTATTTTAAAAAATCATCAAAGATGACCCAACTCTCTAATAATCAATCTTACACTTGTAGCTGGCAGTGTTGCTGTGTATACATTTTATATACAGGTTAAAGTTCTGGGTCTCATTTTCACTCCAGGGGGGCCTTGAGATGCTTAAAGACGAGCATGTGTAAGGAAAAGACCGCAAGAGGGAGGGCTGTTTAAGCTCATATTGTCCCTTCTCTACCCCCTATAGCCTCTTACAGCACCCCCACCAAGCTAACAGTTCTTCATCTCTTTTCTGTGGCCACCATTTCCCCACTCCCATACCACAGGGGCCCCTCCACACTGTTTGTAATCCCAGCAGAAACACTTAAGGTTCACAGTGGGTGCTCATCAAAACCATCTGCCTGAGAGAAGAGTGAGAAGGAAAAAAAAAAGATGATGATGATGAAGAGAAAGAGGAGAGATGGGCATCCAGGAAAATAACTTGCCTCCAGTTCAGATGCTGGTTTTACTAATCTGTTCAATTAGCACATTGACCAGCCCTGTGAGTAGCCTGATTATTATAAGTGTAATATTCACCTTCACTGAGGACCCAGTGGATGGAAAGAGCAAGACAGGAAAACCGTGTTGCTTGAGATTAAATAAATAAATGTGGATGTGAAACACATTAGAAAACAAAACTAAACTGAAAAACACAATTATGTAGTAAAAGTACAAAAAAAAAGAAGAAGAAAGAAAGAAAAATGGGTGTGTGCATGGTTGTTTGTCTGTGTGTGTTGGCCCTGTGATGGACTGGCGACCTGTCCAGGGTGTACCACGCCTCTTGCCTGATGTCAGCTGGGATTGCTGACATCAGGCAGGACCCCGTTCACGGAATAGGCAGTGGATAATGGATGGATGGAGTAAAAAGAAATTTTGACAAATACTTATAGCCAAATATATTTATTGTATTTATATTTATAATATATTTTATATTTTTATTTATATTTATATAGTTCTGGTTACATCATTTAAATTTAAGATATGATTGATAGTGCAACTTCTTTGCCCTACCTGATCAGTCTTTGGAGAGTACATTTCCTAAAATGAAACGACAGGCTACACATTGTGAATAATAAATGAAGCCTGCTCATGTCTCCCTCTGCATGGGGAGTTGGACAGGGGCAGTATAGGTTAGTGATGTATGTTTGTATGTGTAGATAAGACCTGGTTTGAATTCACAAACACTACTACACACACTCTGCTTATCTCCATAGGCAGGTACTCACGGGTTATTTTTATGCTCTTTAACCTTTAATACATTTCCAGTTGGGACAGTGAACCATCAGATAGAAAGGTGACTGCCTTCACAATATGTCAATATTACATAAGCAGTAAAATCTACTGTTAACTCTTAGATGAAGAAAATAAATGGACTTTTCTAGGCAACTCACACAGCTAGATCAAACAGTCTGTGGTCATATAAGTGGACTTTCTCAGCACTGTGCAGAGACTCAGGGAGAGGAGGAAATATGCAAGGTACATGGAGTTGGAAGTAAAAGAGGGGGTTGTACAAGACTGCAGCTGTGAGAGTAATTATGTTCACTGAAATGTGATCATTTGTGATGAATAATGAAACGATGACTGAAGTAGACTAGCAATGATTGGCAAATGGAAAGAGAGCAGTGCTATGAGGAAATGAAAATCAGGTACAATAATATTGTGTAAGTGAGAGCCTATATAATAAAACTTGTGTTTATGTCTGTGAAAACAAGTAACCTTTGAATGTCTTGATAGGTCTGTGTCTTACCTCTTGTATGGTTCTGGAGCCGGGGAAGTTGAGGCTGTAATCCTTCTGAGCCTCACGGTGGCTAATAACCAATAGGAAGTTCTGGTTTAAAGAGTCTTGTAGAGCACTAAATGAGAAAGAAAGTAAAACATTAAGAAAAAGTGATAAAGAAGGAGGAAAACCTATGTTGAAGAACGCAAGATGGATGCAAAGAAAAGCAAACATCAACGATAAAGTCAAGCAATAAGGCAAGCTGAAACTTGTCAACTAGTGGTAGCCTGCTGTTCTCACAGCGAGGTGGGTATCTCCTCATGGGGCCAGTCACCCACTTTAATGGTTGTGTCTTAACAAGCCTGACCAGAGTTATGTTCAACACAGCAGGTACTCAAAGCTATGACCACCTGCATAGGAACAGCATGGAGCCCATCAGTCTGCCTAATTGCTAACGAAGCCACCGAATAAGAAGCAAACCCCGAAAAGTCTTGAGCGCCTTCATGATTACACAACAATGTGTCACAGGCAAATTTTACTGAGACATATAATAAAGAAGCAAAAATGGAGGTTTGACATGAATGTCAACACATTTAAGAAGAGTCTGAATGATGGATTTTTAGTTATATCCCTGAATGTGGAGTGTCAGGGATATAATGGCCGTGTAAGCACAATAACTCGAACAATTTTCACAATTGGATTTTGATACTCTGTGTACCTGCTTAGGTCCCTAAGAGGACAACCTGGCTCGAATTTAACCATTTTGGGATTTATAGTTTCATCACTAGGTGGTGCTTTAAGCAAGAAAAATTTGATTTTTCTCCAGAACCATTTGTCTCAATGACAATGCGCAAATAAAAAAGGTCATGACCTCAGAATGCATCCTGTCCTGACGTCATACTGGGCTGGTTCAAAGTTTCTACACCAGGTGGAGCTTTGTGACTCAACATGTATGGCTTTATATTATTGTATTGTGTCTATTTGAGGATTGGGGAATTGGAGGATTAAGGGCGTTCGGTGATATACCCCTAGCTGTCGCTTTTGACGATATATGCCTGGTTTTTCTGTTTATTTTTTCTTTTCCATTGTTTTTTTAAGGGAATCCTGCATCTTTCTGAACACAAAAAAGTGCCTCAACATGAGGGGTTGTGGTACCACATAAAAAACTGTTATCTTTACAATGAAAATAAAGCCATAGATCTGAGAAATGAAGCCTGTAGTTTTGCTAAGCTGTCATTGGCATGTCTTAAAATATGAACCCATTTAAAATAAATTTTTGTATGTAATTTTTTATTATCATTTTTACTAATTTAAAAAGTTGCACTAATTATTTCCAAACGACTTCTGAAAATAAAGACAACATAATCACCATGAAGCATTTGACTTTGAAATACTCTATACATTTAACTCATACTATGGTAATATAGCTGCAGGTTGAAGGTCTTCTTCCTCGTTGTTCCGCTACAAAACGTCATTTCTCACCACAAGTTAAAATGAGTATGTACAGGTAACCACTGGTCTGAGATAGTTCTGAACTGACACCAGTAGCTCACTGTGTATTTTACAGCAGTGTCAGAGCTGAAGTGCCTGAGGATGTGGGGGAAATCAACTTTTGGAGGCTTCATTTACAATAAGCTGCGAGGTTAAGTAGCGTTTTGAGCAAACGCTGGGTCTGTGAGGGTGAATAGCAATGGGAGGCTTAAAGGCCGAAACAGGCACTTAATCAGGGCTCAGAAACCAAGGAGAGGAGGAAGAGTTGAGAGAAAAAGAGGGATAAGGGAATTAATATGTAGCACACACATTAATTATGCAATCACACCCTTAATCTGTGCAGATCTGGACGAGCTTATGTTAACAGAAGCTCAAATTTACTGTAATGACACCATATTTACATTGACTAAAACTACGAAATCAATATGTAAATGTAATGTTTGTTGTAGCTAACTGGAGAAGATTGGAAATGTGTGAAGTGGGAAGGATGGATGCATATGTAATGGAGCTGAGCAGAAGGATGAGCGAGATGGGTGTGCATGTGTGTTTGAGGAAGAGAGGAGAAATGAAAGGGGTAGGGACACATAAATAAGGATCTAGCTAATATCATGATTATGTTTGGACAAAGTCCCAAGCTGCTGCTGGCAGGCAGCTACACTCCTAAACGGGCAGAGATAGAGGGTAAACTGAGTGGAAGTGTTACTCTGTCCTTCCAAGCAAAGAAAGCACATCTTATCAGTCATTTATGGAAGGCTGACAAGAAATCATGTGTGTGCATGGGTACAGTTCTGCTCAAGATTTACTTTGAAAAATCACATCACTTATTGTGCTCTATAGTACAAATATAGCTACTTAAAATATCAAATGCCTCCAGCAGGAAAAACACTACTATTCATAATGAGTCATTTCCATCTGTCTGGTGAGGCCTTCTGGTCCACATATAAACAGAACAAGCATGTTTCAAGTCTAATATCGCTTTGTCTGGACTGCTTTCACCACTGATGTTCTCAAACCTGCTGCCTTTAAAAAAAAAAAAGCAGCCCCCTCAAGCAGTAAAGGGTTGCAATACGAATGTCTCTGTGTTTGCCTCCACCATCAGGGGTCTCTTTCTCACTCTGCACACATCATGGGTGACATCTAGGTCGGCCTGCAACATCTCTGGAGGCACTTGACATGGCATAAGGGTGCTGGGAGGAGAATGTCATTTAACTTTATGGACAGCAAAATGAAGCGTTCTGTAGGGGGAAAAGAGCAGGCTAAACAGATTGGTTTCATTCTGAGGTAAGCCCATCGCCTAAGCTGTGAGTCCCCATGGCACAGAGCAGACTCTAGACCTTATTAAACTATTATTGCCAGACACAGAGATGCACACCATGCACACAGTGTGACGTGTCTGAAAAACACAAATACTCTGATAAACACACATTGTCCTATACACATTTTTGGTAACCTCTTGTTAATAAATCCAGTACAGCATAATGTGCGTTTTAACAACACACAGATGAAAAAATACACGTTACTGAGCTTTGCTATACAAAGAAAGTTATGGAGCACACATAAGGTCTGCTTACCTCCTCCACATTTTGCATCCACAACAAAGTAGAAAAATGCGGAAGCGTTTACGCTCCACTTTGTTTTGATCTTCCATGATGTTCAAAAGTCAATCAGCATGCTAGCTGGTACACCTTTCTCATCAAGATCATTTTTCTAACCTGCTGATCATTTTCCTACACTATATATGTTTCGACTGCTGGGTGGCTCACATGTAGGTGAGGAAACAAGAAACTGCCACGAGAAGACAAAAACACACATATAAAAACCTAATGAATCGCCCTTGCAATTTCAAACGTCTTCCAAAGTTCAAATTAAAATAACCTTTCATTGGCAAACATGCTTGCTGGGAGCTAGAGCAGAGAATAAACAAGAAAGGAAACAGGCTCCATTGAAATATTCATCAGGCCTTCATCATTTATGCAAGAGATTAGCTCTATCTCAACACTCTGGTATTCACAGGCAGTCATCAACATGGCCTTTTTCGGACCAGACTTTCACACTGCAGTACAAACTGCACATCACTAACTAAATAACTACCTAAGACAGATTGGTGCTCAAAGGAAAATCTCCCAAAGCTTCAAGATTTATTTCTAATCAAACAAGACAACCAGGAAGAGTTTGCTCAGCGCGACCATAATGACAGTGGAGCACTATTTAATCAGCCAGTTTGGTTTAGGTGTGTGCACCACATGAGCCAAGCTCTGCAAAGTAATTGCCAGGGATATTACAATTTATGGGACATTTGCATTTTTACTCAGCAACAATTTTTAGCAAATAAACACAGTGAAATTAAACTTGGCAAGATGACGCATATAAGCAAAGGAAGGGCGGTTCCGTTTTGGAGATATCGCATTGGTGAACAATACAACTTTAATTGAGATTAATCATTTTCATTTTTCAAGTTTTTATGTAAAAATAAGATTTAGTTTTTATATTAAGCATGTCTTTTTTAAAAACTACCACAAGCGACAGGTAAATTTAATTAACATGGATGAATCCAACAAGCAAAAGAAGATTAAAAAAGGAGGTCATGAGATCCCTCAGCTTAAATTAGTTTGGCTTTGTTTTCTATACAACTTACCCAAAGATTTAATTAGAACTCTGCTAATAATATTATTATTGAAAGAGGACAATTTTTTTTTAAGTTTTCATTGTTATCTAATCAGTATCTAATTTATCTAATTCATGTGGTCAATTAACTGCTAACCAATACACCAATTTTTTTCATAATGATATTGCTCAATATTAATTTTTTTCAAAAACATAAATAAGGATTGCAATATATAGACTTCCAAAAAGGTCCATTTTCAGCAGATAAATACACAAGACTAAACAAAAGCATAAGCATCTAAAAGTGTGGAACAAAAAAAATATATACAGTTTGGATTAAACTAAAATTATTCATTTTAAAATATAAAGTAAATTTTGTTTTCTGTCAGAGGAAACAAGTAAAACCTGCTTTTGTCCATATGTACACATCGGCAGTTCAGTTGTAAATGCTTTGCTTGCTAAGAGGAATGATTCTCTATGGATGCTAATTAATTATCTATCCTTGTGTTGTTATGAAGTATAAAAAAATTATAATGCAATAGATATTTAAGTGGGATCAATATACAAAGGTGTAAGTGTGAGTGCAATAAAAAAAAAGATTCCATGATGAGTTTTTAACTTTTGAGTAGCACTAAAAATGTGTGCCCCCTACCTGAAAACATTAATCTGAGGCCTGCAGTGACACACTGAGCATCCCGGCATCATCCACTACACTAAAATTGTACATATTGCCGCATAATTGTGTGTATTGCGAATATATGCTGTGACCACAGTTTATTTTTAATACAAGCTAACAGCTTTTTTGGTCTCGCTACAGGGGAACTGCTCTCCTTATATTCTGTGATCTGTCACCTATCCTCTCACAGTATGACAGCAGGGTCACCACAATGACACACAATCATACACAAATGCACAAGCGCACAGGAGCCCACCCACTCCTTTCAGCCACAACTGTCTGCCACTAAAATAGCTGACACAGAATAATGAGCTCCTGACACCCAAAATGATATCGATAACACGTGGAGAAATAGCAACGGTGCTGCTAAAAAGACACAGCAGTTAGCTGGGGAGTGAGAAGATGAAGAGAGAGCAGGGGAGGGAAGACTGGGAAGATGAGGGCCATTAGCTGCCAACAATACAACTACCACTTAGCCTAACTAGCTGGCTGAGAGGCAAACTGCCAAATGACTTATTGGCAATTTCTTGTGTACTACTGACATGTGAATGCTTGTTTGGTCATAAGATAAAGTTCAATTAATATTTTAATCCATTGTTATCATACTAAGGAGACTGTATGCGACACTTAACATGAGATTAAACATTTCATAAACAAAAGAAATAAATAAATGTTAAAACAACCTCACAGCTCTTCTATAAGTGGATTGTAAAACAAATATACTTGATTTCCCTCAATTCAAAATTTCAGACCACCTATACACACAGCAACAAGATTTTTAATGCAAAATGTAAAAGATACAAATAAAACAAAAAAAAAATATTCTTTTCAAGAGCAAATTATTCTATTGGGATGGACTGGCGACTGGTAGTGTGTATCTCTCGCTTGCTAATTGCTGGGATAGGCTTCACCCTAGTGCGCTTTAAAGCTTGGTCTTTCTAATTTTCTGAAAATTATCTGCAAACCTAAACAAGTCCTATTATAATATACTAAAAGTTTGCAAAAACCTGCTAAAAAACACAGTCAAGTATACAAACATGTGCCTATGTCAATCCAAACAAAATACATTTCAATCCCTCTACTATTAGAAGTTTAATAAAAGGGAAAAATTATGCATTTGATTATATTAACCTGATATCGATTAAAGTACACTCACACATCCACCTACCAGCTAGGACTGTATTACAGAAGAATACTACCACTTTGTATACTGACCTTTCAGAGGGAATAGATTCATGCATTTAAGAGTAGTATTATATTTTTTGTATTATTTTTTATATTTTTTCTGAAAATATTACTAAAGTGGCAGATTGCTGGGATTTGAAAATTGGTATCAACAACAGACATATGGATATACAGCACCAGTGAAAGGTTTGGGCATACCTACCCACTAAAATTAAAAAAGCTGATGTGTCCAAACTTTTGACTGGTACTGCATATGATTCTTAAGGACAGACACATAATGCAACATCCACCAGGCAACAATATTATGGTAAAAACACAATACAGAGAGGGAATTATTATTTGCAAACCAAAGATTGATGCAGCAGATTCTCCTTTAAAATGTCACAATAGACGTAAAATAAAATGAAATCACCAAAAGGTCAAATGTATCTCAGTCAGTGGCAAGGAGTTCTATTGGTTAGAGGTTTCCATTTTTTAAGTGGACACAGATCTCCACCTGGTGTTGGTTAGTAGGTACTGCGCTCACAATACCACTGAAGTGCTTCATTGTTCATGTGCATCAGGATAGATGGAGAAAGAAAAGCTACTATAAGACTACAAATAAAACTGAAGAAAAGAAGAAGTCATAGAAACAGTACAGTAAAGGGAGTACCTGTTTTTGCTGGTGCTCGCAGTAGGAGCAATGTCTGGAGTCAGAACGTACAGGCTGTTGTTTTTGGGTAGGTGTAAACTTCTCAGCACCGTCTGATTATAAGCACAGGCACAAATGAACATTTCTTCAACTTGTGTCTACTGAAAATAACAGTTCTGAAGGCAATATGTTTGCAATGTAATGGATGCTTGATCCCATACTAAACAAGAAACACTTCTTAGATTTTACAGGAAGCTTCCACTCAGAGCTACAAAGCAGAAAATACCGTTTCTAAATAAATGAAATAGCACTAAATGAGGTGTAGGGAACATAACTTTCTTTTATGTTTAATTCTAAAATGTTCATTGGCTAAAAGTGTTAAAAGAAAAACATTTAAAAAGAAAAAACAAAATAGATCATTAGGAAATTTAATAAGAGTAATAACAACTCTTATCTCAGGCCCTGATTACACGACAAGGGGGGGGGAAACGCAAAAGATTTTACGAGATGTCCATATCGTTTAGGCGGCAACGGAGTTTTGGAGGGTAGAAAATGTAAAAATTTCAAAACCCCTTCTAGAGTGGAAATCCTGACAATGCTCCACCGTCTTGTTGCCATTTACGGTTGACAAAACAACAGTGCGTTGCGGTCACATAAAGATGACCTCATAATCACGAGCGAGTTCAACAAAACAATAACACAACATGGCCGGAACTTCAAGTTATGCTAGCAGCAGTAAATCTGATGCAGAAGTCATGTCAGCAATTGACTACATTCATCACACAGTCATTATTTTGACTGGTGAGCTTCGCCATGTTGTTTTGATTTGTTGCGCTCATAGACATGTATATAATAACTAGATGCCTCGCCTGCACTGTTTGCATATGGAGTCTAACAGGCTCACTCGGCGGACATCTTTTGTCAGTCATCTCAAGATATTTTTAATAAATCTTAATAAATCTTTTTAATATTTACTTTAAAGACAAACATAACTTGCTGCCACCTATACACTGGAGATGCATACAATTGGAAGGTTTGTGCACTTTTGCGTTTCCGTGTACATGCAGATTTCCCCAACCAAAAACAGTCGTGTAAACGCGGAAAGTGAGAAGGAAAGGGTACTTTTGCGTTTTTGCTTCGGACATTTTCTGTCTAAACGTAGCCTCAATCCTTAACACATAATTGTGATGTTTTCCATTTTTAAAAAAAGGGGGGAAAAAAAAAAGTACTTACGCTATCCGAGACATCTCCGCTCTTCCATCCCTTCAGCTGCATTTTAGACACTGGAATGCCGAGCTCTGTCTCAAGGATTCGCTTGATTTCTCCTGGAAGTTGAATTAGAGAAAACTGGTCAAAAACATTGAATATGACAGCGTGGATTTAACCAAGCAAATTATCAAAAGGTGCTTTAATTTGTCCGGTGTTGGTGCAACTGTTTTGTGTCAATTTTTAGAAAATGATGCACTGTAACCATAAAACCTTAAAACACCAGAATAAGAAATACTGACTTTTACTGTCTGAAGAGCTTACAATACAGGCAGAAAGCTGTTGATAATAAGGCTACATCACTGAGGAATTTTGACAAAGTTCTGTTGTGGCAGCGCCGGCTATCCTGTATAATAATCATGTGACGAGATGGATGATAGGCTGACGTATATATATTTTTTATGTCATGTGATCGACTGGTACCAAAATCGACTTAATTAGCACCCCTGATCTTGACTCTTCCATCAATACAAGCTCTTGGAGAAAATGTAACACAATTCTGGCACAAATCAATAGTGTGGCTTTGGAACTTGTCAAGATCAAGCCAAAGCTAAAGGTCGTCGTGACTTTTTTTTTAAAGAATATATTTCATAATTGTTTAAACTGTTCTGTTCTTTCTAAAACATCTTGGTGAGATCAATACAAATACACCCCTTTACCTATTATGTCTTACTATGTTACTCGACTGACTGCATTTCCTAGAAAAACTGACATTAATATTAATTTAATATATAAAGTAGTTGCACATTTCCTTTTAAGCCAACATAAAGAAAAAAAAATACATCTTGATAGCATAAAAGAAGCAAATTTGCCTTTGAGGTGTAGCAGCAAATCTATTCCAATATTCTATAACTGCGTAAATAATATGTGTAATTGTTACCATTTACTACAACCACTTAATAAATATTCCTCAAGGACAATCCCAGTGAAAGAAAATTGTCTTGTTCTGTATGAGAGTGTCAACAAATTACGTAAGTATGTGAGAGAGTGTGCGAGCTCACCAACTGTGCTGCCCTCCTCGAGCAACAGCTCCACGGAGCATTGTCTGTACTCTACCCGGAAGTTGAGCATCCTTGGCTGACGTTCTACAATGTGCCGAGAGGAGTTGATGGGGCAAACCAATGAAGCCGAGGATGATTGAGGAGAAGAGGATGAAGATGATGAAGAAGGTGGAGGAATTGCACTTCCAGCTGCTGCAGCGGTTGCTTCCAAGTGGCTAGGGGGTCCAAATATTGTTGCTTGACTTGCCTCACTGGGAAACTCACTACAAAAAGACATTGTAAAGGAGTCATTACAGAAACTTTATACAGGAACTCAAAATGGGAATTTGCTGTTTTAAAGATAATAATAATAATAAAAAAACAAAGTTAAGATAAAACCAAAACACCAGAGATGTTTTTAAAAATAAAGACAAAACCTGCCAAGGGGATTCTTGCATTGTGCAGACTTTCTCAAGTTATTTCCTTCTTTGCTGCTTTCTCACATATGATTCAGGTTTACACACAACACAGTAAATTATGCCTCTATATTTTTACCCTGAACAACGTACATTCTTTGTACCCTGAAGTGTAAGAAGCAACCGTCTTACAAGAACAGAGTGGGAGTTTTGGCTTTTAAACAAAGCTGCTATTTTTTTCTTTACAGCCCACACAGTTGGCTAAATCATTGTCCAGAAACATTCATTTAAAACCTCAAATTCTCCACAAGCAGGCTTGACAAAGGCTAAGTAATTCAACTGTGTAGGAGCACATTATAAATTAAAATGAACCTAAATAAAATAAAGGAAACAGAATTTTCTGTAAAAACAACACAATCAAAATGAAAGCCTGGGTTTCAACACATAATTCTAGTGAACAAAGAGGTGGTCTAACTAACAAAATGCTAATGTTGTGCGAGGAGGATGCAACATCCCTTCCCAATATTTTCTGAGTTTAATTAGAGTTCACACACTAAACTCCTTACAAGTTGAGCTATCTGAAAACAAAGGCTAGGCTGACACTTGCACTACTTTTGGCCATGATTTTGTTGTGGCAAGTCGTGGCACGAACCGGGCACGAACCGGGAGGCTCCAGCACTGTTGACGTCTAGTTCAAATTGTTGCAGAAGGTGGCAGCTTTATTATTAACTTTTTCCTCTTACAATACAGCTACTGTCACTAACTGTAACTAACTGTGCGCTTCTCAGCCCTCTTCTCCTTCTCTCCGTCCCAGTCCCATATGCACACACTCACGCATACACATATTACACATATTTATACACATATTTATATCGATCAATGACACACACACACTCCCACTCTTAATGAGACACATGCCACTCTCATAACAACACAGTCAATGCAGAGAAGAGAAGATGCCTATATCTCTCATGCACTGGCGTGCATCCTCCCGCATCGTTACGACGACTTCACAACGTGTTCACCTACAGTTGGCGCATAGTTCATGATCCGGTGGCGACATTTTGTCGTGACCAAAATTTTGAACATTTCAAATTCTTGCCCCGACATGGCACGCAGCCACGACGGGTTTATGCACTATTCACACCAGTTTACGACTTGTTTGCGCACTGGCACAACTCGAGTCGTAGTAAGTTCTGCATTGGTTCCAGTCCTGTAAGTACATATTTTAGTGTTTTTTTTTAAATAAACATATATAATAGCATAATTGCTATGTGTGTTTTGTGTTAAACCATGATCGACTGTTTCATTCTATGATGACCTGCATCAAAGCTATTCAGCTTGATACCACAAGCGTCGCACTCCCCCAGTTTTCTTCGTATGCTTCAACACACCTGAATAAAAATAATACAACATTGTGCAAAACCCCATATTTTGTTGGATCTATTTCATTTGAATCAGGTGTGTTGAAGCAAGAATATACTGAAAACCTGCAGAACTACAGCCCTAATGGGACTGAATCGTATAACCTTAGCCAAGTTGAGACTCTTCCTAAGACATCAGGCTGTCACCTTACATCAGAAAGATTGCTAAGACTGCCAAATGAAACACACAACTTCGCTCATGCTAAAATGAACTCAAATTGTATTGTGGTAACCTTATTGATTGAAAATTGCACTCTGGTCAAGTACAAAAAAAATAAATAAAAATAAATAACCTTGGCTATCAATAACCCAACGAGCCTTTGAATACAATATAAAAGAAGTAAACAGAAAAGTGACCCTAACCAACTGAAGCATAACAATTTACAAACTTTTAACAAACTTTTACTGCACAAACTCTGGCGTTTTTTGTCTGATCTTCTTTTCATCCCAATGAGAGTTTTTAAGACACCTTTGTGGCTACTATCTTTTTTGAAATTGTTCTTTTTTTTATTACTTTGCAAGAAAACCTGAATATCGTTATTTTCATGTTGATGTAGTTCTAATATAGTTTCTGTGAAAGCGGTTGCATCACGAGAAACCCTGCCACGAGTTACAGGTACATCTCAAAGATGTAAAAAACCTAAGGTGAACCAAATATTGATAAAAAAATTTATTGTGGTCTGGATCAAAAAGTAGAAATAAGATGATATATTTATGAGATAGCAGGTGAATATCTTATTCCCCAAAAAGTTAAGACTATGAGAGAAATGTGTAGACCAGCATACCAGTGAGTTTTGTTTTAAATCCTGCAACGGACTAGTTCTTGACTGTATTACAAACAAGAATTTTCTGATTTTCAAAATGCTGAATGAAAAGGACACAAGGGAGAAGAGAAAAATGTTGTAGGCGGGAATGTTTATGTACCTTCCAACTGGCCCCAGCTCAGGCCACGCCATCAGTCTGTTTACTGAGAAACGCCAACCGACTCATATCAATGCCAACTACTTAGTAAATGTGTTGGCTGCTGGTCATACTGCCAGATTCTATTCAAAGCAATCTGTGCCCTCAGGAAACACCAGCAATACTCTCATTGGCCAAAGAGCCTAAACCACTTTACATGGTATGGAAACTTGTGTGCACACAAAACAAAATGGTTTAACAGAAAGTCTGGAAACTTTTTACGTTTACATTAGTGCAGTGTGTCAACTAAGTACTGCTGCAAAGTGACGAGCACAAAGCCTGATATAGAAACCTTCCTTCTATTCTCTGTATAACTCAGGTTTTGGCAGAAAGTTTCCCTGCTGTTGCAGGCTTTCAGATAATTTCTCTATTATAAGCAGAACAGAGATCGCAGCGGGAGAAATGCCATCCAGGTCAGTGGCCTCTACATTGGCATTGATTTGCCGAATGTGTATCAAAGTTCAAATGGATGCATGGAAACACTTAAACTCCATCCAAATGATATTTCATCAAGAAAATAGGTCATACAGAATAAGATTTTCTATCTATTCTGCAGAAGAAAAATGTCTACCAACAGTTTGTATATTAGACAAAAACAATCAAGCTTTGCTTTGACATTTCTTGCATATTTTGAAAGGTGAAAGACATGTACTGCAAATGTTCTTTCACTGCATTTTCTTCTATATATTTGGCGTTTTGAAAATGCGGTCTTCTTTGTGTGGCAAAATGACAGCAATGTATTTAAGAATCATACATGACATTTAGATTTTCTTTGCTTTAAAGTGTGGCAGGGTGGTTATTACCTTTGTAAGATCCCATTCTCCTGTGGTATCACACCATTGATGGCTGCCTGTAATGAAAGCAAAAATCAGCTCTACAGTACAATATGGTGTGTACATATATTGTTACACATGTGACTCCTTGAAATAACCACATTCTAACTAATTTAATATTCAATTTATATCCTTATACTTGTTGCAATTTACTGGAAATGCTGCGCTAGCAAAATAGAGACTGTGATATTGCTGGCCTAAAGTTCCCAAACAAACAGTGTCAAAATGGGAAACATACAAGGAGGTGAACAAAGAGAACTGGGAGGACAAATATGCCCACTGTCAGCTTTGCAGAGAGCTTTTATTTGAGTAGACAATTGATTGGATTTCTCCTGAACAGATTCTATTCTACACTGTGCAACAACAAACTAATGTGAGTTGGTAAGTTCTGTAATAAAAATGTCTGCATTTCTTTTGGTGCTGAATGAGGGAAACATGCATGGCCAAAGAACCCAGAGGTATTAAATTAAAATTGAACAAATTTGTAGTTCAGTAAAGCATATTTGCAAAAAAGATACCAGTTTACACTCATTTGTATTGTATCAAGATGGATATTTTAGGGGGAAAAAAGCAATAAAATATTCAATACTTGTTTTGTAAGGATGTTACGATTTACTAAGTACAGATACAGCTGAAATAAAGTTTTAGCCCATTGGAAACACACCCAACAGTGACTCTGAATGTGCCTTAAAAATAATTTTTTAGATTTTCCAAATGATAAATTGGAAAAACCATAGATGTAGGGTCTATGTTCTTTTAAAGGAAACACACAGCCTCACTCTTTCCAAAGTACATGTATAAACAATAAAACTGGTCATTGTTGCTTCACTGTCGGGTTATGTTGTGCACACTGACTCACTGACTTTCTTGTTTTATTGGGACACTTATAAAAGCAGGGTTGTTTTTAATATCCTCACTTCCAGGTGGATTTCCTTCTTCATCAAGTCAATGTGAGCTGTGTAGACAGCATCTTTCTTATAAAGACAACATGCTGCGCTGCATATAAAGATGCAGGAACAGGCTACACGCAATACCGGAAGTTTAAGACAAAATGCATTCATTTCACCTGTCAAAATGCTACCGTTTTAAGAATAAATTTAGACCACCTAGTCTGGCATCTATTCACTGAAGAGAGGAAAATTTTCTGTAATATTTAACAGAGAAGAGAAAGTATCAATTCAGAGAATACAACGACACAACAAAATGATAAGCAAAAACATTTTATCAGGTTGCAGCAGCTGCTAATAGTCTGGTGTTGGTTTAGATATGGAACGGTGTTCCACGAATTCATTAGCACATTTCACAAAATTTCACACCAAACAGGGTGAATGAAA
The DNA here is from genome assembly GCA_037177515.1 of Pseudomugil tenellus. NCBI lineage: Eukaryota > Metazoa > Chordata > Actinopteri > Atheriniformes > Pseudomugilidae > Pseudomugil > Pseudomugil tenellus. The sequence goes on along the minus strand of JBAMHX010000016.1, from coordinate 16,344,360 downwards.
ATGGGCTTGAGGAGATGGCTAATGAGGGCTAGTGTAGAGAAATCTATACAATCTGAAAGTCATGACTTTGGCATTATGAGATGTAACTGTGTAAGTGAAATAGAAACAATGTCTGACAGCAGCAACAATTTTATTGCTATGTCTGCACTGGCCATAAAAATGGTCAGTGCAGACATGGTTTAGATTAATGGATTGTCTCTAAATTTCTGTGGACTTTTCATTCATTTTTCAATGGCTTTTTTTTTACACATCAGGCCATTTGTCTGAAATTAACACTATCCTATTTTATTGAATAGTATATTAATAAAGAACTCCAAAAGTTTCCTCAGACAATGTATACCCATCTTATTAAACACCATTTCCCACAAGTTTATTGTAGTCCATCAGTAAATGAGTGGATTAAATATTTTCTACTATGCAGGTGGAAAAGGTTGCAGAGAAATTTAAGTGAAGCATCCACAACATGTTTTATTGAACAACCTCACTTTATACTCCCAATGACCATACTCATGCACGCACAAGCAGATACACCTTTACTGCAGAGAAACTGCAAGTCATCAGTTTTACAACTACAGTAAGTCCCTTACGTCTGTCCTGCTGCGGCCTGCTTTGAGTTCATGCCAGCATGAATCTAATTATAGACTGACCTCCTTCAATATGGACTTTGCTCTAAGGGCTCATCATGAATTAAAGCAAATGTGGCAGACCAGATTCTGTTTGAGTTTTTCTGAATGGATTGTTCACTATCACATCTCTCAGGACGCATAAATTCTCATAATGACCTTTCTGGCTCTGCTAAAGACAGGGTTTGGGCCTCACAGTGTTTGTGACTTTGTGCTAAGTCCTCAATCAAACCTGTATTTAGATGGACTAAAACTATATTTCCCAAAGTAAAGCGTAAAGCCTGTAGATGATGAACTTACCACTAAATCCCAGTTATTAAGCTCTAACAAAGTGATAGCCTCTGCAATGTTGTCAATTCCAGTGCAAGCCTGTGAAAGAGCAAACACAGTTTAATATAACAAAGAAAAACATGTAAGATTGTCTGTAGCTACAGAAAACATTTAGCTCCAGCATAATGTAAAATATACAATGCATACCTGAAACTACCTTAAGATCACTCATTGTTTTTCTCTGAATTCTACCATTAAAGAGGGAATTATTCAATTATGTAGTTAATGAAAACACTATTGGTTAAAGGTAGTATGCAGGAGTTTTCAGCTGCTTGAATTTACGCTGAATGCGTGGAGCCTGCATAATGGCATCAAAATGAAAACATCCTCACATTTAGAGTGAAAAACAGCCAGTAAACAGAGGCTTTGAATTAGGGCTGCACAATTCTGGGTAGAATGAGAATCACGATTTTTTTTTTGCCAAGAATTGAGTTCACAATTCTCTCACGATTTTTTCCCAATATACACATTTATTGCACAAATCACCAGCACATCAACTTCGCAACAGCTGACACTAAATATAAAAACAATAAATGTCACTTTTGTCTTCTTTTACCTAAACAACCTTTCAATAATTTTCTGCTGTTCATTTGTCGAGAGAAAAAGGCAGCCCTTGATTTATGCAGATGATGTTCCTGATCAAAATGCGGTAGAATCATGGTCTTTTTTTTCTTTTTTTAAAAAAAAATCGTTTTCATTTGGAAAAGAGATTGCATAAAAGTGTGAATTGAGATCACGATTTTTTAACGATTAATTGTGCAGCCCTACTTTGAATAAAAATAAACATATTTTATCCTGATACAAAAGTAACAAAGCCAGTTATAGTGTTTTTCAAATGATGATAAAATGCTTACGCAAAACTTATAAAATGCACACAATTTTAACATCAAAATGTTAATAATTTGCCAATCAAATGGATAGCACTATAACTCTGGAGCACTGCCAATACCAATAAATTAATATTATACATTATATGCTCTTACATGACATTTTTACTTTGTTTTAATTTCTTGGTTTTGGCAATGCTCCAGTCACATTTCAGGACAAGTAAGGTCAAGTTAGGCAAATATGTCAAAGATGTCAGTCATGAGTTTTAAGCCCTTGCATGAGGGTGGGGGAATCTGAACATGTTAGAGGTTGTACTCAATTTCCATGATGGCTGCATGACAAAATCGGTTAAATACAAATTGTTTACAACGACTTAAGGGAGTCAAGTACTTTTTCCCCCATTTTTATCTCCAAATGCTGACTCAATATGTCCACAACAAATTAGCAATGAGGTAAAATTACAGAATAAACAGAAGAAGTAATAATCAAACAAAATTAATCCAAATCAGTTACAAGTAAATATTTCAGCTGAGAAAGCATGATGGTAATGAAAAACAGATACATGATCTTCAACGGCTTGCAAAGTGTCTTGCCTCAGTACAAGGTAACATGACTAAATTCATTTTTTCCAAAGTCCCCACAAAGATAGGTGCCAGTCTGAACTGGTAATAAAAGCATTAAAAATGTCTAGATGTAGAGTATTATAATTTGAGAACTAATGGCAAGCTCTTAAATTTCCTGTAGATTATTTCATTTCTTGTTATACAGCTGGAAGCCCTAGAAAATTACCTTGACCTGTCTAATTATCCTTCTTTTGTCAAACAGCTATTATGGTCATTCCTGTTTTCCTAATATGCATAAATATTAACAAACAAAAACAATTTATCTTTGGTGTAATCTTTGTAGAGTATACTATTTTTCAGGGTTTCAAACAATCTTTAATAAAAGCTAACTTGCTGATGTATATTTAAAACCATAGGTCATGCAAGCTAACGGTAGGAAGACAAAGTGAGGACTTGAAGGAGAATAATTTCTTAATTGTTCAGGTTGTGTGTTGCTTTAGTCAGATTTTAAAATAAATTGCTGTGTCGTTCTCCATTTTAAGCTACAATCCATTTAGAGAAGATTGTTCTCACGGTCGAGGAGGTCCGCATACTTGAGAAATAAAAAAGGGAGGGATCTGTAGTTTAGGGAATAGTTATCTCTGTCGAAAATTTTAAACATAGGCAAAGTGTAAACAAGTTGACAGTCGTCATGAGCTCCTCGGCTCTCAGTTTATTTAAGTAGTCAGTTCATTAACTAAACCAATCGAAAGCCAGACTAAAAGAAGTTATTTAAATGTTTAGACATCTTCAGGTTTGAACAAACGTACCTTTTATTGTACAATCAATAGATAAAAAACGTAGCGAGCTGTCAGTTCATTAGCTCAGTGTGCTAACTACAGAGAGCTGATCTCGGTCTGATGTTTACGGCGTGGTGTGTATTGCTGTTGACAGCAGTCCAAGCTGTGTCAACACCAGCCAACAGAATACTGCTAACTAAATCAAATTATAGCAAACATTCAATAAATACCTGAAAGTCGGCCAAAATCATTTCTCTATCCATGTTGCTATCGCTGCTTTCGGAGGCCATGGCAATGACTGGCTAAAAGCAATTCTTCTTCACTGGCTCTTGTCGCTATTTAGCCTCACAAAAGGGACACGGGGTCTAAAGAAACTTGTTTTCCTTAAAGGCAGCTGCTGGCGAAATCCCTGCAAATTTGAAATATTCAAATGAACGAGGATTACCAGCTCGGGGAAAACAAAGTTCAGTAAAGTAACGCTAAAGTGTTCAGTTATCTCGTATCATTATTCTCAGCTAGCCCATTGCTTTGCGGCTGTCGTAAAGTGGCTTTGGATGCCGTAAAACATCAAACCGAGAATGTTAAATGTAGGATGGAGACATAGGCACTATTAAGAACAGATTACATTTTTTTTCTCTGGAAACGGCATTAATCTGTTCTAGAAGAGTCTCACTTAGTCTGGAAAGTATAATAGTATATGAGAGGGCCCTCTGTAAGGCTAGAACAGATTATTATTCAGGAAGAAAAAATACCAGGTTTTTATTCAGCACTGTAGCCAGGCAGACTAAGAGCCATAGTGCCGTTGAGCATTGTATTCCTTCGACTCTCAGCTGTGATGACTTTATAAGTTTCTTTTTAAACAAAATAGTTTTTATCAGACAGAGAATCCATGATATCCTTCCAACTATTGATGTTTCTTAGTTATTGCATCTCTACTCGATCGGATCAATGTATCTTAATTAACTGGATATGTACCTCAATCTTTTATAAGAGATGTAAAAAAAACTTTCACTCAATAAACTGACTCTCAATCCAGAAGTATTTGCTAATTATAGACCAACACCCAACCTCCGCTTCATATCTAAAATTCTGGAGAAGATAGTTTTGCCCATCTGACCCAAAACACTCTATTTGAAGAATTTCAGTCTGGATTTAGAGCACATCATAGCACAGAGACAGCACTGGTGAAAGTTACTAATCTTCTCATGGCCTCAGATAAAGGACTCCTTTCTGTTGTTAGATCTTGTTAGATCTCAGTCCTGCATTCAACACCATAGATCACAACATTCTGCTACAGAGGCTGGAACATGTTATTGGTATTAAATGGACTACACTAAGCTGGTTTAAGTCATATTTATATGATAGATTTCAGTTTGTTAATATAAATGTTGAGTCTTCCTTACTTACCCGGATATCCACGAAGTCAGATCAGATCAATCAGTTTGGTAGATTACAAGCGTGTTTTAAACACATAAAGCTGGATCGCTCTGATTTTCTCCTAAACTCAGACAAGATAGAGGTTGTGTCTTTGGGCCTGAAAAATTTCAGACAAAATTGTGTAGCTTTGTAATCTGGATGGCATTTATCTGGCTAATCAGGATTTGTCCTTTGGCTCGCATTTAAGACAGGTTTCTTCTTCCACCTATTAAATTGAAATATTAGGGACATCCTGTCTCAGAGTGACGCAAAAAAAAATTGCCCATGCCTTTATTAGGCTACTTCTAGACTGGACTACTGCAATTCCTTGTTTATAGACTGTCTTAAACATGCCCTGAAAATTATCCAGGTGATCTAAAATGCTGAAGCGAGGGTTCTAGCAGAAGAGATCATATTTCTCCAGTTTTAGCATCTCTTCATTGGCTCCCTGTTACATTTAGGATATAGTTTAAAATCCTTCTCCTGACATATAAAGCTCTCCATGACCAAGCTCCATTGTATATCAGAGATCTTGTAGTTCCATATATTCCAAACAGAGCACTTTGCTCTCAGACTGCAGGTCTACTTGTGATCCCCAGAGTCTCTAAGGCGCTTTCCAACAGATGCATTCAAAGAACACAGTTCCAAGAATGGTTCACCATGAATTCAGTTCTAATAACTGTTCTTCCCCAGGACAACCGTTTTACCTTGTACTCACACATGAGACCATTGACTGTATATAAAAGACACAGACCTTGATAGGGACTAATGTGACGCAACCATCTTCATCATGATGTGTATCAAGTACAACTCCTAATCAAAAGAAAACCCGCAAAAATTAATGAGAGCAGAAAACACAGCTACCGAGCAAATGTATCGAATTAGGAGGCCACCGTGTTGTTTGACTGCATGACAAGATTATTAATTATGGGCGATCACATCAGCCAGCTGACATGGAGGCTGGAAGAGCACACAAAGAGAACCAGGAGAAAAAGAATCGAGCAGCAGGTAACATTCTATTTCTTCATTTCATGGATATAGAAAGGAGAGTGCAGCGCCAGTGTGGGTATGGGAGGCAGATATCCTCTCTGCCTTTAAAATCAAACTTAAAACCTTCCTTTTTTACAAATCTGATTTGTTAGAGATAGTCTGGCCGTCCATTAGTCATGCAGACATGGGGACATCCCATAATAGACTGAGAACTTCTTTTTATTTCTTTGCTCTTTATCTGCCATGTATAAATAATTAACAATATTGGCATCATGAACATATTTCGCCTTTTGCTGCGGGTCTTCCTGGACAAAAGTTGCAATGCATGTTGATCTGTCTTTCCTGTACCCTCCACCACAATCAGTCGAGGCAGATGGCTGGTTCTGCTGGAATTTTTGCTTTCCTTTTTCTTCACACTGTCACCTCATGCTTGCTCAGGATGGGAGATTGGATCAATGTCAACATTTGATGCTGTCTGTTGGTTTCCTTTATGTAGTCTAATTATTATGAATTTGCTCAAATTAATGTGTTTGTAGGGCTGCACAGTGGCGAGGTGGTTTGCACCGTGGCCTCACAGCAAGCAGGTTGCCGGTTTGGTCCCCGGCTTGGGCGGTGGCCTATCTGTATGGAGTTTGCATGTTCTCCCCGTGTTAGTGTGGGTTCTCTCCGGGTACTCTGGCTTCCTCCCACAGTCCAAAGACATGCACCTTGGGGATAGGCTGATTGGAGACTGTAAATTGCCCATAGGTGTGAGTGAGTGCCTGCCCCGAGATGACATTGTGAAGTGACGCTATACAAATAAAGCGGAACTGAATTAAAGAATTGAATATCAGTTCTTATGCGATAAGTAGGCTTATAAAAATAAGAAAAGTAAAGCCAGTTGTCCCATGACACCAAAGAAACATGTTGTTGTTGCCATGCAGTTAGATAGCTTAAACTGTTTTATATAAGTCATTAGAAAAAGTAGCTTAGAAACCACTATTTTGTAACGTGTTGCTGTACAAATACTTTCTTCATGGGTATCCTCTGTATCAACTCTTTATTCTAAGGGTTGTCAAATGAATGCAATGTGTGTGTGTGTGTGTGTGTGTGTGTGTGGAAAAAAAGGAGTGGGGGTTACTCTGAAATTAAAGAAACTGCAGGTACTCCTGGAATTTTAAAATGCTTATAATTAGAAATTCTACCTGTTAAAAGTCTCCTGACTTAACTGCTGTCTAAACTAGGTTACCCATGATGCACCTCCTTAGTTGTAGTTCCCGTAGCAGAGAGAGCAGAGAGTTCAGAGTGGCATTCCGCAGCTGATAGGTTTGTCGGAGGTCCATCTTCTTCCGGTGTTCCTTTGTGTGTGGATCTTTACAGTCTTTGGTGTGGATACTGTGTGTGTTCTTGCCTTATAACCACACATACACTTACCGGCCACTTTATTAGGTACACCTGCCCAACTGCTCATTAACACTTAATTTCCAATCAGCCAATCACATGGCGGCA
>JBAMHX010000016.1:16304388-16317970 GCA_037177515.1 Pseudomugil tenellus | reverse complement strand
TATATATATGCAGACATAACAGAACAACCAGATCATCAAGGAAAATATACATGTGAGAAAAGACTGCAGACAGACATAATTTAGATTTCTATTTCAAAACTTTGTTAAAATAAATAAATAAAACACAATGACAAATATTAAAATATATTTCAAAGTAGTATATTATCAAATTCACAGAAAGTGGTTGTATATTTTGTGTCACCTAACAATCCCTAGTTTGCATATAAAAGAACACCTGAAACATGAAGCGTTTGCAGGCTCTGACATCTAAGCTCCTTATACAGACTGCAGAGTAACAAAATCTTTGAGCACGACCTGCCAACACCTGCGCATAATATAAGTTAGCACACAAAGGCAAGTAGGAAAACAGTGGGAGGAAGAAAAGGATGCACATTAGAATCATAGGATGTGACTGTTGATGAAATAACAAGATAGGGTGATGTTTTGAAAATACGACAAGTGTGTATCACATTACTTCATCAAATTAGAAAGCTGGGTCACTTATCCAGGCCAAGAGTACTATCCCACGTTATACTCTGTCACAAACTGTCTCGATTTGATTCACACAAATACAGAATATATTTCATTTTCATTATTAGTTTCATTTATATTATTGAAGCCTGAAAAGAACGAAACAGCAGTGATGATTGATTGCAAGCGGCAGCTTAGCTATAATTACAAGCCAGAACCACAAGATGTCAGATAAACAATGGTAAAATTTAATGTTTGAAGGTAAAATAATACACTAGCTAGTGGTTGAGTCCAACAGCCCTTTGGCTAAGCAGTCAGGAATAGCAACCTTTGTGTGTCAGACACCCACAGACCATGTCATTGCCCTGCAGCACAACATTTGTTAGCAACCCCCAACTCGACAGTTTGTGTGACCATATTTGGACAATACAGTAAGTAATGGGTCACAAGTGGGTTCTTTAACACAGTGGATCATTGTCAACACCATATCTGATGGAGGCATCTCAGTCAGTGAAAGGAGATGTACTTAAGTGGAGGTTATCAAGTCAAAACATTACAGTCATCTCAGAATAATAACTAAATTTTTCTGTCATCTGTACTGATTAAAATGTGTATTATTCCCCCTTTGTTTAAAAATATTAGTGAACATTCTTTTATTATCATAAAATAGTGGAAATTTGTCCTATTGTTGTAATAATTGAGTTTTTTGTGTGTGTGTGTATGAATAATGCAGCCACAAGCATTCATACCACTTGTCTCATCTCCTCTCTAGCTCTGAAAGTGAATTAGACACAAACTCCAAAGCAGAATTTATTTTCCCTTTGTACTGGTCTAGCTCCCTAAACTTGAAGCCAACTCCTGACAGCAAGCCCTTTTATCTTGACAGCTATACAGGTGGTTGACTGACCGTAGCCCAGAATAATATGACTATTTGCATATACAACAGTCAAGACGCTAAACCAAAGGACTTCATTTCACTGTCTGTTGGCACTGATTTGACATGTTCAATAGGATTTTTACACCCTGTATAGCGCACATTAAATCTTTGAAAGATACCTAAATAATAAAGCAAATAAGCAACGGCTAGTTAACAATGGTATATAGGCCAAAACTGAAAATATTTAATGACTCCTCTTTAAAGCTAAAAGCTCACATGGAGCTAAAAGCAAACACAAACTCCCACTAATGCCAACATACAGGAGCGCCTTATCTCCCACTGCCCAGTCCCACAGCCATGAGTCAGCATCCAGCACCATTCTCACCAACTGCTGTCCAACCAATTTAATACACGTGTAGCACACACATATGCATACAAACACGTGGACATAACTACAGCTACTGTTGCGACCACCATCTGGAAAGCACCTCCATCTGATCTGTTGACTCCTCAGTTTATTTGACGCACACACACATCCTTTAAGACACTGAGGCCCACTGGCCAAAGTGGTTGACTTACAGGGGTGATCTCATTTACTTGGGTTTCAACATCTATCCACAGATTCACCCCTTACCAATGAAATGTTTGCAAACTACATTTCCAAGGATGTGAGATTCATATGCCAGACAAAATGGAAAGTGTTTTCTGCTGTTTTAAAGTATAATGCAACCCTTGCTTGCTGGTAGCTAACACAACTAATTTCGTTTTACATTTTAATATAATTTTATTTGCACAGTGAATACTTCTTTTAAACATTTTTTATTTGATGACATGATCTTGCCTCTATTGATTCAGGTCTTCCTCATGTATTTTGCCGCATTAAAGAAGGATACGTTATATTAAATCCAAGCTTTGTGTAAATCGTCCTAAAATGGTTAGCTCATACTGACTCAGCAAAAAACAAACCAAAACATACACTGTAGTAGAAATATACCAAATTGTAGGTAATTAAAGCACAAGTTGAAAAATACCATAGTTGCTTTTATTGTTTTTAACCTGCTAAAACATCTGTAGTAGCAAATTTTAACTTGAGCAAATCTTTATGAAAAAGATGACCAGTCTGCTCCTACAAAGAATTGAATCCAGGTTTGTTTACACCAAACACATAACGTGATGATGTTATTACAAAAAGGAAACTGTACTTTCTGTGACCCTATTTATTTTGACCACCACCTTGTCTGCACAACTGCACTGGCTTGTATCAACCAAGATATTCAGCAATCAGGCAGAGAACAAACCCACTGAAATTCCCTCTTATTCATGACTGAATGTCAAGTCATTTGATATGCTGTAACCTGGAAAAGCAGAAAGTACATGAAAACCTTACAATGAGCCTAATTTTGAACTCTGGTTATGTCTGGATACTAACTTGTGTTGTTTGTTAACTGATTCACAATAATTTCCACAGCTGGGAAATTAATTACACACTGGAAATAGCATACGTGTAACAAAACTGACACACAATAACAAAGAATATCATGTTTAAATGCATTACTGAAGCACTCCAATGCTTTGCTATAAATGGCAAATCTAACATTAAAGTAGAAAAGAAAAAAATACTACCTTTGGGAATATGCAAGTACCATGGTAATTTTAAGTCGATTTACTTTCCTCCTATTTTTCATTTGTTGTTATTTCAGCTCTTAATAATGTCTTAAATAAAGAAAAATCTGAGCCTCTGGAAAGATTGGAAACTAAGATAACTGTTCTTTCTAAAAATGTTTCAATGTTACTCGTGTACATATCATATCTGGGAACACTCAAGTATGTTCTATTTGCACCAGATGGTTTAAAGCACAACAAATGTCTGGGAAGTTGTTTTGAACAAATAAAATCATGGGAAGTTATTGGATGAATCATCTATCACAAGTAAACATCCACCAATCAGATCAGCAAACTGGCTTAAACAAGCAGCAGGCAAATGAAAGACTTTCCAAATGAAGAGCATTCATTCATAACATTCATATTTAAAAGACAAACAGACAAAAAAAACTTGGATTTTCGTTACCTTTTCAATAAAAATAAAATAAATAAATGATTTTTTTAAATCACAAAAAACATGGCTTTGCTACAAATGTAAAGCCTGGAGCCTGGAGTAATCTCACAAAACTAGCAGCTTCAAAACTGAAATTCCCAATAAAGAACATTACAACACCAGGTTTCACAGACTAATCCTGACCCTTGACATTGCTCTTGATGTTACTTTGACATCACACAGCTAGATAGTTATTTACTGTGTCTATAAGACTATCAATGATTTTACAAAAATTGGTGCTACTGTAAAAGCTGCTGTGGTCAATAAATAACTGGCTAAAATATCTTAACCTCATATAGCCTATGAGACAACATCCAACTGTTCCCTTCATGTTTTAATCACTTTAGCAAAAAAATTTCCAAGGAAGGTTTTCACTTAGTTACATTATATTGAATGCAAACAGCATAAATATGCATCTTACTATATTAAATTCTGTTAATTAAGGATCCACCAATAATCGGCATGGCTGATATTATTGGCCATCGTTGTTTTGCAACAGTCTCTCACTGCCTAGTCACCACTCTGAGCTTTCTAACAATGTTCCACCTTGCTGACTGGCTGGCTACACAACAAGTATCAATCAATACTGAAGCTTATATGAAGCTCCACAAAGAACACGTCATGTTCAGTACAGTAGCTCAGTGTCCGTTCTTTTCTACATGCCTCTTGGAGAAATAGCACTTCCTGTAGTTTTTTTTAACAGTCTGGTGACACATGCACCTGACGTGATCTGCTATGTTGAACATTTTTGACGTGATGTTATCAACCACAATGCTGCTCAGATGTCAACACGCAGGAAGCAAAACTCATTAGATCTGCTGGATATGTAGGTTAAACGTAAACATGCAACATTATTCTGCTGTAATGAGGTCTGCTTGCATGTAACAGTTCCTTACATTGATTAATTTGGATGTAAATAACTCAGTACTGTTGAATTGTTTACTTGTTAGCTGTGGAACAGGTAGTGTACCTGTTACAACGCTACAGTGCTAATATGACATATGGTAATGACTAAATCATATAAACATCATATGACAGCTTGTTGCCAAACTTCATTGCTGAGTAATTATCCATAAACAATTGAAACGCTTTGGAAAAACACTGGACAGAAAAGGTTACTTTATAAATGAGCTGATGAAATAGTTTTATTCTGAATCGTCACAAATATTCTTGAAGTTTGAATCTCAGAAGACGTGTTGACTTTAACAAACCCTATAAAAAGGACAATGGATCTATTTTAAGCCATAATACAACAGTCATTAATATAATATTGGTAAATTCAGCCTGTTTATCTGTGTATGTTTCTGTGGTGCAGTGTTCTTAACTTAACACTGCAGTATGAAAAATACTGATTTCTCTTCAATGGATTTCACCTCCAGATAGAGTGAAAAGACTGAAAATTGTGACTCCGGACGGTTTTGGTTTTTGTTTTTTTGTTAAAGGACTCAGTATAATCCTTCTAGACTTTAAATATGTTCTGCTATGGTGCTGTGTAAAAAAAAACATAAAAATTAATTATCTGGTAAGCATAGCGGTGGATCTCCTAAGGAGGCAGGCACAGTGTACAAAAATAAACAGTCTAAGTTTTACAGTAAATTTTGATACCAAAATATAAATTTTGACTGCAAATGATCAAGTTCTAAATATTGTTTAATGGCCTTTTTAATTACTAATAATCTGAATCAGCCCTAAATATAAATAATATCAATCAATTAATCCTTACTATTAATATACTAGGAAAACATATAGTCGTGGGTGGATAAAAATTACATAGCTTAAACCTACAAATGAAACTTGTATTGAACTAGTGACTGATAAACTTTGCCACTGTATGAATTATCACTAGGGGTGTGTATTGGCAGGAATTTGGCAATACAATATATATGACAATATAAAGGTAACGATATATATATTGCAACATATTGTAATACGATAAAAGAGGAATTTAGAAAATAAGGGAACAAATAAAATGTCTACCTGAGGTGATCGGTGGGAAAGCTACAAAATTAACGTGTCAAGAATACAAAACCCTTGCAAGAAGACAAGTTGGGTCTCTTAGCTTGCAGCAAAACTAACATACATAATGTGAACCATAGCATATTACAGATGTGCTGGTCTTTGTTCACTTTCACTTTAAAGCAGTCAAAGCTACTTTGTTTTGTGTATTTTAACAAGTCTATTACAAGTTGTCCAGCTTTTCATTACCAGTGAAGGGTGAATTGTAATATGACTTCAGGGAAATTGTGCCCAGAGACAGGACCTTGGGATATAACAAAGCGGATTAGTTTAAATGCCGTGAAGGGAGGGGGTCAATGGGTTGGGTTGCTGCCCGAGGGTGCAGTTGGATCAGTACACAACTGATAGAATCACATAATGTTTGCTAATCAATAGTTTCTCCACATCCACTGGTTGTTTAAAGGCTGGAGTAGCAAAAATCAGTCTGGTAAACTGAACGCTCCTTCACATACAACACGAAAGTTATTTAATGAACTGATTAACCTTGTGATAAAACACTGTCACTAGCTGGTTATGTCTATCTAAAAAATTTTAGCAAAGGTTACCTGGTATGGAGGCGGTGGCTCCTGATCGGGGTCAGCACCGTCTCCGTAGCTGGCCCGGTCAGACTGTGATTCATGTAGCAAAGAAATATCATCCGAGGTCGGAGATTTCAAACAGTTTCCCATCTCCTCCCTCTTCAATCAAACTCTTCCCTCTATCTGTGTCGCTTTGCTGATGAGAAATTTTACAACTTACTTTAACAGAAAATGCCAATGGATGGGAATGCGTCGAGAGGGCGTTTTTTCATTCACAGCTGATGAATCTCCTCTCCCAGACGACGAGAGGGCTGTCTAGTTAAACAACAACAAAACATCCCTCGGCTAGCAGATAGCCACACAAAAAGCTAGCCTGCTAACACTAGCTAGCACTCGGAGGGGAGCATTTACTTGCTTAGCAGCAAAACCACAGCTTTAACAGCCAACTACAACTTTATATCTGTCAGCAGCATAAAATGATGGAAATATTACTGTCCCGCATGTAGAATGACAAAGCCGACTGTGGTTGTCGGCCAGGAACCTGTGTTAACTGTGAGGGACTTTCCAATTTGAAGAAGCTGCTGAACAACGACAAAAGGTGGTGACGTAGTAGGATGAAGCACCGCCCTGACAAATGATGAACCAATCGGCTTCCACTTACATTCATGATGAGCTTGCTGACAGCCAATCAGATTTTCCGGTCACATTGCCCTGTGATAAAAACATAAACAGACTTTCCATCGATAAGAGTGGTTGTACTATCAATACCAGTTCTTTTTTCTGTCACGAGCTTCGACCTCAGTCTTATTGAATGACCAAAAATTTTAGTCTTTTAATTTGAATCTGAATCTCTTCATGTATTTAATTCAGTAGGATTTTAGTTGCATTACATTGTTTTATTATTCACAGATGTCTATGCCTTGCATATGAAAAAAATGTTTTTATCGTATCTAGCAGATTTCCAGGAGAATAATAAAAGCAATGCATAATCTGTAAGCCAGCTGTGCTTCTTTTTACTGAAAATTATACAACTTAGAGCCATAGATATTGTATTTAGACTGGTCTCAAATGACTGAGAAAAAGAAGACAACACAAACTTGTTTTTTTTTTTTTTGTTTGTTTGTTTTTTTTGTTTTTTTTGCAGCTCATCTTAATGTCATCATAAATTACACAAGGAACATGTACAAGAATGTCATTCTGCACAGTGGGTAGCACTACCCAGTACAATATATCGTGTAAACACATGTTATATTTGTGTAACACCAAATAACAAAAATGTAAATTATGGTTAATTCTTAGAAGGTAAGTTCAGACATTTTACTGGAATATTTTCTAAAAGGCTGCTAATTACAACAACAAGACAGAAAGAATCAGTTTCTTCCACCATTAAAGACAATTTGAAACTGATTCTAACTTAATAAACGGAATCCCAAACCTCACTGGACTATAAATAAGCAGTGGTCTAATTCCAACACTTGAAACACCATCTGTTTATATTTTTAACACTCAGTTGCAGGTATACAGCCTTTCCCACCATGAAAGAAATTAGCCATATTATTTATTTAAAGACTATTGTACAAAGGATGTGGTTATCATTTTCAAGTCCTTCTATAGGTGCTTCTTGGAGAGCGAGCCTGAAACAGGAGCAGCAGAGGATGTTTAGAGACGATGCACAGACACTATGAAGACTGTAGTTGCAGTTGTTCGGGGTTTCTTCACCTACTAAAGATGGTGCAGGCGGACAAGCACGCAGCCATTTGCTGCTTCCTGTTAATGGCCTGTTTGTTCAAGCTCAAGTACTACTGGAGCTCATCCCAGACACCAAGAGCAGAAAAGGAGGGAGTCTGCCTTTCTAAAAGACACATTTATCTGTCCTCTTAAAACAGGACAATTTGAGTAAAAGGTGTCATTTACAGTATATAAATGTAAAGAACAACTCTCACTGCAAGTCTTACCAATATATATGTATATTATATATATACATTTTTCTTCCTCCAGAGAGTTAATGTGTTTGCGTTGTTTAAAAAGTTCTTTGCAAAAGCCATAAAACGTAATTGTAAATACATAGGATTTTAGAACAGATTATTGTGTGATTTTCATTGTTTAAATATTTTTCATGGATTGGAAGAAGATATTAGCTGCATGAAAAACTGCCATCTGACCATGACAAACAATTATTAAGTGATTGTGCACATACATGAGTCTGACAATCGGAGTTGATATCAAATTTAGTCATGACAGTTTTGATCAGAAGCACATTCAAATGATCCTCATAAAGTAAGAGGTTAGATATATGATGTTATTTAAGCCTTGCATCCAATTATATCTCCAAATAAATATGTCACCTTATTATACATTTGCATTAAATTATAAAAGAGCTTTGCAGCCAGTTAGTGAAATGGTGCTGCTGGTTAGGTGGAGTTAGCCTTAGATTTAGAAGATAGTTGTTTGCACACATTAAATAAGATCCAGCCTGTCCATTTATCATAGATGGTAATGGGAACAACCTACAGCAGATATCACACAAAACTGAGCTTGTTTTCTTCTGTAGTGTGCCTATCATGGGTGACTGCAGATACAGAAGCATGCTGGAGGTAATGTTTCATACATATAGAGAACATGTATTTCAACTAATTTCTATGCCAAATCACAAAATGAAGTCAACTGTAATATTTCTCTGTATCAAGGCAAAGAAAATCCTGATAAGCCTGATAAAGGCTCCACAGAGCTGCAACTATCTGTCAGGGTGGCACATATAACAAAAACTAGCCTCCCTCTTCCCCTAAACTTTCAATGAAACAAATTGCCCACTTTAACAGGCAGGGCAAGCCTGGCTGAGCGTTGCATTGTGAGACTGAAGAAACAGAGAACTGTTTCTGCCCTTGTGTGCTCTCTCCGGTCTGTTAGGGACTGGAGGGTGTATGGATGCCGTTCTCTGCAGTTCCCTTGGCCTTATGCAAAGCAGCCTGTATGCGGAAGTGTGTCCGTGATTCCATGGAATAATTTTTGTAATTGTGTCTAAAACAGAGAAAGAGAAGAGATCCAGTCACATCGGAGGTGAAATTAAAAACACTCAAGTAGTCAGCTCAGCTGTGAACAATAGTACAACATATAAATTGATGGCTATTTTAATAGAAGAAAACATGTTAAAACTATGATGGGTGAAAAAAATTGTATTAATATTGATCAAGGAAAAGGATGAATCACCACTTAAAAGCCTCCCTGAATTACTTTTTGAATGAAAAACTTACTTTGCTGTTTCTAGGAGTTTAATAGCTTCATCTCTTCTGCCTTGCTCTAGACACAGCAGACCATGCTCCAGCAGGGCGTTAGGAACTAGGTAGTGGTCATACTTGATTTGAGTCTCACTGTAGACAACATAAAACATGATGATGTGTGAATCATGCCTAAACAGAGATTACACTTGACCTTTTAGAACATCATGTCCCTAAATTGGGGAACTTTGAGAGCAGACTGTGCCAAACTGTTCCAAAATAGTGCTTTTGAAGACAACTTTCTACAGCAAATTCTGTTTTATCAGAGTTTATCAGACTAGTTCCTTAACTGAGATAATGCTCATGAAATGTACTATAATTTAGAGGTTAGAGCTACAGCTGCGTAATTACAAAGAGATATTGATATTCATCCGGAAAGTGTTTCTGTTTTTTAATTCATCAGTGAGCTAGAATTCCTTGTGCGGCATGTGTTTATTCTT
This sequence comes from Pseudomugil tenellus, assembly GCA_037177515.1. NCBI lineage: Eukaryota > Metazoa > Chordata > Actinopteri > Atheriniformes > Pseudomugilidae > Pseudomugil > Pseudomugil tenellus. The sequence goes on along the minus strand of JBAMHX010000016.1, from coordinate 16,308,278 downwards.
CAACAGTGACATGAAATTAATTGAAAAAAAAAAATCCCAGAGGGAAATTCAAATTCTGTAGTCATTTGGTGCAGTTGGTTGTGGTTTTTCAGGCCCTGGAACAAGGCAGGATGTTTTCCACATCACTGGAGTTCGTTTCTGACTCAGACTGGTGTTGAACTGGTGCTGGAGAATATACATAGTTGTCTTGAACAGGGAACTCTGGGACTGACACCATCTGGACCTGCAGCCTTGTTCTGGTTCAGTTTCACCAGTTGTTTCATTACTTGATTCCAGAAGACAGATAGAGTGGAGGTTGAGGCATAGGAGGTTTCAGGAAGTCCTGATGTGGAGGGAGATAAGGTTGTGTTCAGGTCCTTGACTGAGCTGCAAGGTGACTGAGTGGAGGTGTGACAAGAAAGCTGTAGGCTTGTGGGGCTAACATGTAGGGTCATTTTAGCTAGCAGTTTCATATCTCTTGTGCAGATCTTCAGTAACGTGTCCAGGATGACACCAACGGTGGTTAACCAGTACTGCAAATCCACCTCGTTTTAGTTTTTGGCTGAGTTGTTTGTCACGGTCTGCATAGTGCGTCTTGAAGCCGTGTACAGACACATTACAGTCTGGGACATGTTCAGTTAGCACCTGGAGCTTGGAGTTTTGTTAGCGAGCTAACATTATCCATCACAACAGTTGGAAGAAACGGTTTAAATCTCCACCATTTTCTCTCACTCCTGCCCTGCATCCTCTTTTCGTTCCTTCCAACTCCATTGGGATTTGAGGTGTTATTACACTGATAATCTTGAATTTGGAGAGTATTATCAGTTGATCTCAGTGGTAAATAAGTCTTGTTGCCATGGAGACTCATCATAACAAGTCTTAAAAGAGCAGAAAAAATATGCAGAAAATCTCCCGTGCAGCACAGCTTCTTTCCAGCGTGAAGTCTTCTTGGACAACCCAAATTGACAGCTCAAGTCTTAAAAAAGATGCCTATTTTACAAAAAACACGAAAGTAAGGCTGAGCTACTATAATTTGCAGCCACCTAGCGGTGCATTCCAGAATATGTATGTGTATATATAGTGTATATATATATTTATAGCGTCACAGGTAAAGTGTTGCTTTCTCTCCAAAAGTATCCAAATATACTTTGTAGTTGCAGAGATATTCTCATTTCATTTTAGGTATGCAAAGTTTGAGCAGAGACCTAAAGACTCAGGGCTCAGAGGGTTTAATTGTTTTGTTTTTTTTTAAGAAGGTTTAAGACAAACTGTCTTCACTAAAAAGAAACTGGGCAAATTAAACCTGGCATTGATTGACAAAATATGAGGAGGAAGTAAGCTTCTCTGGTTTTGTTATGCATGTAATCGACAGTACATGTGTGAGTGAGAGAGGCTTACTTGCAAAGGACGAGGGTAAAGTAGTGTTCAGCCTCCTCTAGATGTCCGAGGTGTTTGAGACAGAGCCCCTTCAAAAGGCTGAGCAAACACTGATCATCAATGTAGATCTCTGTCCCTGGGTAAAAGTGAAGACCAGATACAATAGGTCCGTTTTTAATTTAGCTAAGAATTTTTATTGTACCAAACATATTACCAATCAACTTAATTTTATCAAAAACATATAAAACATACTCGGGTTGCTTTCAAGTCTAGCCTGTGCCTCATCCAAGGTTTTCAGCATGTCCTCAGTTAGATCTTTGTGTTTGCCAATGACTGTGTAGCCATTCCAGATGTACATCATCTCCTATACATCAAACAAACATAGATACAAATCATGTATATGAATAGCAGACACATAACAAGACATATATTTTTGATTTGATTTACTTTAACAGAATTTAAATTTAATATATTATTTTTTCCTGTGATGGATTAGTCCAGGTCCAGGATGTACCCTGCCTCTTTCTGATAATATGCTGGTATAGCTCCAGCTTCCGCCTGACCCAGAATTAGACTAAGCAGTAAAAATTATTGAATAAATATGAGTGAAGGATTTTCTTTTTTTATTTTTCAAAGTGTCATGAAGCTTGGCTGTTTTAGTCAAATTACTGCAGCAAAAAAACAGCAAATAAATAAAGAATCTGCATAAATGCTCATGAACTGCCACTTGACAGACACAATGTTGGAAACACAAAGAACATAATGGACGAGAGCCTCCCCTTCTACTCCTACTTCAGAACAGAATTAGATATATTTCCTGTTTCAAAGTACATTTGCTATCTAAGAAGCCAATCTCTTCTTCTTAGAGGGAAATTTCTGTGAAATAGAGCCCATGTTTTGATTAAGCTTGTGGTACTGTGAGCAAATCTTTAATGCATTCACCTGCTGACTTTGTGAAAACAATAACAATAATATAGTAGGGCATGAAAATACTATATGCCATGCCTGAAAAAATATAATTTAAACCAGTTACTGCAAAGACACAACAAAGTATACTGTGGGAATGTGTTAAAAATTCACAAAGTTTTATATTTCAGCCACATGTATTGTGAAAGCAGCACAACAAGCATCATTCAATACTGACCAGAGGAGGAGCTGGAAGAGGAACATGCTTTTCGGCAAAGTAGCGGCGGGCTTTCCTGATAGCAAATTTCTCTGTTGGTAAAGATTTCCCTGCTATTTTCTGTTTCAGCGCGGGGACCTGCCTGAAATATACAGAATACAAAAAATATAAGAAGCATTGACAAAATATGTGACATACAGCATCCAACAAAATAACAGCCTTTTGCAAATATCACAGTTTATGCATGAATTTTTGCTTAGGATTGTTAAACAAATCGCTTCTTGATGTTTGAGGTTTTTATTATTATTATTATTATTATTGTTAATTTTCTTTGCTGTTTCAAACACTGTGCGCAGATTTTCAGTGAAGGGCTTTTGTCCTTAAATTACTAGCAGATATAAAATGTGTTTAGAATCATTATTCTTTTGTGAAGACATTCTTGGTTAATCTTTTTAGAAGTTCTATTATGTCTGGTGGGATGTGATTTAATCTATATTCATTCTACTTGTTTCCGGCACTGGCTTCAACACAAATCAAAGCCATGATTGATTCACTTCTGTGGTTAATAATTTAACATATAATCTTTAAGCGAAGTCATTTTCCTCTTCACCTCCAAACATACCTTTACTTCTTGCAGCAAAGATGCTCAAATTTAACTGCATCAGCACAAAGCTCTGATTTAAAAGGGCATTGTTTAGATAGCTATATGCAAACTGACACTGAAAATTTGTGGTGAGAATGCAGAAAACTTGATGACTCATCCATGAAGGTCAAATCTGAGTATGTCAGTATAGAGTTGTCCACCACCAGTCATTTTCCTAAAAAGTGTTTTTATTATCACACTAGAGTTTTTCTTCCCCTTTCCAGCACAATTTTTATTTTACAAAAAAAAGGTTTCATGGTGTGCTAAACTAGTATTTGAAGCACCTTTTTTTCTTCCTAACTTTTCTCCTCATAGCTTCTTTTGTGATGTTAATTTCAATTGTTCAGGATCTGCTAGGAGGAAGCAGCAGCTGAGAATATTTCTAAATATATTAATTCAGCATTAACTAGACCTTTAATAACAATAATGGTAAAGAAGCCACAGTCCTAATAAGTTATTGAACAATTAGAACATGGGTGGCACATTTTCATGCCTCAAAAGTAGCGCATAAGTCCATTACTATTAATGAAAAATAATTGAGTGTATGCATATTCCCCCTGTCAGTGTCAAAGCCAACATGAGGCAGAATAATTATTTGCTTTGCTCTGGCATCTTATATGTCATAGGAAAGAATTTAACCCTGGAGAACCCACAGGGTCAAATTTGTTTGTACATTTGAAATCCAGTTCTAACATGCAACAAGAAAGAAATAAAAACATTGTTAGTTAAATGGTTGACTGATTATATTCTTATATACATATATATATA
>JBAMHX010000016.1:16293527-16304288 GCA_037177515.1 Pseudomugil tenellus | reverse complement strand
AGGGAATCAGCTGAGTGACGAAAACATTGTTGGGTCTTTTGTGGATTGGGTATCATAAATGCACCTAAAGCCCAAAGCAAATTTGACCCTGTTGGTTTTCCAGGGTAAAAATTTGCATTTTTGCATTTGCGGCATTGCTTTAAGAAAGTGTTACAAAAAGGGAAAAGAAACGTTAAAAAGGATGCTGCATGCTCTTTGTCAGTAAAACAAAGAAAAAACTGCCAGACCTCATGAAATACTCTGACTTGCTTTAAACAATGCATAATAATTCATGAGCCACTCTGTGAATGGAGCAGACAACATTTCACGTAGTGGTGAAAATGTTCTGGAAATATTAAGACATTAAGCAAAAAAGTTATCTGAGATCTCAAATCTCTCGTTGATCTCATCCAGTTGCATGATTTCCTTTATTCTTTTCACTCTTTTACTCTGTGAAACACAGATAAAACTAAGCTCTTGCAATTAAAATGTTTCAAATTAAACTTTATTTCAAACTTTTACAAACCACTGTATATAAGTGTCACATGACATTGTGTGAGTAATTTTAGTTGCACCTACCTGAACAGAGTTAGTGCAGTCTCCCCAAAGGTTAGACAGTCATCCTCAGTCAGCATGCTGAGGTAGGATGCTTTCATGTACGCATAAGTCGCCTGATGGGAGAAAAACTTGGTCACTGCTGCAATCCAATTTTAACTTTTAATAGAATTTTTTTTTAAAAAAAACACACGTCTGTTAACTGTCATCAATCAACATTTCGTTCAATAATCCAAAGCATCTCATATCTGGTATCACCTTATCTTACATTTAGCTTTGACAGCTTTCCCCAGCAATATTCATACCCTAAATTATTAGGACCAACCTTAGACCATGAGTTTTCCTTGCTCAGCAGGTCAGCATAGAAGTAGGCCATCTTCCAGTGCCTCTTGTATGTGAAGCACCACATCAGCTCCCAGTAGCACATGTGATGGAACTGCTTCCACTGCTGTTGAGCCTCACAGCATTCCTCAAAACGCTTGATAGCCTAACAAAAATACCGAAAAGCAGTCATGTTTTAACTGGTCGATGATACAATTAATTAATTTCAGAAATGAATCAGCAGAATTTCTACTATCAGCGCTGTGGTGAACAATTTTCAGGAGTGAATTCCTGAAGTACTCACAGCATCCAGGTTGCCTTTGATCTCTTCTATCCGACCAGCAAAGAACAAGAAGATGGATCCCTGGAGAAACAAACCGAATCATCTTTAAAAAAAATAAATTAGACATTTAAATAAAACAGAGACTATCCCTCTGGCACACCTTAGGATATTTTTTCAGATAAGGCTGCAGAAGTTTCTCAGCATCGTCTACATCTCCTTCTCCAGTCCCTGTGAAAGACATTCATAATCAAACTGGCTGAGATCCTTGTGTATCTTCCTGCATGTTTGCAGCTGCATGTGTGCATTAGCTTACCTAAAATGAAGCTCATGAATGTGTGATAACAGAGGAGCAACATATTACACAGGAAGGATCTGAATGTGCTTTCTGCAGAACCCTCCTGAAGCTGCTGGAGACCGAACTCCTGCAGGAACACAAAAAAATACATAAACAAAAAAGATATTTTAAGTCAAGTGTCTCTTCATGGGCTATTAGTTGTTCAATTAGCTGTAAAACCAGCAACACAGTGAACACACTAATATGGCTTGTGGAACATTTCTCTGTTCAGTGAGCGTTTCCTGGGGGACAGACAGTGTCACCTTGTCTGCCAGAGTACTTTTAGGATGCAAGTCAAAATAAAAAAATAATAAACAAAGAAATCTGTATAGAAAATGTGAAAGGACATAATGCAAAGTGCATTAGCATGTTCACCTTCAGGAAATCAAAGAGAAAGTAAAGGTAGTATAAGGTAGTTATAAGAATAATTTTTATTTAAAAGTTTACTTTTATGCTTCCCCTAACTGTGTTACATTTGTGGCAGAAGCAGTCGTAACACAAACTTCCCCACAAATGCATTGTAAAGTTTACTTTTCAACTGATGGAGATGTAGCAGGTGACGCCTGCATTTTCTGTGTATTATCAACCTTTGATAAACTAAAGCAGAAAGATTTACTAAAATATTTTAAATTAGAGAATTAAATATACTTGTTTCAAACATATGAAGACTTCACTTCTCACCTTATTACCAGAGAAACCTACGAACTCCAGCAGCTTGAGTGTCCTTGTGGGCAACATGGAAATCATCTGCAAGAACCAGACAAGCAGTATAAATGGAAGGAAAGCCACAGGATTACAGGACATATTTTCTCATTATAAATGAGAGGATTTCCCAGAAAATTATCCTGTATTTCCAAAACTGTAGAGTATTTTTTTATGAAAAACATTGAGATGAAAACATGCTAGATGTCATGGTCTGTGGGTTTTTTGGTTCAGGGTTGTGCTTTGGTTTCTTTTTCTAAGTAATCATATCTAATAATCTGCCATGTCTGTGTAAATACTCCTTAGTTTCTTTTGCTCATCACCAGATCTTCATTTACCCTCTTTAGTTTTTTCGGATCATGTTTATTCAATGCTTATTGCATATTTTTCCATAAAAGATGTTCAGCCACATCAGCCTGTCTGCTGCCTGTGAGGCTGCATTTTGCTCCTTCTTCTCAGGCCCACATGGCATCAGATGTCTGCATGCTTGATCTATACGACTGTTATTGTCCTTCTTGATTTTTTTCTTTGCATTTGTGCAATGATCCCAAACTAAATGCACACAAGCTTTTATTCTTTGTAAGTTTGACTCAATGACCAACAAACCTTAAAACAAAAACTTCTACTTACGAGATTGAAGGCTCCAACACCCAGTTTAACACCACCTTCAAAATGACCATGGTTGTCACCATGAGTGTATCCAGTAGACTGTAGGATAGCGTGAAGCTCTCTGTGAGGGGAAGATCAAGAAGCATGACCAAAAGAATAAATAAAAAAATAAATAAGTCTACAAAGAAGCATGAAAAGATGCATAAAAGATTCATAAATAAAAAAATAAACTTTTACTTGTAAGTCTGGTAGCTGTTCCTCACTTTAATTCCTCCTTTGATGAAACTGATCATGTTTTCATCCTGAGAAATAAAGTAAAACACATATTTAAAGGATTATCATTAGTGAAAGCTTTAGTGGTTAAAGAACTGTCTGCTGACCTGAAGGAAGGTGAGCGCTGCCCTCTGCAGGAGACACTCAGCATAGCAAACTTCAGCGTGGAGTTCCTCTAAAGTTCAAATGATTATGCCACAGTTACTTTCTGTAAGTTCAGCTGAGTCCATGAGCTGCAGCGTAATGACCAAACTGACACTCGAACACACGCACACGCTTCAAACCTTCACACAGGCTTACGCAGAAACACTCAAAGATTCACACATGAAAACCAGAGACATCCTCAAATTTAAAGCGATGGCTGGAGGACTTTACTGACCTTCTGTGAACGTTCTAGAAAAGCTTGACTTCTTCCTGTGCCTGTAAAACAATCACAAAGCCACCATATAAAATATTTACAGAGGAATAAAAGTTTTCTTGTAAAATAGTGACTCGGCTTCCCTCACATCCAGTCAGTGTTAGTAGGAATAAGAGCGAGGCTGATGAGATGTCATGAGCATGGCGGGTTCTCACAGAGGCTTCACAACAAACTGTGGCATGTTATTGTGAAATTCTTTATGATAGGTGTGTTGGGATGATGTCAGGATATTCTTTAGTTTTGTGTGGTGTTATTCACTGGATCCTGTTTCCATAAGAAGCAGCATCATATATCTTTAATCAGCTGCTTAAGGGCTCATCGTCCTCAATTTCAATGCTTTTTCAACTTAAAACAAATCCAGTCTGCTAAAATCTCACTTTCGTGATTATTTCTCTACTGGTTTGTGTCCTCCAAGATAGAGAGAAACTACAAATAAATAATCCTTTCAATGCTTATATCCAAGTTACAGAATAATGTGTTGGAAAGTCTCACCGCTGACAGATAGCCTGCGCCTCCTTCATGGTGCTGCCTGCAGCCAGAATGTGCTGAGGGTCAAAGGTCATCATGGCCTGCATTTCTAGTATGGTGGCGTAAGTCAGAGCATGGTACATGCTGTCTTTTGTTCTGTAAAGAAATCAAAAGATGAGTTGAACAACATATTGTTTCAAACCGATTAAACACAATAAAATGGCACCGGGGAAGAGTAATATTAACCCTTTAAAGCCTAACCCAAGAACAAGTGGGCAATAAAGTAAATTTTTTTAAGATTTAAAGTCTTTTTTAACCCTTCAACGAAATCTGAAAAAAACTTCTTTTTTTGGTATTTTTCTATTTATGATCAAGTAATAGGTTAACATTATTGTAGTGTAATCTTTTGCTTTCTGGTTTTTACCATGGGGTAGGTATTATACCAGTATCATATGATGAACAACTGGGTTTTGAATTAAGTTTTTACCATAAAGTGATGCAAAATCTCTCAGAAATTGTATGTATCAAACATGATACTTTATAGCGTTAAGCCGAATCAGGATTCATATGGTAACCAGGTATAACAAGTACCTGCTATCAAAAGGAACACTTGACAGATAAAACCTACAACTTTTCATGAGAAAACTCTCCATCTATTTATATCTGACATGTGGTATCACACCCTCTGCTTTAACACGTTGCTGTTACATCTAAACATTTCCACCAGAAATTCTTGTTGAACTAGCTGGAGAAGTTTGTTGCTTCAGCTTTAAATTTTTATTGGAAGTAGTTTCTTTTGATAAAGATCACCTTTAAAGAATTCCTTTGTAGAGCTATTTCTGATGGTCTAAGTGTTTAGCAGCATACCGTGTTTAAATGCAAAAAGACGAGGTGGGATCTTGCGTGTTTTCTTAATATGCAGGGAGGAATGCTGCCCGTCTTCTTGCTTAACATTTCACTATTGCTCTCTGCTGATTGCCAAATGTAACCCCGCCTGTGTGATCTGACGGCTTAAACCAGTTTTTCTTTTGCAGTTACAGAATCAAAACTAGCATAAGGCTAAAAATGGTATTTACACCAAAATTTTATGAAAAAATTGAGTAAACTGGACTGTGAGAGGAGTCAAAGGTGTAACTTTGTCTTTTTCCAAGTGAACTTTAGTCTGTTATTGTACAAACGTATGGTTATTAGGTGGCTAATAAGCACATACAAGGCTTTAACGTCAACCTAAATAGGTTTATCACTGGATCACGAACAGGCTGAGCAGCAGAAAAATTTCCCTGCCTTACATCTCTATCAACAAGTCAGTTGAGTTATAAAAACTTCTTCAGATGAATCTGTAATGTGAATTTAATTGTTTGCAGCTGTACTAAAAGTGGCTTTTCACTTGGCATTATCTTTGTCAGCTCTGAAGCCTTGTTTTCCATTTATTTCCACTACAGTGTTTGATTATGTAAGGAAGGCACTGCGACGCCATCGCTCATAAAGCATGGGTGCAGGCACGCTTTGCATTCAGTTCTGCATGTCAGTACAAATCAGGAAGTGCAGCAATGGTGAGACCTTCCCTCTGAGAAAAGCATGACATTTTTCACACAAAAGGCAGCAGTATATTTTTTTCTTTTAGTATCTTTATTGTTAGATTTGATCAAAAGAGCCTTACAAAAACATTAACCATGACAATGGCACCGTTTTAAACAAATAAAAAGTTTAGCAACTTATCGCAGGAAAAAGACAGCTCCTGTATAGAAACATCATCTGAAGTTTTTGCAATGAACAAACCCTTTTTGCATTTCACATAAAATGAATTAGAACAGGACAGCATGATGAAACTAGGGCTTCATGGCAAGTCTGAACAGACAGCTAGCAAATACATTTAAGCCTGTTGTCAGATCCCTTTGGGAGTCAAGCAGTAAAGCATTAAAATACACAAATAAAGAAGAAACACACTCAGTTGAATGGATACTTATCCTGCATGCAAAGCCGTGGTTATCAAACATAGCCCTTGTTAACATAACTGCGATTAGCTCCTTTTATTTGTTACAAATCATAGTTCTGTCTCAGTATGATAATGCATACCACACTGGCAGTTTTAGATGAAGGGGCACTTTAAAAGCTACAAATGTTGTGTACTATTGAACAAACCAGCTATCATTTACTTGGATATCATTATATTATCTGATTATTTGCTGGTGTTGTGATAATTTTAATTGGTAAATTACTGTGAGAAGAATTTTGTGGAAGTCCCTACGAGAATGTAATGATATATTATTATGTTCTGACCGGCTGCTCCTTGTACAGCTGGACTGATTCATAAAACAGGGTTGAGTAAAGCAGATGTCAGCCTGTTTCACTTATTCTAGTAATGTTTTTGATCACACTCAAAATTCACAACATAGTCATGAAAACTCAGTGATCTCAAGCCTTTTTTTAAAAAGAATTTCTTTTGTCCAAAATGAAGTGATAAAAAACTCTAAAAACATAACATCTCAGTGATCAAAAACAATGAATCCATTTAACCATACAGGCAAATTAGATTTATACATTGAATACACATAACTAATTAGGACAAGCTCTCAAATACTATCATGTGTGATTAACTCATTACAAAACAGATGAGTAGTGGAAATAACACCATCTTTAGGTATGAATGTTGCAAAGCATGCTGGGAGAAGCACAGATTGCCTCTGAGAATTAACTTTAAATTAGCAGTACATGTGGATAACATCAGTTTAAGACTTTCTACAGACATTGATCAAACTGACTGTATAAAGTTATCATAGATTTCTACCAAAGAGGTATTATTTCACTGTGTCAAACCTCTTTCTGAGCGAGAGACAGAAAGATAAAGGGATACCATTAGACTGCATTAGAACGGATAAGCAGGTGTTTAGCCACATGGACTAATAAAATAAAAGCTACTATTTTACATCCTCGGGGATCAGCAGATGAGTTTCTAAGCGTTTCTCTCATACAATGTGCAACATAAAACCTAATGAGAAGTCTGAGACATACCGTCAGCTTCCTCATAAAACCCAGGAGTGAAGAGCAGATCAGAACGCGCTCAGTTCGGTTGGATGGTGTGTTTTGCCCAAACCAGGAATAAGAGAGGCTGCTCAAAATGCAGAGTGCTGCTTTCAAATGCAAAATAAAATTTTATCCCACATAATCCCTGTTGCCTAAAACTATTTTGTTTAAGCGGTGATATGCTTAAAGGAAGAAAGCTGTTTCGTTTACACAGAATAAATTATACATGAATGTTTTTGATGAGCTCGCTGTTTTATTTCAATCTATACTGGTTTTCATCAAAGCAGAAGCAAGCACAGCATGTAAATGCACATACTTTATCTATGTTACCAGAGAGGGAAGCAACAAGCTGGTGCATTTTCAGGACATCAGTAGCAGAACCAGTTGTTGTCAAATAATGTTATGCAGCAAAAAATCGATAAAATTGTTTCTGAGCTAATAAATCAAATCAATTACACTGCACGTTAACAAGAGCAAAAACAATTCATGCTGTCAAACAAACCTCTCTATTAAATTACCAACACAAAACACAGTCTAACAGGAAGCTATTATTACTGTAAGCCAGTAGAGAAAAGAAATGGTGTCTAAGGAGTGGCCCACAGCCCTCAAGAGGTGAGGTGGAGGAGAAATAATAGCAACAGTGTGATACAGGTTCTGATAACACCTTAAAGAATAAGAAGTGAACAATAGAGTAACTTGATGACGATGATGAAGAACAAAACTTGAAGCAGGGTGTGGGAGCGGTATATGGCCGTAACACAAAGCAATGGGACGTAAAGTCTCACCCAACCCTGCTACACACACAAGCACAGAAAAGAAAACACAGCTTCTTTCAGTTCTTAGGTTTCTGTACGACGCATGACAAGAATCAATAAATCAATCAATCTTCTGGTCTTAAAATTAGGTGCTGTTGCTGATTTTCTGCTGTGCCTGTGATCATCGTCCTGTAGCAGGAACCTGTTTTAACCAGGCTGCATTTGTTGATCTGAATTACAGCTCTGATGCTCAGGGGACTTCATAGTTCACTGTATGGCTCTAAAGCGCCAAACAAGCCTAAATGAGTTTGAAAAAGTTTTATGTGAGGTCTGCAAAGTCTGAGATGTAGCTCCAGGGTGTTTTGTAATATCTCTGAGCATTAAAGACTATGGGGGCAACCGGCAAGGATGTCTCTTTGGAAGACTGAAATATTTTCCTCTTGTGTTCATTGTAGAATAATAGAGTCCAAAATGTTTATAAATGGCCTTACACACTTCCCAGTTTGATGTGCACCAAGAATAGCGTATGTATGAAAAGTGTTTTATAAATAACAGTTTTTTGGATTTGATAATTAGTGTGTCACATACAGCATCAGTATTTTCATTAATTAAACAAGGCAATTTAATTAGACCAGTGAAGAGGGAAAAGAAGAGTTGTTGAGGATTTGGATGAGGAGGATCATAAGAATTGTAAACCTTTAAACCTGAAAGTGTTTCATTTTGTTTTCACGACGTATCTGTTTCTGAGCCATCACTGTGTAACAAGCTAAAAACTTTTTCTAAAGAGTTATACAAGCTTCTCCTACTATTGGTGAAGACCTCTTTTAAATCATGTTCCCAGAAGAAAATACATGACTTGGTGTGAAAAATTATTCCCTAAAAAAGGAATGATGATGAAATGACACACAAATTCTTCACACAGGATGAAAACTGTCAAGAAAACAAAATAGAAGTTTTGACTTAGAGAATAAGAATCAAATAGGAAGTGTTGCTAAAAATGACAGGAACGATCTATGTTTGTATGTCATTGGCGAGACAAAAGGGCTAAACCTGTACCTGTTCTTTACAGTATAGATGTGACAGGAATGCAATGTTCCTAAATAGAAAAGACGGTCCAAATTGTTCTTTCAGTTTGTTTAGCTTTGCCTTTTTTAAGTGAGGGTTTTATAAATGCAACTGAGAAGTGAATTAATAAATGAATACAGAAAATGTTCTTAAACCTTGAAAAAAGAGGCCACATATTCTGGACTTTTCTCTTCCTCTACTGGTTTGATTGATTTTACTCCAGAGTAATAATATATCTTGACACAATTAAACAACAGTCTGGGACAATGCCAAATATGTCAGTAAAAGGATTTTTCTCAGTATGACAGAGAAGAACAGAAACTGAATTAAAGGAGGACACATTCATATCAGGTAAGAGTGAAGCCACGGGACATTTATCACAGAATCTGTTCATATCAGGGCCGATAAAGTTTTTTTTTATTGTGTGAATATGATCATCATGGGAAACATTTGATATTAAGACTGAATGCCCCAAAATACATTAATCCATTAATTTCCGAGAGAAAAGGCCAGAAGAAAATCTCTCTGCATTCTTCTGTTTGTTTTGGACAAAAATAATCAGAATAAATGTTTTTTAAGCAAGAGGTTGAGATGTAAGTTAATAACATTATGACAGCAAACTGGTGGAAACGTGAAACCGTGCAGTTAGAACAAACACTTAGTTTTGGTCTTACATACCAAAACAGAGTGGTAGAGATGGCGCAGGCAGGTTTATTTCCACAATTTGTTAAAGGAAATTACCACAATCGCTACAAATGTACCTTTAACACATGGTAGACCAGGAAGTTAACTGATTAAATCCCATTGTCTAAACTTAGAATTGGGGTCCTGTTAAGAACAGATTTCATTACTGCAACTCGAAGAACCATTTTACACAGGAGACAGTAAAATACTGTGCCAGAGCAAAAAGTAACTTAAGATTAATGAGGAAAAAATTTGTATTACACTCTACAACAACTACTAAACCTAAAAATAACAACTGTTTGTCGGTTGTACTTCAGTTTTCATTTATGAGACATTCATTTAATTATTCGAAATGGGCAAATTGATTATCAATAAATCGGCATTTCAAGTTTCATTTGTTCCAACAGTGAAAGACGTCATCAGCCACTGAGGGAGCAAACAGATGATTAGCTGCAATTACAGAAGAAAGTCTGAAATGGCTTTTTCCAGAAAAGGCAGTGCAAATAAACTGGCCTCCATTAACAGCTGGACCATTCAATGTATAAATACTTTAAATTCAACACAAATCAGTTATCTGCAGTCCTGTAATAATATAGCAAAATACTTAAAAGTCACAAGACGAAGCGGGGTCTAAGGGGTTTGAGTGGTACATGTTTTAGGAAAAAAACAGGGATCGTGAACAAGAAAACTTTTTTGTGGCACTCATTTTAATTTAATTTAGTTTTCCAAAAAAGGCAAAGCAACTTCCGAACATAGAATCTTTTTATTTTTTCTGATCAAATATACTGAGGAAATTGCATTTAATTCTGCCAGTGACACAAATCCCAGGATTGTTGAATTGCTTTTAATCTTCACCTTCAGTGAAAGACTAAAGAAATTAAAGTGTCATTTTCAACTAGATAACATTTACTTTTATTTGAATCAGATGAATTTTCTAAAAAATTGACTGCAAGAGTCCAAGACGTTGACAGGCTGTGATTAGGATTGTGGCTTGTTTTGAGAGAGGAATTATCCGAATGAACAATTTCTCATTACTGACTCTGACTCTGCAGGCTGCTAGAAAAAGTAACTGAAAGCTAATTTAGAGTAACAATGAAAACGAGCAAGAAGAAAACGTAGTGCTGCCTGATCCCATTAGGTCAGAATAAATGCAGTGATGACTGTTCATACAGATGAAATAAACAAGCAAAATGTTTTTGTATCACATGAAACTATGAGGGGCTGCACGGTGGCGAGGTGGTTAGCACTGCAGCCTCACAGCAAGCAGGTTGCCGGTTCGATCCCCGGCTCG
>JBAMHX010000016.1:16270585-16282632 GCA_037177515.1 Pseudomugil tenellus | reverse complement strand
CTAAAGGTTCTTCTGCTTCTTCCACTGAATCTTCCTTCCATCAAAATTTGTTTATCACAGTTCAGCATTAAGTAACTTTTCTGAGAGTAACATGAAATGAAAACGTTGCTGGCCAGGCAGCTGCTTGTCAACGTGGACACAATGCAACACAGAGCTTTTTTGCAGCAGCAGCAGAACTTATAGCGCAGACAGAAAACACATACTTATCTTTGAAGTTTGTTGAGTCTCACAATGCGAATACATTCTAAAAATAAACAAAAGAACAGAAATGCTAATGAAAGTACCACTCACCATGGTACGAATTGAAATGGGGCAAAAATGTGGGATGTTGGGAGAATATAATTCCACCCTTATGTTTGCAATGATGATCTTATGATGACTGCAGATGCAGTGTAGCCCTAGAGGACGACTCTGGTTGGTAGGAGTGACAGTCACTTTGAATACTTCTATTCAGTGAACATACAGGTAAGCAAATTACATTCACCCATGACAACCCAGCTGAAATGTTTAGGTCTACCTTTTTTAATGTCCAAAGTGTTGCTTTGCAGCTGAATCTCAGGAAAACACCCCACTTTGACAATACACACATGACATGTTTAAAAGATAAGAGCTTTTGGGTGACTCTTGGACGCCAAACAAGACACACCATCTCAAAAAAAACTGTGCTCTCATGTTGTAACGCTCACTATAGTTTGTTCTAAAATGTAATGCTATTCAGAGTGTGGTCATGTAATGGATGTATAATAGCTTCTTATGGTGATTTTAAAATTTAGAAGAGAAATAAAGTGTCTCTTGTGGAAGTTGAACATAGTGGAAATAACCCATGTTAGTTTGTTTTCTTTTTTACATGCATTTCACATCTCAGTCGACCGATAACTTGCAGTTTAACGTGTAGAAATAGAGTGATGTGGGAAAAGTGACAAAAGATAAACTAAATTTGGTTACCCACATTTTAACAACACACTGAGTTTTTCTGCTGGATTCCACAAAATCTGCAAGTCAACTGAAATCTTTAACAGGAGCACAAAGTAAGCTGAGATTTAATCAAATGTAGTGAGTTTGGTTAGAGGCTAAAGACTGGACTTCTCACAAAGGCCTTTTCAATCTAATTCTTAGTGCATGTTTAAATAAATGACATTCTGGAAAGTTAAGGGGCATTAGTAGCCTGCTTTGAAAATCTCAGGATTCATGTTTACAGCAGGATTCCCACCTTGGTGATCTCATGCAATCAAACCTGCAGAGACCAGCAGGATGTATAAACGTCGTCCTGCAATGCCAACGAACAGTGAGCAGTCGAGGGAGAAGGGAGATGAAATCAGTCCTAAGTTTCTGTGCGAGGTCAGTAGGTGCTGCTGAAACAGTTCCGTACAGTCCCCATTTTGCTTTGGTGCTTTCTTGGCCAGGCCAGGCCGTGCAGGGCAGTGCTGCGCCAGGCTGGGGGCCAGTGGAGGGGGTACGAGCCTCCTCAAGAGAGTTCAGACTTGCTTAGGGCGATGGCGAGCTCCAGGTCCTCTTGCTCCTGCTGGGTGAGCCTTGCCAATCGCTCCTTTTCCTCTCGCTCGCTCTCGCGCTTTGCCCACTCTATCATGTCTTCCTCGGTCGGATACTTCTCCATGGAAAAAGAAAAAATAAACAAGCACACAATTGATGTAGTTTATTCTTTAAGAAATACTCCACTGGCACAAACTCTCTTAAGACGGACATATTGTCGCAAGTTCAAAGTGTTGCTTTCCAATTATCATCTGTGGATTTTTCCAAATGCCCGTCTGAAGAAAAGTTGTGTCCCTGAAACAACACTTTTAAAACTACCAGAAAAGAGTGCAGCTGCAAGTGAAAAACTATCTTTCCTGAATAAATATGTCCCTGTCTTTCATTTCTTAGCTGTATGTCATTGTAGATTTCACACAGGCATGTGATCAGGATAAAAGCAGAGACCGACATGGGAGAGAAGCATCCAAGCTGGGATTTCCAATGAGGATAAACAAGAGTCGTATGATCAGCATCACACCCGTTTATAAGGTCCGTGACATCAAAAGGAGAAAGGGAGTTCCAAAATGATAAGTCCACTGGTTAAGTTGGTTAATCACTTTCCAGACTGGACATGCAGCTTGCCAGCAGACTCATCACTCTCTATGACGAACAAAAACAAGCCTCACAGGTCACCCAGTGTGTGTATGAAACCATGCAAAGGAAAAGAAGCAACGATGACGTCGTTCAGCTAAGAAATGATCGTGATGTGTAACATGTAGAGCATGCAGGACGAGATTAAAAAATGTAATGGATTACCAGGGATCAAGCGGGTAGCCTCCCTCTAATTCTCTCATATATGAATAAAATCAGGCAAAAAGAACATAAAGTGATCTTTTTATTTCAGAAATCTTTCATCAACCCATCAGCTCTCTTTTTTGGTCATTTCTAGTTTAAATTTTCTATTCTGAATTGGTTCACTTGGTAAGATACTGCCAAGTTATTCTATGCTTTAGCTCATTTATCAGTGCCAGACAACACACTGAAAGCATAGCACACCAGGCAATTTCCTGCTTTCCTTGATTTGCACACACCAACTCCACCAGTCTCCCTTTGATGTGGGACTGCTGTAGACCATACCAGGTCCACTTAAGTTACAATACATTTAAATCATTAAAAATGCTTAGCTCGGCCACTACTTTTGATGAACAAAACATGCAAATAACTTTGGAAGACAGATGTCATGGATGCACATAGAAGCCAGAGATGGTGCCCTTTATTCAACACTTTATTAAACTTCTTTAACAGAGGCGCAAACACACACACACAGGGAGAGAGAATACAGGTAATCTGTTTCTCCACATCACACTGCTGAACAAAAAAGTCTAAGATGAAAAAACATGAATGAACAGATGGACGGACAGAGGAATGCATGAATAAATAAACAGCGCATAAGTAAAAGGAGAAAAATAACAAAAGCTGATATGAGGAATGGTGAAGGCAGTTGTGAAAGTGAATGACAGCCAGCCAATCAAACTGTTAGTACACGCAGGTCAGGGTGTGACAGAGACATGCAGGTATGGTAATGTAACAGCGGTATGAAAATAAATAATCAGTCATTTCAATAGTCCTCCATCCCAAAAAAATCACAACTAGAGAGTTTTGGGGAAGAGCTGGGAGGATTTTAATACTGCTACTAATATATTTTTTATCAATCAACAGCAGCTCAAGACTCAATTTAATCCAATGTACAGTCAAAGTTTTCTGTACAGTCAGTTGATTTAAAATCTATTTGTGAGTATATTTATTAGTAAAAGGTGAAGAAAATCAGTTTGAGAAGATGACTTGTTCAGTGTGGTTTGTTGGGAGAGGGAGGCTAAGAAGTGCAGCTCCACCTTGACACCTTTTCACAAGTTGTTGAACAACCCATGTGACCAAACTGTCTTTTAAAAGTTAGCCGAGACAAGTTTGGTGCTAAAAGTAGCATAAAATCATCTTGAGGAAAATCTTTTTATTTTTTTAAGTTATTTTAGAAATAGACTCCTCTCTTTTCTACTGAGTTGAGATGGTCAACATAAGCTAAATACAAGCAGCCTCTCATCCTTCAATTCACTGCCAAACCGAGACATGGTATCGTAATATAACTATATTTGGAACTTGTGCACGTGTCTCCAAATAAATTTATTCCTAGTGCAGGTTTAATATGTGCATCTACTTTTAGAAGGACATTTCTGCACAACTTTCTCTGCAATATCAACAATGAGGCTTAAATTAGGTGGAATTCCAATATAAACTCAAAGCAAATCAAAATATAATCTTTACAAGACAAAGAAACTACGTATTGATGATAGAGTTAAAATTTACAAAAGCAGCAATGAGGATGCAGGAAAAACACCCCCAACAAAGATTTACGAAGATTTTCTCAGCTTACTCCAAGAAAATGCATTAAACAAGCATAAATGCAACATTAGGAGCATGTGCTGCTAAATCTTCACATAAGATCGGTTTATGTATTATTTCCTTGGCAGTGGATGGAGTGATTTAAAAGGCTCTTGCTTAGTAGCTCTAAAATGACTGAACCATAGGAGGAAAAAAGAAGAGAGGGTATCACAACTGAGATTCGGGTTGAGGTGAGGGAGATGAGGAGAGGGGGGTGCTCACTTTGTCAAAGCTGGCAAATCGGTCAGCTTCTCGTACGTTGTGACGAGGAGGGGAGGAAGGGGCAAAGGGGTCGGCTAAAGGATCCTTAGCAGGCAGGGAGGAGGAGGGGGAAGAAGGGGGGATATCTCCTGAGGTCTGTGGGAGGAAGTGTCCTCGTCGATGGAAGGAGTCGGAGGACTCTGTCCTCGAGATGGACGATCTCTTACCTGATGAGGCACAGACAGGTGGATGTACATAGAAAGGGTTTAACTTTAAATCAACGTCTTACTGCTACAGAAAGGTGCACCTGAAGTTTGCTTCTCTCACCACAAGATTGTCAAACTCACTGACCTGGGGGTGGAGGGGGCGGTCTAGTTGGCGTACCCGTTTTGGGGGGCAGAGCTGGGGGCACTTCAGTGCTGGCAGACTGGTTGTCCTCCTGAAACAAGTTCTTATTGTTGATGCCAAACTGGTCAGGACCATTTGACTGGAATGGAAGAAACACATGTTTTAACCAAATGGACGATCTTTGGCTCTCAGAGACAAAAACTTCACATATGATCAGATTGTACTCTGATTGGTGGGGTTCATTAAAGAATAAACCCTGATTAAGACAGTTAGATATACCACACATGCAGGAAGGTAAGTCAGAACTTATGAGACTTTATACGGGAGTCCTACGGGGCAAATATGTTATAATGTGAAAACTTTTTATTTTAAACACCAGTATTATTGTTATGGTTTTAACACTGTAATATTTGGAAATAGACATCAAGATAGCAGTTCTTATTTGGATACATGTTCTGTTTTAAAAATGTCCCTTATAAATAAAGTGGATTGGATTGAATTAAATCAGTGCATGTATTATAGTTGGAAATGTGGTTACTGCCAGAAATATTTAGCTACTGCTGTGTGCGGTTAAAGCAACAGCAGAAAAATCTCATGTGACAAAAGTTCTTGCAAAGAAACAGTTATTACTGGAGCTATTTTTAAAATGGGAATTTGTCAATGTTCCTGCAAGAGAAGCCGATTCTGGGCATGTAGGTATTCATGTCGCAGCGATCCACAAAAAAACACTTTATCCTCCTTATACATGAAGAGCCTGATCATTTTCAACCCTTACATTTAGAATAACTATATTTGTCATATCAATAATTTATTTAATAACCATTTAATAATAAATAAAGGGGTGTTTAACTAGTAGACTTTCTGTGTGGAATTTGTATGTTCTCCGTGTGTATGTGTGGGTTCTTTCCAGATATGTTGATTTCCTCCCACTGTCTAAAGATCTGTGAGCTAGGTTAACTGTTCCTGCTAAATTGCCTCTTGTGTGAGTGGCTGTCCAGAGCGTACCCTGCCTCTCGTCTCTTAATTGCTGAGATAGGCTTCCAGTTTCCCCCAACTCTGAATTAGATTGAGCGTGTTAGAAAATGAATGAATACAGATACAAAGTTGTACCACTACTGGTACATTTGTGAGACTTTTAACTTTTCTCTGCTAGAATAAATTAATGTAGCTGCTTCTTCACAGCCGTGAACAGAAGCCAGTAAATTAGGCTTTATCCTGTTTATAAAGATTTTCATAGTGATCTTATTTAATTTGCTTTGTTCTACGTTATGTTATATTATGCTAGTAAAATGATAAACTAGTCTAGTTTTTATTGTTTTCAGCACAGATAAAATTCATAATTAAACAAGAAAAAAAATATAGACATAATTTATTTTTCCATATTGCCCAGCCCCACTTAAGCATGTTACACTTCTTGTGAAATAAAGATTCAGATGTTACCTTTGCCAAAGTACTGAAATCTGCAAAGCCACCTCCAAACGATTCACTACCAAACACAGCAGCAAATGGATCTGAAACGAATTAATAAAAAAGGTGACGCACACAGGCTAACAATAAACATATCATTCCACTTGTATTGGGTTTTAGCAGCAGTAATGCTTCCTGTCTCCACAGGGTGGCATAATGCTGCACTTCATACCTGCATCTGAGGTGGTTTTCACTGTGGTACCACCAGGAGCAAACGGGTCATTAGTTACAGCAGAATCCTTCTGAAAACAGAGGCAAAAACACCAGACTGAGCATAATTACCAATAAAGTCTGCTGGAAACAAGCATTTTAAAACAGAATAAGACTCAACTTGTACAAATGTGATGAACACAAATATAAAAAAAAACGATGCTGAAAAGCAACATAAACGCGGAAGTAAATCTAAAAGTTAACTTTTTATGGCCAACTCACCACTGCCAGATCAGAGCTCTGTGGGGAGCAACTGAAAGGATCTGTCTCTCCGTCCTGAGAACTAAATGGGTCAACCTCCACCACCGTGTTTGTTTTGTCCCCAAATGGGTCTGGATCGGCCCCTTTATTCCCCGTGGAGCTGAAAGGATCCTTGGTTGCTGAAGGTGGATTGCTGGGTTTGGAGGTAAAGAGATCCGGACCTGTCGCAGGTGCTGCACTTGTTTCGTTTGGCTTGACTGCAAACAGATCTGGTTCTGGTATGCCAGGAGTAGTACCAAATGGGTCAGCGGCAGTGCTGAAAGGGTCTTCTGAGGTAAAGGCAGTTGTAGGGGGCTGTGCAAAGAAAGAGTCTGGGCCAAAAGGGTCTGTGCCTTTGAATGGATCTCCTCCAAACGGGTCTGATATGAAAGCAAATAAATAAAAATAGACATTAGTTTTTAGACTGATTTTACAGGGAAGTGTTGACTATTCCCCACTTAACCCTATAATCCCATATGTATGATTTTCAATACATACCTCTGCATCACTTTATGGTAACAACTCTGGGTAATAATAACTATATTTGATAAACAGTTTATGTTTTCAAAATACTTTAGTTAGGTTTTTTTTCTTTACAAAGTCCAAATAAAAACAAATTAAAGTTGGGTTTTTTATCATTTCTAATTTTTTCTTGAGTTGAGCTTTTAAGGATGCAGATTATAAAAGAGAAGTTACCTCCAACATCTGTTTTTCCAAAAGGATCGTCTTTGAATGGATCATCTGCAAAGCAAAAAAGTATGAAGGTGCGATTTTTAAAGCTGTGATCACACAAAATTGACTGCATAAAAATATCAGATCTGTGAAGATTAACTTTTACTTTATTGTAACTTACGGTCAGTGAAGGGGTCGGAGTGAAAAAAGTCCATCTCAGGTAGGGGGGGAGGGCTGGTGTGTGGTTGTATGGAGCGAGGGCCAACCTGAGGAGGTGAGGAGGAGGTTTCTGCAGATTCTTCAGGCTCTTGCTCAATCTCTGGCTCTGGCGAATCAACCTGGTGGGAAGTCAGAGCGTTGAATGAAAAACTTTAATGTTACAATAAACACTCATTTATAAATCTGTCAGCATCAAAGATTATCTACTCTTTAAACTAGAAGCTTTTAACAGAAACATGTTTTACACTGTATGAACATCAACTCATCTCTGAATAGAATAGAAAAGCTTTGTCTCCCAAAGTTTTTCAAACAAGTTGCAATGTTAAAATACTGAAACTCACAAAAATACCAAAAAACATCTAAAAGACCCCCCCCCCCCCCCTTTCTCTTCCTTTTCCTTCTAATTTTTTGTGGACATGACGAGTGTTTTCCTTCTTGTGCACCAGGATCACATTGATTATTGTAAAGTCCTGAAAGAGTCATTTCCAAATGTTGCTCCTACTGCAAGTAAACCTTTCGCCATCCTGCAGTAAGATTTTCCTGCTGCTGGTTCTGTGATTCAGCGGAGAACAAAGCTAAAACCAGGAATGGTGGATTATATCTACTTTACACAACATTTCCCAATCAAATGAGTAAAGTCACCAAAGTAACAAAATAACAAACTTTAGTGAGGTTTGATCAAAGTTAAAAACAAATCTCTGGTTTCTAATCATATTGAGGTGTTCAGAAAATACTTTTCTATTATCCTCCCAACAATCTGCATGGCTTCTTTCTTATACTTGATGCTTTATTGCACTGTTTGGTTGCTAAATCGTCCGCTTGCAAGTAAACTAAGACAAATCAGAGTCCACTTCTTTGGTCTGCATCAGAGTGCTGTTGGTGTTCACACTGTGCCAAATGAATCGTACTGGACCACGGTGACTTAAAGCGGGCCAAACAGCAGCAGTGTAAACGCGCCCTGTATTCCTTGTGCACTGACTCAACTTCAGTGTACTTCACAAACAGCTTTACATTAAAATTCACCTGGAAGAGTGAAAATGATTAAATGAAAGAAAATAGTAAAAAGAATATAAAGACTTGAGCCAAACATGGCAAATCAATGTTTTTTGCTTTAACAGACTCGGTTTTACCTTGAGTGGAGAATCTTTTAATGACTCTTCTATGTCATCAGTGGCCTCAGAGGACTCTTCAGGTTCAGGGCTGTTGTCTTCCTGGTGTGTGGAGAAAAAGACAAAAGCAACAAAGTGTTTACTTTAGTAAATGTAGGTTCAGATGAGACAGATCCCATTTAATATATCTTTTAAGAGAAACGGTCACAGCAAATGTAAATTAAGGCATCGGTTTTTCCAGAAAAATAGCATGAAATGAGGAGAAACAGACTTCTCTTTACAGAAAACTATATAAACTAAAAGCAGTGTACAAGTATTTATTACCCCAACTGTGTTCTCTGGTGTCTTGGAAATGGACTGTAGACTGTTGTACAGATCAGTTGAAGCTAAACTAGAAAAGAGATCATCTAGTGCATCAGGTTTAGGCTTTTCCTCCTCTGTAGCCTTTGGACTCTCTCCTTCCCCTTCTTTATCACCAATTCCTTCTTTTTCATCTGCAGTTTCATTTTGCTCATTGGAGACGACAGCTGATTCTACTTCCTTCAGCTGGGTGGGCTTGTCCTCCTGAAAGAGGTCTTGTTGAAAGGGGTCTTCCTGATGCAGCTCTGGTGTGGGGCCTGCGGATCCATTGACCATGACTGGAGAGCTATCCTCCAGGGCTCTCTTCCAGCTGAGCTGCGCTGTGACAGACCTTTCCTCCACTCGAAGGTCTGTTAATTTTTGTTGAACCTGGCAGAGAAATACGTTTTAAATGCAGTGAAATTAAACATAAAGATAAACTCTATTATATAGTAAAGGCTGGTGCGACACAATCAGTCATTTAAAAATAATTGGGAGGTCAAACAGGTAAGCAGGATATGATCTGTAAAAACATGACTGACGTCATGTAGACAGTCTAGTTATTTACAATACAATTACGTAATTTCTAGATGCATCATTTAGACATGCTTGCTTAAAAAGCCTCCCTTGTATAAAAATAATGTCAGATATCCTTAAAAGTGTCTCAAAGTGTCTGACCTGTGAGACCTGTGTGAAGGATTCCCGTACAGACTCCTGAAGAGGAGTGAGTTGTTCCTGAGCAGCCTGAACCTTCTCTTGTAGTCTCCTGCTCTCCTCCTGAAGTGCAAGCAACTCCTCTCGTGCCTGAACCAGCTCCTCCTCAAACTGACATATCCTGTTTTCCTGCTCCTCGTGCTCTGACTGAAGTGATGAAATCTGAAAAGAGAAATTATTTGTTTTAAACTGCAAAAGATTTTTTTAATAAATTAATCTTAGAGAGAAGTTGTAGCCTTTATAATTTGCTTTGTAGCCATTACTTTTTGGTCTTTGGTTGCTGCGTTAAATGTTAAATAAATTACTGATTAAAACCAAACATAAACCTACAAGTTGGGTCTCTTGGTTGGTCTGTTGCCGAATGTGGGAGAGCTGCTCCTCCAGAGAGCACTTCTGTTGGTCAAGTTCATCTAAAGCCTCCTGGACTTTCTGACGCTGGGTCTGAAGTCGCTGCAGCTCCTCATTTTCCTTTGCTACCTCATCCTGAAGGTCCTACAGACAAAAAGCCACAACATAAATAATTTTTTTTTAAGTTAAATCAAAGCAGAAAGCAGCTATTAAGGCACTAAAATATGATTTTATATATATATTAATAAACCTTGACCAAATCATTCAACCAGTAGCACTGGAGGCTGCGCTATAACGCAGACATCAGCTTGAGATCCACCTTCATAACAGAGCGAATTCTCAAAAGCAGAGCAGACTCACTCTTTGAGCCTTCAGCTCCTAAAATAGAGGATTGACCTCGGGCTTGGTGGAGGCGGACTAGCCTAAAGAAGGGCATTGATCTCTTCCTCTCTGAGGAACATTAAATCCATTTCTCCGCAAGCACCTGAGACTATATGGATTATTGATCTTATCTAGTGTTTTCTTAACACACAAAAAAAGCTTTTATCAAAAAAAAATATTTGCTTTTCAGGACTTTACTGAACAGAGATACGCATCATTTAAAAATAGAGGAGGCAAAGAATAAATAACAATTACAGCAATTACAAATAAGAGAAACTATTACATTGTTTTGTTTTTTCTGTTCACATAAAATCATCCTCATTTCAATAGTCAGTAACAGACACAAAATCACTAAGGAACAATAATACCTTACCTGGATCTCGTTACTGCGCTCTCGGATGGCCTCCTCCTTTTCCTTGATCTCCTCTTCCACAGAACTCTTCTCCCTGGGAGTCCAGCACAACAGACAGGAGTACTTAGTCACCAAGGACAGACAGGTAAAACTCGGCACTCTTAACCCACCAAGCCCCAGCCAGCTGTCCACTGAGGCTGCTTCACCGTGTCCTTGTAACACCACCACCTCGTTCCCCTGAGCTACCATGTTCCTGTCCTGAAATCACAACTTCTAAGTATGGCCTGCTGCACAGAAGTCAGCAGTCAAAGCAGATGAGATATAAATGTTTAGGATGCGAGATCTCCAGAATGTACAATTCTGTAAGCAGGATCAGGACGAGTGCTGGAGAAAGTGAGCATGTGCTCCCACAGTCAAACACGTAGGAGATAAAAACTGAGAAGCAGATGGGTACACAGGGATAGAGCGGGGGAAGAGAGAGAGAGGAGTGATAATGAGCCAACCCACAGCATCCATCATTCGTGCAGTCCTGTCTGCTCATCCTCTCTGCTTCATCATTTCACCCAGCAAAAGAGAATAAAGGAGTGGGTGGATCCTGGGTTATAAATAACATGATCCATTTGCACCAGTTTGCTTTGCTATCCTGCTAAGAATAGAGGTGGCTCAAACATGTTTACAAGACTAAAGTGCAAGTACATTTCCAGGCTGAGTCATTCATCGGCCTCCTTTTTTACTTTTTCAGACCAACTGCAGAGACAGAGCAGGTTTATACAGTAGACAGAGAAAGAGGCAGCAATTTGAGAGTAAAGGCAATGAGGAAGAGTGTGAAGAGCCCCATTCTCTCCAGACATAATGTTGCTTTTCTCTTACAGGGTGTGGTATGATACAGTTCGCTTGGTTTGGTTTCCCGTTGTAGATGAAGTATGGAATCAATGAAATCCTACTTGTCAGAGGTGTTTTTCTGTGTTTGATCTGTGTTGCTGTGGCTTCACACAAAGATACCCTGCAGTGATAAACAGCTGATCCTACCCGCAGTGAGATAGTACGATCTAATGGAACAACCAAGCGAGAGAAAGATGTACAGAGACAGACTGTACTGTGTGTCACATGGACAGATAAAAGCACAATATGAATCTTCGTAAAAGTATTGGTGAGATAAACCAGGTTGAATACTTCTGAACAAGTTAGCTGATTTTCAACATAAATGAATCATTTAACAGTGTGTCTGAATCAGAGGTTGGTGTCTCTGTCCATCTGTTATATGCAGCATGCAGGAGCAACATGGTGGACAATTTGAGGATAACTATTGTCTAAAAAAAAGGAAAACGTTTCATTATTTTTAGTTTTATGTGCTGCACTTAACTTCAGCTGTGATTGTTTTTTAAGTGCTTCATAAATAAAGGTGGTACGGCAAAAATAAAACTATTTTTTGTCTATATTGAGCCAAACAATATTTAGTCCCATACTAAAGTAAAGTCAGGAAAAGAAAAGGACTTCTTGGAGTTTTTTAAAAAAAAAAAAAAAAAAATTATATATATATA
>JBAMHX010000016.1:16233100-16270485 GCA_037177515.1 Pseudomugil tenellus | reverse complement strand
AAAAAAAAAAAAAAAAAATTATATATATATATATATATATATAGACATATATATATATATATATATATATATATATATATATATAAATAAAATCAAATATGAAATAAATTTAAATGTAAGACAAAGTTGGTTTGAAATCAAGGCCATCAATCAATTGCAGTGAACACTATAATTTTTACTACATGCTCTGTCAATGTCTTTTCTTGCAACACCTCATAGTGAAACAGCAGCTGCATCCCCTATATTTAATAATTTAGTGTGTTTTACAACCACGCTAAAACTAATTTTTCAGACTGTGATTGAAGTGATTCCATCATGCATACTTTAAGCAGCATGACGTCACCACCATGACTCATGCCAACCTCAGCTAGGACCCATAGTCAGTTAAAAGCAATCCTTAGTTATATGATGTTGGTTTGAGGACAAACACTGCATCCTACTGGTCACTTCTACATCCAGCAACACAGCTCATCATTCAGAGAACAGAATTTCACATGAGTCTGAGCTTGTACAAAACAATCTAACATGATGCCATCTTGCATGTACACATGAAGATACTTTTCAGATTAATTTTCACCATCAGTGATAAAAACTTCAACAGTATGGTTTCAGGAAGAATCTGGAATATTCTGGTTGCTTTAATGAATACAAAATGTAGATTACCTTTGTAGTTCAACAATTTCATTACTGAGAGAATCCAGCTCCTTAATAGCAGAGAAGTCAGCAGCCAGGTTCAGAGCATTGTTCTGGAGAGAGACAGCCATTATTTACACTGACCGATTAAATTAATATTTTGTGAAATTATGAGACAAAACTAATATATATATATATGAGAACAAACGCATTATGCACCCGATACAAACAGTCTGCATGATACTGAAAAACAATAAGCAGCCAAGCAGAGTCAAGACCAGTAAAGGGGTTCTAGCAAACATCTTGTCCAGATTTTGTTTAATAAAAATTATGGACAAATGCAAATTTAAATCATTTGGAAAATGAGCCACAAAACATTAAAATAAAAAGTATGGACAAATGAAAATTTAAATCATTTGGAAAATGAGCCACAAAACATTTTGGTGTATAATACCAACTAAAAACAGCAGCTTATTTATTGTATGCAAACAGCATATGATGCTTAAGCAAAATATATTAAAAAAAAACATGCTGATTTGTTGATTGTTAAATGTGAAAAAGTATAACAAATATTTTTTTTTAAAAAACAACACGAGAGACAACTTAAAAGTAATGAGATGGAATATTAATTAACAGCAAGCACACTTATAATACATGAAGTGACTAAACGGTAAAAATATAAACTACAGTGCAAAAGGGAGGAAATGAGAAATACAGACAGCTGCAAAGTTTAAAGAAAAACTCTCAGCACAGAGACCCACACATATACTCCAGAGGAAAAAGCAGAACTACTGTAAGTCAGATAACAAGATAAGTACTGATTATGTACAAAAATGAAAGAATACTGCTATATGATGTAAGAAAGAAACATATCTTCTCTTATGACATCTTATTTACTCTTTCAAGCTCTTTCCTTTGGGATTTTTTGGCAATATTAAAACACTGATTAAAAAAAATAAAAAATAAAAAAAATAAAACCAAACTGCAATGATTTTATGTAGAGGTAAACACACATTTGTGATCCTTGTTAACAGCTGATAATGTGTGTGTGGCTTACCTGCTTGATGCTTTGTCTGTCTGAGGGAGGGATCATTTCTGGAGAGAGACTCTGTGGAGGGTCCAGGCCTTTAGTCAGCTTCAGATTGATTAGATAAAGTGCCAGGGCAAACTGTTCACGGGTCAGTTTTCCCATGTCTCCAATGTCACAAAGCTCCCTGACAACACAAACATGCATGTTATATAAGAAAATATAGATTTATACCTCAGGCAATTACTATTTCTGACTGACCATCCTGTTCAACAGATATGGAAGTCAATACACAGGACATTCAGCAGCAGGACAGAAGCCAATAGATCAGAGGACAACAACAAAAATCTATGAAGTGACATTTTACTGCTCAGATGTACAGAACTCTATGTTATTATTGTGCCAAAATGTAACTTTATAAATTGAAATCACATATAAAATCGGAGTTTATGTGCTGTCTTTAGATTTATCATCACTTGGGATGTTTGTATCCAAACTGTTGTAGAAAACAGCACTTAAATATAAATATTAAATTGTCCTTATCTTCATCAAAATATTATTGAATACAAGCAATTTATCAAGCCAAATGTTATCTTTCTTCACAATGTAGAAACAGGTAATTCCTCTGCTTTGCATGCATTATCAGTAGCTCTTCATTCATATCCTCCAAATACTCATTTGCTTTTCTTTAGCACGTCTAAGAATTGTGGATATTTTTTATTGTTCAGACTGGACAAACCCTAAAGTCCCCCATAACACAAGAGTAAACATTTTACAGATAAATCAAAGCAAAAAAAACATTTGAAGAACTGGACTGTGCTTTGATAATTTGCTACTCCGACTCACCAAATACGTGCAAGTGTGGCAGAAGGCAGCCCTGTCTTCAGAAAAATATCTCGGACTTCTGGTCCGGACACCAATCCGTCCATGTCACCGTCTGTCTTGCTGAAAAGTTCATCATATTTGGCTTTGTCTGCTGTTGACACCACCCACTGTTCAGACAACAAGAGAGACTTAATAAACTGGTCACTGCCACAGGTAAAAGATGCTGCAAACTATAGTGATTAGCTAAACTAAAATCACTCACTTTCATGTTCCCTCTAGACTTGTTCTTTTGAAAAACACACTGAGCTAGCCAGTTTGAAATCATCTTAATTGTATTTTAAGTTACGTGGTCGAAAAATAAGAATAAAAAAACGAATAAACATGTGCTGCATGCAGAGGCAAGACAGATCCTGTACTTACAGGGGTAGCTGCTGGTGTTGGGGCAGGAGCTGGAGTGGGTTTAGGAGGGTGGGGCATGGTCTTGGAGCCCGCATTGGAGGAGCGAGTATCTTTGACAGACGGGGGAGAGGGTAACAGGGGCACCACGGGAGGCACCACAGGAGGCACGGCAGGAGGGACGGCAGGAGGGACGACAGGAGGGACGGCAGGAGGCACCGCAGGTTTTTTCCTCTTAGAGGGTGGAACCAGGGGAGGTGGTAAGGACATGGGAACAGGCTCGCCCTCTAGAGCTCTATACACCAGATACATTGCCTGGAAAAAGGCAGCATGGAGAGCAATACATCATTAATAAAATAAGATTACCCAGCGATCCTACAGTCATTCTGTCCTCACACTTCTTCCACACATGTTGAACTTTTATTCTGGTCAACAGCTTGTAACAGCATCAAGTATATTTAGCATTTTTGCACACTGAAAAAGAAAATATGGACATACAAATGTTAAAAAATACAAAAATATATTTGGAAACTAAAGACAAAGGGTACTGCCTTTTTAAAAATACACAATAGGGAAAGTTAAGATTTAGATGGCTGGAGTAAAAGCTGAAACTAATTACAATCACAGCATTTTGTGCACTTTTTCCCTGTGTCTTTGGCTATTATCTTACCACAGAAAATTCATCTTTGTCCAGCATGCCATCTCTGTCAAGGTCACTGAGCTCCCACACCTTCAATACAACAAGACAATACAGCTCATTGCAAAAATGTCTGACACATCATACCGTGCATATGAAAGTTTTCACTCATGATAGATTATCGCTTCTTCTCTGATCAGTAAACTAGTTATCATTTAACCCTCTTTTTACTTCCTGTGTACACTCATTTAAGTCTTTTCAACTCCAAACATTATTCAAATCAAAAGCCAGAATTTCATGTGAAATCAATATAAATATTATAAAGTCCTGCTAGTGTTCATACCCTGCCCAGTATGTCCACTGGTAATTTGGAGTTAAGCAGGACAGGCTTGACCTTCTCTCCAGATAGCATCCCTCCTACTGGACCCATACTGTCGAAGATGCTGTCAAACTTCATCTTCTCCTCAGGCTGGGAGGAAAACCAAACAGTTAAAAAACACTTAGTCATTCAGTAAATAAAAAAGTATAAATAAAAATATTAGTTAGTAAAGACTCATTAGATGTATAAACATAGTTCATAAATGTTAAATCTCAAATAATGCAGAAATAATGGTTAGTTAGCTATCAATAAAGACAACTAACTTTAAATTAACCTTAAATACTTAGGCCATATAATTAATGCATTAATCAGACATAAATTATGTCAACAGTAAATATCACCCTCCTTTGTGATCGTCTGACTGAAAAAAAAGGGATAAAATACAAATAACAAAAAAATTGCCACATTATGATAAAAAAAAAAATCCTAACCTTGACCACCCAAGGAACGTCAGCAGCCACTCCTCCTGCTAACAGCGGACTACTTGTGTCGTGCTGCAGACATATACAAACAAATTATATGAATGTCCAAGTTAAACATCTGCAAATAAAATCGATATTAAGATGCTAAAACATGGGAAACATGCGATAGCAGAATAAAACCCAAGCATGTTTGGTTTTACCAAAACACTCATTGTTCTGGACATTAAATAGACAGTAAATCCACAGAAGCAAACTTACAAATTTAGGGGGAGGAACAGCAACAACAAGACTCTTGGGTGCCACCTCCAGGCCATTCTGAGCACACGCCACCAACCGCAATGCAATGAAGAATTGCTGATGAAGCGGAGCAAAGAGTAAACCAGATGATCAGAACTTTTTGAAGATCAGAACAGAAGTTTGTTATGATGCAGCTGCACAGCGGGTTATACCTGTTTGTTAAGTGAACCCTTTCTTTCAGAGTCTGCCAAATCCCAGATCTAAGAGCACATTTTATAATATTAACATTTACCAAACATACACAGTCATTTCTAATATTGTGAATGTCAAAGTCACAAGAAAGGTGTTTTTTCTTCCTGAGTCATTGTGAGTCTTTCCTCACCTTGCCCAGAACCAGGTCAGCCAAACCTGACCGCTTGAGAAACTGTGCTGCATCAGCTGCCGCCACCCGCCCGCTACCAGTAGGATCCACCTGCACACAACAAACAGTCATTAGAGCTTGTATCCTCTTAGCGACACCAGTAAGACAGCAGAGTTCCCA
This sequence comes from Pseudomugil tenellus, assembly GCA_037177515.1. Lineage (NCBI taxonomy): Eukaryota > Metazoa > Chordata > Actinopteri > Atheriniformes > Pseudomugilidae > Pseudomugil > Pseudomugil tenellus. The sequence continues at coordinate 16,265,388 of JBAMHX010000016.1, read as the reverse complement.
TTCCCACCAGAGTTCCTAGTGTGTTCAAATTCGGCACGACAATCCTCAGAAATCACAATTGTGATCTGAACAAGTTAAAAAATACATTCTGAGAATACGAGAAGCAAAATAGGAATTGAACTATGAGAAAAAAAACCTTCTGAGATGTAGTGTCTGTCTTACTTAAATCAATACTCATTATAAACTAAAAGCAATTTTCCGCATATTAGCTTAGTAATCTTGAGAAGCTCAGAGGAAGCTTCACTGACATGTTGGTTGAAGAAAGCATTATTAATTCATAGAGCTACTTCCTTTACTGGATATAAAGAGCACAAGTGAAAAGACAGAATAGAGATCACTGCACACTGTTACAGTACTATTAAATAAAGCAACTAAATACAAAATAAAAATTAATAATAAAAATAACAGTATAGAATAAATAATAAAAAAGTGTCAATGTGTTGTGGAAAAATGTATAAAACCATCTTTGTTAAAGAAACTGTCGTGTTATATTTCAATGTCATCGTGTTGAAGCAGATTAATGTAATTAATTGTGGACTTTTGTGTTTGGTACGAGTTTATTTCCATACCTGTCGATAGTATTTGTCATAGATGGAATTTCCACTGGAGAGCTGTCAAAAACATAAAAAGAAAATAACAACAATAAGCATATTTAGAGCTATGTGTAAACCTCACTTTTTACCATTTCATCTTTTAACTCTAAACATTTCCAAAATTCACCCTTCAAGTAACATCAGAGAATCATATTACACTCTACAAATTTCATTTAAACATATGAATTAAAAAGCAGTTCCAGGCATAATTATAAGCACATAATCTGAAACACACAATCTAAACACACATTGAACCACAAAGAGAAACACCGCGTGAAGATGCCATATGATTGTCATGATTACATTTTTCTTCACCAAAAAAACTGTAATCAAAACACAAATCACAACATAATGTTTTGAAAAGTGCAAAATGCAAATTATGTAGGATAGTTCAGTTCCCGGTACTGAAGAAAACAGACGATCATCAATCACAGTATTGTCGTTTCACTCTGCGGTTTGCAAAGGATTAGTTATATGTAGATAAGATAAAACTTTATTGTCCATCTCACTGAGACAGAAATGTGTCTTTGACAAGGTTTCATTGCACTTACAACTACAAAAGCATTTAAAATGATAAATTATGAGTCTAAAATTTTTATTACCGAAGGGACAAATTGTTTCTTGTAAGCAGTTTTCCGGGCAAGTGGGACTTTGTATCTCCGTCCTGATGGGAGTAGCTGAAAGGAAGACGCCACTATAGCTACGTTCAGACTGCTGCCTAATGCAGGCCAAATCTAATCATTTTGCCCTAAAGCGGCTCAGGTGATGTTCTTCTACAGACATTGAGTCACGTGGAATCAGATATTTTAAAATCCGATCTGGGCCACTTTTGCATGTGGTATTAAGTCCTGTTACAGATCTGATTTTCTGAAATAGGACGGTAGTCTGAACAGCCAAGTGGCTCAAACCGGAGTTTGTGCAATGATAACATCAGTCTGTATTGACAGCAACAGGCGAAAGGTTGAATTAGTGAGAGAAACTACAGGAATTCTTCCACTGCTCAACAGCTTTGAATCCCATTATGGGACATGTTTGTTTTTGATCATCTGCGCATGATGATCATTTCAGGGCTGTAATTACTCTGGTAATGTGAACCAAATTTGCATAAATGAACAATTATTTTCCAAGCAGATCAATGTGACAGATGGTGGCTGAATTGGATCGCCACAAGTTAGTTGGGTTTTCTTTAATGACAATCAAAACATTATAAAGATTTAATCTAAACAGGTGTCTTTTCGTGGCAGAAATCTAGTCCAAAACTAATGTTGAAGCAAAGACACCTACTACTGAACATGAAGATTTTATTTTACAAAAGGATTACAGATACTAGCAGGATACCAGAGAATTCAGGGACATAACATTACACAGCTGTAGCATTGACCTCTCAGTCTGCGTATTTAAGATTTCTAATGATGTGTCGAAGACATGAAAGGGTGAAACAGTGGAAAACAAAGTTCATCTTTGTCAAACGTGTGAAGAACTTAAATTTGCTGAACAACTTTGCTTGTCATCCTTTCCTCAGCCAATCACCTCTTTGCTTTTGAGGAAGAATATTGCATGTTTTCTTATATCTGATGCTACCAGTGAAGCTGGTTTGACACTTTTTTCTTTGCAGTGATGATAAACACTGTACTGAGTTGAAGATATAAGTCTCACTTCCTAAAGTTTAGAGTCAACATTCGAAACTTCCAACAATGTGTCATCCACATGTAACTTCCTCATTTCATCTGTGTCCACCGCTGGGTCTGAACAGGAAACAAAATCAGCGTTTTCTTCTTATGGCTGAAACTAACAGATGTTTGTGTGGATTCAAACACACAGGTGCAGAGACTTATGAAAGGAGTGGACGGCTGTGGCTTATCAACTAGGGAGTGCCCATTAAAAGCTTTCTTTCGAAACCAACTAACATACAAAAATTACCTCCCATCCTGAAAGAGATAAAAAAAAGACACAGCAGATATCTGCTTGGGTATCAGTAATGCAACAGACTAAACCGTTGCACAAAATAGGACCCTCAAAAAGCACATCCTGTTCAGTTTATATCTGTCAGCTTTTTTTCAGCTGCCAGTTTACAATGAGATTACTGGTGGCGAACATTTCTCACTCTGGGCAATGCTATTTTTCTGTAACACACAATAGTGTGCCTGGAACTGCTGGCGGTGGTGACACAGTGGTGATTGTACGCTTTTAAATGTATACTGTAAAAAAAACCTCAATCATAAACTTACTTAGGCTTGTACAAAACTACAGCATATGACAAGTTAAATCACTGTGGAAGAACTGAAAGGCCATGCTAGTCTCTTTCAGACATTTCAACAACATAGCCCAACCATTGCAATAAAAATACTCAGCAACACCAAACATGGAGTCAGTTTGAGGATTATAGGGTCGTCTATTTTCAACAAGCTTTGCTGGTGTCATAATTAATACAAAACACAAAGATAAACCCGTATATTTAAGTTGCTGTTTCTGGCAGTCATAATGATGTCTGTTAAAAGCAGCTTTGGTTCAGATAGCAGGTCTAATAAACTAACCTACTCGTTAGTTGACCAGCACCTGCTAAATAACTAATTTACTCGGTAAGCAAACAAACTGTCAATTAATTTGAGTATAATTTAACTAGCAACAGGCTGGTATATTTTTATAGCCAAGGAAGCTGCTATAGTTCACTTCCTTTTATTGGTTGCGAAAGAATGGTTAACATTATTAACTAAAGCAATTAGGTATGTTTATTTATAATAATGGCGTATCCAAGCTGGATATACAGTCTAATTATACAGAAAGCTACAAGGGAAGCAAAACCGTTGTGAATAAGGGGGCTACAATATTCAATGAATGAAACTTGCTAATTGTTTTAGTAGGGTTGGAAGTACGAAAAATGTCACAGTAAAGCCACAACAGAACCACACATGGGTATCTATCATCTGTTTGGTCAGGAACGACTAGCCTGCAGCTAAATGAAGCAGAACAAATGTTGACATCCACACCGTCCAACGAAACGAAGCAAAGTTAAGTTAGCTACACGGCGTATCTTAAGTTTGATGGAGGATCACTACAACAGCCTAACACTGCACAAAAACTAGCTGTTAGCTAGCAGGCTAGCTAGCTAGCTACGCCCTTACGCAGTCCCCAAAGAGATTAGACAGAAACTTTTCCCAGTCACAGCAGGACTAAACTTCCTAAAGAGGAACAGCGGTCCAAGAAAGCTCGGATTTCTCCCTGCCCAGATTAAGTAACACTACTGAGATGTTTTCAAGTAGAAACAAAGTGTAGCCAGTAACGTTTGCCATCGTTAGATTTGAGTTATAAGACAGTGTTACCTGAGTAAGAGACTGAGTGGCAGCCATAGTGTTTCTGTTTCCCACTGCTTTCATGCTGCGCTGCGGCCAGGCACAGACAGAGGCCGCTGAAAAACCTGGAACTGGATGCAAACTCCAGGAATCAATACGAACCTATCAGCTTTCATTCAAGTATCAGGTGGCATCTCTACCAGACCATGAGACCAGAAAAACAACATAATTTAAATGAATATGTTGCTGGTATTAAATACAGGACAATAAAGATGAGTCTCTAAATAAAATGCTCAAATATAAACACGTTTTACAATATTCAACTATACTATATGGTTTAAATTATTTATCATTGCATGCTTTTTATGCTATATAAAGATATATTGAATTAGTACTACATAGTAGTAAATGTAGTGGATGAAAGCATTTGAATGCACTCAAAGCTTACTTTTTTCTGTTGTGCAAAAGAAAATAAGTTATGTTCTATCATTGCAGTCATCTCAAATATCCCTATTTCAAATCTTCTTTATCTGACTTCCTCCAGAGGGCTACCTCCTATCACTAGTATTACTTTCCACAACAAAAAATACAACACAAAACAAACAAAACCCAAAAATGAGTCAAATTGCACAGAAAAATACCACTACTTAAACTAAAATATTAAACTGTGTGTAAAAAAAATGCTGTGGAAAGCAAGATAGGCTAAATTTAGATGCACTTAATAAAGAAGTACTTATAAAGATCTGATTCCTTTTGTTTTTATTGGACAGAACATGTGTCTGAGTTTTTTTCACTGCAACATGACAATTGTCCCACTTCATCTCCTACCTATAGTACAAAATGTGTCTTTTAGAAAAGAAGCATCTTTCAGGTGGCATGGGACAGTGTTGGTGTACAGTAAAATAGAAATGAGAAAAATGGTTGCATATGCCAACAACAAACAGTGAATTTGTACCTAATAATGACATCTTTTACTGCTACTGAAGTGTACAACTTACTGAGTACAGATAATTTTAGCACTATAATGTGTGGACTGGAGTTAAAAAGTTTTAATTACATACAGTACAAAACTATGTGTGAAATTTCATGTTAAAGCCCCCCCATACCAGCATCCAATGACTGAAAATGTTTTGAGCAAAGATAATCTTAGTCCAGGTACATTAGAGTTCCTATTATCCTTTGCTTGAATTAAGAGTTTAAATATGAGCAGGCAAGATGACCTGCACAGTGACATCCAACTGTAAATCCTTTCAGACTGACATGACTGCAAAACATTTACAAAAATCAAATAAAACACAAACATATGCAAATGAACAAAACGAAAATGAACAAATGAGGTAAACATAAGACATTCATGGCACAATCCATACACATCTTTTTCTGTCGCCACTCCTTTATAAGAATCTCTGGAATACACAAATGACAATTTAGATTTCTGCTGATAACAACTTGATTGATTACGACTCCTGACATTCAATTCAACACAATTATTATTCCAATTTCATTATTAACAATAATTAGAACGATAGTAGTAGTGGCTTCTTTGACACAGAAGAGTAATTGCCCTTTGTATGACCTATCACCTTGCTTTGTAAACAAATAAAAAAGCCTGTCCCACCCAGTTCCACCCCTGGGTGCCAGTCATGAGGGTCTATCCTCTCCTGCCTGGATCCTATGGCCTGCTGACGCAGACAGCCCGAGCAGTCCCTGAGTTTATAATTCATCCTTAAGTTGAGAGTCTGTCCCTTCATCTTCCTCTTCCTCCTCCTCCTCTTCTTCAGGTTCTTCACCCTCTTCCTCTTCTTCCTCTTCCTCCTCATCCTTCTCTTCTTCATCTTCTTCATCCTTCGCCTCCTCTTTCCTCTTCTTGTCCTCCTCTTCACGTTTCTTCCTCTCCTCTTCCTCTTGGCTTTCCTTCATCTTCCTCTCAGCATCCTAAAACACAAAAAAGGTTATTTAACAGTGTTAGATATAGTTTTGTCATTATTTTGTAGCCCCTTAACCTTTACTCTACCTTTGTTTTGCCCCAAGTGTCATTCCCAACTTCCTCTGCCAAACTGGGATCACTGGTGATAAGGAAGTTGTCAAAGATGGTTCCAGACTTGACCTGCAGAGAAACAGCAATTAATCATTATCCACTCCACAGTATTACAAATTCTGAAGATATAACCATTAAATCCAACTGGGAAACACAATCACCAGAGCTGCAATGAAGAACTAGTCACTCTACACGTATATTGATGCAATTTTTATACATTATTATGGATCAAAGTGTAAATACAATGGAAGCAACTGTATCTTACCTGCCACAAGTCAAGTCCTATCACACCGATGCTGTCGTACTTGTAGATCTCGGGATCAGCGGTGTACTCTGGGTTGTCAATCTCAGGATGGATCCATTTGCCCTTGTAGGCAGGATTATCGATCTCTCTGGGCTTCCACTCACCCTGTGGACAAGCAAATAGGCAATTTGGTTCATGTCAGAAAAGATCTAGTGTCTGCAATGAAGGACTGAACCTGTAAAAATGTTCACTGTTAACTGCTGGAAAAGAGATGGAAATATCTTTGCAGCAGTGTTGCATTATTACAACTGTCACATCTTCCAGGATTACACATCTGCATACAAGATGGCAAAATGGTAAATATAAAAGTTTTGTTTAAAAAAAAATAGCAATACTGAAAAAATGATTCTTTCTGGCTGTATGAGGTATTAAAATGATTGCTGTATACCTTGTAATCAGGATTGGTGACCATAGGAGGCTCCCATTCTCCGTCCATCTCATCATCCCAATCGTCTGGCTTTTTGGCATCTGGATCTGGAATGTTCTCAGGTTTGTCCCAGTCCTACGACAAAAAACAAAAAAAGAAGGTAAATCATGTGTTCACAAAACTAATACACGCTTTCTGGGATGACTAAAGTACACGGACCTCTGGTTTCTTATCGTCAGGGTCAGGAATCTTCTCCCTGTCGTCCCAGTCCTCTGGTTTTTTAGCCTCAGGGTCCTTGATTTTTTTGGGGGGTAGAAAGTCCCAGTCACTCTCCAGACTACCCGACTCAACCTTCTTGTTGTCAATTTTGACCTCGTATGTGTTGTCAGGGTAGACAATCAGTGTGTACAAGTGGGAGTATTCATCATCCTGCAGAGAGAAAAACATGCAAAGTTCACACTGCCGCTCCAATTATCTATTTAGCTTCTTAGATTTTTAGCATAATTAATGCAACCAAACATTTTAAGTTCTCAATAACCAATGCAAGAAAAACGTGCGTGTCTTAGAACTACATTTACACATCCAAATTAAACATAAAAGCAATATCAGGTCTCACCTTGCACCTGATGTCCTTGTTGATTAAATGGTTTTTGCCTTTGTAGTGGAAGATCACATGAACTTTCTTTGTGCCAGGACCACAAATGTCAGGACCTGAAAAAAAGCAGCCAAGGACAGTGAATATTTATGTATACACAAAGTATGATTGATCTGAAGAAAAAAATGTTGTAGGCCCACATCTGACATTATCACATGTAGTGTAGTTTCACAGACTTCCGTAAACTCCTCAAGCACAACTATTCAGACTTACCAAACATGATGTTGTAGACAGAGTCTCCGTGCATGTCTTCTTGGTTGAGACCAGAGGGAAACAGTTTGATGTAGCCTCCACCACAGTCGATGCTTTGCTCATGTTTTACAGAGAACTGGATGACTAAAGGCTGGCCCTTGTTGCTGAAGTCATCAAAACGGGCTGACAACGCATAAAAGCGGGCATCCTGGCTGGTCTGAAGACCTGCGGTAAGAAAAACATTTTACACATGTTTTCAACTAAAGGTTTTCTTCTTCTCCATGTGTTAGTTTAAATAAGAGACTTCATGAACAGAGAGACTGTTGCAATGTTTTAATGTAGAGGCAAATGTTGGCACTACTCCATAAGCAGTGACTCACAAAGCAACACTGACACCGAACATGATTTTCAATTGTTTCACATAGTCAGATTAGTAACAAGCCTAAAATTAAAAACAAACACATTTAGTTATAATATCTATAACTACTTTGACTCACTAGTCAGTAACTCATGCAGGGAAAGATTCATATAACCGTGCATCCCTAAACTGGGAAGCATTCCAGTTAACATTTTAACTTACCCTTGTCTTTCTCCGCATCTCCGTAGAACTTCCCTGCAGTCAGGACAAACTTGCCATAATCAGACTTGTGCTTGGATTCAACCCAGCGACTCTTCCAGGCATCTGCACACACAAGTTCAGGTTTAATGGCACAGCAGTCACCAAGACAAGATGCACAATGCTAATCCGTCTCTGATGGTGCAGCAGCACAGGTGCAGTGTGTCACTCTGCAGGGATTTATGACCATAGTCACTGAGGAAAGAGGAGCGCCACAGTAAGTGATTAGTGGGATATATTAAGGAGGGGAAGAGGGGGTGGGGGTCAGACAAGGTTTGATGACAGCTGGGGGGTGGGAAACAGAACTGCAAAGAAGGGAGTGGTAAGATGGGGTCAAAGATAAAGTGGGATCTTCTAGAATATATACACTGTATATATATTAATCAGAAAAGTGACCAGATGATGCATCCAAGATGTTGATGCACGAATCTTAAAATATTACCTAAAACACATTAGAACATCTTAAAATGACAAATATCAAAGTAGCATTTAGACCCTTACTCATTACCACGAAAATTAAAAGGCATAAACTATAAATAAAAAAAGGCAACAGTATGTTAATCCATTGAAGTTAAAATCTCACCAGCATCCTCAAATTGCTCTCGGAAATACACATTGGACCCGGCCAGAACACAAGCGGCCGACACGGCCACCAAAAGCAGTGACAGCGCTGTCATTGTGGAGAGTTGAAGTACCCCGTCCAAAGGAAAAAAAAAGAAACTATCAATACAGGGATATGTTAATATCTCTATCTATTGAAATGTTGCAGGAACAGTGTTCGTCCAGCCTCTCATAAAGTCATGATACAGCGCGAGCCGCCAAGATAGATACCGCTCTCCTCTCGGCTCGGAACAGATGTCTAATTCTGATTGGACGTCAGCTCCAAACCTCAATAAGGAAGCGTTATATCTACTAGCCAATCAGAGAAGAGAATGTTGAAATAATCATTTCTGTGGCCAATGGTAGAAGACCACGCGTTTGCTTGATACACGCCCAAGAAAGAGTGATGCTGGTGGAGAAGTCGCACGAAAAAAAAGCAACCTATGGATAAATGAATGCAACACATATTACTCATCCATACATACTTCTCCTTTAATGTAGTATCACATTGGTTTTCCATGTAAAAGCTCAACATAAATACTAGCTGGAAATTAAATATTTTTGCTAATTTTTTTTCAATTAATTTTTATTTTTGAAAACCATGTCTGCTATACTTACTTTTCATGGTGTAATAATGCTTTGAACCTCAGTGTCAACAAACAAAATCTCTACCGCAGTTTAGGGATAAAACAAACCTGCAAATAGACTCAAAATAACAAAAAAAAATTCAAAATCACAGCTGTCACATACACTCCTTTAATAATATTGAAAAACAGATCAAATGGTTTAATAAAAAAATGAAGTTGATTGAAATAAATTGCTTCCTTTTGCACATAAGATTTAGTAACATTTCTACCAACGGTTGCATGTTAACTGTTTCATTTGTCATTCTGTTCACTAGTCAGTGCTGTTGAATAAGTAGCCTAACACTGCAAGATTTGGTCCTAAAACATGCTTTAATGTAGCAGAGTGCTGTGTATTCATGCTGGGTTGAAATGTCTACATGAAGTCTACTCAGCAGGCGGGATTCCCATCTCAATAAGTCGTGAAAAGGACCAACAATAGTGCATTTGCACAACTCCACAAATCTAATATTGCACAGAAAAAATGTTCAACAATGGCACAAAATATATCAATAAATAATGAATGCTTATAAAAGCACAATGCTGAACATGCAAATACTAATTCATGACAAAATAATAATAAACAAACAGCACAACTCATACTTTTGCAAAAGTGACGTGACATAAATAGCATGAGAGAAAAATGTACGAGCAACCTTTTATGATAACCACCATCATCTTCATGTCTTCATCTTGACATGGTGAGAATTCAACCAGGCAGGCGAAGGGGAGCAGCTACACCTCGCTGGATGACTGTCTGCAAGCGCTGACGTTTTCTGTGCTGATCTCTTTAGGATGGGCCGTGCTGAACCCCTTTCTCATACTGGATCTGCCTTGCTGCCTGGCCTACTCTGAGGGACCTGGACACACACGTCTTGTATCTGTGTGGGGAGAGGGTGGTGCACAGAATGGCACAAAGAACACACATCTCCCTTGTGGCTCTGTCTGCTGATGGGCTAGTAAAGCAATCTGACACCTCCTCCAGGTTGCCCTTTTTTTATTTGTTTCTCCTTCTAAGGGAGAAAAAAGTTAATCCTCTGTGGTATGGACTTGCATCCTTGGGCCGAGAACAGTCTTTCTTCTTTTGGGACGTACAGCATTGCCTTGGCCACCTCATCCAGCGTTGTCTCGTCTGTCTCTAAACCCCGTGCCGTATAGGCGTCACGGGCACAGAGCTTTACGTGGCGGTACTCCAGAGGAAGGAACGGCACAAAGAAGTCAATCAAGTGCCCAGACATGAGCTCACTCTGAGCAAACCCACCTGGGAAAGAGAACCAAACAAAAAGCGCAAAATAAATTCAACATCATTGACTTTTCTACAGAAATAACTTTGTGTGAAAATGTTTTATCAGCTGGTACTCGTTCAGATCAAGTGAAAAATTAACTGATAAAAGCAGCAGAGGATTGTTTATCTTTTAATCATTGTTTTGTCTTTTTTAGGATCCCCATAGTGGTCGCCAATCTTCCCTAGTTAAAAGACAGATTTTTATCAAATTCCATAAAGATGACAATTAATAAAACATTGAAACTATTTTTGTAAGGGATAAAAAGTACACAATAATAAAAAGTAATAAGAAAATGGAGCACATCCAAACAGCTTGGATTTCAGTGGTCATTTAAACACACACACCTGGATATCTCCTTTTTTAAGGGCAAATTATACACAGACTTCTTGATCAATCAATGAACAAATCAAGCTGTTCTCAGCTGGATTTCTGTAGTTTTCATTTTATATTATTATTAAGTTTTTCTGTGTCTTTAATCAGGAATAAATCATAAATGTATTCAGTTTTAATTGTTATTTCCTTTACATTTCATTCTTGGTTTAAATATAAATCATGCTTGTGTTTGAGTGTTCCTGTGAAACACTTTGAATCACCTTGTTGTTGAATTGTGCTATACAAAAAATGAGCTTTGCTTACTTTGTACTTTATCTCAGAGCATAGATCAAGACCTAGTAATCTGAATGTGTTTAATATGAGAAGAGTACCAGCTTTTCAGCCATATATGGGCAGCCTTTTGTAGGATGAAGCCTTTCCACATTAACTGCCAATTATTATTATTATTATGTTTACTTGTAGTAAGCATTGATCTTGTTTTAGAAAGATTTCAATTTTATTATTTTTTTGACCCATTTCAAAACATCAGTCCTCCTTCTCAGTACATTTGATATTCCAGCCACATTAGAAATAGAATAATAGACTGTAGAGTCGTCAGCATACATGGCAACTGATGACTCATTTAATGCATATGGTAAATAATTTGTTTAAACTTAGAAAAGAAGAGAGAAAAGACAACTGCTTTGAGACAGGTACAGTGGATACCAGAGCTTTAAGGTTAGAAGTAAGCAGAGAAGATTTGACCTGAAGCAGCATACCTTGAGACTCCATAGTTTCAGCTCGTAGCCGATGTTCCAGGTCTTCCATACCGATGTCCTCTCGATTCTGACCAGAGTGCCAGAAGTCCAGTGCTACATCATTGATTGTTGCACCACCAATATTACTGTTGTGACAACAAAACCAGAGCAAAAAATGTGCTGTTAAAATCTGCACAAAAGAAAAGGGTACACATGCACATCCGGTCCAAACAAACCTAAATTATTCCCATTTGTTTAAGGAAATGTGTAACTTAAGAACCAAAGTCCTGCAAGTGTTATGAGTTTTCCTGCTGCAACACACTTTATATATATCAGACTTATTAAGCAGACTTATGCAGAGCTGTCAGCAAACTATGCAAAAAACCTACAAATTACCCATTTTTTGAGTCTGGTGTGTTGCAGCAAGGAAACTCTTAACACCTAAAGTTCCCAAGGTGCCCGCCCATGTTCTAAGCTTCTCAGATCAACATTTGATCTAGCAGTATGGCCTAAAGACAGAAAGAAAGGTTTCTCCCAGGCAACTTGTGGTTGTGGTTAGACTTTAATACCTTAAACCTAAAAATAAATCTGGAATTGTACAGCTGAGGTTGACGGGATTTTTTTTCAGCAGTAAAGCTAACTTTTTTTGAGCACCTACATTTCCTATTTCCAGGCAGATTTTAATGTTTGCCTCCATAAACAAATTATTTATACAGTTAAAAAAAAGCTAAAACGAATGTATTATGCTATTTCCTGACTTGTGCAGTTGTAAAACATTTTTCTTATTTTTCATCTGTGTTATTAGGTCTGATGTGCAAATGTCAACTAGAAACTGTTGTCAGAGGCGACAGTATATCCTGAACACCTCCAATCTTCAATTTCCCCAATCCTCGAATACATATACAAATACAGAAACATTCAGGTATAACGTCATTATGTGACACCTCTTCAGGTCATGACCTTCATTTGCATTTATTTGAGGTGAATCGGATTAATAGTTTCAAATTTAGCTAAAATAATTTTCATGTTTGAGCGCCCCCTGGTGGCCAATCTGTAAATTATATATCGCTCAAAATTGGATTAGTTCATTCTCTCTCTGATATCTATGCATTTGCAAAACATGCAAACTCTGAAATAAATATTGTTCAAGTTATCATGTTAACATGAAGGATCTGCAGCGAAATCATAATAACTCCGACACTCCATTCAGGGATATTATGAGTCACTACATTTTTTTTTACCTGAGATAAAAAAACAGGTCATTTCTCTGACCACTTCAAGGCTCCTGATCGCACAGAAAATGTAACTAAAAGCTTCCATGAGTTGCGTTTTGTTCACAGGATTTTCTAGGTGTACTAACAATACCATCACAGTGTATTGTTTTTAGTGATTTTTTTTTTTTATTTCTGTTTCTTCTTCTCTAAGGGTATCCATAATCTGCTGACATTTACTGCATTTATATTCTTTATGGACAAATGGATGTTAAAGAAAATGTGAAGTAATGTAATTCTTTTATTATCTGTAAATTTTACTTTGTGACACTATTTTCTCTTGAAACAAATTGTGATTTAGTCAAAAGTTATATTTAAAATAAATTCAGTATTTTAATCGCAAATGTAGCTTGACATATTGATCATGTTTATCTACTGCACCCTGTCGTTTTGTATATATCAGTAAAGTGTTAACGATCACATATTTATTCTTACCTACTTTAGTTCGGCAAAAAAAGCTGTATATAACTGCACAAACTATTTGTCAGGAATAAAAAACATTCATATGTTTGTTTTTTTTATTTTAAAAAATGGAAAATGTGCTTAAAAAGGTATAACAAACCAGAAGAAATATCCTTCATTGCAGATAAACTGCATGACTAGTTGGAGCAAAACTATTTAGACTGACGGTGAATTTGTAACCCAGCTTCAACATACAACACGCAGCAACAAAGACTAACCAACCTGAGGAAGAGGAAGATGGCTCTGCGGTAAGTGACCCCATCCACATTGTCATAGTGATCCATGTAGGGCTTGATAGCATCGATGAGTCCTGGATGGAGCTTCTCAGCCTCATCAAAGATGAAGAGAGTCTGCGGGCAGCGCAGCACCATGTCTCTGATGGCTTCTCTCAGCTGGCCCTGGATTCCACAAGGAAAACTAACTTTACTGATCAAAAACTCCAAAATTGCTAAATACACAAAAATCAAATAGATTTTTGATTTGATTAAAGTTTTTGGCAAATCACTGACTTTCAGTTGAACTTTCAGTCTAAACATAAAGACCTAAAAATATATTGTAGCAGCTGAGACAAATGTGTTGTTTGAAATGTGCAGATAACTACAGAATGTTACTTTTGGGACGGACCTTTTATAAGGTATATTAAATTTTCATGTAAAATTCTATTTAACCTTTAATACGTAGTGTCTTTAAAAAAAATTATGGAGGCTAAGGACAAGCATCTATTTTATTTTAGTCCTGAGAGGAAGAAATGGCTTTAATATCTCCACCAGTCTAAATAATTTAAATAGGAAAACCACAAGTCACAGATAAATTCTATATTTACTGATGACAATATGATGATAAAGGTTGTTCTGTACACTATGTCCTTAAATGTGTATAGTTTGTGTAATAATACTATGTAAATAACCGTTTGAAATCAAATAAAGTGACTGTGTCCAAATGAAGGGACCACAAAGTCACATATGGTCCAGTTGGACAAAAGCCAGGTTCCAAAACTCCACATATATCAGCACTCGTGTTTCAGCACCAATATTTGACTGTCCAAATCACATCTGTTATCATTAATTTGCTGAATTACAAAATTCGGACTAAACATGAGGGAGTTTCAAGAGCATGTCCACCGTGTTCCTGGCACAGGACAGTCAAGTCTGTGCCAAGCTGCACGTCGCAGCTGAATGTCTCACCTTGTACGTGTCCACCAGCCTAGCATGTGGGAAGTGAAACGGGGCGATGAACAAACGGACACACTCGCTCTTCATCCCGTCCCGATACAGGTTATCAGCAATGATCCGGGCCACAAAGTTCTTGCCAGTGCCGGACCAGCCGTGGAAGGAGAGCGTCAGTGGCTTGTTGGACTCTGGGTTTTTAATAAAACCCTGGATGGCTTTGAGAACGACAGACTGAGCCAGGTGCTGCCCGTGGAGCTTTGTCTGGAGGTCTTTTGCCAGACCTATTGATGACAATAAAAACACATAATACATGCAAAAATTAGTTTGTCTAAAAGATGCAAGGATAAAAATGTAGAGTAAAAGTTTGACATGTGTGCTTTATTAGTTAGGTACAGAAATGTATTTCATGTCCATCAATTTCCAGACAGCTCATCTCACCTATTAGCAAGTTATTACAATCAAAGAGGATTATTTTTTAATGGCAAACATCTTCATCTATTCTCATTTTCTCTTTGTTTTCTTTGCTTCAGAGCGGATGACTGCTTTATCAGAATTTGGGTTTGTTGAATTTATTTCAGTTTTCTTCTGTAAGAATTTGAAATCTGCAGTTTTACATATGTGTCTAAGATAAACAACTTTGAAAATAATTTAATGACCACCAAACTAAGTCTTTGAAAATGCATTTTGAGATTAACTAGACCTAAACAATGCATCTCATTAGGTCGTATATTGTGTGTTATTTCACTGATGCTTTACTTTTCATTAGCAACCAACTATGTGCAAGTTTTCCTGACAAATGTGGATGATGGCAGATACTTTAAATAATTTAATCCACAGAAAGTTATCCACACCATGTTGGATCAGCTCAGATTGACATCTACAGAAAAATAATTAAAAGTGGAAAAAGAAACCGACAATTATGCCGGTCGAAACAGCTTAATTAAAGCCAGAAATATGCTAATTTTGCTGTTCTGACATGTTTTGTGCATGTTCTAAAACACAATGCAGAGAAATCCAACACTGAAAATGCATCATTATGGGTGTGTAAAGAGTGAAAAAGATCCACATCCAAATAAAGTGGTTTGGATGTGAATACAGATGCAAAATCAGACAGATGGAGCTACCTGTGATGTTGTTTGTTATTCTGCAGTCTCCAGACTCACAACACTGACCCAGACTACAGTACCACTGATGCAGCAGACTGATGTAGTCCTGAGGAAAACCTGCCCACAGGTCCCTGGTAGGAACTGCTCACAGCAAGAAAAAGACTCATCAGTACTTATAATGTTGTAATCACTGAGTAATACATTAAAAGGTGGAAGCACAGTATGGTCACATCCACACCAGGATGGATATGCTTTGAATGTAGCAGCTACCCTTACCTTGCTGTGTGGCATCATCTTGGTCAGGCTGACACTCCCCCTCCCATATGTTACAATAAATGTAGTTAAAATAATAGGTGGAAACGTTGCTAATGGTGTCGAGTTGGAAGAAGTCGGCCTCTGCGGACAAAGCGCAGATCAGAGGCAACAACCACCGCGCAAACATCGGGGAGCAAGACGACGATCCGCGGCGTGGAAAACTGACAGCTTCGCGTCACGATTCTTCTCTCCCATTTAGTTAAACCTGTTTTTTTTTTTTTTACTGGCTGCCTACTGTGTGTTCGACATTTCTCTCCACCCACTCACACTTGTAAATGGTAGTCGTGAAGCGCTTCATTTTGTCACCCCATTGTGATTAGCTCCGCCCATCCACAGAGGGGCGGCTATTAAATCATATCAAGATTTGACTCAGCATGTTTGGCGTTTGCAGGTTCTCCTCCCTTGCCAAAGAAAGATTAATCATTTTAAATGTTTACTCGGAGTATTTAAAAACCTACACAGAATTTTATGCTTACCTTTCAGGGTGAAGATTTATAATTTTTCATACAGAACTGAATATAGCAAGGTGCTCCAGGAAAAGTATATCCAATACTGACCCCACCATACGTTTACTAATTATAGTTGTTTATGTGTGTGACACAAGCCTGACAAGGAAATGCATTTAACACTGGAAAGACTCAAGTTTCGGATATTCACTTGGAGAATTGAGGAGGGATAATTTAGCTATTTTACTATTGACTGTCACTTTAATACAGGCAGCTGTGGGCTACCCAGTGTTTCACAACCAGCTGTCCAGTAAGCAGCATACAGTTAAAAGCTGTTTCTTTCATACCAATCATTATGTAGAAAACATTAAGCTTCAGTTTTTTAAAAATGTTCCCTATATAAAATTCATTTTGATATAATTTAATTTTGCAGGGCGTGTTTTATGAAGGAAGGTGTGTGTTTGAGCTCATTAGGCATTGGTACGCTGTCACGTACAAGCACAAGCAATATTTTAACACATTTGTTTTGCTTGTTTTTACCTTGTGTTAAGAGTTGGTCACTACCTGCCTCACCTGCAGAAGTTTAATATAATCTAACTGTAAGACAGTCTTACAGTTAAATGTGGCTTATTCCATTCCAGCACACAGCAGCTCTGCAGAAGCATTGCGACTACTCTGCATGTTTAGTCAGACTTGATTCCCTTACAAGAAACAGGAATCTACTAAACTTCATCTACACAGTCCAGTATCCAGATATTTATGATAATCACACTGGTTGAATTTGATAGTTGATAAAAGATGTTGAAAGATATCCTACATCGATTTCAAGTCACTGAATTGTTCTAAAAAAAACCCAGTATTTTTCATGAATCGAATCAGCAACCATGAATCGTGATATGAATCGAATTGTCATTAAAATTAATCGTTACACCCCTAGTTTACAATAAAAGCTGAAGAGCCTTGGTTTCCATCCATCCATATTCCCGAACGGGGTCGCTGGAGCCAATCCCAGCTGACACGGGGCAAGAGGCAGGGTACACCCTGGACAGGTTGCCAGTCTGTCACAGGGCCAATACACATAGACAGAAAACCATGTACACAAATTCACTCCTATGGGCAAAGTAGAGTCTCCAATCAGCCTATCCCCAAGGTGAATGTCTTTGGACTGTGGGAGGAAGCCGGAGAACCTACGCTAACATGGGGAGAACATGCAAACTCCACACAGAAAGGCCACTACCCGATCCAGGGATCAAACCGGTAACCTCCCTACTGTAAGGCCACAGCACTAAGCACCGAGCCTTGGTTTCATTAAGGAAAAAAAAAGATGAACAGACACTGGTCTTTTGTATTTTAATGACCTAACTCACAGACCGTGGTCACGGGTCGGCTCGTGCATCACTAGGCATCCTCTATCATCAGGCGATGCCTCTGACCTCAGAGGGAGCAGACTAAATAAACCTAGTTACCTTATGAGCAACTGGTTAATCTCAATCTCTCCTTTCCTGGCAAAAAAATGGGTGACATACTGGCACACTCTCTTCAGTCTTTCATCTCACTCCTTTCCTGAAAACCCAACTTTATTTCCCCTCACTGCATTTTTAATAATTGATGATTCAGACAGGTTCATCCAAACAGATGCACTAACAGCCCAAACCATGACCTATAGTTTTATGAGGGTGGCTGGTCAATATTTATTTTTTAAATATCAGTTTACTGCCGAAAAACAAGTGAGAACAGAGTGGCAATTTATTTTACTACTGAATTTTCTCATATTTGAAAAATATAGATATTTATAGAATATTTACTAATTTTCTTATTTTTATATTTTAATGGGTCCTCATCAAATCATCGGCCATTGAAATCGTCTTCACACAATGCAAGGTGTGCAATGTAAATGAGGTCTTGGTCTTATTGTAATACGACTATGAAGCTGAGCTGATTTATTTCAATTAAAGCAAATGAGTGACTCATATTTCCATGAGGCAATTCATAGCTCTATCAAACAATGATTATGTGTGGTACTGTAATTATTTCTATTGATTAGATACAGGAGCAGTACAAAATCCCAGTGGACTTTTAAAAATACATAAGACGTCTACGTTATGAGCAGTATAGACAATGTCATTCAAACTGAGGACAGCTGCAAGAGAAAGCCAAGCACCATCACCCAGTACAACGCAACAAAATGCGGTGCGATACCATGGACCAGATGGTGCAGGAATACAGCGAATGGGCAGGAACCAGAAGATGGCCAGTCGCTGTATTCTATAACATGGTTGACATGGCAGCCCTGAGCGCCCTTGTGTTTTATGAAGCCTAAACAGGAAGGAAAGGCGGGTAGATTTTCTGATGCGGCTTGCCAGGTAGTTGACTGAATCTCATGTGACAGCAACAACTGAATTGGACAACTGCCTT
This sequence comes from Pseudomugil tenellus, assembly GCA_037177515.1. Taxonomy (NCBI): domain Eukaryota; kingdom Metazoa; phylum Chordata; class Actinopteri; order Atheriniformes; family Pseudomugilidae; genus Pseudomugil; species Pseudomugil tenellus. The sequence continues at coordinate 16,246,570 of JBAMHX010000016.1, read as the reverse complement.
CGCCAACAGGCCGCCACAGCAGATGAACTCTGCAAAAGTACCAAGGCCAGCATCAGTGCAAAAAGAACCCTGCTAGTGAGCAAGGTGTTCATTGCTACAAGTAGACATGTGCAAAAAAGATGGGCTATGGAAGTGTCTTGTCTGCTCAGACCAAGGACAGTTTAAGTTGTGCAACAATCTTTCCAAAATATCAAACCATTTGAAATAAGACGTTTCTTTTGCTTTACTGTTCAATAGAATTTTTTTTTGTTGCTGACAATTTGCATTCAATTCCCAGCAAGAAACTTCCCATACTTGTCAGACCACAGAATAGTTTGATAATTTACATTGTTTTATTCATGAATCTGATCAAGTCTGTACATTTAAAATAAACCAGTATGGGTTTATTTTCCCATGCATTGATACTTTAAAAGAAAAAAAAAGAGACAGTTATAAAGACAAATTTTTTTTAATTATAAAATGTTACGAGATATTGAGAATCATACAAGCACAGGATCAGGCCGCCCATCCTTAACCACACATTACATGTCATTTGTTGGATTAGTATTTAATACTTCCAGTTATTTCTCCAGAGACCATACATTTATATTTTTTGTAGAGATTCGGTCTTAAAGGTGGTGCTGTACTTTAACCATTCCTTCCAGTAAAATGAGCCTCCTGAGGTGACATGTCAGCTGCGAGAGATCAGAGTATAAATTACAAACAAAAACTGAAGAAAGAAATTCAAGATACACATGTTGACCATACAACCTCAGATATAATGGAACGGTAAGGGTTATAATCAGCAACAATTCATTTGGCAGAATCTTTTCATCACTGGTAAAATGGTCAACTTGAGTTTCCAGTAAGATATTTCTATGATACTGTGGTGTTTGTTAATGACCATACTCACCAGTCCAAAAACCGACACCTCTTCCTGCAAACAGGGACATTAGTTACAAATCCTGTCTTACAAATCCTGAGAACAGCAGCATTTCCACTGACCAGGTCAGCTAGAGCTAATATGAAACACTCCATGGTTTACAGTCAGTCTTCATTTAGTCATCACACAGGTCAGATTACAGGGATCTGCCGTTTCATTACAGCAGGAAGATCCCAGACAAGAGCTGCAGCATCAGACCCAAGTAAAGCAGATTTGGGTTTGATTAGTTTTTAAATAAATTGTGCTCTGAAGGACAAAACTCCAACAACCCAGTTCTACTGGTCACCTGGGTCCAAGGTGCTGAAAATGCCATGTTTATTCTCACCGTGTTAGTCCAGTCCTCTGCCAGTGAGACTGGTCACAATCCAGCACACTGAAAGATTGAAAACAGTTCCATGTGATTTAATGCAAAAGTTATCAAATCAATTTATCAAAAACTACTTCAGATCAGTGTGTGACAAGCGTCTTCAACTGGATCAGCGACCTGATTCACATTCATCACATCTGAAATCCTGATCCAAGTTTAGTTACTTTTAGGGCTTACCAGCAACGTTACGAACAGTCTGTTAGCAACGAGTCCAGTGATGCCTCCATCGCGCCTGCAAGGAGAAAACTCATCAACACTGCGCTTCTCAAATCTTAACATTTAGGCTACAGTTAGTAGATACATCAGCTAGGAGCGAAAGACACAACACATTCTTCACGGTTCAATCTGCTGAACTATGCAGTCATCATTGTATCAAGGTGAAGACAAAAAAAAATAAAATAAATGACATGTTTATCCGTTTACTCACTTTCACTTAGCCTGTTGCAGACCGTTCCACCAGGAGGAGCAGCAACAGAGCAGAAAAACAAGGAAAAAAATGTTAGGAAATAGCTTGACACTTACTAACTGCACAAAACTAAAAGTCGATGCATCAGTTAGGAGCGAAAGACATTTTTCTTCTTCATAGTCATCTGCTGAACTATGTAATCATCACTGCATCAAGACAAACTTCAGCCTTTCAGGAATTAGAGGGAAAAAAAATAATAAAAAAAAAAAAAAAAAAAATCACCTGCCACCGTGTCAGAGACCAGCATCTTACAGCGAGTCACCGCCACCATCTGCAGGACAAATGCACACATTACTACTGCCCAGATATAGATCTACTAACATGCTCAATTTGCACTGCATCAGAAATAAATTCATCTTTCACTCTTTTTCAGAGAGATTCCCATTGTTTTTAAAACAAAGTCATCATTTACAGCCAGTCCAATGGGACTTTTAACAATTCTGTGGCAATTACCTGTTCTCGTAGTCCGAGTGCACCCACTGAGGCATAAACCTGCAGGAAGAGAAAAATAAATTACTCAAACGTGCCTCATTTTGTCACTGCAGGTGTAAATCAAGTAGTGCCTCAGATAATTTCACAAGGTGGTTAAATGCATCGTCATCCAGCTTGTCAAGAGTAGCAAATAGATGTCATCACAGCAGCACGAGGATCATGTCAGTGTAAATGCAGATTGGTGCATCCATGAGGTGTTACTTTTACAGAAGAATAGCGGTCTCCTGATGTTCAGCTGTGCATCAATGGTCGAGTAAAGTTCAGAAAGCCAGAGCTCAATTATGCCATGGATACTGCGTTTTAAGATTTACACAATGGGGAATAAAACAGTAGTGTACAGGACACCTTATCTAACTTATTATCTTATGAAGTATTGTACCAAAAAGCCCCTCTAAATGCAGTACCATACACCGAGCACATAATGGAATAAGACTTTAAAGCTCAATAGCCATGTGAACACCTCAGAGATGCAAAAACCCACCCAGTCATGCAAAATAAAACCATACCTTCAAGCTGACGTCCAAGTCTCAAGTGTCTGTCTGGCACCTGAAAATACAGACACGTTAGCACCATTCAGTTTTAATCCAACTGACTTCAGAGTAATTCAGAAGCCTCAGTGGAGAATTTCTCAGAAATCTCACTTCTGTCCACTACTCTTACACCTAAATCATCACAGACTTGACTGATTTAGCACCATAAACACACATAAAATACATTTACCTTGTCAGCAAAATTTTCCTAGTGGAGAACCCCACATTGACCTAAAATAGGGGGGGAGAAAACTTATTGTATTAATATACACCTCAGTAAAAACAGTAAAGAAAATGTGTAAAGTTAAAGTGGAAAAAAAGAGTTACTGGTGCAAGCCTCAATTTCAAAAGTCAGGGAGAAAACAGACTCCCCACGTTTCTCACACACACTTTATTTATTTTTATTTTTTTTACAGGAATTATCCCGTGGAGTCAGAATAGTTGGCGTTTCTTCACATTAACTTAGATGTCCCTACCAACTCTTATATCATCATTTATCCACAGGAGGGAAAATTTTTTTTTCACTCTAAAGTAAATGTTTCAGACCCTGCACGTAATACACCTATACTACGTTATGCCAAGGACAAAAAAAATGATAGATCCAAAAAGGTGGATTAAAAAAAAAAGGTTTTAAACACATGTACGAATAAAAGCTAAAATGAAATTTTAAATTTTAACTAGATTTGACTTGCACCTCATTGCAGATGGTACTCAAAGCACATGATAAATACTAAACTAAAGACACTAATCTCTGAATGGTTTCAGGTCCTAAATGGCCAATAAGCTATCTCTTGACCCAGGATAAACCAAGTAGACCCCTTAAATCATCTGGATCTGGTTTTTAATCAGTGAGTCAGATGGACACATGGAGAAGCCGGATTCAGCTTTTATGCTCCACATGTCTAAAACAAACTACCAGAAAACCTCAGATCACCAGAAACACCAAGTTAATTTCAATCCAGGTTAAAGACCATCATGTGCTCTGCTGCATTTATGTACTTTGCATTCTACATTATTTTGAGTTTGAGTTTCTTCAATCTGGAATTGATCATATTATTTTTGCCATTTCCTTGTTTTAAATGTAAATCATGCTTGAGTTTTAACATTTCTGCAAGGTACTTTGTACCACACAGTAGCTGAATTGTGCTACAAATTAACCTTGCATAATCATTACAACTCAGTTGTAAAATATAAACTCACCAGGAGATGTGTCCTTCCATCTGCGTGTCCCATCCTAACACGTCTGCAGGCAGATTAAAAATTCACATTAACACCTCAAACAGGAGCTTCGCAGCTAACTTCATGCTCTGTAAAGTTTACAAAATCCATCCCGTGGAGTCAGAAAAGTTGGCATTTCTTCACATTAACTCAGATGTCCCTACCAACTCTTATATCATCATTTATCCACGGGAGGGAAACACTAACAAGTGTTTTTTTACTTGCATAAAAACCTAGCTTAAAGCTGGCTAGCAGCGCGCAAGGAGGAGCACGTGGTTGCGGCCTGCACACCTAAACTACTGCAGATGAACAGCATTTTACACAAAAATGTCCCTAATAACACCAAAATAAGTAGGATGCATGTCTAACATGTCTCCTTTAAGTAGTAAATATAACATCAGTGTTAACAATCACAACGTAAAAACATAGTACATAAACAGACATCGAACTCACCGACCTGTAAAGCAGCGACGAATGAGGAAGAACAAAGTGCGCGAGGCGCTTTTATAAATAGCTCGCAAAGGCTGATGGGAATTCAACCAGATGTTAATGACTAGTCCCCCTGCAGGACAAAGCGTACATTTTCTTTTCTTTTGTGTGTGTAATACATACACTATAAAAAATATGAGATAGTATGTAGGATGATAATGTGATGACTAAACTCCAAACATCAGACTCAAACTCAATGAAAGATGATTTGCAAATCTTCCAGCTGGTGGTCTGTTTGAGGCTCCTGGAGAGGATGGTCCATTAGATAGTTGAAGCCTGGATTTAGGAGGAGTGCTGTAGTTTTGGTCCTAGTTGTGAATTGGTTGTCCAGCTCTACTCTATCATCCAGCTTCCGGGTTGTCCATGAGTATTCACCCAACCAGTCTACATTATAAGGTTGGAGAATATCCATCAGGGTGTGTTTTAATCAGGTACTAAGGCCTCTTACAGGGACTGTCTAATCCCTGGTCTAATGTTAGTCAAAGCTTGGTCCACCTTTTTAGTCAGATTTCCATTTTTCCAGTGACTCCTCCAAGGCTGTCCTTTACCACCAATAATGTTATTATGGAGTGAATTTATAGGATCAGTCAAAATCTTTGCTGCATTTATGATTGGAACTATGCTTTTTGCAGAAGACATGCTGTTTGTTGGTTTCATCAGGCTGTGATATTCAACTCTCAGTGATTTCCATGAACTGGGCAAGAATCAGCACTTCCCTATTTGAGACCCTAATCCTCAAATGGAAAAGAGAAGAGTATCATTTCTGGGACTGAAATGATGTCCAGCCTCAAGTGGAGGATTTCAAATATCTTAAGATCTCATTGTGAGGTGAGGGAAGAATAGAGCAGATGAGCGACAGGCAGCCTAGTGACAGTGATGTGGAGTCTGACTCTATTAGTCCGTTGTGGTGAAGAAGGAGCTGAGCCAAACGGAGACTACTTAACATTTGGTCATGACCTGTCAGTGACCGAAAGAACAAAACCGCAGAAACAAGGTCAGAGGTCAAACGTTTCCTCCATAGGGTGTCTGGACTCTCCTTTAGAGATAGGGTGAGAACGGTCGTCCAGGATGAGATCAGAGAAAAACTTCTGCTACTCCACATCTGATAAGGTGGCTTACGCTTCCCTGCCTGGTGAGGTTTTCTGCATGTATCACTGTGAGGATGCTCCAGGAAATACCGGACAACTACACCTCTCAGCCACCTCATAATCCCTCCAGCTGAGGTTGAAGAAGTGGCCGAGGAAAAGGAAGTCTTCTCTGCTATGGCCCGATCTTAGATACAAATGGATCCTTATTTGCCATCTCCTCCTATTCCAGGGTGACGCTCATCCTTTCCATCATAAGACAGATCCAAATTTAATTCTTACAGAACCAGTTTGTTTTGAATCCGTTTCATTTATTTCTAGTATAATGTTGAGTCACAAAATACATTAAAAAGGACCCAGGTATCACTGCAATGGACATCAATAAAACAAGCTTTCAAAAACAGAAATTATTAATCTGTTTTTAGAGATTGAAATATTGATATTGACATGTTAATAGACAAGATTATATATTATCATGGTGAAAATAGCAATTGAAAATATGTGCTTACTTTTCCATGTGTTTCTGAAATTAGAATTGAAAATATGCAAACGCATCACAAGCCCAGGTTGTACTCATAAGAGTACTGCAGGTCTTTATAAGTTTAGTCAAAGCAGTCAAAGGAGACACAAGTGAAAAGCATGTCCTTTATAATGTACATGAATGAACGGGTGGGGATAGATCTATGGGTCAGACCCCGTATGAAATCTGTCTGCACCACGTTACACCGAGGACAAAGAAAAGTGACATGGATCCGAAAAGGTACGGATCAGTTTTTCATTTTCAATTTTAATTTAATTCAATTTTATTTAACAAACTCAGGTCCATAAAAACAAACATAACAGAATCAGGAGAGAGAAAGTAAAAATACAAAAAAAGAAAAAAAAAAAAAATCATAAAGACATTTCCAGTGCATTCCCAGTCTGAACAAGTACTGGGAGCAACTCTCAGAAAAAGCAAACCACAATGATAATATTTGTAGGTTTGTCCAAACATTGCATAAACCTAAACATGTTTCTTTGACATGCTTTCTATGTGCTCAGTCCTGTAGTGACAAACACCAGATGAGCACCCCCACCTTGGGGAAACTTGACTAATATTCTCATCGTATCAGTGTTTGCAACTCCTGCAAGGCAGACTTTTTACAAGATGACCACCGATGAACTGTGTTGGGGGATTTGCAATAAACGTTAAACAAGAACAATTTAACTTTAGTATTTTTACACACATTAGTGTTGCCTCTGCATCTAACATCATCATCACTCATTCATGTCTAAAAACAATGACCTCAAAACTTGTATCAGAGTTTAAACACTGGAAATTTAAGCCATTCATCCCGTTTGGTTCTGCATATTAACATATCACAGATTGTCTCTGTACGTCATTATATATATATATATATATATATATATAAAAACATCTGCATAGGGCCTGTGTTATAAGCTATTTATAAGGCTCACAGAAAGGAGAATTGTCAGAGCCCTCAATTTTCCCATATATACATTTAATCGGCAATCAATGACACCTAATACACAGTTAATTTCTCAGATTTCTTAAAAACCTAAATAGGAGTTTAAAGCTACCAGTTCTCCATCAGCACTGGTGGTGCACACCTTCACAGAGTAATCCCCCCCCCCCCCCCCAAAAAAAAGACTTACCGTTAAATCTGAAAGAAAACAAACATCAAGGTTTGTTTCCAACACTGTGACCTGATGGGATGCCCATCTGAAAGAACCATGACCAAATCTCACAGCAATCAGCTCATTGAAATTTAATATTAAGCATCAATAAACAGGAGAATCGGATACAATCAATGGTTATGATGAGAAGGAAATAAAAAATACATTTGTTTTGATTGCTCTCTATCAGGCAATACCGAGCGATACTAAAATAAATGGCAAGGCCTCTATTCAATAGATTAATCAAAGACAGAACATGGTGGGAAAAAAACAGTCATAGCGTCAAATTTAGTTAAATAATTTTTCAGTTGGTTCATTTCTAAAAGGCATTTTTTTGTGTAAGAATTAAAGTCAACAGGTACAAGAGACTGCGATTTTAAACAAGAAAGTCACTGTTTGGATACAGCACCAGTATTTTTTTACTTTAAGCTTAATAGAGTAGCCAATTAAACGATAATGAAATCTTTACCACACAACGGTAATAAGAGTCTTTGAGCTTGCCTCAGTATTTAAGGTGAACCTATTAATTTACATCGATCATTTAAATCTCATTGCACTTGGATCCAATCTATGCTGCTGTAAAAATAGAAAACAATGGTTGAAAAAAGCAGATGTACAGCAGGATATATAGTACCCTCTATGTGGTTCTTCATCTTGAAAACAGATAACAGGACCAAAGCAGTAGCGGTTCAAAGGCTCTGCTTTGCTCCTCACAAGTGAATGCACCATAGAGGACATGAGGACAGGTGATGTGCAGAACAAAAGGAGACTTTACAGACTCACTTATAGCCTTACATCCTCATCGAGGACCAGCTGTGCAGAAAGACAAAAATATGTAAACAATCATTTTGTTCATAAATGCCTTCAGGTAACATGGGAACCTTATCAGAGGACTGATCTCTGTCCAGATCCGAGTCCCTTTAGCCTTTTCTTTTTTGGCATAACTGACACTGAAACTTTGATCTGAATTGCATATATTCCCTAAATCTATTTTATCTCTCCAAGTGTGTTTAAACGCCATGTAGGACTTTGAGTCTCCAGAACACTCAAGATGGAAACAAATGGAAACAAAAAAGGGTAAATGGAATGATTCCTTCAGGTGTAAAGCCATCAAATTCATATCCTCAAATATTTTACACTATTGCCAGAAAAAAGCATTGAAAATAAAAAAGAATATATATTTATATATCCATCATATGTATATCTATATATAAACATAATTTATAACTAGTTGCAGGCAAGCAGAGAACGTCTCTCCCCCCCCTTTAAGATTAATCCGCTCCACCCTTATAAGGCTGTCAGACTCTGGGAAGGGGCAGCAGCTTTCTTTCCTCAGTCACCAGATTCCCTGAGATGTAGAGCGCCACGTTTTTTTGTCAAGCTTTACTTGAACTGAACATGATTAACAACAATATCTCTCTCTCCCAGCCGCTAAAAAGAAACACTGGAGAAAAAAAAAAAGAATTTAGGGAAACTAGTGTTGCTCTGGATCACCTTGTAGAGCTGTAGAAGGGTGTAGGTGTGAAGCTGACTGACAGTGCAATCGGCTGTCACGTCTCCGCTCTGCTGCCGAGTCTTGTGTTAGCAGGTGGCCGGCTTCGGTGGTGGAGTTTAGCTTGCCCGGACAAGGAGAGGAGCTTTACTAATATTCATGATACATCTTTGATGCTTTCATTCATTTCCATATTGTTTTACAGTCAAATGCAAAGCAGTGAACATTTTCAATCATCAGTCATTCCAAGGCTTGGATAAGAAGTGGTTTTGGAAGAGTTCTTATGAAGACTCTTGGGTGTGTGCATTTCTTTATTTTAATGTATGCGTGTCAGTGTGGCATGTTCCTCTCACTGCCTCTGAGAGGCTAATCTCTTTAATAGTGGCTCGTCGTAGACCCAGCACTCCCCGTCCTCATGGAATAGCTGCAGAAGCAAACAAGGAATAGCAAGATTACAATAATTTACTTCACATAAATATATTAAAACCTGCCTTAAAACTACAATTATGGCCATTTATGACTTATTTATTGAACTGGATCTGTACGATCTCTATGTCATGCTAATTGTTGGGGAGGTTTTTATTATTTATTCTTATGCTAAACCCCTGATAACCTTTCACCTTTACATATATGCTGTTGTTGGTTTTGAGCATTATGTCGACTTTTTAATCTTACTGAAAAAACAGCCAAAAAAAACCCCCAAATCTGACAGAAAATGGTGCACATTTACAATGGTGCACAACTAAATACAGACAGATAAGAAACGCTTATAAATGTAGTTCAAGTATAGTAACATATGATTTGACAGCTTGCAGTAGTTCTATTTTATGCCAGCTGGAAAGCAAAGGAAGAAAGCCTCACCCTGGTCTCCCACTGCTGCTCCTTCTCCTTCCTTTCTCTGGCTTCAGCTCTCTGCTTCTCCTCTAACCGGTGTTTGGCTTCTGTTGCTGCATCAATGTCTTTCAGCTTCAGGTTCAGAGTGACATCCTTCCATAGTCTAAAAAATTATCAGAGTTAATAACATTTTTGTATTTGATTACATCTCAATTTATTAAAAAAAATGTGCACGACTGCAAAAAAACCCCCAAAAAACAAACAAAAAAAACCCGTTAAGAATCGATTCTTTTCTCACCTCCGGGACTCGTACTCAAGCTGGTCCTCCAGTTTTCTCACTTTCTTCTTAATGATCCCCAATTTCTTTGTGTCTATGAAAACTGTGTTCTCCTATAAACACAATAACCGTTTGTGTTTTAATATCTCCCAACCAAGTGTAGCTGAGCTGAATAATCCTGTTAGTACCACAGCAGGAGTTTGCAAAATCTACCAGGTCACATTTGATAAAAGAGTACAAACAAAAGAAAAAAAAAGTCCAAATGCATATTTAAATTAAAACATTAGACACCTGACAGCAAAATAACCCAAACATTTTGGTTAAATTAAATGAAAGAGATTAACCTAAAGAGAAGACAAACTTAATATCTAGGAAGTAAGAATAAAAGACTCACTCCAGTTGCCCACTTGGCATACATTACTCCATTCCACTCTCCTTCAATGGAGCAGAAAGACTTCTTGTCGTTTGGTGCACTGCAAGACAAGCAGAAAATGGGATATTACCGTTATTATAAAGGTGGAGTCACTAAAGTGCAGCTTATAAGTATTACGTCACATCCATCTTACAATATTTCAGCTGTGATCCTGTGCTTCTTCCCACCATAAAAAGGTTTGGTGTGAAACACTATGTTGGCACTGTAGCCTGACTTGGAGCAGGAAATGTTGCACTCCCCACCCAGCTCCACCCATGGCACAGTCAGAATAGACCTGGATAGACGGGCTCAGATCAGAGCGGAAGGCAGTAATCATCCAACACTATAACACTATACAGCACGTACCTGCCATATCCATTAGGGAAGGTGAGAATGTAATGTTCATCATGCTCCAAACATGAAACACAGCCTGAAGGAAAGATGATAGGCAGCTGTTAATAATGTGATAAATTGTTTAGTGTTTAAGGACGTGTTTTTGTTTTTTTTTTTTTTACCTTGACCGATGTTGTGGACACCTATGGACATGCCGAGAAACTTTGACTTAGTCCAGATGTGAGCGTTGAACTGGATCTTCTTGCTAAAACACTCTGCGTAGAATGCAGAAACTGCAGAACAAAAGGGACAAAGTAGACAAGACTTCCGCAAAACCGGCATAAGTAGCAACAGTTCCTAAATGTTGAAAGGTTTTCTGAGTGAATACTGGAAGAAGGAAGATTTGACACTTACTGGGTGGGTGGTGAGAGACCTGCTCCGCTACAAAACCCACATTGTTGGGTGAAGACCAGGGAAGTGGACCGTCTGATACGGTGTCCTGGAAGGTACAAGAGAGCAGTAAATAGATGCAGCGATTGATAAAACCATCATTAAATGAGAACTATATCCAAAAAATAAAGCTTGTGTTGTGTTACATTGACATGAGATGTTTGTAGGAAGAACATGAATTAACTTTGTATAAAATTTGCTGTGGTATCTTTTTCTCATTTACAGTCTATTTATGTTTGTTTTATATAGTTTTGACTGTGCACGGTTGCTGTCTTGGCCAGGTTTTCCTTGTAAAAGAGATTTCTGATCTCAATGGTAAAAGTAAAAAAAAATAAAGATAATTTCAGGCTTGGTGTGTATTTAACAAAAAACAATTTGACATGTTTTTTCTTTATAAATCCTCAGATAAAATAAATTATTACAGTGTTTCTGTAAAGTTTTTCTAGAGTGTTTCTCTATCCTGGTCCTAGGACCTCGATCCCTTACACGCTTTAGATCTTTTCCTACTAAACAAAAGGGTGATAAAGAAAAGTTTCATTTACACTTTTACTTAAAGCGAGGAAGTGATGTGAAAAGATACTCATATTTTTCAGTATTTTGGTGGTCTATTTAAAATGTAATCAATCTGTTTACATATACCACTTTTTTCTGAAAGGAAAAATATATTCAAATAAGCTAAATACTTGGCTATACTTGTTATATTTTGTACAAGATTTATTAATTTTTCTCAAACTAAAATGTTAGTAGATGTGATTCAGTTGAAAGTCAGTTGTGTTAGATCCGTCTTGGTGGCTCAGTGTAGGTGTGTAGTTACAGCTCACACCTTTTGCCAATTATTCCACACTCAACCAGACCGGAAAAATGACTAATAAAATAAAACAATACCTTTGTACCCCGGTACAACATGGATGAACTTATTACAGGCTTTAAAGATTACAATGACAATAACGTGTTGACAGCACATAGTCTCACCGTGTGCTGAAAGGGTTCCTCTGTCTCGCTGGGGAGATCCCAGTGGCAGTAGAAGACTTCCCCCAAGATTGGATTGTAAGGTTTTTTGGCCACGGAGCCTTTCCTTCCTGCGTGGAAAGCTGAGAGGTACCACTTCACCACGTAAACCATGCGCTCTCTTGGCTCTGGCTGCTCAGCAATGCTAGAGAAAGCATTCAAAACAAGTGTTAAACAACTGCAGCGCTGATACGGTCGAACCATGTTGATCTGGTGAAGCTCAAGTAGAGCAGGTGTCAAAATGATGCGTACCTTACAAATAAGTCTGGATGAGCAAAGAAGTCTGCATACATTTCTAACAGAGACCTCCTCTCTAAGATGAAAGTAGGCAGAACCACCTGGGAAACAAAATAAGTCAGTTATTTGCAATAGGCCAGGAAAGTTTATCTCTGTAGCACAAGACAATTTAAAATGCATACTTAGAACAAAAGCATTGCAGAAGGTGTAAGAAAAAAAATTGCATATTAAATTAAAATAAAATGATGAAACTAAGATAGGTTCAAAGTTGCAGATTTCATTCACATGGACATGAGAAAAGAAATGTTTTAATCTGGATGTAAAAGCTGGATTTTAAAGCTCTAGCAGCAACATCTGGATGAGCTGCAGATGTTTTATGCTCTTTGTAGGAAGTCCTGTTAAAAGACCATTACAGTAATTCAGTCTACTGGAGATGAATGATGGATGAGTTTCTACTGGTCTTACTGGGAGACTAAACCTTTAATTCTGTTGATGTTCAGATAAACATCTTGATGCAGCTGCTGAAAGTCAGATTTGAGTCTATCAGCACTCAAAGGTTGATAACTGAAGGTTACAGACTTTGTTGATGGTTTTAAAATATGTTTACCAATGATGACCTTCTTCTGTTTGCTAACAGAATTATCTCAGTTTAGTCTTTATTTAATTATAGAAAATTCTTTCCCATCCAGGTGTTTTTCCCTCCAAACACTGACACAATAAGTCTATTCGACTGCAGTCATCTGGTGGAACATAATAAACATAGTTGTGTATCGTCTGCATAACTGATTTATAGTTCTTTAGTATTTGACCCAAATGTGTGCATTGGGGATCTTTGTGACGTGCAGTCAAACGCATTTACAATGTGTTGGGTGCACTTAGAGAGCGCCTTTTGGGGACGTAATTAAAAGCCAGGTGGTATCATGTCAAGAGTGCATGTTGCTTATTTTAAATGCCGAATTATTTTTTGAAGGATTTCAAATCAACCCTGTTAAACTAACAAAAAGCAGAGTTAGGTGTAGGTTTTGGACATAGTTTTCTTGTTTGAGTGGGGCATTAATATTTTGTATAATTGTTTTCATTTTTCTTTTTGCAAAAAAAGTAGTAAACTCTGTAACGATCCCACCCTCAACAGACCTTGTTTAGAGAGCTTTGAACTGGTCAACAAAGGTTGGAATTTTTAT